>CM030358.1:161874162-162581662 GCA_017893485.1 Hemerocallis citrina | reverse complement strand
TAGGGTTTTGGGTGGTCGGGGATGAGGAGAGCGAGGGATTTTGGGTGTTGAGGGATTGGGTTGGGGAGATGTGTTCGGGAATTTGGCGGCGAGGGTGAGGTTGCCGGGAATTTGGAGGAGGTGTGTTCGGGAAGTTGGTGAAGAGGATGGCGTCCCTGACAGAGGAGTTGGGGAAGAGGAGTTGGAGGAGATGGGTTTGATTTTGGGGGTAGTTGGGAAGAGGAGTTGGAGGAGATGGGTCTGAGATGTTAATGTTGTAGTCGAAGTTGATGTCACTTTTGTTTTGTTGTCTCGTGCTGTTGTTGAAGTCTCTTACTGTTGTTGAAGAAAAGAAAAGAGGAATTTGTGTAGTTAGTGTTAGGGATTAATGATGGAGAAAGAAATTTGAGGATAGTGCTCTAATATCATGTTAAGGTTAAAAGAGAGATTGAGAAAATGTTATTGAATTATAGGATACATAATAACCGAGTACAATATCTTCTATATCTAGAAGGGAACTAAATACTAAAATTACTACAAAATTCGATATGAGACTAAATATATATAATAATATCTAACATTAAGGAACATGAAAGGTTTTTTTTTTTTTTGAGGAAAATGTGGGATAATACCACCCTGTTTCATTAATAAGTGATTAATAAACAACCCCGAAGTCTCGGGACGATAAAATACAGTGCAGAAAATAAAACATAACCCCCAACAAAACCCTGGGGGATGGGTTACATCATCTAGCCTAAAGGCAACCAAAACACAACTGACACAACAACAAAGTACAAAGGCCTAGTACAAAATATGAAGCAGTGAGGCTGGTGTCCACTCCTCAGTCCAGAGTTAGCCCTATCTCGATCTCCTCGTCATCATACTCATCCACCTGGAAAACCCTTGCAATTCTTCCTCTTGCTCCTGAAGCAGCAGCTGTAGCCCAAAATGAAATAAGATGCATGATATGGGTAAGATTACTAGAAGTAGAATTACAAGACGCACGGAAATAAAAATTGTTCCTATCTAGCCATAACACCCATGTGGTAGCCGCAATGGCAATGAACCATGCGTCTTTCATGACGTGACGGGATGAAGCGAATCTGTATCCGACCCATAGTTCCTCGTAGTTTCTAGGGTAATCACTTGTTCCTAGTGCTCTCAGCACCTCTGTCATGACGGCCTTGCTTCTAGCGCAGTGAAGAAACAGATGATTCAAATCTTCCACGTGTACATTGCAGAACCCACAGTTGGTCGCGATGTGAGGCTGCCTCTTGGCTAGGTTCTCTTTAGTGAGAATGGCGTTGTTGAGAACAAGCCATAGGAAGACTCTAATTTTCAGAGGTGTTTTAGTCTTCCAAAGAACCGTAGCCCAGTTGGGCCTGCAACCTCGGTAGTGAATCCGGTGGTAAAGTGATCTAACCGAGAACACTCCCTTGTTCTCGAGTCCCCAACTCAAGTGGTCTGGGCCTTGGACACATCTCACCCCAGATTGGGCTATGCGCGTTTGTAGTTCATGCAGTTGATGAAGCAAACTTGGGGATAGAGTTCCGTGGAACGGCGGACTCCACGTCCCCCTTTTCCAAGTTTCCGCCACCGAGATATTCGGTCGAAGTGTTTTAGCAAACAACTCTGGGAAGTCTTCCTTAAGCGCATGATGGCCGCACCACTTGTCCCACCAAAATCTGGTGGTACGACCATTGCCGATCCAAGATGAAGTTGCCGAATTGAAAGGTCCGCTGGCTTTCGCAACTCCTCTCCAGAAGCGGGAGACTTTGGGTCCTACTCGAAAGCCTAAGCTTCTTGTCCCCTTCCCTCGGAGGTAAGGTTGGATAAAGTCCTGCCACCCTTCTCCGCCGTGATGAAACACTTTCCACCACCACTTTCCCAGTAGTGCCAAATTCATATCTCTGAGGTCGATGATGCCTAGTCCACCGTGCCTTTTTTTCATGCAAGCGATATTCCATCTGATCAGGTGGTAGCCTCCCTTATTTGAGTCTGCGCCTTTCCATAGGAATCTCTTCCTGATACGGTCAATCCTTTGGATCACCTACTTTGGGAGTTCAAAGAAGGACATGTAGTATATGGGCAGATTGGATAACACAGAGTTGATGAGTACCACTCTGCCCCCAATCGAAAAAGATTTCCCTTTCCAACCAGACAGTCTGTCCTCCACCCTGTCAATAATAGGCAGCCAATCTGCTTTAGTGAGCCTCCCTGGACGGAGCGGGAGCCCCAGATACTTGATTGGAAATTCTTGTATCGCACAGTTGAGAATGGTGGCATGTTCCCGAGATTCAGCGTCTGATAGTGAGATAGGGGTCAGCGCACTTTTGTGGAAATTAATTCTAAGGCCTGACCAGGCTTCAAAGCAGTACAGGACCCCTTTAAAGCAAATAGTTTCCGCTCTAATCCCATTTCCAAAGATTAGAGTATCGTCAGCATATTGGAGGATCGTGCAACCCTGATTGGAATTGCTGCTGGCCACAGGCGAAATCCACCCTTTTCTTTGACAATTAGCAAGCATTCCTCTGAGCACATCCGCTACAATAGTGAATAGAAGTGGGGATAGCGGATCTCCCTGACGGAGTCCCTTCTTGCACGAGAATGGAGGACCGGGTCTCCCATTTACTGAAATCGCCGTTTTACTAGAGTGCAAACTTTGCTTGATCCATCTGATCCATTTGTCCCCAAAACCTCTCCCCCTGAGAGCCTTTAGCAAACATTCCCAATCCACAGAGTCGTAAGCCTTCTGAAAATCCAACTTGAGGAGGAAGTTCTTAGAGTTGCTCTTGTGGCAGTGGTGGATCACTTGTTCAGCAGTAGCCACGCAGTCTAGGATACATCTTCCCTTAATGAAGCCCGTCTGTGTAGAACTGATAATACTGTCCATAATACCTCCCAAGCGGATAGCTAGGACCTTAGTAATGATCTTGGCCGAGCAGTTAATCAGGCTGATTGGTCTAAAATCCCCAACGCATTTAGAATCCTCCCGTTTGGGGATCAACACAACTTCTGCAAAGTTGAACATTCCCAGCCTAAGGTTATTATGAAAAAATTCCATCATAATATCCATAAATTCTCCTTTTATTTCTTCCCAGAACACTTGGTAGAATAGAATAGGAAAGCCATCTGGCCCAGGCGACTTGTCAGCTCCCATCTGGTCAATGGCCGTTTTGACCTCTGATTCCGTGAAGGGTTCCTCCAGGGAAGCAACAGCTTGACCTGTAGCAATCTGATACTCTTGCCAGAAGTCCTCACCCAAAGGGATCCTAAAGTCGTTCTTCTTCCCAAATAGGTCCTTATAGAATGACTGGAAGGTAGAGGAAATCACCTTATCGTCCTGCGAAGCTCCTGACTCAGTCTGAATTGATAGGATAAGATTGGATCTCCTTCTAGCACTTGCGACCCAATGGAAGTAGGCCGTATTCGCATCTCCCTCTTTGAGCCACGAAATCCTGGATCTCTGTTGCCATTTGATCTCTTCCAGTCTATATAGATTGACAATGTTATCACGAAGTTCTAGCAGCCTATTCCGCTCATCCTGCGAGAGGATTCTAGTTTCTTCCACCCTCTCCAACTCATCAATTTCTTCCAGAAAGGACTCTTTATCACGCCAAATGTTCGCGAACCTAGACCGATTCCATTTACATAGCCTTTTCCTCAGTCTGCGAATTTTACCACACCAACGGGCTGCCGCGTCCCTGCCAGCCATGGGAAGAGCCCAGTTCTCCATAACCAAATGGTGGAATCCCTGGATTTCCAGCCAGGCCTTTTCAAATCTGAATTTTCTAGGCTTGCGGGCTCCCCGACTCCCCACATCGAGGAGGATCGGGGTGTGATCTGAAGTTGGTTTAGGGATCGTTCTGGCCGAGGCTAGAGAAAATAAAGCTTCCCAATCCATAGAGACAAGAACCCTGTCCAACTTGGCCATAACCGGATCCGCTTGCAAATTGGACCAAGTAAAAAGTCTATCATTGATTGGGATATCAATCAAGTCAAGATCCGAGATAACTCTATTGAATTCCTCTCGGTGTCTGTCGCTAGCGCCTCTTCCCTTGTGCTCAAAAGCAAATCTAGTGATGTTGAAATCCCCACCCACAATCCAAGGTCCCGACCAGCGTTGGCGGATGTCAGCCAGTTCTTGCCAGAAGGCCTCTCTATCAGTGGCCACATTCGGCCCGTAGACAACAGTCACCGTCTGCGTCCAGTCATCGGAACGTCGCTTAAGTCGGGCAGACAAGGAGAACGTTCCACAATGCTCCTCTTCGCAGGAGAGAAGATCCGAATTAAACCCTATAGCAATCCCCCCTGAGGCACCGACCGAGGGGCGTAGCAGCCACTCCTTGATTCTGTTACCACCAACTCTTTTGAGTTTGAACCCGTGCTGGAGTTTGGTTTCCTGCAGCCCTACTATATCCGCCCTGGAATTGCTAATGACATCCCGCACCATACCCCTCTTACCCCTATCCCCCAGACCCCTAACGTTCCAAAAAAGTGTATTCATTGGGGGGACAGGTCAATGGGAATCGTTGTGGAGGGCGTAGGGCCGGCTACATCCTCGAGGATGATAGTCGACCCCGCGTCGACTCCAGAAGCGTTATCGGCAGATGACCTAACTCTTTGTGTTTCCCAACCCCGAATTTTATTGAGAAGGAAGGCGATACGCTCAGTGTCACAAACTTCTAACCCACATGTGATAGCTAGATATAAAACATCAGAGTCTGACATGTAATTTAAAATAGATGCTAAATAATTTGTCGTACCTCCATTGTCGAACTTAGCAGCCTTGGCAGCAGCGGCAACCTCTAGATAGTCATCTAAGGACTCCACATGAGCCATCTTGGGAGATCGCTGAACTCTGAATCCAACCGCTCTACGATACTGTCCCGGGCTATTGCCCTGAGCTGAGTCTGGAATTGTGGACCGGACAAGCTCCGGCGAGGTCTCCCTTTGGGTGTTAGCAACGAACTCCGTATCCTCTGAATCCTCCTCAGAAAGAGAGAAGTCCACATCAAGATTCAGTCGCCCTTCTGGATCCTCATCACTGTCAGTGAGTAAAAGCCCATCATTAGGAGTGGGCGCAATCACCCCGGACCCCTCATTGGGCCCGTTGCAAGAAGAAGCAAAGATCACCGTGGGCTCAACTGCTGCGGTCCCCTCGTTGGGCCCGCTCCCAGTCTGGAGAATAGTCAGGGTGTTAGGGTCAATAGACTTGCAACATCCAGTAGCAATACCCGTTAAAATGGACACCTCTTCGTGCCCATTCGAACCAGTGAGAAGCCCAATTGAGGGCCCATTAGAGAAGCCCTCAACCGCCTCGTAATCCACAGATGTCCCGCGGTATAACGCACCGCAAGTCTCGAGCGAAGAGCTCCTCGAGAGGAGCGACCCAGCGCCTGTGTCACCATGTTGAGCTGTCAGCACGTGATTTGGGGGAGGGTCGGTGGGTGCAGCGCACGCCAAGTGCCCATTAATTGGGCTCTTCCCCAATCGAATAAGGTCGCCACGTGGCAACGAGCCATTGGAGGGGGCTACGGTGGGTGCGCTCCTCGAGAAGAGCGAGTCTGCGCGTGAGTCTCCTGTGAGAGCTGTCGAATAGTGGTTGGGGGGGGGGGGGGGCAGGTGGGTTCAGCGCACGCCATGTGCACATTAAAAGGGCGCTTACCCAACCGCGCTATTTCGCCACGTGGCAGCGAATCAATGGATGGGGGTTCGGTGGGTTTAAAGCGAGTAAGGTGCACTTCCTCTGGCGAGCGACCCAACGCACCACTTTCCTTAAGTTCGTCTTGTTCAGTTTGTTTCTCTAAAACAAAACAGACTTTTTTATCTCCTTCTTTCCTCAACAATGAAAATTTTTGGCAGCTCTTCTCTCTCTGGTCGAGGCTAACCACTCTCGACGCTTTCTCCAGAGAAATCTCTGCCTCCCTACTCACTGCCGTAACCAACTCTCTTCCTCTCTGCTTCTCAGAAGTGTCTTTTTCTTTTTCTGGTGGGAACCATCTTTGTGTTACCCATTCTTTGGTCGATAGAGGCCTCTCCTTTGTATGTTTCCCCAAAGTGGTCGCTTCCTCCACCAACCCCCCTCCCAAAGCCTGCATGCTACTGAAAAGCTGGGTGCTGCCATTAATGGTTGGTACTTTCTCTGCTGCTCCCCTCTGTGCCGCTGCAACCTCCTCCTGCGGCAACTGCAGGGTCTGGCCACCATTTTTGGCAGTGCTTTTGCTGCTCCTTGCGATGGTGCTTTCAGAAGTTTCCAAGTCAGGCCTGTGAGATTGGATCACCGTCGAATCTGACGTGTTGGGGACTCTACCGAGTTCTTGATCATTGGATTGGACGGGACGAGCCTCTCTCTCATCAAGCCTGTGCGGGACTCTAGCCGAGCCACTCGCCGCAGACCCTAGTCGCCGCCCCTGTCTCTTGGCCGCCTCAATAATCTCCCTATGTGCCCGTTCAACTTCATGGGAGCCATCAATAGTGAGCTCCCTCCTCGGAGAAACAACCTGTCGATACGATCTGGCATCTCTGAGAGCTGCCGATGGTGAGGGGGGGTTGGATTTCACCAGCTCCTGTGGGGCTTTCACTCGTCTATCAAGAACGAATCTGATTAGGTACGATTCGTCGAAGGAGAAGACCTTGGCGAATCGTGGCATGAGAGCAATATCAATGCTTCTGATCAATAGCCTCGCCGATACAATCTCAGATTTCCTCACCGTCTTCTCGTCGATCATCACCACCGTCCCAAAATCAGCAACAATTTCTTGGAGGGCCTCTTTCTTCCAGAAATGCAAGGGGACATTGTGTATCCATATCCAAAATTGCTCGCCTTGGGGGAGTTCCGCACCAAAAGTCGGGGTCCATGCCGAGAACTCTAGTTGGAAATGACCAAACTCCAATCTACCCATTCTGGTAACTTCAACGACTTTCTCCGGAGTTGGGAAAGAAACAAGAAATTGTAGGTGGCAAAGCTTTTTTGCCACCCACTCGCCGTGCACGGTCATTGGCCATCGCTCTGTGAGTGCTTGCATGACGTGGTTTTCTGAGGGTCTCCCTTTGATGACTTTGGCCACAGCACACCATTGTCTGAGCCACCTTTCTTCATTCTTGATGACGTCCAGACTCCTGGTCAGCCGGATCACCGACGGCGAGTCTGGGGATCTACCACGGTTCACAGCCCTCTCCTCATCACTAAGGGTTTCGACGACATTGGTACAGACGTAAGATAAGTGACCCCATTTCATACATAAGACAGCGTGGTTCTTTGGTGCAATCGCTTTTGAAGTGGCCCAGGTCGCCGCAGTTGAAACACGGCGCCGGCCGTTTCTTACCCTTCCTTTGTTTCTTTTTGTAAGTGTCTTGATCATGGTGATGGTTTGTAGTGAATCTCTCCTTCTTGTCATTCTTACGCCCTACTTGGATCCACTGCCCCTCCCCCTCCTCAACTCCAGCTTTCCTGTCATCCGAACTCTTGTCAAGCATGACCCCTCGAGAGGTATGCTCCACAATGGTTTTGGCTGCGGGTTGTCTCGGGGGTGACGAGGCGGGGAGAGGACAGGTGGTGAGGTCCAGGTCTGCGTGAAGGTGAGGTTGAGGGGGGATTCGGCTGGTGGAGATGGTGTTGGTGTGAGGTGCGGTGTGGTTATCATAATGTGCATCACAGTAATGTTGGGACTTAGAGTGGGAAGGAAGGTGTTGTTTGTGAGTGGTAGTGCAGGGCTTGGAGTTGGAGGGCAGAGGATGTTGGTGGGGTTTTTGCGGATTGTAGTTGGTGCTTTTGTATGGAGAGACAGCAGAGCTGTCAAAGTGTTGAATGTTGCGATCAGTTTCATAGGCCATACGCTTGGAGCGCTTCTTAGCCTGGGGGATGCTTGGCACCATGGTGGTGGTTCCCTTACGCCTCGACTGGCTGATAGGGGGACCCCATCGTTGGGCCCCCCCTCGCCATACCCCCTGTGCCTTCGAGCGTGGACATGGCCCCTGGCAGCCCCCTCAGATGAACGATGATGAAAGGAACTCCTCCCCGATAGACGCTGATACTCCCCGTGAGGAACACGCTGTGGGGAGTGAAGCCTTCTGAGTTCACGTCTACCACCCTCATCGGGGGTGGGTTTAGAGGGGGGGGGGGGGGGGGCAGGGCCATAACGGCAGTGGTCTCCGCAGCTGCCAGGGTTGCAACGGGGATTGGGCAAGGAGGTGGGTGCTCCGGAGTTGACGAGGCCACCGCAAGAGCAGTAGCAGCATTCTCAACCACGGGAGGGGGAGGCGGTGGAAGTGGGTGTCGGACCCTCTCATTGGGCCCGCACCCACTTAACTCTAGGAGAGAAAGCATGTTGGATGGGAGGACTGTAGAGGAAGTGTGTAGCGAACAACTGGTGAGGGGGGGAGAAGTTCAGTGTGGGGAAAGAGAGAGGGCAAGCAAACAAGAGGGGGATCTGGTAAGAGGAAAGAGGTCCAGAGTGCAGATGAGGGAATCGGACCGAAGGCAATACAGGGTAGCTGAAAGCTAGGGTTTAAGGAGAGGGACGGTGGTTATGGAGAGTAGAGCGGCTGATGAGGGGGAAGAGGGTGGGAGGAGTTGGTAGGAGCCCTGCTTTGACCTGTAGGGTCATGTTTAGGATATACCACCGTTTATGGAGCAAAATTAACTTTAACTTCTTCTTATTATTATTATTGAATTGGGTGGTCTTCTTCTTCTTATTATTATTGGGTGGATTCAGATTTTGATTTGGGTTTGGTCAGAAATTGAAATGAAAGAGGAAGTAACATGAAAGGTTTAATTATTCTCTAGTGCATTTTGTGGTAGGTACGGACATGAATTCGTGTAGTTTTCCTTGTTTCTAGATTTGTTATAAGAAATGATATATTATCAATTTGCAACTTATGTTATTCATTAGTTTGAGGATTGATGACACTTGGAAAGCCATAGAGTTACCATGAGGAGGATTCCTAGCTACTGATGGAAGGTAGATTTCATAGGAGAGGGAAGTTTGAACTAGATTGACTTTTTGCCTCTAATGTTTTTGACAAGGTGACTATAGAGTAGTTATGTTGAATAAACTTAAACTAGAAATGGTATCAATGCCAGCAAAACAAATTATCTTATTAAGAAAACCATGATTCATATGGTCTTACAAACTCCAAGAAATTAAACAACATTCCTGGGATAAATACTTAAACAAACTGCCAACTATGGAAATGATCCTTTATAATGAAAGCTACATCACTTCTATCAGAATGGTATATATGACATATATGTATAGAGGAAAGGAAGTTAATTTTTTTTTTCCTGAAATAAAGATGGCATGAGAAGTGCCATCGAGCTCATATATAAATACCTCCAAAAGTTACATCCAAAATACAATAGACATCGAAATAACGGAAAGTTACATATAGGATTCAGGAATAACAAAAGAACCCTAGATCGGTAATAAAAATCGGCCGACGATCCTGAAGATACTCAAAAGCCTACCACCGTAGGGCCGAAGATCGATCAGAGGTTGACATTGCCAGAAGGCCCGTCCTCTACCGGAAACAAAGGTCCTAGACGCACTTTCTTTCTAGCACCTGGTAAGGAGATTCAAGAAGAAGTGAGAGCAAATATTTTATAAATCAGTTGCACAAAGTTACAAGAGTGATTTCTAAAATATAAATCATTTCTATCTAGCCAAATGACCCATAATGACGCAGCACCAACACAATCCCACTCCTTCCATCTCACCCGCGCAATCTCACAGTCTCTAAATTCTCCCCAAAGATGAGAAACTTGTTGAGGAAAACTGTAAATACGAAATCCTAACAGAAGGAAATCCCAAATATGTCTACTATGAACACATTCTAAAAAAAGGTGGGTGATAGATTCTACTCTGAAACCGCATCTCGAACAAGAAAACATTGAGACAAATCATTTCTTAAACAGATTCTCCCTCGTTAAAATCGCATCTTTGAGTACGAGCCACATGAAGGCCTGAACCTTATGCAGAGCACATGCGTTCCAAATTATTTTACTCTCTGCACTTCTCAGCCCCCTCGTCACAGAGTGAGATGTACAAGGAGTTGACTGAGAATTGACCATTGGCAGCCAGTCGCCAACCCCTCTCGTCCTGATAGTTCACATCTAATCTCGTCCGCCCCTCTAGGAATGAGTACAAAGGTATGCAACTATTATGGTGATTAACCTTACTGAGAGCAGACAATCTAATGCTCCAAGAAGATTTGACCCAGTAATCAGAAACCAAGGCATGTTTGTTGATGGTGAACTCGAAAATCTCGGGAAAAAGTGAAGCCAGAGTATAGGGACCAACCCAAGCATGTAACCAAAATCTGGTATTATTGCCGTTCCCCACCTTACAAGGTGAGTGGGAATGAAAAAGGTCTCCCAATTTGTCAATTCCTTTCCAAATCGGCGAAATACCTCGACGATAATGACCCCCTTCGAATCTGAACTTTCTACAACTACGGTACTGATACAAAATGAAACCTTGGTCGGTTGTGGTTCAGGAATGAATTTTCCACCACCATTTGCATAGTGGGGCTCGATTCATCTCACGAAGGTTAAGAATTCCTAAACCACCAAACTCTTTTTTCCTGCAGACTATACTTCATTTAACCAATAGGAGACCTTTATCATCATCTCTACTTCCCTTCCATAAGAAATCTCTACGAATTTTATCGATCTTGTTGATTACCCAAGAAGGGAATTCATAGATCGACATCCAATAAATCAGCAGATTGGAGAGGACTATATTAATGAGGGTGATTCTTCCTCCCAGCGACATGTGTTTCTTCTTCCATCTCGGAAGGTGTTTCTCAATTCTCTCTATGAGAAAATACCAGTCACTACGTTTGAGCTTACCGGGGCGCAGAGGGACTCCCAAATATTTGATGGGAAACTTTCCAACTTTACAATCCAGAACATGAGCCAAAAGAGCTGGTGCTACCTCGTCGCATCTGCCAAGTCCAACGATATAGCTCTTCTCAAATTTAACTCTTAATCCACACCAAGCCTCGTAGAACATTAAAATGCCCTTGTAAATGAGAACCTCATTAGTCTCATTTCTCCCAAAGAGGAGTGTATTGTCGGCGTACTGCAAAATTGGAATACCGCGAATACCATCCAAACAACCTAACCCACGAAGAAGATGCTGATCAGAACAATGTGAATCATTTCCATCAAGACGTCAGCAACCAAAGTGAATAAGAGAGGAGAAAATTGGAATACCGCGAATACCATCCAAACAACCTAACCCACGAAGATGCTGATCAGAACAATGTGAATCATTTCCATCAAGACGTCAGCAACCAAAGTGAATAAGAGAGGAGATAATGGATCACCCTGTCTGAGCCATCTTTTATAGAAGATTAGATTAGAGGGGAGAACCGTTGATCACCACCGAAGATTTACCTCCTCTAATACACAAGTAGATCCACCTGATCCATCTATTTTCGAATCCTCTAGATTGAAGTACCTCTATAACACTCGCCCATTCGACAGTGTCGTATGCCTTTTCAAAGTCTAGTTTGAGCATGAACCCCTCTCCTGTGTCTCTATCGCACTGAAAAATGGTCTCATGGGCGGCAACGATACTATCTAAGATCTCCCTCCCGTGGATAAATCCACTTTGGGCTGGATGAATGATGGAGTTAAGTAGTGGACTCAATCTATTAGACAAAACTTTAGTGATTATTTTGAATAAAGAATTCAACCAGCTAATTGGTCTGAGATTTCCAACCTCTTTCACTTCCTCAGGTTTGGGGATTAAAACAATAGACGTATAGTTGAGATGCTCGATCTGAAGCAAGGTTCTCAAACATCTCCTCAAATATGTGGAATAAATCTGCCTTAATAGTATCCCAAAAATACATAAAGAAGAAGATAGGGAAATCGTCAGGTCTAGGAGCTTTGTCCTGGCCCAAATCTTTAAGGGCACTAAAGATCTCACTAATCTGAAAGGATTCCTTTAGGACTTCTAAACCCTGAGTATGGGGACGTGACCAAAATGCATCACCCAGTGAATAGAACTGCTCTCTCGAATTACATAAAATTCCTCTAAAATGATTCTCTATTTGGGTTCGGACGGAGTTCTGATCCGAAACCCACCTATCCTCTATATTGAGACCCGAAATACAATTGGTTCTTCTCCGACCATTAGCTATCCTATGAAAGTAAGTTGTGTTAGCATCACCGTCTAGTAGACATTGGGCTCGAAATCTTTGCCGCCAATAATCATCTTCAATTTGGAAGTAATTATCCAGATCATTTCTAGCCTTATGGAGATCGGAAAGTCCATCAATGTCAAGATCTCTAACCTCTTCCAATAGTTCCAAAACATGGATACGATCCTCATTTTGTAACTTCTCAAGTTTGGCTCTTCTTCTCTCTTCCCTTGCCCATCGTCTCAAAACTCCTTTGATTCTACGAATTTTAGAATTCCAAGTGGATACATCATCCCCTTTGTATCAATCCCTTTGCTCTATAGGTAAATCCCAAGAAGTGGTAACTAAAGTACGCCGGGTGTCACTTCGAAGCCAAGACTTTTCAAATCGGAAAGGTCTGGATCTTCTATGAGACTCTCTCCCTGAGGAGAGAATCAAAGGAACATGGTCAGATGTATTGCGATGGGCAGATCTCAAAGATGCAAGGGGGAAGTGAAGTTCCCACTCCTCTGAAACAAATATACGATCTAATTTGGTAAGGATGGGATGGTCTTGCATATTAGACCAAGTAAATTTACGATCGGAAAATTGAATTTCACGTAACTCTAATAAGTTAATGACTTGGTTAAAGTTAGATCTCTCTTGCATACTACAACCTCTACCTAGATGTTCATCGGAGAAACGAGTAATATTGAAGTCTCCTTCAATAATCCAAGCTTCTCCCCATTTATTATGGATGTCAATAAGCTCCTCCCAGAATGTAGACCTCACAGATCCTCCGTTAGGTCCATATACCATAGTAAAGATTTTTCAAAAATCGTCACTCCTAGATCTGACTCTCCAGAGACAGAAAAATCTCCAATCATGACATCCATGGCATGATAAAGCTCTGTATTAATGCCAACACTAATACCTCCCGACTGACCAACTCATGGTTTGGACCACCATTCCCAGTTCCCACTAGGAACAAAGAATGTTTAATTTGTTCTTGAAGGAAACAAGAACTTCTACTGGATGAATAAATTATCTGTTGATAAGTCTTATAAGAGTTAATTGATAGCCTTCAAAGATTTAGACAACTGGGAGCTTAACAGTTATTTGCGGGTCGGTCACTGCTCCTGTCTACCTTCCTTCTAGTACAAAGAATTTTTACCAATTACTAGTACATGGTCATTCAAATTATGTACATTAAGAAATATAGACAACATAACAAATTGTATTTACGGATTACTGGTACATGGTCATTCAAATAATGTACATTAATAGACAACAGAACAAATTATATCTACGGACATAACGTCAAAAGCATATACAACGCGATGAGGCATTCCCTTGAACTTCTACATTGGTGATGAATGCATGTTTTTTCTCCATGCGGGCAAAAAAGAGGGAAAAAGCCTGGCACAATAATTTGTCAGGCTGTTTGAGTTGGTCTCATGAATTAATCAAGTGATTTTGTTCCAACTTGGAGTTAGTCACCTACGACGTAGAACAGTGTTCAACCTTCATAAATTCACGTTAGGGCTTCGTGTCCTCTCACCTTTCAATAAATCTCAAATTCTTGTTTTTATTTGAAGCCTACTCTTTATAGCTAGGAACAGAATGGTGTATATGACATATATGATTTTGAAACATGAAAGGACCTAGGTAGATATGTATGATTTTGAAGCACGAAAGAACCTAAATGTGATATGTATGTTATGTAGCTATGAAGTTTTCTTAATTTAAATCTTTGTATCTTAGTTTATATGATGTTGTGAATCTCTAGAAACTGTTTTAAATCATCGTATCCTAATTTATATGATGTTGTTAAAGCAAACTGTTTTAAATCAATATATCTCACTACTATTGAGTCAATTGACATTCTTTGAATCTCTAGACTTCGAAGAGTTTCTCATAGTACTGGTATCGGGAAAACTGTGTTATGAGCTGATATGGAGTTAGGGACGGATTATCCGGGCTATTTTGGGCTGTCTACAAAGCTTGTCACGAACGGAATCCTAACCAAAGGCAGATTTGAATTTGGACGAAAGAATGTGAAATTATACCTCCGTATCAGTTTTTTTTAAATTTTAATTTTAATAAACGGTGGGTAAAAACCTCCCGCGCTTCATTAAAAAGATTTTAACCAAACAAACAACCAAGCAAAGAGAAATGATGTTCATGTATTTCAACATTGGACCATGATACTCATTCCCCGTTAAAAAAAGAACACATCTCATGCAAGAGAGCCCCCTACCCAAAAAATGGTATAATTACAGATGATACAGTCAGTTTCTAACAATGAAATATCCTAAAAGAGACAACTCCTCAGTTCCGCCTAGCGTTCACCCATCCACCGGTGTCCCCCCCCCCCCCCCCCCCCCCCCCCGACTCTGCTCATATGTTGAGGTACTGACATCTGCGAACATCTTCTTTGCTGGTTCCGCACCTGCCATTTGAGATCAGAATTTGATATTAGCAATAATAACGAATAACAATTGTTGATGCATGAGGTGTCTGTGCGTTGGTTTAAATATTCTACTATTCGTTTCTAACCAAATCCCCCAACATATTGCCACTACCCCAATTTCCCAAATGTCAATTTGACCTTTACGTATATAACGTTCCTCCAACCGCCCCAGACATCCTGAATCGTCTCCGAAAAGGATACGCTAGTGCGAAATCTGTTTAACAGATCCGCCCAAATTGGTTTGACAAATTGGCATGGAAAGAAAAGGTGATCCACCATCTCGTTATCCAATAGACACATAACACAGTTTTCTTGGCCCTGCCACTTTCGCTTTGCCAAATTTGTAACACCTCGAATTCCAAATAAGGCCGAATTCGAGATTTCACAGATCTTTACTTCACTTCAAACAATTTCATAAGAAAATTAAAACTTTTCAATAATACATCAGAGTTCATTTACATCTTTGTATACACATCGGAAGAATAAAAGATTACAACATAGAAAACAAAGATATAACTTGTACAACTTTATCAAATAAGTCATCGATTTCATCATAACATCTTCATAGCAAAGTCCATTTCCTGCATACCAAGCTGTGAGCACGTCAGTCACTTACAACTGACGAAAGTGTTATACTCGGCTATCCTCTCTATGCCGTACATATAACGATCTCATTATTTTAATCAAAATCACATATGTTAAATGAACAATAAAGTGTTAATAGTGACTACGCTAAACATGTAAGTGTATGCGATGCCTTAATGCCTAATGCACACATTCTTTATACTAGGATGACACTAATGTACACTTGTTCGGATTCTATGCATCCCATACTACATAGGTCTGAGGGCAAGCGCCTACGTACTCCACAATAAAGAGCTCGATCCCTCGCCATGACAACTACCCAGTAATGAAGCAAGATTAAGATCATCTTACGAATATGGATCCCAGCCATGGAGATCCAGCGCCGACTGTTATAACAGATCCCTCATTGTGCGAATCATCCCGCAAGTGCCCTTCTAGCCCGGTATATGTATATACGTAGGAGTATGGCAAACCCTCTGCCTGACCACTCTAAGTCCCAGATAAGGCCCATCTCCTACGGGGCAACCACAGTCACGGAGATCCACCGCCGACTGGGTCTATAGCCACGGAGATCCACCGCCGACTATATAGAAGCAATCCACTTACTTTGCCCAGGTTCACTACATCTTCACTTATGTGCGTAATTATATAGTTCAAAACATGAATGAGTTATCATCCCTAGAATTAGTTTTACCTCCTACCGAACTTATTCACAAAATAAAAGATCGCTCCATGGCAAATCTCAAAATCATATCTCAAATCTTTTCTTTCAATAGTGCCGGTACTCGAGGTATTACTAACTCTTAAATCATAATTTTTCATGTACAAGAATCATGGGTATTCACACCCTTCAATAATCATGTCTTAAACCTAGATAATTTCATTTTTCAACTTATTCCTAAAAATAATCACAGTCTCGACACTATTCGTGATCTAGTTGTCTACTCATATTCTTTTTAAACAAGCATTACTTTCAAGTACACAAATTTCACCACATGAATTGTTACGACAAATTCTAAGTTATCACAATGTTTCAAAAAAACATTTCTTAAACATGATACAAGTGTAATTCTTAAAAGATCAATTTACAAAATACTACTTTTCACCACAAATTTATATTCCCAAAATTTTATTTCTTTTTACACAAGCAGATCTATCTCTTAATATTCCCTTTTCATTTTATATTAATACTAGGATTCATTCTATATTTAAAAGACCAATTCTTGAGGAAGAAATCAAAAAAAAAAAAAGAGCAGCCTGGGTTTCAAACCCAGGACCTGCTGACAGATCAAGCCTGCGCCCAGACCAAACCCACTAGCCATTTAGTCCCTTTGGACTTGACGTCAACTTTATACACCAAAAGGCTCATATGCCGAAACTTTATTTCGGGATTAAATAAAAAGGTTTAAAAAAATAAGTGTGACTAACAAGTTTTGAACTCAAGATCTCTTAAAAACAAAGCTCTGTGTTGCACTGGCTAACCAGTAAGTCCAAGTGTATTTTCTGTTTAGAAGACGTACTAACGTTCTTTTGTTCAATTATTCAGAAAGTGTTTCTTTTTCCATGAAACTTATTTATTCAGAAGATCAAAATCATTCTAATAATTTTGAAATAAACTCTTTCTTGATATTAAAAATTTAAAAAATAGTTAACAACAAATTTTTAAAATCATTAAAAACACGATTTCCACCCATTTAAATAATTCTCTTTCTCTTTTTTTTCCACATAGACTTAGGTTTTTCTTTAAAACTTAAATTTATAAACAGAAAACTAGGCTTCATGACAAATAGTTGTGTTCTCATTTTTAAACAAATTACATTTTATAACAATACTAGTGTATTCACTTGAACATGAGATTTCACAAGAATACTCTTTCATGCAATAGTTTATATTCTTTTAAATTTGGACATACATATGTCGATACATTACAAAACACTAACTAAGTTTACTTTCTTTCTTCTTTCTTAGTCAACATATTTCATAAGCAAAAAATTTTGTAAACATACTAACATGGTTTATAACATAAAAGAGTTCTTCTCTTTAATTAGCATGGTATCTATTTCCATTTAATAACAACCAAACTACTTCATATCATATTATATTAACATGAATTTTAGCTATAATTTTTCACATCAATTTTTCTCTTATATTACTCATTTTAGCATGCATATCCTACATTAGAAAATAATAAAATTACCCACCTTAATTGAAGGTTGAACAAGGAAGGGAAAGATGGAACACCACTTCTAGCTCCAAAGCAACTCCTAGCTCCTAGCAAGACTTCTCCTCCTAGCAAAAGCTTCTCCTCCTATCAAGCTCTCCTAGCAAGAATTTCTTCCAAGCAAAATAGAATTCTCTTACTCTCTTTCTCTTCTTTCTTTCTTTCTTTCTTTTGATTTTGATAATGTTTTTGGTGCAAAAGAGAATGAGAAATGGGGGTTCTATTTATAGGATTTTGTGAGGGTCTAAAGTGTAAAATTCTATACCTAATAACTCTTTTTTTAATTCATATAATTCTTCATTTTCTAAACTCTTAAAACCTACAACTCTTCACTTCACCACTCTTCACAAACTCAACCCCAAACTTTTCCCCTTCCCCACTAGTTACAATCCGGCCTCCCAAGGTGCAATCTGGCCAATTCAACCTAGTGTGCATGTGCACACATGCACATATGCACAATACAAAATTAATACAATTTTCTATAGCCCTAAATGTGTACCAAAAGTTGTAACTTGTCATGTGTTACTCCAAGCTCAACTTAATTTGTGATTTTATTAATGGGCTTGATTCATGGGCTCACTTCTAATTAATTAATTTAATTATCCTAGTGGGCTCTTCTCCTAATGGGCTAGATTTTAATCTTTTGGTCCATGGATATAAAAAAAGGCTAATTTAAAACTTATGCATGATAAAAATTTGTAAATGAGAGTGACAAAAGAGAATAAAAATTTGCACGTGCATCATACGTGCAAAAATTAAAAAAATGCATTTTTAATTTAAAATAAATTGTGGGGTGTTCAACACTCCCTCCTTAGAATAGTTCCATACCCGGAACTACACTTAGGAGCGAGAAAATACAAAGAAGAAAAGGAAAAGTTTACAAAAATTTCAGTGAAAGAGTTCAGGGTGATTTTTCATCATCTTTTCCTCTGATTCCCAAGTGGCCTCCTCAACAAACTGGTTCCTCCAAATGACTTTGACCATATGTATTGTCTTGTTTTTCAAGACATTTTCTCTACGATCCACGATCTCAATAGGATGCTCAGCATAGCTCAAATCCAGTTGTAAACCTTCAGGCACTCTGGCAAATGATGACTCGGATCTGGAACATAACCTCGTAGCATGGACACATGAAAAATATTGTGTACTTGGGCCAACTCTTCTGGTTGTTCTAACCGATAAGCTGTCTTCCCAATTCTCTTTAATATCTTGTAGGGTCCAATATATCTCTGGGCTAATTTTCCTCCCCTTCCGAACAGAATCATCCCTTTAGTCAGAGACACCTTCACAAAGACATAATCACCTTCATCAAACTCCAGGTCTCTCCTCCTGTTGTCGGCGTAACTATTCTGCCTGCTCTGTGCATCAACTAACCTCTTTCTGATCAGCTCGGTCTTTTCTGAGGTTTGTTGCAAAATCTCTGGTCCATACAGCTGTCACTCTCCCACTTCATACCAACAAACCGGTGTCCTGCATTTCCTTCCATATAGAGCTTCATATGATGCCATCCCAATGCTTGCCTAAAAGTTGTTGTAGGAAAATTCCACAAGAGCTAAATGTCTCTCCCAGCTGCCACCGAAATCCAACACACAGCACCTCAACATATCTTCCAGCACTCTGTTGACTCTTTCAGTCTGCCCATTCGTTTGAGGGTGAAAGGCGGTACTGAAATTGGTCTTTGTCCCCAAAGCAGCTTGAAGACTTCTCCAAAAATGCAAAGTGAAACGTGCTTCTCGATCGGATACTATTGACAGTGGAACCCCACGCAACTTCACAATCTCACCCACATACATCTCTGCCAGCTTCTCCATTGATCAAGAAAGCTTCATTGCCAAAAAGTGAGCCGGTTTGGTGAGTCAGTCCACTATTACCCAAATTGTATCATTGCCTTTGGAACTCTTGGGTAAATCTGTGATGAAATCCATACTGATACAGTCCCATTTCCACTCCGGGATGGGAAATGGCTGCAACAAACCACTGGGTTTCTGATTTTCTGCTTTGACCTACTGACAGACTGCACACTTGGCAACAAATTCAGCTACATCCCGCGCCACCAGAAGTATAGCTTTATATCCTTATACATATTGGTACTCCCTGGATGTACTGATAGCAAAGTAGCATGTGCCTCCTGAAGAATGCTTTCTTTCAGTTCTGCTAGATTTGGCACACACAACCGCTCGTCATACCACAGCACTGCATCCTTCACTTGAAACTCTGACAATCTGCCAATAATAACTTGCTCTATCATCTTCTGGATCTCTAGATCTGTCTTCTGACCATCAATAATTCTGTCTTTTAAAGTGGGTTGAATCTTCAATTGAGTTAAGGAAGCTTCCACACCTTGTAAGACCACTTCAATCCCTGCTCGATCAAGCTCATCTGGCAATTCCTTTTGAGTTGTGATCAGCTGGGACAAACTGGACTTTCTGCTGAGCGCATCTGCCATAACATTTGCCTTGCCTGGATGGTATTTGATCTCAGGTCGGATATCTTCCAACACTTCTGACAATCTCCTCTGCCTCAGATTCAAGTCCCTCTGCTGATAGATATATTTCAGTCTTTTGTGATCCGTGTACATGTTGATCTTTTCTCCGTACACGTAATGCCTCCATTGCTTCAAAGCAAAGATGATTGCTACCAGCTCCAAATCATGGGTTGGGTAATTCTTTTCATGTGGTCTCAGCTGTCTAGACCCATAAGCAATTACCTTCCCTTCCTGCATCAGCACACAGCCCAATCCGCGATGGAAAGCATCGTTGTAGATATCATAGTCGAATCCTGCCCTTGGCAAAGCCAAAATAGGAGCGGTAGTCAACCTTTCCTTCAACTCTTGGAAACTGGCTTCACACTGATCTGACCATTTGAAATTCACATTCTTCCTTGTGAGCCCTGTGAGTGGTACAGCTAGCTGGGCATAACCCTGTATGAACCTTCTGTAATATCCAGTCAAACCCAGAAAGCTCCTAATCTTTTCCACTGTGGTCGGTTTTGGTCAATCTTTTACAGCTTCAACTTTCTGCGGGTCAGTAGCTACTCCCTCCTTAGAAAGGATGTGACCCCGGAAGGCAACTTTGGTTTTCCAGAAGTTACATTTGGATAACTTTGCATACAGCTGATTCTCCTAAAGTTTCTTGAGAACCTCTGCTAAGTGCTTGGCATGCTCCTTCTCTGACTTGGAGTAGACCAATATGTCTTTGATGAATACAACGACAAAAGAATCGATGAAAGGCCGCAAAACTCTGTTCATCATGTCCATGAAAATAGCTGATGCATTTGTGACTCCAAATGGCATGACTAGAAACTCATAATGACCATGCCTGGTTCGGAAAGCCATTTTTTGCACATCTTTTTCTTTCACTCGGACTTGATGATATCCTGACCGTAGATCTATCTTGGAGAAGACTGCTGCTCCTTGTAGACGGTCGAACAAGTCATCGATTCGAGGAATTGGGTACTTGTTCTATACAGTAACCTTGTTCAATTCTCTATAGTCGATACACATCCTCATTGATCCATCCTTCTTCTTCACTAAAAGAACTGGGGCTCCTACGGTGATGCACTTGGCCTGATGTATCTTTTGCTCAATAATTCTTCAATTTGCTTCTTGATCTCATCTTGTTCAACTGGAGCCATTCTGTATGGTGCCTTGGAAATAGGTGCACTTTCTAGTTGAAAAGTGATGCTGAACTCTACATCTCGATGAAGGGAAAGCCCTGGCAGATCATCAAGAAATACAGCTAGTAAATCTCGGACAACTGGGATCTACTTCACTTCTTCTGGAACTTTCTGCTCTGATAAAGCTGCTACCATCTGCTTACACTTCCTTTTACCTTGGAATGTAACAGCTGGTCTCCCTGGAGCCTTCACCACAACTTCTTTGCTCTTGCATTCAATGGTGGCACTGTACACTGACATCCAGTCTATGCCAATAATGACGCCGACTCCAAGAACTACCAATTCAATGAGGTCGATGCCCAAGAGCCTATCTCCGATTTCGAGATCACACCCTTCATAGTATCGATCGGTTGTCAAGTTCTCTCCTGACGGAGTAGCCACAGATAAAACCTTGCCAGGAAATATTTTTGGTTCAACTCCCAATCTTTTTGCAAATGAAGGTGACACAAAAGTGTGTAAAGATCCCGTATCAAATAACACCGAAGCTTTTATTCCATTTATTAAAATGTCTCCTGTTACATATGAGTTCTCTCATTAGATAACATTTTATTACACAAATGGAAAAGTAACAAATCAACTAAGCTTCATCATCCATACCAGTGATCACATGGTCCACATCATCTGCATTTTCCTCTGTCAAGGCGAACACCCGCTCTTGCTTGAACTGCTTTTGCCCAGGATTTGACTGCTGCCGACTTGGTCCTCCCTATTGAAGCTGGGGACAATCAGACTTGAAGTGGCCCTCCTTGCCACATAGAAAACAAGTCCTCAATGACTGTGGTTTGGTGCACCCAGTAGATAGGTGGCCTGACTCCCCACATCTGTAGCAAGTGGGTACTCTTCCTACTACTGCAACAGCATTAGCGCCTGTTGGCTTAAAGCGCTGTGCTGGGGGCTGACTTCTGAAGTTGCTTGGTCCTGCAGGCCTCCTGCCTGTGTTCCAATTGTTCCTCTTGACTTGCACAGCGTGGAACTGGTTCATGTCAGACTCAGTTGCAGCGGCTCTTCTGACTAGTTTCTCAAACCTCCGAATGCCCAAAGGTATCATCCTGGATCTCAGACTGGGTCTCAAACCTTGTTCAAATTTGTGCGCCTTCTTGGCTTCATCTTGTACCATTTCAGGCGCGTACCTGGAGAGCTGGTTAAACTTGGTTTTGTACTCCCGCACTATCATACTGCCCTGCTGCAAACGCACAAATTCCATGGCCTTTTTTTCTTGGACGTCCAGTGGAAAATAATGATTCCTGAATTCTTCCCATGTGAGTTGCACGTTGCCCAAATTTCTCTTCAATGATTGCCACCAAACACTTGCATCCTTTTTCAGTTGAATGATAGCCAATTTCACCTTGCTTGCCTCCGGGGTTTCCAGTACCTCGAAGACTGTCTCGATTTGTCTAATCCAGTCATCAGCAACATCTGGATTAGTTTGACCCTCGAATATCAGTGGCTTCATTCTTTTGAACGACTCGACCAGTTTGATTGCCTCGGGTACATGCATAACTGGCCCTAGTCCTCTGTTCTCCGAAATATTAGCAGCGAAAGCATTTAGGGTCTGGTATACACGAGCTAGTTCTGTTTCCAAGTCTAGCCCATTCTCCCGCTATACCCTTCGCCATTTCTGATTCTTCGTGCCATTTCTGAGTCATAAAATTCATCATTAATCATCATAAATAACACAAACAACAAAATTTTATTCATTCCAAAATTTAAACTCTTTATTCAGAAAGAAAAACTTTTGTTCCAATACATTCATTACATCCTTGAATAAAAAACATCCTAGATTCTACCGTTTCTCTTGGCTTCTCTGAGCTCTTCCCGTAGTTCTCAGATTTCCTTCTTCATATCTTCAAATTTCTGCTGTTGCTCTTCCTTGTCCCAGTGGGTGATGTGGTCCAACTTGGCGAAATGTCGATCATTCACAAGTCGGACCTTCTCAAGCTCGCACACTTGAAAGTTCAGCTCCCGGATGCACTCCTTGTCTTGTGCCTGTTGTAACTCCAAGTGGTTAAATCTCCACTTTTGTGCGTCCGAATCCCATCGAAGAGAAGTAACAATGTCATTTGGGTTATTTGGGACGAGTTCTTCTTCTGGGGAGTCTTTGGTAAAATCAGGCGGAGGTGGAGTAATCTCCCTGGACTCGGAAAATTCTTCTTCTATCTCGAATGGTTCTTCTTCCTCCTCCTCATCTGGTTCTTCTTCTGGGTCCTCTTCTTCTTTTTCTTCCATTGGTTCTTCCTCTCCATCCTCAAAGTGGACAAACAAGGGCACCTTACTCTGATGGTCATGTTGATTAGCCATCTTATAGGGAAAAGGAGGAGAAAATGTCATCTCATAGAGCAACACAAACATAAGTTTAAATCTCTATAAGTTGAAACTCACACGCTAGTGTCCACTGTAGGGTGTCGTTCCTTATAAATTTGCACTACTTGTGAAGCTTGCTCTGATACCATCTGTAATGCCCCGAATTCCAAATAAGGCCGAATTCGAGATTTCACAGAATCTTTACTTCACTTCGTACAATTTTATAAGGAAATTAAAACTTTTCAATAATACATCAGAGTTCATTTACATCTTTGTATACACATCGGAAGAATAAAAGATTACAACATAGAAAACAAAGATATAACTTGTACAACTTTATCAAATAAGTCATCGATTTCATCATAACATCTTCATAGCAAAGTCCATTTCCTGCATACCAAGCTGTGGGCACGTCAGTCACTTACAACTGACGAAAGTGTTATACTCGGCTATCCTCTCTATGCCGTACATATAACGATCTCATTATTTTAATCAAAATCTCATATGTTAAATGAACAATAAAGTGTTAATAGTGACTACGCTAAACATGTAAGTGTATGCGATGCCTTAATGCCTAATGCACACATTCTTTATACTAGGATGACACTAATGTACACTTGTTCGGATTCTATGCATCCCATACTACATAGGTCTGAGGGCAAGCGCCTACGTACTCCACAATAAAGAGCTCGATCCCTCGCCATGACAACTACCCAGTAATGAAGCAAGATTAAGATCATCTTACGAATATGGATCCCAGCCATGGAGATCCAGCGCCGACTGTTATAACAGATCCCTCATTGTGCGAATCATCCCGCAAGTGCCCTTCTAGCCCGGTATATGTATATACGTAGGAGTATGGCAAACCCTCTGCCTGACCACTCTAAGTCCCAGATAAGGCCCATCTCCTACGGGGCAACCACAGTCACGGAGATCCACCGCCGACTGGGTCTATAGCCACGGAGATCCACCGCCGACTATATAGAAGCAACCCACTTACGTTTGTTCAGGTTCACTACTTCTTCACTTATGTGCCTAATTATATAGTTCAAGACATGAATGAGTTATCATCTCTAGAATTAGTTTTACCTCCTACCGAACTTATTCACAAAATACAAGATCGCTCCATGGAAAATCTCAAAATCATATCTCAAATCTTTTCTTCCAATAGTGCCGGTACTCGAGGTATTACTAACTCTTAAATCATAATTTTTTATGTACAAGAATCATGGGTATTCACACCCATCAATAATCATGTCTTAAACCTAGATAATTTTATCTTTCAACTTATTCACAAAAATAATCACAGTCTCGACACTATTCGTGATCTAGTTGTTTACTCATATTCTTTTTAAACAAGCATTACTTTCAAGTACACAAATTTCACCACATGAATTGTTATGACAAATTCTAAGTTATCACAATGTTTAAAAAAAAACATTTCTTAAACATGATACAAGTGTAATTCTTCTTAAAAGATCAATTTACAAAATACTACTTTTCACCACAAATTTATATTCTCAAAATTTTATTTCTTTTTACACAAGTAGATATATCTCTTAATATCCCCTTTTCATTTTATATTAATACTAGGATTCATGCTATATTTAAAAGACCAATTCTTGAGGAAGAAATAAAAAAAAACAAAATGAGCGGCCTGGGTTTCGAACCCAGGACCTGCCGACAGATCAAGCCAGCGCCCAGACCGAACCAACTAGTCGTTTAGTCCCTTTGGACTTGACGTCAACTTTATACACCAAAAGGCTCATATGCCAAAACTTAATTTCGGGATTAAATAAAAGGGTTTTAAAAAATAAGTGTGACTAACAAGTTTTGAACCCAAGATCTCTTACAAACAAAGCTCTGTGTTGCACTGGCTAACCAAAAAGTCCAAGTGTATTTTCTGTTTAGACAACGTACTAACGTTCTTTTGTTCAATTATTCAGAAAGTGTTTTTTCCATGAAAATTATTTATTCAAAAGATCAAAATCTTTATAATAATTTTGAAATAAACTCTTTCTTGATATTAGAATTTAAAAAATAGTAAACAACAAATTTTCAAATTCATTAAAAACACTATTTCCACCCATTTAAATAATTCTCTTTCTCTTTTTTTTTCACATAGACGTAGGTTTTTCTTTAAAACTTAAATTTATAAAAAGAAAACTAGGGTTCATGACAAATAGTTGTGTTCTCATTTTTACACAAATTATATTTTTATAACAATACTAGTGTATTCACTTGAACATGAGAATTTCACAAGAATACTCTTTCATGCAATAGTTTATATTCTTTTCAATTTGGACTTACATATGTCGATACATTACAAAACACTAATTAAGTTTACTTTCTTTCTTCTTTCTTAGTTATCAAAGTATGATGTGGTCAATATATTTCATAAGCACAAAATTTTGTAAACATACTAATATGGTTTATAACATAAAAGAGTTCTTCTATTTAATTAGCATGGTATCTATTTCCATTTAATCACAACCAAACTACTTCATATCATATTATATTAACATGAATTTTAGCTATAAATTTTCACATCAATTTTCCTTTTATATTACTCATTTTAGCATGCATATTCTACATTAGAAAATAATGAAATCACCCACCTTAATTGAAGGTTGAACAAGGAAGGGAAAGATGAAACACCACTTCTAGCTCTAAAGCAACTCCTAGCTCATAGCAAGACTTTTCCTCCTAGCAAGCTCTGCTAGCAAGAATTTCCTGCAAGCAAAATAGAACTCTCTTACTCTCTTTCTTTGCTTTCTTTTTTCTTTTGATTTTGATAATGTTTTTGGTGCAAAAGAGAATGAGAAATTGGGGTTCTATTTATAGGGTTTTGTGAGGGTCTAAAGTGCAAAATTCTACACCTAATAACTCTTTTTTTTAATTCATACAATTCTTCAATTTCTAAACTCCTAAAACCTAGAACTCTTCACCTCCTCATTCTTCACAAACTCAACCCCCAATCTTTTCCCCTTCCCCACTAGTTACAATCCGGCCTCCCATGGTGCAATCCGGCCAATTCAACCTAATGTGCATGTGCACACATGCACATATGCACAATACAAAATTAATACAATTTTCTATTGCTCTAAATGTGTACCAAAAGTTGTAACTTGTCATGTGTTAGTCCAAGCTCAACTTAATTTGTGATTTTATTAATAGGCTTGATTCATGGGCTTACTTCTAGGGGTGTCAAAAAATACCATATTACCGTACCATACCGTACCATACCATTACCATACCAAAAAATACCGAAACTTGGTAATACCGTACCAAATTTTCGGTATTGTACCATACCAATTTTTTATGGTACGGTACTGGTACAAAATGTTTATACCATTGGTATACCGTACCGTACCGAATATATTTAATATACATTTAATCTAATATTTTTATTTTAAAATCCAGGCCCAGAAAAGTTTCAGGCCCAACCCAGTCTTTCTTTCATTTTTTTTTCTACCCTAGTCGGCTACTCTTCTCCAAACTCTTCATTGTGAATTCAATCAGATATCAAATTAGTAATTAGTAATTACCGAATCACCGACGCACCGAACAGATCTTCCTTTTTCCCTTTTTTAGTTTTTTTTAGCTTTGAACCTAAGGCTCACGCATGACGTCCGACGCACCGACTGATCGCTCAACTGAACGACTGATCGCTCCTCGTTCACTTTTTGGTATTGATTTTGATTCTAATAGTCCCCTTTTTTGTTAATTTTTGTTCTAGTTTTTTTATCAGTATCCTTGTTTTAATTTGTAACCACATCTGTTTTGGAAAGAATTGAGGTCATAAGGTAACCTAGGAATTACAAATTATATTTCAATTTTAAAGGAACTGAGGTTACCATTCAATGAGAAGACCTGTGGGAGAGTCGAGAGACTAGTCTATTTGACCTTCAATAGAAATCAATATTTGGTAGTTAATACAAGTCTGTTCGTAGCTACATTAATTAATGAAAGTATTTAATGACATTCTCCCAGTTCTCGGTGACAGCAAGAAGGGACCAACAACAAAACTAGATTGAACATACCTAGGGTTCTTGATGTCCGTTACTACCACGGTACTACCATTACCATACCGATATTTCGGTATTACCGAACTCGGTAGTACCAAAATATTGGTACGGTAATGGTAGAGAAATTTGTGTACCAAGTACTCCGGTACGGTAGACGGTAGAGTAATTTTTGTACGGTACGGTACGGTATACCACCCCTTACTTCTAATTAATTAATTTAATTATCCTAGTGAGCTCTTCTCCTAATGGGTTAGATTTTAATCTTTAGGTCCATAGATCAAAAAAAGGCTAATTTAAAACTTATGCATGCTATAAATTTGTAAATGAGAGTGACAAAAGAGAATAAAAATTTGCACGTGCATTATACGTGCAAAAATAAAAAATATATATTTTTAATTTAAAATAAATTGTGGGGTGTTACAAAATTATCCCTGGTTAGAATAATGTTTCTAAAAGCCAGCTAGTTGAACACCATAATCTTAAGAGGAACTCTAACCCTCCAAATTGGTTCATGTGTTTGCACACCCCTATCGTTTAGCCATTTGTAAGTAGATTTAATCGAGTGGACCCCACATTTTCCTCCTAGCTAGATTATTTTGTCTTTATGATCCTCTCATGTTGGCTTTCAGCCTTGTAAAAAACTAATTAGCTCCTGCTTTTGTCTTCTAGACTCCCTGTTTAACCTACCCGATATTCTCGGTCTCCAACCCTCGTTCCTCCATTGCCTGGCTACCCAGTCGTTTCTATCTGTAGCCATTTTATAAATTTCTGGAAATCGTCTCTTTAGATTTATTTGACCGCACCATTTGTCTTTCCAAAAGCAAATTGTTGTCCCATTCCTAATGTAACTTTCTTTTACCAGTGAGGCCCATTGAGCTTTAGGCTTGATTTTCAATTTCCACCACCATTTACAAAGTAGGGCTTGGTTCATTTTTCGAAGATCGATAACACCCAACCCTCCAAATTCTTTTTGTCTAAATACCACCCCCCATCTGATTAACGAATATCATTTCCCGTCTGTTTCTGACCCGTGCCATAGGAACCGTTGTCTCAATCTATAAATTTTCTTGATAACCCAAACTGGTATTGTAACACCCTAGATTTTTTAAAATAATTTTTTGAGGTTAACAAATGAATTAAAATAATTTTTTGGTGATTTAATTAACATTTTTATGAAAATGGTCTTTTTACAATTGCAAAACACGTGCAAATATTTTCTTCGGAAGTTCAAAGTCAGAAATTATTTGGGGACAAACTAATATTTATTAGTAGGTATTATTTATGAATTTTTTGGATTTTTTTGATATTTATTTGGCATATTTGCAAATATTAAAAAAGATGGGCTTTTGTGCAAAATTACCACCTGGAGTAAAAACTCTAGATTTTCAATTTTCTGAGTGGAGCATGATTGTTATCTAACTCAGAGGTAAAGAGTTTACTTTTATTCTAATAGATTTCATTTATTTTGCAAATTTGTTAAAGAAGGGTTTTTTGCAAAATTGCCACTTAATGGCAAAATTACAAAATTTATTTTTCTGGGTTTGAAAACAGTGCCGGCCAGAATAGGGTTGGTTATTTTTTATTTTAAATCTCAGTTAAGTGGTTATACTAATTTTCAAGTATAAAGATTTATATATGTAAATATTCAAAAGGGATATTTTGAAAATCTACTCAAAACCCTAGAAACTCTAATTTCCGGCCTAATATAAAGAGAGTGCAGCCGTTTGTTTGCTGCACTAAATAAAGGATTTTCTTTATTATTGATTTCTTGGAGTTTCGAAGCAAGGATCTTGGATTTCTTGCGAAATGAAGGACTTTTCTTATTCTCTTTATTATTTCTGTTGATTCTTCAATAAGGTGAGTAACATATATTTGTTTTTATATTGTTCTATGCGTGTTGTATGTGATGAATTTTCTATTAGAAAGCATGTTAGAGGATTGTATGATGATATTATGAATTGTTGATGGATGGATGAATAAAGATTGAATCTTTCATAAAAACCTAACTATTGATGATTAAAACTCTACATAGATGACTTGAGATCATTAAGAACCTAATAGAAATCAGGGGTACGATGTTTTCTTTTCTATTCTTGCTGTTTTGATTGTTTATATGAGTTGTATGAATGTATATTGCACAAATTGTATAAAAAGTTGATCTTTAGTATATGTACACACTATTTGAGAGTTTTGATGAAGTAAAACTTGATTAATCCATGTTGTAAGAGCATCTATTCATGAGTAAATTGATGAAATCAGTTGGGTTTGTGTTTAATCGTGTGGAAGGATTTTTGAATAAAAAAGATTGAGTTTTGAAGTGAAAGGGGGATTTTTTGATTTCGGGTCTGAAGGTGTATGGCCGAAATTGTTTTTGTGATTTTTGTGATGTTTTCGATTGAATCTTGAGTTGTTTGATACTGAGATTGATTTGAACAATATACTACTTATATTTGATGAATCTTGATGCTTAAACTGATTTTTAAACTCACCTATATACATATATATACATTCATGTTCACTATTTTGAAGAATTTGATAAAAATTGCTCTTTTATGAATTTAAAGTGGTTTTGATTAGTTTTATAAACTCCAGTATGTTATACAAGTTGTATTTGATCATCTCACAAATTTTGTTTTGCAAATTTATGATTTTACAAAGAATTAATGAAGTATCAATAAAAAAAAGGTGCACGAATATTAAAGTTGTCATTTTTCGAAGTTGACAGTCGACCGCACAAAATTGCACATGAAATGTCGGTCAACTGGTGGTTCTTGGGTTTTTGGATTTTGGCTTGACAGTCGACCGTTCGCTTTTGAACTGGTTTTGATAGTCGACTGTCAGTGACTTTGCTGATTGTTTTGTGAGCTTTTTCATCATTTCCTTGAATGATTATTTCTTCGAGCTTATGTATTATTGACCTACTGTTTTAGATGATATTTTTGCTACAGATTTCAGTATTTTACAGAAAGTTACATTTTGATTATAATAGAATTTAAATTGTATTTATATGACTTTATAAAGTGAAATATATATGGTTTTCGAAAGAATTGATGTTTTGTGATTTTCTACAACTTAAAAATATGATTGTCAGTTATTTAATGGATTTAATATTTTATTTCAATTCTGGAATTGGTAAGTGTATTGAATGAATTTGAATTTTGTTGATTAAAGAAGTTTTTATTGACATAAACGTTTTGAAGATGGAATTAAGAGTTTTAATGAAAAATTTTGTGTTGATATTTGATTTGTGAGTCTCTAGGAGTTGAGTGGGATTCCTGAGAACTGGCAGTTGAGATTTTGTGAATATTGACCAGTTGGGGTCTTGTGATTGTTTTGTGGAATTAAATCCGGCAGGGTACACTAACTCTAGAGCGGGGAAATTTGTGTTTTAATAATAATCAACTTAAGGATATGCACTAGTGGGGATGTGATGGAACTTGGGAAACGTAAGTATATTCGCTAGGGGTCTAGTCCAACGGATACGTTCCAGGACTGTGTGTTAATTTGTCTCGAGAGGACATTAGTATGTTCGCGTGTCGAGGGTCCGCAGTGCCTATTCACGAAACATACATGTGCATTCGCGTGTCGAGGGTTGACGTACCTATTCATGGGATGTACTAGTGTATCTGCACGTCGAGGTTCTGCGGGCCTATTCGTGGGGTACACGTCAGGGAGGTGATTCTTCCGGGGGTTCAGAGCTATTCTTACATGATGCTTGCGCATCGTGGGTTATTAGGCCTATTCACGATCTTGTTTCTATCACCGTAGTAGGATTAGTTGCATAACGAGGGATCTAACCCTATAAAGTGGAGAATGATAAAGGCTTGCACCGGACCTATGTTCTATGGAATGCATAGAATCCGACAAGTATGCATTAGAGAGTCATCATACTGCATTTGTGTTTTCTTGAATTGGTTTTATGCATGTTTGTTTTCTGTTTTTCTACACTTGACACTTAGTTTAGTTTCACTATATGTTTTCATGCTTTATTTATTGTTATTTCATTTCCATTCGTTACTACTGTTGGTATGTGTTGATTATGACTTTATTCTTTATGTTTTATTTATATTGTATTTCTTTTGATATCACTCACACCGTTATGGCTGACCTCGTAGTTTTGGGGGTTAGCGTTATCTCTAGCCTTATGTTTTACAGGTAGGTACCTATAGCTTGGGATTTGGAAGCATGTGGTAGAATAATAATGTGGTTCATGTAAATTGTAAAAGAATGTGTTGTAAAAGAAAGAATTGTAATTTAAGGTGTTTGTTTTCCGCTGTTTTTGTAAAGAAATGTTGTAATAAAAGTTGAAAATTTTTCTGTGTTTGACTATGTTTACTATTACATTGAGGTAGATGTTGGGAATTGTGCCACGTATTTTTGAGATATCATATTGGAAATTCGGGACACTATAGGTATCTCGAAGAATAACAAAAAATAAAGTGGAATAGAGATCACGACCGAGTTCAACCGAACAAGCCACCATCCGAAGAAAATCATCTTTTCCCCTACCCCTCGAGTCTATTCGCAATTTTCTCAATAAGATTGTCCCAATCCACCTTCCTTAGTTTGCCACTATCAATTGGCAAGCCTAGGTATTTAATCGGTAATGTCTTGATCAGACAGTTAAGGATGTCTGCTACTACTTTTCCAGACTCTCCCGTATCTCCCAATAAAATGATGGAGCTTTTGTGGAAGTTTACTTTGAACCCTGACCAGTCTTCAAAAAGATATAATCCCCAATTTTAGAAGTGTAGCCTAAGTAATATCGCTTTCTCCAAATATCAGAGTGTCATCTGCATATTGGATGTTCACCACTGCAAAAACCCCCTTCCTCATGCCCAACCCATTTATAAGGCCCTTTTCTCAATAAGATTGTAGCATTCTATGTAATTCGTTCACCACCATTGTGAAGAGTGGTGGTGATAGTGGGTCTCCCTGTTTAATTCTTTTTTACATCTGATTTCCTTGCCTGGTGTCCTGTTCACGAACACCCTTACCTTGATAGTTCTTAGCCACGTCTCAATCCATCCGATCCACCTAGTCCCAAACCCCCGCATACTGAGAATTTCCAGTAGGCATTTCCATTACACTTTGTCGTAGGCCTTTTCGAAGTCAACTTTTAGCATATAACCCGCCTTATTACGTCTCTTGCAATCTTGTATAATTTCCTGGACCATTGCAACCCCTTCCAAAATATCATGGCCCACAATAAAACATGTCTGATAGTCCTCCAGAATTTCTCCAATCAGACCTCTAAGTCTATTTGCCAGGACCTTTGTGATAATGTTGATCGAGCAGTTAATCAAACTGATTGGTCTATAGCCCCCAACATCTGTCGGTACCTTTTTCTTCGGTATTAAACATAAGTTGGCGTAGTTTAATATACTCAAATCCAATGTATCTTCATAGAAAGCATTCATGACGTCCTATGATATCCTTCTTAAGAATGTCCCAGAATAGCTTGTAAAAGAATACTGGGAGCCCATCAGGTCCTGGTGCCTTGTCCTGACCTATCCCCCATATCGCCTCTTAACTTCATCCAAGGTGAATGGGTCTTCCAAGGCTGTCACGTGAACCTGAACCTCATTCGTTAGTTCTTCCCAAAGTTTTTTAGCGGACTCGCAGAGTCCAACCCTATTTTTGACCAAACAGTTCCTTGCATGTTTCGTGAACGTGTTTTTCGATTTGTCGTTCCTCGGATACAGTATTCCCGTTAATATCCATGGCATGGATGAAGTTGTTCATACGTCGCATAATTGCTATCTTGTAAAAGTATTTTGTATTTGCATCTCATTTTAACAGCCATTTGACCCTTGATCTTTGTCGCCACACGATTTCTTCCCTGTTATAAATTTCTAGGATGTGCTGCCTACATGACGTTAGTCTCCCAAATTGGTTGTCATCCAAGCCATCTGCTTCCTCCTTCCTTTCTAGTCGTCAATCTCTTTTAGAGTTATTTCCTTCCTTTGGAGTACATTCCCAAATGTATCTCGATTCCATTTTCTAAGTCTTGTTCTAAGTCTTGAGAGTTTCCTTACCAGCCTTGATGCTGGCTCAACCTGGCTGGTTTCCCCTTCCCAGCTTGCTTTCACCAACTCATGGCAGTCATTATTGGTAAGCCACATTTTCTTGAAGCGAAAAATCTTCGTTTTCCGTTTCGGCTTTTCTCCTGTATCAATGATGATTGGGACATGGTCTGACATGTTGCGGATGCATGGTCTCTCCATTGCCCATAGAAATTTCGTCTCTCAGTTCGTAGATATCAGAATTCTGTTTAGTTTAGCCAGGATCGGTACTCGCCTCCTGTTCGACCACGTAAAACTACGGTCCATATTAATTTCATGAGTATCGGTACCAGGAAAACCCAAACTATTTCCTAGTCCCTAACCTTGAAGCCCGAGATCCAACCACAACATAGGCCCAGGCCCTCAAATCTAGTTATAAAGAAGCAAATCACCCCCTCTTCTTTCGCCCATTACTCATTGCAACATTCAAGAAAACCATAACTAACCAACTACCACAATGCCAATTCGCTTGAGAAAGCTCATCTTTGGCTCTTCATCAAGAAGACGCAAAGGAGAAACAGCACCACCCCCACCACCATCATCACCAGAACCAAATGTATATCCTCCAATCCCCGCCGCATTCCTCTGTCCCGTCTCTTCCCTCATAATGTTCGATCCTACCATCTTCGACGCTGGTTACTCCCTCGACCTCCCCTGCCTCCAAGCATGCAGAGACCTCAACTTCACCCCTCCTCATCTCAACCTCCCTCCTCCTCCTCCTCCTCCCTCTTCTTCCTCAACTCCCCCATTGCCCAACATCAACCTCAAGTTGGCAATTCAAATATGGTGTCAAGCTTCCAGCCACCCCATGCCCACTCCCATCTCACCCGAATCTGCGCTTTACCTCCTCAGAGGACTCAAATCCATGCCCAACCCTCCTCCTCTTCCTCTTCGTCCTCGTTGTTTTTCTGTCTTCCCCAAAGAAGAACAGAGGATATTGTGGGACTTCCAAGAAGACAGCCTTCGTGGGTTATTTGCTGTGTTCAAATTCCGATTCTGCTCTCCAAGAATCTTGGGTGCTGTCCTCCCTCTGCTCAACTCCCGTGAAGACCACTTCCATACTGCTGCAGCACACGCGGTGAAAGCCATGAGCTACGACCCCTACAACAGAACCCACATTCTCCGGTCCGGGGCAGTCCCTTCTCTCATCACCATACTCAACACGCCGAGGACCAATCCCAGTGCTTGGGATTCAGCTGCTGAGGCCTTGCACAAACTGGCCCAGAATGCACCATACTACTGCCTCCTCACGATTGGTGCACTGGGTGCTGTCGAAGCCCTGCTGAATAAAATGTGTGGAAATCTCGTCAATGAGTCTGCCAAGATACACTCTGGACTGGCCCTCTACCACCTCTCGCTGCATTGTCGAACGAATCTTGAAGTTCTTGCTGAGAAAGGGGGAGTGTCGAAGTTGGTAGAGATGGCAGAGAAAGAGAGGTGGCAGAGGGAGGCGAAGAAGCAGGCTTTGGTGTTGGTGAACTGTTTGTTGGGGGTGGAGAGAGGGAGGGAGGAGGTGATGGATGTAGGAAACATAAACAAGTTGTTGAAATTGGTGAAGGAAGGAGAAGGGGTGGGTTTGCGTAGCTTGCATGTATTGTATAATCTTTGTAGAGAGAATTTCGGGAGGTTTCGGGAGGTCGTGGTGGCAGCAGGAGGGGAGGTGGTGTTGGCGGAAGAGATGGAGCATTGGGGGCCAGAAGGAAAGGAGATGGCTATTCGGATGTTAAGAGTGATAAGTGGGGATCTTAATGAGGGGGGGCAACTCGATGAGTTGCTGTAGGATGGAGTAGTCTCTGAGGAGTTGCAGGATGGAGAATTGGGAGGATTTTTTACTAATTCAGTGTGAATATAGAAAGGAACACAAGTGTCCTACTTTGTATCAGATTAAGAATAAGATAAGATGGATTGTAAATACCGTCACCAATATACTTGAGGATCTTGAGAGGATTTATTCGTTTCTAGTGCATCTTTTAGTAGGAATAAATTACTTGTCATATAAATTGTTCGTTGCATGCTGGTTTTATTGAAGACAACTTCAAAAATATCTTGAAAGTTTCGGTTAAATTCTGGAGCTTCTTGATTTCCTTGCTGCGAATAGGTATGTGAGTTTAATCATGACTGATCAAGACATGTATCTTCGACAATCTTGAATGGAGCTCTTCAGTAGATCAATTCATTGAGCTGTTTATAAACATAATTTGCTCGAGACAGATTTTTGTCCAATGCTGTATCATGTCCCTAGATTTTGTATGAGATTGCCCAGTTAGCGTTATTCATTTGTTTGGTGATTGGTGACACTTGAATTGTCCTAGAGCTACCATGAAGAGAATTTCCTTGCCACTAATGGAAGTTAGATTTTATAGAAGTGGAGAGTTTGAGCTAATTTGACTGAGTTCAGATTTCGTCGAAGTTTTCTTGCAAGGCAAAGATGGAGTAGCTAGCTCTGTTAAATAAAGTTTTTAAAAAAATTTTATAGCAGTGTCCTACATGCTGAGTAATATCCTCAGATGAGACTGCTCTCAAGATGCACTATGTCTTGTGTTTGAGTGTTTCTAGGGACTATGTTTCTTTTTTACCCTTTTTTTTTACCCTAAAAGGATGGCAAATAAATTTCTTTTGTATCCTTAAACCTTGATGACTATGGCTTTGTAGCCACTTGACCTGTAATATTTAGGTGGGAGATGATGATACTCTTGGGATATCTGTGGTTTTTATTTCTATTGCAATCAACTACATATTTGCACTTATCTTATTAGGGTAGCACAGATTCTACTGGATGAATCAAGTATCTGTACAGACCGTTATTTTTTAAAAAAAAAATAAAGGATGGCATGAGAAATACCATCGGTCTCATATATAAATCATCAACAGTTACAACCACTAAACCAGGGTTGGCAACCGGGTCGGTCTGAACCGCGACCCGCTCGCCAAACCCGGCCCGTTAATTGACGGTTCGGGTTCGGGTCGAACCCGCGAACCTAAGCGGGTCGACCCGGGTCGTTTAACATGGGTTTCGAACCAGTTGAACCCGGCCCGCGAACTCGGTGAATAGTGCCCAACCCGCACATGAAACCCGCGGGTCCAACGGATGAAATAGACAACCAACGTTCGACCTCCCTTTTTTTTTTTTGGTTTTTTTTCTTCTCCCCCCCCCCCCGTCGCCCATAGATACCCTTTAAACCACTCAAAAAATTTCACACCTTACTCTCTTACTCTCTCTACTACTACTACTCAATACAATCTCAATTGATTCAAATTTTTTCAACAAAAAATCTAACAATATAGAAGCGACAAATTCCGATCGTAGCGAATTCAACTTACAACTACGTCTGCTTCAAGTCTTCAATTCCTCCAAGACTCCACGGCTCCAACAAAGAAGCTCTCGTTCTTTCTATATACGAGTCTGGACTTCTACTTCTATTTCTACTTTTATTTTTACTCTCATTCTATATACGAGTATCCGCGAAGTATGTTATCAAATTTCACAACCCTCTTATTATGTTGATATTTTTTTTGTAGTTATAATTGTTTTTATCATATTTGTTTGTTGGTTTTTTATCTTCTCTCTCACAACTTTTCTATTGTTTTCTAGATTTATTTTTACTTATCTCGTCTAAATTGTATTTAATTTTTTCACATACACTACTATATCAACATGTCATCATGAGGTAGCGGCCATAGCCAAAGTGGACAAGATTCCACTGACACTTCTCGTAGGCCTCCAATTATTTCACAAAATAATCTGGCAATCTCTAAATTCTCCCAAAAACTGGAAAACACTGAGGGGAAATCTATTAATTGACAGTTGTATTGAACACAATCTGTACAGACAGTTGTATTGAATTAATTGACTATCTTTGAAGATCTAAACAAATCGGAGTTTATCAGTTATGATTAGGGATGGCATCAAGGCCGGGTTGGCCTGGGCCCGGCCCGACCCCCCTCAAACCCGGGCTGGCCCCTGAACCGGCCCCCACCCACCCGGTTCAGGTCCGGTTCCCATTTTTGCAGCAAAAGCCCGGTTAGGCCCGGCTCGCTCGAGGCCCGGGACCGGTTGAACCGGCCCGCCCGGGCTCGGGCCGGTCCGGGCCGACCGTTGGCTGATTTTTTTCCCAGAAAATTAAAAAAAAAATTAAAATTACGAAACTACCCCCAACGGATTTATAACGGCTAGTTTTGGGGGGTACTTTAGGAAATCAAAAAAATGGCATTTTCTATAAATACCATACCATTTCTCTTCACCAATTCACTCAAACATCTCATTCTCTCTTCTATTTCTCCAATCAACAACAACAATTTGGTGATCAACACTCTCTCAAGTGATCAAGATCAAATTTTCTACATTTTGAAGGAAGGAAAATCAACAACAATCAAGTGATCAACTCATCAACATTCAACAACAACAATCAATACTACTTCTACTCCTAGCTCTCAAGTCTCAACTTTCTTACGGTATTTTAGTATAATTTTAATTTGTAGAATTAACATAGTTTATTATTCATTATTCGCATATAATTTGTGTTTTCTTGATCTTCTTCCTCTCATTTTTTTAGATTTTATTTTTAATTTTGGTAAAGTGGTAAAACAAGAGGGACTACTTCGGAAGTACACAATTTTTTCAATTTTGTCCCTTCACAAAATAATGAGAGTGTAGGACTTAAAATATGTCCACGACAATAGTCCAATGCATTCTCTTCAATCTAAGTAGAGGTCATCTCGATCTTTAAATTCAAGTAATTCCCTTGATTTGTAATTTGATCTAAATAGAAAAATTTGTATGAATTTTATTCATGTACTTAATTTTATTCAAGAAGTTTAAATTTATTAAATCATGTACTTTATTTATTTATATATTCAATTATTTATGAAATTTTATTCTTTACAATTGTTATAAAATTATAAATCCATATACTTGATCTTTAATAATACTTTACAACAACAAAAAATATTCCTTATACACGGGCCAAGCCCGGCCCGGCCCCCACACTAGGGGCCGGGGTCCAGGTCCGGGCCAAGGTTTCTTACCTTGAGCCCGGCCCGGCCCGCGTAATGGAGGAAGCCGGCCCGGGTGGCCCAAGACCGGTCAAAACCCGGTCAAACCCGGCCCGGCCCGATCCGAGTGGCCCGAATGCCATCCCTAGTTATGATAGACTGCGAGGACCTCTTTCTCCCTTCCTTTTAGTCTGGGGCTTGAGGGTAAGGAGTAAGCTATTGGAATATTTACGTACCCATTGGATAGCTTATTCTAAATGCAAACTAAAGCCACATACTGATACTCTGAATTCTTCTTGGTTTAGCAGAGAGGTGGGAAGTTGTTCAGTATTAAAGTTCTTATTAAAATATGAAGTCCTTTAGTTTATCTATGTTCAGTATTAAAGTTCTTCTTGGAATATAGCCGTTTATTTTATCTATGTAGTATATTAACTGATGTGGCTTAATGCTGCTAATTTTTTGGGGGAGAAACATATGTGAGGTCTTGTTATTTATTTTGGAAGAGACAGGTTTGAGACAGATCTCAACCGCAGATTTGGATCTGAGATGAGGATCTCGTGAGGAGCAGGAGAGGAGGTGCTTCTAGTGGCTGGTCGACCTAAACACCTACAAGAGGCCTAGAAACACCGGGAGAGATCCCGGCAGCAGGTCCTCTGACGATCTACTCAGTCACTAGAAGAAAGAAAAGCTAGGGTTCAGGTGAGAAAAAGTCATTACCTTTTAAGTAAGGAGAGAGACTGATATTTATAAGCAGGGGGAGGTCAACCCTAACCCCATTGGGCCGGGTGGACCCCCTACTGTGAGCCTGTTAGGTGGGTTGGACCGGTAGGGAAGCCCATGGAATCATCAATCTGATGATCTGGAAATCACGGATCCTGAGGGGATGAACAGCTCAGATTGAGCTAGATTTTTACCCATATCATAGGCCCCCCACTCATGGAGGGTTGTGTGTGCCTGCCGTCGAGGAGTAGCCCAACCCTATGAGAAGATCAACGACAGGGCGCGCAAGGATAGAGTGGAAGATCCCCGCAAGGAGCGAAATGAGGTGGAGGTCGAGCTCCACAATACCGAGACCCGGCCTCCCGAGCGTCGAGCATCGAGCTCTGTGAGGAGGCTGGTAGCAGGCTCGAAGTTCATACGAAGCGTCGAGCTCTGTGAAAAAGCTGGTGGCTGGCTCGAAGTCCATGCCGAACACCGAGCTTTGTGACAAAGCAAGTAGTTGGCTCGAAGACCATGCCGAGCATCAAGCTTTGTGAAAAAGCGGGTAGCTAGCTCGAAGTCCATGTCGAGCGTCGAGTGTGGCACACTTGGTGAGAAAGCGAGTAGTTGGATCCAAGTCCATGTCGAGCATCGAGCTTTGTGAGAAAGCGAGTAGTTGGCTCGAAGTCCATGCCGAGCTCCAAGCGTGGTGGACTTTGTAAGAAAGCTAGCGACTATCTCGAGGTTCATGATGAGCGTCAAGCGTAGCGTACTTTGTGATAAAGCTAGTGGCTAGCTTAAGGTTCATACCGAGCGTCGAGCATTGTGTGTTTTGTGAGAAAGCTAGCGGCTTGCTCGAGGTCCATGCCGAGCTCCAAGCATAATGGACTTTGTGATAAAATTCAGTAACAGGCTCGAAGTCCATGCCAAGCACAGAGCTTGGTGAGGGAGCTGGTAGATGGCTCGAAGTCCTTGCCGAGCTCCGAGCACTGTGTGCTTTGTAAGAAATCTAGCGGCTAGCTCGAGGTTCATGCCGAGTGTCGAGCGCTATGTGCTTTATGAGAAAGCTAGTGGCTTGCACGAGGTCCATGCCGAGCTCTGAGCGTAATGGACTTTGTGATAAAAGTCAGTAATAGGCTCGAAGTCCATGCTGAGTATCGAGCGTGGCACGCTTTGTGAGAAAGCAAGTAATTGGCTCGAAGTCCATGCTGAGCTTCGCGCTTGGTGAGGGAGTTGGTAGCTGGCTCGAAGTCCATGCTAAGTGTCGAGTACGGTGTTCTTTGTGATAAAGCCAGTAGCTGGCTCGAAGTTCTTGCCGAGCTCCGAGCGTGGTGGACTTTGTGAGAAAGCTATCGGCGAGCTCGTGGTTCATGCAGAGTGTCGAGCATTGTGTGCTTTGTGAGAAAGCTAGTAGTTTGCTCGAGGTCCATACCGAGCGTCGAGCGCTGTGTGCTTTGTGAGAAAGCTAGCGGCTTGCTCGAGGTCCATGCCGAGCATCGAGCGCTGTGTGCTTTGTGAGAAAGCTAGCGGCTTGCTTGAGGTCCATGCCGAGCATCGAGCGCTGTGTGCTTTATGAGAAAGCTAGCAGCTTGCTCGAGGTCCATGCCCAGCGTTGAGCATAGTGTGCTTTGTGAGAAAGCTAGCGACTTGCTAGAGGTCCTTACCGAGCTCGATTTTGTGATAAAATTCAGTAATAGGCTCAAAGTCCATGCCGAGCGCCGAGCTTGGTAATGGAGCTGGTAGCTGGCTCGAAGTCCATGCCGAGCGTCGAGCGTGGTGGTCTTTGTGATAAAGCCAGTAGCTGGCTCGAAGTCCTTATCGAGCACCGAGCGCTATGTGCTTTATGAAAAAGCTAACGGCTCGCTCGAGGTTTATGTCGAGCGTCGAGGGCTGTGTGCTTTGTGAGAAAGCTTGCTGCTTGCTCGAGGTTCATGCCGAGCATCGAGCATAGGGTATTTTGTGAGAAAGGGAGTAACATGCATGCCGAGCTCCAAGCGTGATGGACTTTGTGAGAAGGGAGTATATGCTTGTTATGGTTGTAGTGGCACGTGTGATGCACGTACGATGCTGACATTACGGTTGTGGAAATTGAGGCGTCGAAATCTTGCCCACCGAATGAGATTTGTTTGTGGATATCGAGGCATCACAGAACTGCCTATATATCCCCCACTTCCCCTCTCATTTTCACCTTGCATTCTCTCTCTAGTTCTCAGAGTTTCTCTCTCTAAGTGCTTCCCAGTAACCGACGATTATCTTTTCAGTGAACTTTCCGGCACAGATAATTAGGTTATTGTTTTTATTATGTCGAGGGTTCTGTTCGGTTCTTCTGCCTCTACATCTGGTCAGGGAGGAGATGATTTCCTCTCCGACTCCTCGTCTTAGGAGACGAGGGAGAACGTCTATGACATCAAGCCGCTCCGCATTCGAAAGCCCTTCGTAGTGGAATCGAGCGACTTGGAAGGATGTGTGGAAGGGGCCGATGTAGTTAACATGAGTAATAAAGAAGCGGGGGAGGAGGTTGGTAGAGGGAGCGGTGAGGAAGAGGATGATGAAGTGGTGGAGGTCGATCCGTCGGGTGAGGCCCTAATTTGAAACCTTTGGTGACGCCGTCCCCTCCAAAGACCCCTCGTATTCGAGGGAGGAGGGTGAAATGGACCATCCCAGACAGTCCTGCACAGCCAAATGAGTTCCCTCCCAAACATGGGCTTGATGTCCCTTATCTTCAACAACCAAGCTCCATTAGGATGTATCCGGACGATGTTGGAGACTTAGTTCGGTACGGGGTGCAACATTCTTCGCCGAGTCATCCAAAGATCCTGATGGACAAGACGCAGAGTATTTTGATGGTCAATGACCTTCTGCTGATTCGAGCGAACTACTTCATAAGGCTGGGGTATGAGTTGATGATTCCGAGCCCTGGTCTCCGCCCCACTGATAACTTAGCGCCTTGGTATTGTATGTTTCCGGTGGATGCCTTCAGTTCGAGGTTGCGGCTGCTGCTGTACCTGTTTATCAAGGAGGTGTTGAACTGGGGAAGATTGTGTCCGATGTAGTACGGCCCGAACTCCTGGAAGCAGCTCGTGTGCTTCATGTTACTTTGCAATGAGATGGGAGTACCTCTGAAACTGAAGTACTTTCGAGCTGTGCTGGAGGTTAGTTCATCGAGTGAGTATGAGGGAATTTACTACATCTCGCCTCGTCCCAATAAGAAGGTAGTCCATGGACATCCGGACTCCATAAAAGGGTGGAAGGAGAAATACTTCATTGTCCAAAATCAGGCGCCCTGGAAAATTCCCACGAGTTGGAACTTTTACAAGCCGAATGACACGCCACCGAAGAGAAGAGACCGGTCGGACGAGGAGTGGGCCGATGTGGATCAGATAATTTCTGGCAATAGCATTGACTGGCTGAATGTGATTGAGAGGCACCGGGCCATGCTTGGACTGAGCCCCATCCCCCCCAATATATTTTTCGTTTCATTTTTTATCCACCTTTTCCCTTCGTTCTTATAGCCTTGTTTTTCTTTCGTAGATGTAACGCCCCGAATTTCATTTACATGTAATTCATAGCACACATGATCTTTTTCTTCAAATTTGTATAATTTTACAAGGAAATTAAGACCTTTCATTATACAACATTGTTCTTACATCAACGCAGCGGAATTTAAAAGAATACAACATGATATGCAATAATAAAATGCTTCAATCTTGTAACAGCTCATCATGGTGACTTTAAGTTCATGCCAAGTCTAGTCCTGCAACTAGAAAACTGTGGGCACATCAGTTGTATACAACTGACGCAATGCTATAAAACAACGATTCTCTTACTTTAGCAACCATAAACTTGAATGCACAATAAAGTGTAAAAAGTGACTATCCTAAACATGTCAGTGTATGATATGACTTAATGCCTAATGCAGATTTACATTATGATGCACTAATGCATACTTGTTCGGATTCTATGCATCCAATTCTACATAGGTTCGAGGGCAAGCCCTTATCGTACTCCTCAATATAGGGTTTAATCCTTCTCTATGAGAATACTACTATGGTGACTAATGTAAGATTTAGATATCCTGTGAGTATCTAGTAGCACCTCGATGATTCTTGATAATTCACTCTCCCACCGCGAGTTGAAACCCCGATAATTCTGGAGGCGAAAATCCACACCGCGAGCTATGACCCCGATAATTCTTAAGAGTCGTTCTCCCACAGCGAGTGATTTTCGGACATCACGCCTCACACCCCGATAATTCTGAAGACAAAACCCACACCGCGCTGTTATAGGTACCTCATCACATAAATATCCCATGAGCGTCGCCTCGATCCCGGCAATTCTGAAAGAATATCTCCCACCGCGAGCTGCAACTCCGATAATTCTGGAGATAATCTCCCACCGCGCTATTAAAGGCCCTCATACTCATGTTTTCCCATACTTTATCACATCTCCCCTTACTGCATGTCCTTAAGTTTTTAATTAAAAATCATCACAACCTAGAGCTAGCTTACCATACCGGACTTATATCAACACTAGAGAAAGTTAGCCCACACTGGCTACTTCTTAAGAGAAACTTAACCCACAATGGTTAGTTCTCAAGTTTGTATTATTCACAAACCGGTTACTAAGAGTCTCACCTAGCCTCTAGATTCTGACAACCATCTCACTCTAAGGATCAAATAGGTTATAAAGAGCCTCAACATAAACATTTAAACCATCATTTCTCTTTATCCACTTTCTTCAAATTTATAAATCATGAAGTATTCAACTTTTATAATACCATTCAGTAACAATTTATCAACCAGATTCTCGTAACCATTTCTTGGCTAACTAACCAGCTGTTCACTTTAAGAATTTTCAATGTTTGATTAATCACTATAGATTCTCGATTTTAATCTCCTAATCATGTGTTTGATTTTATTATCAACCAACTCCTAAAATCTTTGATCAAATACATTTTCTTGAATTTCAATCTCATCTAACACATGAATATGACTTTTAAATTCTCAAAATATCTTTTAAAATAATAAGAAATAATTCCCAAATGTTCTAATAATATTTTAGAATATTTCTTTGAATTTTCCAAATTTTTAAATCTTGAAAAAGATCAAAAATTAAAATAAAACCCAAAAAGTGGTCACTCGGATTCGAATTCGAGAACATAGAAACCCCGAACATTCGGCCAACCAGTGAGCCACTCACAAATTCTAATAAGGAATCTACTGAGTTGTTTTTATACCCAAACTGCTCTTTGATTTTTATTTCAAAAAGGAATAAAAGAAAGCAGAGCCAACCAGGCTCGAACCCGTGACCAAAGGAACCCCCAGGCGACACGTGGTAGTGCGTGGCGCACTGGCGCCTGTACTAGCCACAAGAGCCAACACCACAACTGATCATGTAGTGGTTTAAAACTTTATAACTCGGTTCTCTGTTAAATCTCATTTTTTAACTCTTTCAATCATTTTCGATTTCTAATATCTTTTCTCAATTTAATTGTTCATAAAAAACATTCCTAAGTTTCCAGAAATAATTTCTCATTAATTTTATTCATATTAGCATAAATTTATTTCCAAATTAACTCAAATAATCACTTTTATAAATCTATTACTCATATGTTTTGATTAGAAAAATTGACTACTATCATGAATGTATTTTCTTTTTAGCAATTCACCCTTCCCATCGATTTTATAATTCACCCCTAATATTCACACAATCTTTTAAGCACAAATTAACAAATTTATGTATTCATATACATAATTCATACAATCTAATCATGGCTTATTATTTGTGCCTAACAACACTACAACATGCCTTTAAATAAAAATTCAATTGACAACCTATCAATTCTATGATGAAACTTTCAATTAGCAACCAATAATTCTCATTACTACTAACAATTCTAACAACACAATATGCATCACAAAAGTAATTGAAGAACTCATACTAATTATCAATTTCAAGTATAAATTTCCCACACATGCATACTACCATAATTTAAAAAGTATAAGAGACACCCACCTTGTTTTGATGCAAATTGAAATTAGAATTCCAAAAAAAACTGATCCAAGCTCCAACAAATTTCTCCTTCGCCTCCTAGCAAGCAACCGAAAACTCCTAGCCTTCTCTTGCAAAACCGAACTTCTTTCTTTTCTACTTTTGTTTTCTTTTGATTCAAGTGTGTTCATGGTTAAGGAGGGGGTACGTATTTATACTCAAATAACTACCAACCCACTCATACACTCCCTCCACTCTTCCCTCTCTCTTGAAATGGCCTGCCAATGCTCTATTGTGCACACACATGCACGTGCACCCAATGTGCACACACTTCTCATTCTTTTTATAAATTGTTATTAATTTAATTGTAGGTTTTTGTTACATGAAAAGTTTGTAGGATTTAAAGTGTTCATTTAAAATGTAGAAAAAAACATGGGCTTCTCTTTAATTAATTAATTTGTGTGGGCTTTAAAAGTAGATTTTAGGCCTACTGGATTAAAATAAAATAAATAATATAATTGTGAAAAATAAAATGAGAAGGAAAAATGTGCAATACTCTAGTAAAAAATTTAGGGACTAAAATGTATAAAATTTTACGTGCAATGCACGTGCAAAAGTACAAAAATAAATTTGAGAGAACCAAAAACAGTCAAAATATAAAATACGTAGAATATGTATATTAACAAAGTTACGGATATCTCACGTAACGGTAAAATATACGTAATCGACACGTGTATTGAAAGTACGTGCAATGTACATAAAACGTAAATATTAAAATAAATGTTTAAGTTGGCTAAAAATACGATAAAATGAGTTTTGAGGAGACGAAGAATGTATAAATAATTGAAATACAGAAATACATAGGAAAATACGTTACGACTATTACTCGTAATAGTACGAAATACATGTACGTACCAGACGTGGAGCAAAATTGTCATAACTCAATTTTACGGGGTGTTACAGCTCACATGGCCACCACCGCTATTGTCGCGAGGAAATCCCAGTTGGACAAGAAGAAGGTGGTCGAGTAGTCGAAGCAGAGGAAGGGGTCTTCTCAGGGGGGCTCCGAAGGCCCCTCAGACCCAAAGTCCAAGAGGCAGAGGACCCTGTTGGTCCTGGGGACCCCTAGCCCCTTGAAGGCGGCACCTAGCTAGAGTAACCTTAAGGTTACTGAGGTGCTGAGGGGCGGGGTCCCTCCTATTCACCCTGCAGCCCAGGAGATTGTGGGTGTAGCAAAGCTCAGACCGTGGGCTCCCAACTGGGCTGTAAAGGCAGCCGATACGCTGACCGAGGGGTCGGTAGCGATCGAGGTGGTGGAACACCTGGCCATGCCTCATGATAGGGAGGCCCTAGCGACTGAGACCCTAGAGGCCTTCTATATGAGGTGAGCTGAGGCCAGCGTGCTGGTTAGACATCTTTCAACTCCATGACTCCATACCTCGAACTTTTTCTATTTTCTTCTGAAGTCTTAACCCCTCATTTGTAAGCATCACTGGCCGGAGCCCAGATGATGAGGTTTCATACTTGCGAGCTCCAGCGGGAGGTGAAGAATGCTCAACGGTATGAGCGTTGGAAGAAGGACTTGAAGCTGAAGCTGGACGCAGCCGAGTCCCATGAGCGGGCCCTTAAGGCCGAACTGACCTCCCTTGCCAGTGATCGAATGCGGGTGGAGAGGGAAATAAGGAGGTCGGCAGCCAAGGAGCTAACGAAGACGAAGACCACCGCCATGGATAAGGTCATCGCGGCCCAGGACACGATGTACAATAAGCCCTCAAGCATGTCAAGTTCTACTACCCGAGTGTCAGCTCGAAGAGTTTCATTATGGCATGAAACTTCTCGAGCAGCCGAAAATGCCTGGCGAAGATGGTGAAGAAGGGGGTGAAGCGCCGCTGGCCGAGGAGAACGTAGTGGTGGCGATCGACCCTGATTTCGATGTGGAGGCCGATGAAGAGGTTCTCTTCTCTCCCCCAACAGTAGTTTCAGCCATTCCATTTTTTTTGTATTTGCCGAGCGCGGACTAGTCACCGCTGTTTTGTAAGAATTTTGATTAATGAAATTAATTTTTTCCCGAACTCTTTGACTTGGGATTTTTGGCGTAATATTTGTGGCGTGACCTTTTGTGATTTGGCCAAGTTAATGAGACTCGGAATGATATGCACATTCCTTCTTTGTGCTAGATGAACGAGCCATTCGCTGTCGACCCTCGTGACACCGAGGTGGAGCACCTTAAGGGAAAACTAAAATCCATAGAGTTAGTCATGGTGCGTCATCGCAAACAGGCCTAAGATCGGAAAGCAGCTGTTTCTTATTTTATGAATAAGTCAGAGGAGCTGAGCTTGAAGTTGACTCGTCTGAAGAAGACGATTGTCGACTGCGACTTGGAGAGCTCTGAGACTAGATGGTCGATGTCTCGTACTTCTGCTTGGCGACCGACCTCTAAATCCTTCCTTCGCGAGGTTATAGTGGAGAAGGAATTGGAGATACAAAGGTTGAGGATCATGCTTGGAGTGGGTTATCCCGATCTCATTCTTTCGGGGGCGATTGGCCCTTTGTTGGAGGCCTGTCTCTGACCCTGAGGCTGGAGCCGGGGAGACCGGGGGATGCTCAGAGCTATGTTGCGGGAGTTTCCACCTTGGCGACTCCGAGGGAACCTGGTGGGCTCGTAGGACAGTAAACGCGCTCGATTGCGCTCAAACTGGTTTGTGTCAGTCCTAAGCCCCCCTAAAAGGAGGATTATGCTGGAATTTTAACAGTTGTAATAATCATGTAGTCACATGACCTTGCCGATTGTATTAATAACCCTTTATATGTTGCAATAAAATGATCTTTCCGCCTTTTGCTGTCGGCTTCGATCTAGATTTGTTGGCGAGGCAGACCTACTGAATGTGAGAGATTGGAAAAATCTCCCGTTAGTGCTCGAGGGACCTACCGATCATCGAGTGTAATGGACTTTGTAAGAAAGCCACTAGCCGGCTCGAAATTCATGATAAACGTTGAGCGTACTAGACTTTGTGTTTATAGTCAGTAGTCGGCTCGAAGTTCACGCTGAGCATCGAGCGTACTGGACTTTGTGAGAAAGATAGTAGCCTACTCGAAATTCATGCCGAGCATCGGGCGTACTGGACTTTATGAGAAATCCAGCAGCCTGCTCGACGTTCATGCCGAGCGTCGAGCGTACTGGACTTTGTGAGAAAGCTAGCAGCCTACTTGAAGTTCATGCCGAGCGTCGAGCGAGATGTGCTTTGTGTTTAAAGTCAGTAGCATGCTCGCAGTTCACACCGAGCATCGAGCGTACTGGAATTTGTGAGAAAGCCAATAGCATGCTTGAAGTTCGTGGCGAGCATCAAGCGAGATGCATGTGCGTAAGCCCTGTAGTCATCTCGAGGTTAAAGCTGAGAGTCGAGCTGGAGCTATGGGGGGACGCCGAGCGGCGATGACCTGAGCGATTGAGGAATCTCTCGTTAAGCAGAGTCCAATCCGAGCAGTAAGGATGTGAGAGATTGAAAAATCTCTCGTTAGGGCTTGAAGAGCATACCTAGTGTCAAACATAGTGCAGATCGTAAAAAAGCTGGCTGTTGGCTCGAGGAGCATGCCGAGCGTCTAACATAGTGCAGTTTGTGAAAAAGCTGGCTGTTGGATCAAAGTTCAAGCCGAGCGGCGAGGATGTAAGAAATTTAAAATCTCTCGTTAGGGCTCGAGGTTCAAGCCGAGTGTCGAGGACGTGAGAGATTGAGAAAATCTCTCGTTTAGAGAAGTAAATGCAAAACATTCTGACTCGAAAAATAAACTTTTTTACATTTTCTTGCTAGATTGCACAATAGGAATAGCGCGCAATGCCTATTGCCGCAAACATCCCTATGTTCCCTCATGGAACTTAATAAGGTGCTCGGCGTTCTAGGGTCTTTTGACTACTATGCCCCCAAGGTCTTCGAGTCGGTACATACCGGAGCGTACCACTTAGGAGACCTTGTAGGGGCCCTCCCAGTTTGGGACCAGTTTACCTTTCGTGGTGGGGTGGAAAATAGGGAGCTTCCTGAGTACGAGGTCACCCTCCTTGATTTCGGTCGGATGGACCTTCTTGTTGTAGAACCTTTCAATCCATTGTTGATAGATATTTCTTATGATGGTGGAATTTTCACGAATTTCATCGACCAGGTCCAAGTTGGCTTTGAGGTCACTCGAATTCGATTCCTCATTGAAGCCCATGATCCTAGGCGAAGGAAGGCCGATATCTAGCGGGATGACAGCCTCTACCTCGTATGTCAGGTTGAATAGGGATTTGCTCGTAGGGATTCTTTTGGTTGTTCGATACGACCAAAGGATGCTCGGCAATTCGTCGACCCACAATCCATTGGGAGATTTTTCCAGCCATTTTTTGAGACCATCAAGAATTTGGCGGTTAGCGTTTTCAGCCTGGCCGTTCGATTGGAGATGGGCTATTGATGAGAACCGCTGCTGGATCCCGAGGTCTTCGCAGAACTTTCAAAAATTTCTGCCAGCGAACTGGGTTCCGTTATCGCTGATGAGCACGCGCGAGATCCCGAACCGACAGATGATGTGTTTTCAGAAGAATTATTGGGCTTGGTGTTCAATGATCCTGGCCAAGGGTTCAGCCTCGACCCACTTAGTGAACTAGTCGATGACCACTATGAGAAATTGTCTTTGGCCCGTGGCCTTCGGAAAATGGCCAACCAGGTCCATCCCCCACATGGCAAAGGGGGTCAGACTGGTAAGTGACTTGAGTTCGGCTTGGGGCAAGCATCTAATCGAAGAGAATCTCTGGCAAGGGTCTCACATTTTCACAAGATCCTGGGCATCTTATAATATGGTTGACTAATAGTAGCCGTGATTGAGTGCTTTCCTTACAATTCCCTCGTGCAGATCCTCTAACGCGTACTTGGCTTCGTCGGGACTCAGACAATGGAGACAAGGTTTTCCATCCACTCTGGTGTATGAGCATTTGAAGAGTACATCATCAATCATGGTGAATCTCTCCAATCGGACTCTAATCTTCCTGGCTTCGGTCAGGTCTTATGGGAGTTCATCATCTGCCAAGAACTTCCGAACAGGATCCATCCAAATTTTTGATTGAGGGCTTGGGCTGATGCAAAGGATCCCAGGGTTCTCGATGTTAAGCTTGAGAAGCATCTCAACGAGGATGATGTGATCTAGTCCCTCGAAAGACGATGAGGCAAGCTTGGACAGGGCATCGACCTGGCTATTTTGTTCCCTAGGAATATGCTCGACGGTTGTGCCCTCGAAGACTGTTAAGAGTTGCATGACGTGCGCCAAGTATTGGATCATATGGGCATCACAGACTTCATAATCCCCAAAAAACGTGATTGACCACAAGCTCAGAGTCGTTAAAGGCCCTCACTCATCTTGCTCCCTCCTTGTGGGCTGGCATAAGCCCGGTGATCATGGCTTCATATTCCACCTCGTCGTTCGATGCTTGGAAGTTGAGGCGCAGGGAGTACTAGATGACGAAGTCATCAGGGCATCTGAGTATGATGCTAGCTCCGCTTCCACCCTTGTAGGATGATCCGTCAACATAGATCTCCCAAACTGTTTCATCCTCTCGAAATTTAGATGTTCTGGGAATAGTACATTCCGTGATAAATTCTGCGAGGGCTTGCCTTTTGATGGCTGACCAAAGTTGGTAGCTGATGTTGTGTTGGTCCATGGACCACTTGATTAAGCAGCCAAATTCTCTGGCTTGTTGAGGACCGTCTTGAGAGGCTGGTCCATAAGGACTCGGATGGAGTGGGCTTGAAAGTACGGTCAGAGTTTCCGAGCATCCATCACCAATGCATATGAGACCTTTTCCATCATGGTGTATCAGAGTTCAACATCTTGAAAATACCTTTCTGGACCCCATCTTCCTCCCTAACTAATATGGCGCTCAGTGCGTGTTCCGATGCAGCTAGATAAAGATGAGGGACTCGCCCGGCTCAGGTTTGCTAAGGAGTGGGGGATTGGCCAAGTAAGCCTTAAGTTTTTCGAAAGCCTGCCGTTGGGAGTCTTCCCACTTGCCCCCTCGGAGTGCTTTGAAGAACAAGAGTGACTTTCTCTGAACTTGGAAAGGAAACGGCCGATGGCCCGCTAATCATTGAATATCTTTGACATTTCTGGGAGGGGCCATGTCTAGGATGGCCTAAATCTTTTTGGGGTTCACCTCAATGCCTCGCTGGCTGACCACAAATCTGAGGAACTTTCCCGAGGTGACGCTAAAGGCGCATTTAGAGGGGTTTAGTCTCATATGGTGGGATCGCAGGACCCCGAAAGACTTATCGAGATCGCTGACGTGATCTTGTGCCTTGAGGCTCTTGACGAGCATATCATCGATGTATACCGCCATGTTCCTGCCAATCTACTCTTCAAAGATCCGATTGACGAGCCTTTGATATGTGGCACCAGCGTTCTTCAGCCTGAAGGGCATGACCTTGTAACAGTAAATGCATTGGTCGACCACGAAGGCAAATTTGGGGATGTCTAAAGGGAACATTCTGATCTGGTTGTAGCCTGATAAGGCATCCAAGAAAGTCAGCAGCTCATGACCTGAGGTCGCATCTATCAGGGCGTCGATGCTCGAGAGGGGGAACAGATATTTAGGACAGACTTTATGGAGGTCTGTGAAGTCTATATAAATCCTCCATTTACCTCTTGGTTTCTTCACCATAACAATGTTTGCCAACCATTGCTGGTAGTTGACTTCCTTAATGAACCATGCTGAGAAGAGCTTGTCCACTTCTTCCTTCACCGCTTGTTGCCTATTGGGAGCGAGCTTATGCTGCTTCTGCTGGACTGGCTTCGAGTCCAGGTGGATGCTTAGTTTGTGCATGATGAGGTCCTCTGAGATCCCTGGCATATCTGAGGGAGTCTATGCAAAGAGGTCGGCGTTTCGGAGGATACAGCCAATAATGGCCAACTTCAGGTTTGGAGCGAGAGACTGACACACTCGGAACCATTTAGATTCGCTCTCCCCGAAGAAAAGGACCTCCTCCAGTTTGTCGATGGGCTCTGAGTGTGACTGACTCCTGTCAAATGGGAGTTCCACCGCATCAAGTGGGAAGACGCTTCCCCCTACCGTAGCCATATAGCATGCACGTGCGGTCGGTAATAGGCGGAGGGCATCACCTGGAGGGAGCAAAGGCTGGGTCTACCGAGGATGACATTATATGCAGCCTTGACATTAACCACTATGAAGTATGTCACATCTGTTTGGATGGTTGGGGCCATTCCTGATGTTACATCAAGTGTGACGGTTCCCTCAATTTGGACAAGAACGCCCGAGAACCCGTGGAGCATGTACCCGGCTGGCTTTAGCCTCTCGCAAGGAGATTGAGCTTTTCGAATGCGTCTAGGAACAAGATATTGACGAAGCTTCTGTTGTCAACTAGTATGCAGTGGACCTCGTGATTAGCCACGTTGAGGTTGACTACCAGGGCATTGCAATGAGGAAGTCGGCTGCCTTCAGATCTTCGCTGGAGAATGAGACCGCCACTCCTTGATCCCTGGGGGGCAGGTTGTTGTGGATTTCGTAATTCGCCCGTATGAAAGCCTTGTGGGAGGTGCTCGATTCTCCCCCCATGGGTCCACCGTGTACACAGTGGAGGATGGCTGGCCCCTCCCCTCCCCCCCCCCCAACCGACTTCTTCGAGCTCGGGTTCCACCTCCGGATGCATGCTGCCCTTTCGAGGAGGGGGCGAAGCCCTCCGGTCCTTCAGGTTAGTTCGAGTGAACTCCCTTAGGTATCCCCTCTAGATGAGGACCTTGATCTCATTTTTGAGGGCCCGACAAGTATCAGTCTCGTGCCTATGGTCCCGATGGAACTGACAGTAGAATCTCGGGCCCCTCTTCTTGCTATTGTTCGCTCGGGGAGGATGCGGACCATCCCCTTGTCCTCAATCTCCATAAGAATAGCTTACACACTCTGAGTTAGCAGAGTGAACCTCTCGAAGCATGGGACAGGAGGCAGGCATTTCTGACCGAATACATCTTTCTAGGCCTTGTTCGGAGGTTCAAAATCATCGACCTTTCTCTTCCTCTTGGATGGGGTTTCTTTCGGGCCTTCATGGTGTACGGCCTCCTCAGCTCGGACATTTTTTTCGACACTATTGAGAAGGTCAGAAAAATCGCTGGGTGGCTTTTTCGCCAAGGAGGTCTTCAGTTGGCCCTGACAAACATTGTGCCGGAAGGCTGCAGACGTGACACCAGCATTGAGAGAAGAGACTAACCTAGCCTTGGTAGTGAATCTTCGCACGAAGTCCTGAAGGGACTCTCCTTCCTTCTCATTGAGGTCCAGAAGGGACGCGCTTGTCTTCTCAACCTTGCGAGGTCACGAAGTGAGCAAGGAAACTCGCCTCGAGCTGGCCGAATGAGAAAATCGAGTCGGGAAGAGCTTGGAGAACCATTCCCATGTTGGGCCACGCAGCGTGGCTGGGAAGGCGTGACAGAGGAGAGGATCTGAGGTGTTGTGAATCATCATGAGGATTTTGAACATTTCCATGTGATCAGTAGGATCACTCTCTCCATTGTACGTCTTGAACTGAGGCGGCCAGAAATTCATCGGAATCTCAGCATCGAGGATTTTAGCGAAGAATGGGGGTCGGCTAAGCTATACCCCTTGTTGGGTAGTGTCCACCCTCGCCGATCCGAGCGAGGCGATTCTCCATTTCTTGTAGGCGTTGAAGTACGACTTCGTCCCGACCCGCCGGCTGAGTCGAGCCGTGAAACTCAATGCCCTAGGCTTCTTCTCGGTGTGGGTTGTCATGTGGACACTCATTCCAGAAATCCCGAAACTCAGCCCTCGTAACTGGGACCTGTTCGCTTTGACTGTTCGGGGGTGGACAATCTCTTGGGAAGTGGTTGCGCCTCTTCTCCTGAACTTGGGATGGGTGAATGCTATGGGTCAGAGTCTGGTTGAAGGGGAGGCCCCGCCCCTTGATCGGCTGAGCTGGTGCCAGAGGTCCTCCACCGGCTATCGGTTGTTGATGACGTACCGAAGGTCAACAGTGACCGAGCGTGAAGCGCTCAGACCAAGTCCTGACAAACGCTCAGCTTGCTATCTTATGGACCCCTGTGCATTCACGTGATTGCGAGAAGGATGGGGGTCAGCCTAACGTCCTACCATGGGCACTCTCTTGGGCTTGGGTGCCATGGGAGGGGATGACCTCAGAGTCGGATTCGAGCTTGGGATCGAATCAGTCTGACTAGTTCCCACAGATGGTGCCACTATGATGCTGCTGATTTTGTGGCAGGAGCAACCGATGTGAGTTCTTGTTATTTATTATGGAAGAAACAGGTCTAAGATAGATCTCAGTTGCAGATCTAGATCTGAGATAGGAATCTCGTGAGGAGCAGGAGAGAGGTGCTTTTGGTGGCTGGCCGACCTAAACACCTGCAAGAGGCCTAGAAACACTGGGAGTGATCCCGGTGATAGGCCCTCCGACGATCTAGTCAGTCACTGGAAGAAAGGAAAGCCAGGGTTCAGGTGAGAAAAAGTCATTACCTTTTAAGTAAGGAGAGGGACCGGTATTTATGGGTAGGGGGAGGTCAATCCTAACCCTAATGGGTCGGATTGACCCCGTACTGTGGGCCTGTTAGGTGGGCTAGACCAGTAGGAAGCCCATGGAATCAGCAAATCTGATGATCAGAGAATTGCGGATCCTGAGGGGATTGAACGACTCAAATTGAACTGAATTTTTACCCATATCATGGCTAGAATTCTCTTGGGTCTAGAATTATCTACTCTAGAATTATATATATATATATATATATATATATATGTGTGTGTGTGTGTGTGTGTGTGTGTGTGTGTGTGTGTGTGTGTGTGTGTGTGTAAAATTATATATGAAGCCTGTATGATTTTTTGTATTCTCATTAGTATTGAAGTATTCTCTTTGAAGCTTCTCTGTGATTGTCTTTTTCTAGTTTGTTCTTCTGCACATTGGTGGTTCATCTTGGGCTAGAGCTTCTTTGAAGACTCTGTTGTTTCTTTTGCTGGTATCAGAGTAACGTGTTAGGAAATTATGGCACAACAGAATTGTTGAACAATGTAGTGAGGAACACAAACAAATATGATGAACAACCAATGAAGTAGATCACTCCAATCACACAAAGAACACACTGATTTGTCCTAGTTTGGGCGAACCCTAATCGGGAGAAAATGTAGGAAGATATTATTCAACTAGAGAAAATTACAATGAGTTAGTTATAAATTCACTCACCAAGAACTATCTCTCGAGCCTCATTTACAATGTAAGAAATATCAATGAAGTTCTTACCTCTCTCAATAGAAGCTTGTATAATATATAAAGATCTAGAGAAACCCTAGGTTTAGTCTTGATATAATAACCGTCCGATATATACTGAAGAAGAAGTCACACGATAAGAGCCATATAATCTAACTTGGAGTAGAAGATAGGCTCAAACGATCGCCCAGAAAGAGGTCTAATAATAGCCTAGCCGCTGTTGGCAGTCGGCTGCCCAAAGGTGCAATCGACCGCAATTGGTCATTCCCTAAATAATGGGTTTAGACAGTCAACTGCCCTTTGCGGTAGTAGACTATCAGTTGTTGGTTGTTGCTGCTATTATGCAGTTGTTGTTGCTTAGTCTCTCCAACGATGCGTTGACCTTCCTTTGCTTCACTGTCCTTTCTTCTCATTGAACACAAGTATGCAAGAAATGCACCTATCACATCAAGGGTAGCAGCCATTCCTTGTGTGCTCCCTTGGTAAAGAAGATCAATCAGTGTTTTCTCCAAGAGATGGAAACTTTAGGATGGGCTAATGGACTTTGGATCAAGTTGATTAACCATTCAATTTCGTTGATGGAACCAAAGGAGCCAATTTCTGAATCAAGGGTTAGAAGACACATTACTCATGGGCTGAAAAAGGAGTACATTCCTTTCGTAACGTCGATTCAAGGATGTGATAGAAAACCCTCTTTGGAAGAATTTGAGAATCTTTTATTTTCTCAAGAATCTTTAGCTTAGCAAATGGTGGGATTTCCATATCAAATGAGTCTAACAATATGGGGGATGCACTTTACACCAATGGAAAGAAGAATTCCATATTTGAGAAGGAGTTTAAATGACATGATGATGATGACCTTGGTGAGTCTTCCTTTCAATTCACGAAGAAGTTTAAGTGCCACCGATGTGGTGGCCTGGGCATATCAGAAGTTTCTAGCCTATCAAGCTAAAATTTGGAAATTATTTAAGGAAAAATGGTTGTCACGCCCTGCTTCCCAAAAATACGGAATACGAGTACGTGACATTGGTCCAGCGAATGACTAACATCACCCATAAGCTGTTTATCCGATTAACTCAACAATATAAATAGTACAGAACAATTGCACAGGCAATAATAATAATCTCATGAACAATAATACTTGGAATTAAGCGATAAAAATATCCAAATACAATAATAATCCAAACTCTTGAAACAAAAAAAAATCCGAGACATAAGCCCAAAACAAGAATAATCCAATCCAATTAATAACAAGTCTCAATACATTAAGTTTATTAAAGCAATAAGCAATTAGAAAGCAGTAGTCTTCAGACTGTTTGTTCTCCAACTCCAGCAGGCAACTATTCTCCAAAATCTACAATTTAATAAATTGCAGGAAGAGGAAAAGAAAACAACACGCCCGTCAATACAAATTACGGGCCGCTTGTAGTGCAAGCACAAGTACATGAGAAAAATGATAACTAATAATATGGAATAGACATGATAACAAAATATAACAACTAGCATGGCAAGATAAACAAGTGTAAGTAGCATATAATAAGTGTCGAGTGAACAAGTATCATGTAATACAACTAACGAGTATCACGATTCAAGTATTACGAAATCAAGTAACAAGTAACAAGTAGCAAGCATCAAGTAAACAAGTTTCAAGTAGTCAAGTGTCTAGTGTCAAGGGTCATGTTCAAGTCTTGTATTATTACTATCTAGGTAGCACTTCATGCATCCATACTTTTACTGCATGGTTGCTATATTCAAACAGTTTCGCTTTAGACTTAGTGGTGGGCTCTATAGTTCATGTACTCAGGAAACGATATAAATGGTTCTTTTCAGTATTCAGTTATTTAGTCATTCAGTCATTCAGTTATTCAGTATCGGTATCCATGGAACAATATACAGTTATCCAGTTATCCAGTTATTCAGTCATTCAGTCATTCAGTCATTCAGTTTTTGTAGGGAAACCATGAGCTCCCTTTCGAGTACAGTCTCTATATTGTCCACTACTTAGGTCAACCCTTAAACCCCGGCTTATTAATTATTTTATTAATACAACAATACAATATACAATCTAGAGACATGAGATGAATGATAATAACAATAGGGAAACAATAGGATGATAACATGGATTATGGTGTACTAGATGTCCAAGCAACATGGTATAGGGTATTTTACAAGTATTCGACAAATATAACACGAATAACACATCAAACACAAATATTGCAAGATAGCATGAACATATACATCAAAAGTGGTCAACCCTAGGTTAATTTATGTCATATATGTCGTGAGGCAACTATGGTCAAATCATCACAATAGAGACAATATCAATAAGGGGTTTCACACACGAATTGTCTCTAGAACCCAACTACACTACAAGCGGTATTTAGTACTTATATATGCAAAGAAATTTAATACAAGTTACTTGCCTTATAACTGGTGAAAACGAATACCAAGAATAACGGGATAAGGATCCCAAAGCAACGAACCCATAAACTAGCAAATTAGCACGCGCAATATATGTGCACTAAACCCAAATCAATAAAGCACAAAGAGGCATCAGCAACGACAGAGGCGGAGAGCGCCGGCCAGGGGTGGCGGCGCTGGCAGCTAGAGCGGCGGCAATGCAAGGCAGGGGTAGTGCGCCGGCATCGGGATTGAGGGAGCAGCAAAAGGGAGATCGGGATCTGGGTCTTTATGGTGAAGTCGCTAGCTGAGGGGTCGTCGGAGGTGTTGACTGGGTCTGAACGGTGCTCTAGGTGTCGACGGAAGGACGACGACTGAGGGGGATGGTTGCCGGAGATGGGGGTGGCCGGAGCTGGTCGAGGAAGAGGTTGGAGAAGATGAACAGTGGAGTTGGGTCTGATCGGGGAGAGAGAAACAGAGAGGAGATAGAAAGAGGAGAGAGGAGAGAGATTAGACGGCTCTAGGGTTTCAAAATTGTACAATAATTAGGGTTTGCATTAGAGTTGTATTTGTAAGGTACAATTGGGTTACTGGGTTGGTGAATTAGGATCCAATAAAAGCGAATTTGGGTTAAGAACAAATGAAATTGGGTTTAGAGTTCAATAAGAGATAAATAAAAATCAATCGGGTTCAAATAAAAATACCCACAATAAATAAGAGAGCAATATGATCAATAAGAATTGCTCGATCAAAAAGGACGAAGAAATTTCACGAACAGAAAATTTAAATCCAAAATAATACAAATGCATTAAAATAGAAATTAGGGCTTGAAAATAAATTTGGAATTCGCCAATAAAATCAGATCAAGTACGAAATAAAAATAATTCGATAAATAAATTTTAATTACATAATCAAGAAATAAAAATTAACAATCATAATCATAAAAATAATAAAATTACATAACGATAGTATCCAGGTTTAACAACTTTATTAAAATAATCCAATAATAATAATATATTTGTTTTTGAGCTCAATTATAAATAGTCGATCAATAAGTCATAGAAGTAGATCAAAATACACAATTATTCGAAATAACTATAATTATCGATAGAAAAAACACTTTAATATAAAATCCAAAATGATTTTAACAGATAATAGATTTATAATATCGAAATACAGAAAATATTCAGAAAATACGTATTTGTGGGAATGCGGGTTACAATGGTAGTTTTCATGATTCAAACCATGGTGAAGATGAAGATAATTGAGGAAAATGCTTTATAGCAGAGATGACAAATCTCAATGCCATGAGTTCTATTAATTTCCAGAATATGGATCATGGACTCGGGTTATGGTCACCATTAGATAGGTGATGCATCAAAATTTTGTAGTCTACAACCACTCAAGGGCAATGAAGCTATGGTAACACCAGACAACTCTGTTCACAAGGTTGAGAATGAAGGTACTGTCAAAATCATTGGTGGAGGTAACGATTCTATCACCTTGAATAATGTTTGTCATTATCCTGTCATGAAGGAAAAAAAAATTCAGTACCAAATGCTGTGGATGTTGGTTATAGTAAACTATTTGGGCAAAATGATGTTAAATTTCTGCGAAATGTTAAGTGCTTAAAGGTTGATGTTGTTTACACTAGAAAAAGGGTAAAATATACTTTTGTGTTATCTGCTTCTTCATCTTATAATGATAAATTGAGTTGCAACGAGAATGCATCCTTGTGGCATGCTAGATTGGGGCATGTGAACTTTGATAAATTAAAAAATATGGTTCGAAATAGCTTGGTGAATGGCTTGTTGGGATTTGTGGATTCAATACACAATAATGGGTTGAAGATTGGCTAGTTGATGAGTCAAAGAGGGAGCAAGCAAGTGCAAGAAGATCCATAGGAAGTTCTAGCAAGCAAGTGGCAACAACAACATGCATAAGAAGTGCACAGGAAAACTGTGGTCAACCGCCAAAGTTGCAATCGACCACCATGAAATAGCTTTTCCACCTAAGAGCGAGACAGTCGACTGCACAGTCAATTGTCAATCCCTCTGGTCTACTCGAAGGAAAGAGCAGTCGACCGCTTCCCCTTCTGTTCGCTTGAAGGAAAGTTGTGGTCGACCATTCGGAGCAGTTCGATCTACGGCTGAGATTTTATATGGTGTAAACTTATATATATTGTATTGAGTACAATAATTGGGTTATGAGAAATATTGTTCTATCAGTGAGATCTATCAGCGGTTAGAGAGAGAGAGGGAAATAGAAGAAAACCATAAACCTTGGGGGTGAGATCTTGAGAAATTTGTAAACTTGTTCTTCATATTTCTAGTATAAATTGTAGGAGTGCCTTTGCCGAGGAAGTAGTCATTGCATTGGGTGAACCACAAAAAATTTCGTGTGTTCTTGTGTGTTGGCATTTGATTGCTTTTGTTTTCTTACTTTTGATTCTATTTTTTTGCATCTCGTTGGTGAGCAATCCGCAGTTAAAACTCAATAAAGTGGTATCAGAGCACCAAGTTGGTAGAGTTGATTGAGATGGGAGACAAGGGTAGAGTCAAGCAGTTCAATAGAATAGATTTAACAATGTGGAAGATCCAGATGATATCGTATCTCTGACAGAAGGATCTAGATGATCCATTGTTTGGCGTGAAGCTAGGAGGGGAGGAGGTAGATCTGGTTGTGTTAGCGGCTTGGAATAAATTGGATCAGAAGGCGCTTGGACAGATGCAGTCGTCGCTGAGTAGGAAGTCGCTATATCACATTGAGAAGGCAAATAAAGCGACAGACGCAATGGAGATATTGATAGACATGTTTGAGAAACCAAATGCAGCGAACAAGATACTTCACCTGAAGAAGTTGGTCAACATGAAGTTGTCGGAAAAGGGATTTGGTTGCAGTGCACATCAACAATTTCTGTGTGGTTTACAATCAGATGGAATCATCGGGGTTAAAGTTTGAGGAAATGGCACAATCATTGTTGTTACTATCTAGTCTTCCTGATAGTTACGACACAGTAGAACAAACTGTAACTAGCACTATGACTAATGCAACAACTCTAAAGGATGTTATAAGCAGTATTATGAAAGAATGCAAGACAGAAGAGACATGGAGAGTCTTTGGTGTCATATCCAAGCAACACCGCATTGTCAGTTGATAAATGTGGTAGAAACAACAATAGGGGAAAGTTGCAGAGTAGGAATCATAGGTCCAAGTCATGAGCAAGACATCGCAAAGGTGAGTGTTGGCACTATAAGAAGGCGGGACACAAGAGAGACCAATGCGAAGAGTATAAGAAACCACAAGTAAGGTCAAAGATAGCCAATGTGGTAAGTACTGAACCCTGTTTAAATGAATTGTGTTTATCTGCTAGATTTGATATTATGCAAGATGATTGGTGTATAGACTCAGGTGCTTCTTATCATTGTACACCTATGAGGGATGCTTTTGAGAATTACAGGACAAGTGATTTTGGTGCAGTCACAGTTGGCAAGGGGCAAATATGTCCAGTTGTAGGTACAGGGACAGTGAGAGTGAAGGCTAACAATGACAGGCAACTCTAACAATGACAGGCAACTAGTTTTGAATGACACAAGACATAATCCGAGCTTGAGGAAGAATTTGATTTCTACTAGTAAATTAGACAAAGAAGGCTTCACGAAAACTTTTGAACGTGGAGAATGGAAGGTTACTACAGGTGCTGGATTGGTTGCAAAAGAATAGCGTGATGACACGTTGTACTTACTCAGATGAGGTGATTCAAGTGATATCATTGCTAGAGTATCAACATGTAGTTCTTCTTCAATTCTATGACATGTCATGTTGGGGCACCTTAGTGAAAATATTGTTAAGGAGCTTTGTTCTAGGGATCTTTTGCTGGGGCTTAAGAAAGTTGAGATAGATTTCTGTGAGAACTGTGTGATAGGCATATAGAAGATAGTTAACTTTCAGTTGAATGGGAGTGTGAAAAAGTTTAGAAAGCTAGAGTTGGTACATACAGATGTGTGTGGTTCGACACCAGAATTCTCTTATAGTGGTAAGAGATACTTCATCACATTCATCGACGATGCTACATTGAAAGTTTGGGTTTGTGCAATTCACGAGAAATCAGAGGTGTTTGAGGCATTCAAATCTTGGAAGGCCAGGGTTGAGAATGAGACGGGTTGCAACGTAAAAGCTTTAAAGTCATACATTGGTGGTGAGTACACAAGTAAAGAGTTTGTTGACTATCTGGCAAAGGAAGGTATCCAAGGAATCATGAAAGTTCCTAGGATTCCACAGGAAAATGGGGTAGCATAAAAAATGAACTGCACGATACTCGAAATGGCGAGATGCATGATACTTCATGCGGGTCTTCTGGTCTATCTTTGGGCAGCTATAATGGATACGGCAGTGCACTTGATTAACAATTACCCGTCTAGTGCCCTTGATGGAGGCATTCTGCAAGAACTATGGTCAGGTAAACCTGTCAATTATTTGCATTTGAAAGTTTTTGGTTGTATTGCATATTCACTAATCGATATTGAAGAAATATAGAAAGTTGATTCAAAATCCAGAAAGTGTGTATTCATTGGCTAAGACGACGATGAGTTTGGTTACAGACTATGGGACTTTGTGGACAACAAGGTCATTCGTAGCCGGATTGTAGTATTAAATAAAGAGGTCTTGTAAAAGGATAGACACACAGGTCAAAGCAGTACAACTAATTCAAAGTTAGATTCAGGTTCAGAATCAGATTTAGATTCTGATTCTAAAGGCGGCCCTGGAGGTGGGGGCTCTATAGTGCAGCAGCAAGTACATGTACCACAAGTAGCACATGAGGCTCATGATTAGTCTGTTGAGAATGAGTAGGTTATTCAAGACGAACATGTACAGCCAGAGCAGTTCGGGGATCCTAAACCGGTACCCACATTAGGGAGACCGACACGAGAGAGTAGGGCAACCAAGATATTTGATCCATCAGCTGGTGTAGTTCATGAGCATGTTCTGTACATGGATTCGGGAGAGGCAGAGACTTATGAGGAGGCTTTGAAGGATAAAACTCGAATTCAGTGGGAGTCAGCCATGAGGGACGAGATGTGTAATGCCCCGAATTCCAAACATATGTAATTTGTAACACAAATAAGATATTTACTTCAATTTCTTACAAATTACAAGGAAATTAAAAAAAATTCATTACAATGTTATTCTCTACAATAAACAACGGAAGTTTACACAAAAATACAATTTATAACATTAAACATCTTCAATTCTACAACAGTTATCCACACCAAACTCATATCCTCGTCGCTTGCTAAGAGTCCTGCAACTTGAAAATTGCGGGCACGTCAGTTGCATACAACTGACGCAATGCTATAATACAACGATTCCTTAATTTAACAATCACAAACTTGAATACAAAATTAAGTGACTATCCTAATTATGTCAGTGTATGATATGAGCCTAATGACTAATGCAGACATTCATACTTACGATGCAACACTAATGCACAATTGTATAGATTCTATGTATCCCATACTACATAGGTATAAGGGCAAGCCCTTAACGTACTCATTATTGTAGAGTTCAATCCCTCATTATTGATGAACCAAATATTATTCACTTTTAGGAGCAATAATCTTAAGGCAATTAGACATTTAAATGCTCTATATGTGGTATTTACGCTTCTTTTCTCTTTTTCCATAGGAAACAGCCTAAAACAGCAAAACGAAGCAGATTCAGGATTTTAAGGATGAACTCAGAATATTACAGAGCATCAGTCGACTGAGTCTTCCACACAGGTGACTGGACAGAGAAATCAAGTTTACGCAGAAGTCTCGACACAGTCGACTTACTCCAACACCAGTCGACTGGTAGGCGGCAGAGTTAACAGATAAAATATTTAAAGATTCGTCCAAATCCAAATACAAATCAAAGCAGAAAAGGAAGGAAAGAAGAAAAGAGAAAGAAATAAAACGCAGCATAAAAGACGGAGGGAAATAAATAAAAGAAGAGGGCTTTTATGCAAAAGAGTGCAAACCCTAAATCTCTAGCCGTGTTCTATAAATACCAACCAAGATGCATTATTCAGGGGATGCTCTCGAACTGGAGGAGGCCGGATCGATCTATCTCTGGGACTATCTCAAGATCGGCCAGGAAGGCCATCGACAACAAGCATCAAAGGAGGAGAACTAGACGACTGCTGATTGGGCTAAAGTGCAACATCATACAAATCAGCGTTCTTCTGTTCTTTCTCTTAGTTTTTATTTCTATTGTAGTCATGAACTCTATTATATTAATCAATAAAAGTTTTATTATGTGGAACTAACTTTCATAGTTGGGTAGATTGAGACCATAGTTATGTAATGCTTGCTACTCTCTTACTTATTGATTAAACCTGAGTGAATTGGAATAGATTTATAATAATCAAACTAGTTCAGAATCCTAAGGGCAGTCGACTGAAGTGACAGCCAGTCGACTGGTCCGAATCTGGGATTATAAGTTTGTGTAGTATAGATCTGAATCTGTTATATGAGCATATTGAGACGACCCGTATCTCGTGTTCATAACTTGTAACAAGGGAATCTTTAGGGGTTCTTGGTTTAATCAGCTTGAGGGATCTAGATCTGATACCAATTTCTAGAACTTTGAGTGTTTGTTCGTTTCCACTGTTCTTATGTTTTCTTTAAGTGCAACTTAGTAGATACCATGCTAAATACTTAATGAAAGAAACGAATTAGAGTAGATACCATGCCTAATTCTTGGCCTAGGGAAACATTGACTTTAAGGAGTAGATACCATGCCCTTAAAGAGAACAGACATGAGTAATGGATGTAGTATATGACTCAGCATTACTGACTATTGGTGGAGATCAAAACCCAACTACTTTAATAGAGATTTGTGACTCAACTTGTGATGCTATTTAATTTAGATTTTTATCCTTTTATTTCCTTAGACTTTTAGATCAACTCTTTAAGATTCTGTTTTCTATTTTATTGATTAGTAAGTTAGAATCTACAATCTCTGTGGGATCGACCCTTGCTTGCCGCTACGCTTCTTCAAACGATTCGTGCACTTGCGAGGTTTATAATTTGTGTCTAGTTTTATCTATTTAATTAGGTAGTTAGATTGCACAACAGTTATGCAACTTACATTCGTGACTAACATAAGATTTAGATATTCTGTGAGTATTTAGCCCACGCCCCGAAAATTTCGGAGATGAATCCCACATCGCAGATGATCATTTGCATCCCAATAATTCTGGGGATTTAATCCCACACCACAAGCTCTGGCGCCTCAGCAGTCGCGAAAACATCCCATGAGCATTGCCTCAATTCCGATAATTCTGAAGATGAATCCCACACTGCAGATGAACTGGAGACACTTCCACTTACATCTCGATAATTTCGAGGACCATCTCACATCACAGATCAGCTGAGACCCTCATACTCTTGTTTGCCCTTACTTCATCACATCTCCCATCTAGTGTATGTCCTTAATTCAATTATTATTATCTTGACCTAGAGCTAGTTTATCTTACCAGACTTAAAACCACCACTGAGAACGCTGTCCTACACTGGCCACTTCTCACAGTTTCATTTATCAATCTTGCCAGCTATTATGGGTCACACTCAGCCTCTAGAATCCATACATCTCACATTCAGAGATATTCGAGATTATTCTTAACCTCAAAATATAAATTTTATTCATTCATCTATAACTCTCTTATTCACTTATTTATTCTTTTCAATTCACCAATCTCGACAACTAGGCCACTTTTTACTCATTGTGTTAGATATTTCAATAAGATTTTCACATTGATAAACATTTGCCGAAAATAGCTCTTTATTTCTCAAAATAACACTCTTGAACACCATTTTTAATACCAAAATAATTCTCTAAATCATGTATAACTATCTCAAAATATTCCAAATTTGTTTGATTTAAAATGAAATGATTGTGGAATAAATCCAACAATCAATAGAAGCATAACTTCAAAAATGTACTTTATCCACAAGTTAAAACTTAAATGTGTATATAATTATTTTAAAAAATTCCTTTAATATTTTAGCTTAATTTAAACCATTTTTCTCAAGAAAACACATATAATAAAATGTAAAATAATAATAATCATAGAAAATGGCCCTGTCCAGAATCAAACCCTAGACCGGCAGAGCCCTAAATCGCACCCAATAACCAAGAACCCAAATCTCTATTGGTGTAAAAAGGCTCAGAAAATATTGGCTATAATTTTGCTGATTAAGATTCAAGTTTATTTGTTAAGAGGGATGGAGATTTGCTCATGGTGGTTTTCTTGTATGTGGCTGATATGATCGTGACTAGTAGGGATGAAAATCAGATTGCAAAGCTACGGGCTGAACTGTCTACTCGTATTGATATAAAAAAATTTAGGTGAGCTAAGTCACTTTCTTTTTTTAGAAGTGAAAAATATGAAAAATGAAAATTTTCTATCACAAGAAGGTTATGCTAAGAAGTTGGTTGGGAAGTTTTTGTTGAATCTTAGCAAGAAAATGTTTACTCCACTCGATCCAAGTGATAAGTTAAGGCGAGATGTAGGATCATTGCTACCGGATCCTAAATCTTATCGTTCTCTTGTTAGTGGACTGCTCTACTTGACAATAACGAGGCCAGATACTGCATTTTTAGTTGGGCTTATAAGATGGTAATTACAAGAGCCTCGAAAGCCACATTTGGAAGCAGCAAAGAAGATACTCAAGTATGTGAATTGTACTCCTCTACTATAAAAGAGGTGGTGAATTCTTGCTGAATGGGTTTTTGGATGCTCATTTGGGTGGAGACTTGGATAAACGAAGGTCAACATCAGATTATGTGTTCTTGAGCAACTCTACAAGTGTTTCTTGGTGCAGCAAGAAACAAGATTAAGTGTCCAACATCACTTGGATAAAATAACGAACAAGTTTCACTTAGAAAAGTTTGGATTGAACCGAGTCAAAGCACATCCTGCTTATGAACGAAAGGAAGCCTTAGCATTAGTACTCCAAGTGTGTCCTATAAACAATTCAACATAATAACGAATATTGATTAATTTACTCTTAACCGTGGACTTGGGAATGGGTATCATACTTTCCTCCTCTTCATCTCACATGAATTATAGAACAATGTGAAACTACTAACTACAGACACAACCAGAGTAATTAAAAATAGAGAAAACCCAAGGAATTATTTTCTACTGTCTAATCCTTAAAGCCCACGGGCCAACAGAATTCTAGGCCCAAGCCCAACTACTGAGGCTAACAGAATGTAGTATAAATAAGCAAATAACCCCACTCTTTTCCCCATAATTCATTTCATTTTCAGGAAGTTCAAAACAACCAACCAACCAACCAACCAAGTACCAAAATGACAGGAGGCGCCAAAAAAATTGGTGAAAAGTTCATAGCTTGTGTTCCGTGCTCCTCTTCATCAAGAACAAGAATCCCCAAACAAGTAGAACTACCACCACCACCACCAGATCGAATGAAACCACATCCTCCAATCCCGGCGGGGTTCCTCTGCCCCGTGTCCTCCCTCCTAATGTTTGATCCCACCATAATCGACTCTGGTGACTCCCTCGACCTCCACTGCCTCCAAGCATGCAAAGAAGTCGGATTCATCCCTCCCAATCACAACCTCCCTCTTCCTTCATTTCCCCTCACCCCCAACCACAACCTCGCTTCAGCCATTCAAGAATGGTGCGATACTTACGGCCACCCAATCCCCACCCTCATCTCACAAGAATCCGCCCGCCATTTCGTCAGAGGACTCCAATCTTTGCCCAACCCTCCTCCTCCCCCTCTTCCCCGTCCTCCTTTTATGTTCGACCCCGAAGACGAGGAGAAGTTCTTTAATTACCTCCAAGAAGATCTTGATCTTGGATTAGTTACCCTGTTAGGAACCCCACTCTGCTCTGCAAGAATCTTGGGTGTCCTCGTCCCTCTGCTCATCTCCCCTGAACCCAATGTCCAAATCCAAGCAGCTAACGTGATCTATTCCTTCTGCAATGTCCACAACTACAAGACCCACATCCTTCGGTCCGGGGCAGTCTCTCATCTCATCACCATGCTCAACAGGAACGAACAAGATGGTTGGGTACCAGCTGCTGATGCCTTGAACAACCTGGCCACGGATGCACCATACTACTGCCTCCTCACAATTGGTGCACTGGGTGCGATCAAACCGCTGCTGGACAGGTTCACCCAATCCCAGACAGGAGGCCTGGTGGCGGCCGGATTGGCGCTCTACCAGCTCTCATTGCATTGCCAAACAAACGCCGAAGTTCTTGTTGAGATAGGAGGTGTGGAGAAGTTGATGGAGATGGCAAGGGATGAGACGTCAGTCAGGGTGTTGAGGATGGAGGCGTTGAGAATTTTGAAGTGTTTGGTGGGGGTGGAAAGAGGGAGGGAAAAGTTGATGGAGGGGGGAAACATAGGGGTTCTGTTGAGATTTGTGAAGGAAGGAGAAGGGTTAGGTTTCCAAAGCTTGAATGTGATGCATAATCTTTGCACAGAGAATTTGGAGAGGTTTAGGGAGGTCGCAGTGGCCCTAAGAGGGGAGGAGGTGCTGGCTCATGAGATGGAGGATTGGGGAGAGGATGGAAAGGTGATGGCAATTCATATGTTGGAAGTGATAAGAGGGGGGAGTATTGAGGGGGAACAACTCGATGATGATGAGATAACTCTCGCGTAACTGAAGTGTTCTTTTTTTTAAGAAAAATTCTCGTCTGTTCTTTCAAGAAGAAGAGCTGGTGTAGGATGTATGAAGTAGTCTCTGAGGAGTTGCAGGATGGAGAACTGGGAGGAATTTACTTTTGTTTCCTAGTAAATAGGGTTTGTTCATTTTTTCCGCTTTTGTTTTCTTGACAATTGATCGAGGATTTAGTGGTCAGAACTCTTGTGTTTTTTTGCTAATTGTCAGATTTCTTCTGTTAATACAGTGTAAATGAAGAAAAGGAACTCAATTTTTCTACTTTGTTTCAGATTCTGATGGAGTATTTTAGAAATGCAAGATTCTAAATGTTTTCCTTACTTCTTAAGAAGATCTAAATGTTGTCTCCGATATATTTGAGAATCTTGAAAGGATCTAAATGTTGTCACTGATGTTTTTCTTTATTGTTTTAGGCATGCAGTATTTCATAAAGGCCGGTTCATGAATATCTCGAAAATGCTGTTTAAAGTCTATATCTTCTTGATTTCCTTGCTACCGATCATTGTAGAAGTTATATCACCTGATTAAGATATGTTCCTGCGACAATTTTGATTGGAGTTCTTCAGTATATTAGTTCACTGAGCAGGTATTAACAGACTATGCTCACGTCATATTTTTCCCATGTTCTTGTTCACCTGAGATGACTGTGGCAGAAAATTTTGTCGGAATAAGAGAAACCTGTCATATCAAAGTTGTCGTTCAATAGACTGAGGTTTCTGTTGCAAGATAAGTATCCCACATAGCTGGAATGTATAAATAGATAACCTAGACCATAGAGAACTCATTTCACCGCATTCTATTGGAACGGCCTGCACCATAAACAATGTACATTGTGGATTCTTATGCACCCGATAATGAGGATAGTTTTACAGAAAGGAAGCTTTCTTGCTTGCTGCATCTCTGTTCATTGCTGACAGAACAATGTGCATTCTAATACAAAAATAAGAAATGAAGGACGACACACTAAAATTTAAATCCAAACTGAGCAACCAAATTCAATCCTGAAATTCATATCTCTTACATAATGTGGTAAATTGACTAACTACAGGCTAAAGGCACATATATCTTCAGTAAATATCCTCAAATAAGCTTTAACCATGCTCTTTTACAAATGAAACAACAATTCAAGTTATTGCCTATCACTTGGGTGTTTGTTCTGGCAGCTCAATTCCAGAATTCTTTCTTATTTTGCTTTATTAATGGAACCTGCAGAAATTAATTCTCTGACATTGAAAACTAGGATTTATAAAGTCATACAAACTTCAAAAATTAAGAAAATTAAACAATACTCGTAGGATAAATACTGAAACAAACTGCTAACATTGAAATTGATCCTTTATAATGAAGTCAACTCTTATGTTTGCAATGGAAAATAAAGTTCATTTTTTGTTTGTAAGGGAAATAAGTAAACTACTGGATGAATCAAGTATCTGAAGATTAGCTGTATTGAGTTAATTGACAATCTTTAGAGCTCTAGATAAGTGGGGTTATCACTTTATTACTTAGGTCGGTCAGTGCTTCTAGTCTGGGGGGTGAGGCTCCATCCAGGGGAATTTCTAATGTCATTTGAATTTACTTAATCGTTGGTGTACATGAGACGACAAAAAATTGACTTTGTCGAAGGTGAGTAAATTTGAAGATGATTTAATAAGTGTTACAAAGTATTATTTAACAATTAATAGTAGATGATCATTCAAATCAACATAAATTTTGTAGTATAGGCAAAAAAATAAACTGTACTTTCTTTTTGCTAGGATTAAATTGCACTAACCATTTATTCTCACACTGTACATAATTGAAGCCTATTCTTATGAGTGGGGGTAAGTAGTTGTGAATTACGATCTTCTACAAAGAATCGTAAGAGCTTTCACAATAAGAGATTTATAACTTCCGTTGTATAATTTTTACTCAAAATTTTAAAATAAAAAATAAAATTTATGCTGTTATTATTTGTTAAAAGTATCGATGACACTTGAAGACTCCAATATGTAGAGGAGTTCTCTTCATGTATCAGTCCAGTATCAGTCCTTGGAATAGTTTCAGGGGGTTTTATGCCTAAATCCCTATATAACGGTTGGTGTCGGCCAGATCTTAAGTGGATTAATTTGGTGCGTTGGATGGATAGAGGACTATGTGTGAGTTGTTGGATGTAGTGTGGGAACCGGATCGTAAGTGAAGTGTTATGAGTCGTTGGATGAGGGTAGTAAATACGGATCGTTGGATTTAAATCGAGGGGACCATGTTTTAACTGTCTAACTGTTTCATTACAAACTGAACCATGTACGTAGCGAGTGCAATTTTCTATATAAAGTATGTAAACTTGTGTATTTCTTCTTCTGTTTTATTGATTACTGTAAGGTTCTGGGGATCCCCTTCAAGCCCTAGTTCTACTATTCAGTAAAGTTTCTCACTTTCTTTGTTCTTGTTCTTCTCTATTCTCTCTAATGTGCAAGAAGATCTCTGTTTCTCCTTGTTTCTCTGTGTCTATGACTATGCGTGTTATTTCCCCACGTAGAGGGCAAATATATTAGTCATGTAGTTTGAGTTGGTCTTATGCATTGATCAAGCGATCGATGTTTCTTTTTATTAAGATCCAGTGGTTTTGTTACAACTTGGAGTTAGAAATGTACGATGTATCTTCTCATCGGCATATAAATCTTAACAGTATTCCGAAATCTTAATTAATTGAAGCCAACTCTTCATAGCATGATATACATATATATGATTTTGACACATGAAAGAACCAATCTATTCGGTCCTCCGCACTATTTTGAGGTTATTACTTACAACGTGACGTACAAGTCAATTCACATTAGGTTCATCCTCTCATCAATAAATCTCAGATCTATTGTTCTGAAATCGTAAATAATTGAAGCCAACTCTTCCCAGCATGATATATTTGATTTTGACGTACGCTTGAAAGAATCTATCTATTTGGATCCTCCCTCATAATTTTATTTTGTGGTTAACACTAATAATGTAAAGTATATGTGAAATTTTCTTAATTTGAATCCTTGTATCTTAATACATATGATGTAGCGAGTCTGTAGAAACTGTTGTTTTCTTAGAAGTGCTCTAGAATATGCTTGATGCTATTTGTTTTTGGGATGTGGGGGCAGCATGTGTGAGTTCTTATAATTTGTGAAATGGAAACTGTAGTATTGACGTCGGTCCAACCCCGAGGAGCGGAACAGGTTCGGGGATAGGAACCGAGAGGTAGAGGCGGGTGGCTCGGCTCAGAGGCAGGAACGGAGAGGTAGAGGCCGGGTGCTCGGCTCGGATCCAGTAGCTCGGCTCGGCTCGGTCTTCTGTACATGCACACTGCCTAGAAACACCGGGAGAAGTCCCGGCGACAGGCCCTCCGACGATCTAGTCAGTCACTGAGAAAGAGACTGGGCAGCTAGGGTTCAGGTGGGGAGAGATTGATTACTTTCTGCAGTGAGGAGGGGACCTGGTATTTATAGGCAGAGGCAAACGGGTCTGGGGCCTTGCGCACCGGGTCTGACCCGTTTGCCTATGGGCCTGAGGCGGTAGGGGCCCGTTGGACTTCTGTTGACCTGATGATCAAGGAAGAGCGGGATTTAAGGAGATCTGATGGCCCAGGAGGGTCCACATCATCTAACCCCTATCAGAAGCCCCCCACTCCTGGAGGGCTGGGTAATCTAGCCGTGGATGAGTGATTTTTCTCTGTAGGAAGAGCGGAGCAGAGTGTACGGCAAAAATGTGGTTTGTATCTTCCTGGAGAGGCCAGTGGGGTAGGATGAAGGGGATCCCTTTAAAGATATGAGGGGCATCGAGAGCCGAGAACAGAGGGTTGTAAGACGAGCGTCGAGCGACAAGCTCTTATATGCTCGGATGCCGGGGCCTGTTGCCGAGTCGCCGAGTGCCGAGCGCCGAGCCGTCATGGGCTCGGGTGCCGAGGCTTGCCATCGGATGCCGAGTCCAGAAGCTCGTCTGTGGGAGCCAAGCGTGGCTTGGAATTGCCACTGACCGCCGAATGCCAAAGCTTGTTGGAAAAGCTATGGGATGGCTCGAAGTCACTGCCGAGCGTCGAGCCCCCATACTTGTTGGGAAAGCTATGGGGTGGCTCGGAATTGCCACCGACCGTCGAGCTCCAAAGCTTGTGATAAAGGCTAGGGGGTGGCTCGAGGTCACTGCTGAGCGCCGAGCCCCTTATGCTTGTTGGAAAAGCTATGGGGAGGCTCGGAGTTGCCACCGACCGTCAATCCCCAAAGCTTGTTGGATAAGCTAGGGGGTGGCTCGAGGTCACCACCGAGTGTCGAGCCCCCATACTCATTGGAAATGTTATGGGGAGGCTCGAAATTGCCACCGACCATCGAGCCCCAAGCTTGTTTGTAAAAGCTAGGGGGTGACTCGAGGACATTGCCGAGCGCCGATCCCCCATACTTGTTGGAAAAGCTATGAGGTGGTTCAAAATTGCCACCGACCGTCAAGCCCCAAAGCTTGTTAGAAAAGCTAAGGGGCAGCTCGAGGTCACCACTGAGCACCGAACCCCATACTTGTTGGAAAAGCTATGGGGTGGCTCAAAATTACCACCGACTGTCGAGCCCCAAGCTTGTTGTAAAAGCTAGGGGGTGGCTCGAGGTCACCACCGAGCGCCGAGCCCCCATAATTGTTGGAAAAGCTATGGGGTGGCTTTAGGTCACTGCTGAGCGCTGAGCCCCCATACTTGTTGGAAAAGTCCTGGGGTCGCTCGGAATTGCCACCGACCGTCGAGCCCCAAGCTGAAAAGCTAGAGGGTGGCTCGAGGTTACTGCCGAGCGCCGAGCCCCCATACTTGTTGGAAATCTATGGGGTGGCTCGGAATTGCCACTGACCGTTGAGCCCCAAAGCTTGTGGTAAAGGCTGGGGGGGTGGCTCGAGGTCACTGCCGAGCGCAGAGCCCCTTATTCTTGTTGGAAAAGCTATGGGGAGGCTCGGAGTTGCCACCGATCGTCGAGCCCTAAAGCTTCTTGGAAAAGCTAGGGGATGGCTCGAGGTCACCACCGAGCGATGAGCCCCCATACTCATTGGAAAAGCTATGGGGAGGCTCGAAATTGTCATCGACCGTTGATCCCCAAGCTTGTTATAAAAGCTAGGGGCTGGCTCGAGGTCACTGCCGAGCACCGAGCCCTCATACTTGTTGGAAAAGCTATGGGGTGGCTCGAGGTCACTGCCAAGCACCGAGCCCCCATAATTTTTGGAAAAGTCCTGGGGTTGCTCGGAATTGCTACCAGCCGTCGAGCCCCAAGCTGAAAAGCTTGGGGGTGGCTCGAGGTCACTGCCGAGCGCCAAACCCCCATACTTGTTGGAAAAGCTATGGGGTGGCTCAGAATTGCCACCGACCGTCGAGCCCGAAAGTTTGTGGTAAAGGCTAGGGGGTGGCTCGAGGTCACTGCCGAGCGCCGAGCCCCTTATAATTATTGGAAAAACTATGGGAGGCTCGGAGTTGCCACCAACCGTCGAGCCCCAAAGCTTGTTAGAAAAGATAGGGGGTGGCTCGAGGTTACTACCGAGCGTCAAGCCCCCATACTCATTGGAAATGCTATGGGGAGGCTCGGAATTACCACCGATCGTCGAGCCCCAAGCTTATTGTAAAAGTTAGGGGGTGGCTTGAGGTCACCACCGAGTGCCGAACCTCCATACTTGTTGGAAAAGCTATGGGGTGGCTCGGAATTGCCACCGACCGTCAAGCCCCAAAGCTCGTTGGAAAAGCTAGAAGGTGGATCGAGGTTACCACCGAGAGCCGAGCCCACATACTTGTTGGAAAAGCTCTAGGGTGGCTCGGAATTGCCACCGACTGTTGAGCCCCAAGCTTGTGGTAATAGCTAGGGGTGGCTCGAGGTCACTACCGAGCGCCGAGCCCCTTACGCTTATTTGAAAAGATATGGGGTGGCTCGGGGTCACCACCGAGCTCCGAGCCCCCATACTCGTTGGAAAAACTATGAAGAGGCTCGGAATGGCTACCGACCGTCATGCCCCATAGCTTGTTGGAAAATCTAGGGGGTGGCTCGAGGTCACCACCGTGCGCCGAGCCCCCTACTTGTTGGAAAAGCTATGGGGAGGCTCGGAATGGCTACTGACCGTCGTGCCCCATAGCTTGTTGGACAAGCTAGGGGGTGGCTCAATGTCACCACCGAGTGCCGATCCCCCATACTTTTTGGAAAAGCTATGTGGTGGCTCGGAATTGCCACCGACCGTCGAGCCCCAAATCTTGTGGTAAATTCTAGGGGGTGGCTCGAGGTCATTGCCGAGTGCCGAGCCCCTTATGCTTGTTGACAAAGCTATGGGGAGGCTCGGAGTTGCCACCGACCATCGAGCCCCAAAGCTTGATGGAAAAGCTAGGGGGTGGCTCGAGGTCACCACCGAGCGCCGAGCCCCCATACTCGTTGGAAAAGCTATGGGGAGGCTCGGAATTACCACCGACCGTCGAGCCCCAAGCTTGTTATAAAAGCTATGGGGTGGCTCGAGGTCACCACCGAGCGCCGAGCCCCCATACTTGTTGGAAAAGCTATGGGGTGGCTTAGAATTGCCACCGACCATCGAACCCCAAAGCTCATTGTAAAAGCTAGAGGGTGGCTCGAGGTCACCACCGAGCACCGAGCCTCCATACTTGTTGGAAAAGCTATGGGGTGGCTCGGAATTGCCACCAACCATCGAGCCCTAAAGCTCGTTGGAAAAGCTAGAGGGTGTCTCGAGGTCACCACTGAGCGCCGAGCCCCCCTGCTTGTTGGAAAAGCTATGGGGAGGCTCGGAATGGCTACCGACCGTCATGCCCCATTGCTTATTGGACAAGCTAGGGGGTGGCTCGAGGTCACCACCGAGCACCGAGCCCCTTATGCTTGTTGGAAAAGCTCTGGGGTGGCTTGGCTTGACGCGAACTCCGACCCGCCGTGCCTGCTGTGAATGCCAGAAGTAAAAACTAGAAAATTTCATATGATGCTGACGTCATGGGCATGGAATTCGAGGCGTTTGATATCCTAGTGGCCGTTAGATCTTGATGATTAAGATTGGATGGTGAGGATTTTGGCGATGAAAATGAGGTGTCGATTTCCCTATATAAATCCCCCCCTCTCATTTCTTTACTTTGTGTTTTCTTTCTAAGACCAGGAGCTTCTCTCTCTCTTACTGCCAGCAACGACATTTACGACGAACTCTTCATTTAACAATATTTAGGTTAGTATTTTATTTTGCCATGTCGCGCACTCAGTCTGGCTCCGAGGTGAGTTCTTCCGGCCGGGGTGATGGTGATCGGGATTCGGATTCGACGTCGTGGGACCTGGACGACCGACCTGTTGGGTGAGAGGGACAGTCGGACTCCACGTCCTGGGATACGGTTCTGGATGTGTCCTCTATGGATTCATGAGCCGGAGACAATAGAGTCCTCGGGCGAGGAGGTTGGTGAGGAAAAGTCTGAGGAAGGAGAGTCTGAGGAAGGGGAGTCTGAGGAAGGAGGCGAGGTCGAGGAGGAAGTGGAGTCTTAGGAAGGAGGCGAGGTCGAGGAGGAAGTGGAGTCTTAGGAAGGAGGTGAGGAAGGGGGGTCTCTTCCCCCTCTCCCTCCTTTGTCGACACCGTCTCTGCCGAGGAAGCCTCTAACTCGTAGTAAGAAAAGGAAGTGGCGAGTGCCGGATAGTCCGGGCTCGCCGGACGAGTTCGTACCAAAACCAGCATTTGACGTCCCCTTTTCCAAGACGCCAGGGTCGATCAGGATGTATCCTGACGACGTGGAGAGCCTTGTTCAATTCCACGTGGAGGTGCCTTCGACTAGCCGACCTCAGATAAAGATGGACAACATGTAGTGTGTGCTGAAGGCCAATTTTCTGCCCATCATAAGGGCTAGTTACTTCATCCCCAAGGAGTATGAGTTGATGATTCCGAGCACCGTTCTTCGCCCTACCACCGAGTTGGCCCCGACTTTTGCATGTTCCCCGAGGATGCTTTTGTATCGGGGCTAAGGTTGCCGCTGCATCCGTTCATCAAGAGGGTGCTGAGGTGGGGGGAGCTGAGCCCAATGCAGTACGACCCTAATTCATGGAAGCATATGATTTGCTTTATTTTGAAGTGTTAGGAGAAGAGGTTCCCCCTTAAGTTGGAGTACTTCTGCATAGTCTTGGGGGTAAGCTTGCTCGGTGACATGGGGAGCATATTCTACATGTCACCCCGCCCTCACAAGAGAGTGATGCACGGTCACCTAGACTCCATAAAAGGGTGGAAAGAGAAGTACTTCGTTGTTGGGAGCGAAGTGCCTTGGGAAATCCCTACGGCCTGGAACTTCTTCAAGCCAAACTTTAAACCCCCGAGGCGGAGGGACGTGACTAAGACAGAGTGGGCTGATGTAGACAAAATCATGGAGGGGCACAGCATCGGTTGGCCACGCATGAACGAGATACACCTTGCGTGAGCTAGACTGAGTCCAGCCGACTCCTGTATGTTTTTGTTTCATTCTTATCTGACCTTTTGCTTCTGCATTAAAAAAATTTCTCTTTTGTGCAGTGATGGAACCAGGCAAGCTTGAGGCGAGGAAGGCCCTGTTGGCGCTGGCCCAGAAAAAGAGGGCCCGGTAGGCGGCATCAGGGGCGGGGCCAGCCCCTGATGCGGCGAAGGTCCCTGCGGAGTCGTCCCCCAAGAAGCTGAAGAAGAAGCACTTATCCCGAGAGGTGAAGGAGTCAGAGCTGAGCACGAGTAGCCGAAAGGTTACTGAGGTCTTGAGGGCTAGGACCCCCGCCGTTCGTCCTAACGCCAGGCAGATGGTTGGCGAGGGGGGACTAAGGCCGTACGCCCCGGATTGGTCGGTGAAGGAGGCAGACTCGTCGGCCGAGGGCCCGATCGCCATGGAGGTGACTGCCAAGCTTGCCATGGTGCACGACCGGAATGTGCTGGCGACCGAGACCACGGAGACGGCCCATATGAAGTGGGCTAAGGCTCAAGTGGTGGTAAGTATTGGTTTTTTCTGTTCTCCATTTCTTTTGTACTGGGTGATCTTCTGACATTCCCTTCTCGACCAGGCATTGATGACCGGGGACCAGATGAGGAGGTTCCTGGAGAAAGAGCTCCAAGCTGAGAAGCGGAATGTTGATCGATACATTCGAGAGGCGAAGAACGTCAAGCTCGAGATGATGGCTGCTCAAGGGAAGGTGCACACCTTCCAAGCCGAGCTCGCCTCTCAACTGGACGAGCATCTTCGTGAACTGGTCTCGCCCGGGGAAAGGCACAGGCAGAGTATGACGAGATGGCAATGGCGGTGGCGGACGAGTTGATCAGTGCCCAAGACGAGGCGTATGATAGGGTGAAGGAGCACTTTCTGCTCCTTTACCCCAAAGCAAAGATCGACCACCTCAACTACGGATGGGTACCCCCTATGCATCCGCTCATCCCCGGGGGCGAGGGCGACGAGGCTCCAGGGGACCCCGCCCTGGAGGAAGAAGTCGGGGGCGCAACAGCCGACGAAGAGGTGCAGCTCCCCCCCCCGCAGTAGCTAAAATACTTTCTTCCCCTTTCCTCTCTCTTTTTATTTTGTTTCTTTCTGTATTGCCGAACGCGGAATGGCCACCGCTTTTTGTAATCAATTTTTGAATCAATACAACTGGATTTTTGGGCTGACCTTCTATGACTTGTGTGGATTTTTAGTGAATTGTGGTTTCCTTCTCTCTTGCCAGAATAGCGAGGCCCTGGGTGCCGACCTCAGTTCAGCCGAGGTCCACTGACTTCGGGATAGGCTAGAATCCAGGGAGAGTGTCTTGATCCGCTATCGCAAGCAGGCTCACGATCGAGAAGCCGTGATTGGTTATTTTATTAACAAGTCCAAGGAGCTTAGCTTAGAGGTAGCACACCTGAAGAAGGCCATAGCCGATCGGGACCGAGGGAGTGCCGAGACGAACTGGTCCCTATCTGATGCTTCCACCCGGCGACTGAACTCCGAGTCCTTCCTTTGTGGGGTGGTGGTTGAAAAGGAGCTGGAGATCCAGAGGTTGAACATCCTGCTAAGCGTCGGGCGATCTCGATTCGGCTATCCAGAGCCAGGAGGCCTCTCTGTTTTGAGTTCCTCGCCGACCCTGTATCTGGAGATGGTAAGGCCCGCTGATGCGGAGATGGCGAGGTGCTCCGCATTCCAGGGCCTCCTGACTATCCTTCCCCCAGGTTTGCGAGTCGGTATGTGCCTGGGCGTACCACTTCGGAGACCTTGTAGGGGCCTTCCCAATTAGGCGATAGTTTTCGCTTTCCTCTGGGGTCGGATACCGCAAGCTTTATGTGCACGAAGTCACCTTGTTTGATGTCCGTCGGGCGGACCTTCTTGTTGTAGAATTTCTCGATCCTTTGTTGGTATATGCTTCTTCGAACGGCGGATCTTTCCTTGACCTCGTCGATGAGGTCCATATTGGCCCTGAGGTCTAAGGAGTTGTCCTCTTTGTCGAAGGCCATGATCCTGGGCGAGGGGAGGCCGATCTCTATTGGAATAACAACCTCGGCGCCATTGGTGAGGTTGAATGGGGATTCGCCCATGGGGATCCTCTTAGTTGTTCGGTGCGCCCAGAGTACGCTGGGCAGCTCGTTGACCTATAGCCCCTTTGGTGAATTATCAAGCTGCTTCTTGAGGCTAATTAGGATCTGGTGGTCGCATTTTTGGCTTGGCCGTTTGATTGGGGGTGGCACACCGATGAGAAGCATTGATGAACGCCGATTTCTTCGCAGAATTTTCGAAAGTTTTTACCCACGAACTGGGTCCCGTTGTCGGTGATGAGCACCTGTGGGATCCCGAATCGGCAGATGATGTTCCTCCAAAAGAGTTGTTGAGTTTGATGCTCGGTGATCGTGGCCAGGGGTTCTGTCTCGATCCACTTTATGAAGTAGTCGATGGCCACCACCAGAAACTTTCTTTGGCCTGCTGCTTGCGGGAAGGGGCCGACTAGGTCCATCCCCCATATAGCAAAGGGGTTCGGGTTGGACAGGGATCAAAGGTTGGCCTGGGGGAGCCTCTTCACCGACGAGAATCTTTGGCATGAGCCACACCTCTTGACGAGATCCTGGGAGTCTTGCAACATAGTAGGCCAATAGTACCCATGATTTAGGGCCTTTCGGGTGAGTGACCTGCTCCCCATGTGGCATCCGCCGATCCCCTCGTGCAGTTCCTTCAGAGCGTACTTTGCCTCGTCGGGGGCTAGGCAATGAAGGTAGGGCCTACCGTCGGCTATTGTGTACGAGCGCTTGAAGAGCGTCCCGTCGATCAGGGTGAATCTTTCGGAGCAGACCCTGATCCCTCTTGCTTTGGCTCGGTCTGGAGGGAGCTCGCGGTTCGAAAGGAATTTTTGAATGGGCATCGGCCAGTTGTTTGGTTGGAGATCAGTGGTGAGGAAGGAGGCTTCAGAGAGATCGATGCTGGGCTTGAGGAGGACTTCGATCAACACGGTGTGGTCTAGCCCCTCAAAGGATGACAAGGCAAGCTTTGATAATAAATCTGCCTGGGCGTTCTGTTCCCTGGGGATCCATTCTACCGAGTGGTATTCGAAAGATGCCAAGAGATTATAGACTACTTCCTGGTACTGCACCATTCGAGCATCGCGAGCTTTGTACTCCCTGGTGATCTGGTTGACCATGAGCTGGGAGTCGCTAAAGGCGTTGATGTGTCTGGATCCGGCCTTGTGTGCTAGGGTGAGCCCCGCGATCATAGCTTCATACTTCGCTTCGTTGTTCGAAGCCGAGAAATTCAGACAGAAAGAATACTGAAGGAAAAAATTATCGGGACCTTTCAGAATGACGCCCGCTCTGCTTCTTCCCTCGCAAGATGATCCGTCGACATAATCATCCCACATCGGGTCGTTATCTTGAATGTCGGACGTCTCGGAAATAGTGCATTCCGTGATGAATTCGGCGAGGGCCTGCCCCTTGATGGCTGTCCTGGGTTGGTAGCTGATGTCGTACTGACTCAGCTCGATCGACCACTTGACCAAGCGGCCAGAAGTTTTGGGCTTGTGAAGGATGGCTTTGAGAGGCTGGTCCGTGAGGACCTAAATGGAGTGAGCTTGGAAATAAAGGCGAAGCTTTTGCGCGACCATCACAAGTGCATAAGCCACCTTCTCCATTTTAGCGTACCTGGTCTCTGCCAAAAGCAAGACTTTGCTCACGTAGTACAGAGGCTTCTGGATGCCACCATCCTCCCGAACGAGAACGGCACTGAGGGCGCTCTCCGAGGCTGAGAGATACAGTTGTGGGGGTTCACCTGGTTCGGGTTTACTCAGGAGTGGAGGGTTGGCGAGATAGGACTTCAGGTGTTCAAACGCCTGTTGCTGGGTGTCCCCCCACTCGAAGCCTTTGGCTCCTCGGAGAGCCTTGAAGAAAGGGAGTGACTTCTCCTCGGATTTCGAGAGGAAGTGTCTGATGAGCCTCCCCGCTAGGTGCTGAACCTCTTTAACATTTCTGGGAGGGGCCATGTCGATAATGGCCTGGATTTTCTCAGGGTTCGCCTCTATGCCGCGCTGGCTGATGACGAACCCGAGGAATTTTCCGGATTAGATGCCGAAGGCGCACTTGGCGGGATTGAGCCTCATGTTGCGTGATTGGAAGATGCCAAATGCTTCCTCAATGTCATTCACATTGTCCTGACCTCGCTAGCATGTTGTCGACGTATACCTCCATGTTGCGTCCAATCTAGTCTTTGAAGACCTAGTTGACGAGTCTCTGGTATGTGGCTTCGGCGTTCTTGAGCCCGAAGGACATAACTCGGTAACAATACAACCCTTGGTCGGTTACGAAGGACGTCTTGGCGATGTCAGAGGGAAACATGCGGATTTGGTTATAGCCTGAAAAGGCATCCATGAACGTCAGCAGCTTGTGACCCGATGTCGCATCGATTAGGGCGTCGATGCTTGAGAGAGGGAAAGGGTCTTTTGGGCACGCCTTGTTCAGGTATGTGAAGTCTATGCAAATCCTCCATCTTCGACTGGCCTTCTTCACCATAACAACGTTGGCCAGCCACTCTAGGTAGCTGACCTCCTGAATGAATCGAGCGGACAACAGTTTGTCCACCTCAACCTTTAGGGCTCGTTGCCTCTCCGGGGCGAACTTGTGCCGCTTCTGATGAATGGGCTTGGAGCCCGGGGCGATGCTCAGCCGGTGCATGATCAGATCTTCTGAAATCCCAGGCATGTCGGACGGGGTCCAGGCAAAGAGGTCGATGTTGCGGCGGACGCAATCAATCAGGCCTGACTTCAAGTCTGGGGACAGGGTGCGACTCACATGGAAATGTTTGGATTTGTCATCCGCCTCGAATGTGACTTCTTCCAACTCGTCCGTCATTTCTTACTCCGGGTGGTCTCTCTCGGGAAGGAGCTCAACCGCGTCGAGGGGAAATACCCCACCCCCGACCGCAGTCATGTAGCACGATCGTACCGACTCCTGTTTGCCTCGGACGCCCCCGACCACGAGGTCGGTGGGGAACTTCAGTTTCAGATGGTAGGCTGAGGGGACGGCCTGGAATGAATAGAGCCCGGGTTGGCCAAGGATGACATTGTATGCTGCCTTGACGTTGACCACCATGAAATCCATCGACTCAATTCGGAGGATGGGGGTCATGCCTGTAGTTACATCTAGTGTCATAATCCTCTCAATTTGTATGGGGACACCCGAAAACTCGTGAAGGGTGTAACCGGCTGGCTTGAGCTTTTCTCGGGGGAGTTTGAGGTTATCAAATGCTTCTAAGAACAGGATATTAACCGAACTACCATTGTCCACCAGGATACGACGGACCTCAAAGTTGGACATGACAAGGCTGATGATGAGGTCATTGCAGTTTGGAAGCCGAATGCCTTTGAGGTCTTCCGCAGAGAAAGAGACCACCCGCTGCTGAACTTGAGGGGAGGGATGATACCGAACAGAGTTGACCTCTCAGACGAAAGCCTTGCGAGAGGTATTGGATTCCCCTCCCAAGGGTCCGCCATGGACGCAGTGCAGGATTGCAGGTCCCCCTATCTCCTCGGGTTCGGGGTCCCGCTCGGGCCGCTGGGTGGTCGTCTGAGGAGGAGGCGAAGGCCTTGGGCTCCTTGGCTCCCTCTGGTCTTTGGGATTGGCCTGAGCGAACACCCTTAGGTACCATCATTGGATGAGGGCCTCGATCTCATCTTTGAGGGCTTGGTAATGATCTGTGTCGTGCCCGGTGTCTCGGTGGAAGCGGCAGTAGAACCTTCGGTCTCGCTTCTTTCCGTTGTTGCTCGGTGGGGGAGGGAATCGGATGATCCCTTTATCCTCGATCTCCATCAAGATTACCGAGACGTTCTGAGTCAGGGACATATATCTCTTGAATCGGGGGACCGGGGGGACCCTCTTGAGACCAACCGTTTCTTTCACGGGTTTCTTGAAGGGCTCAGCATCATCGACCTTACGCTTCTCCTTAGCAGTGGCATCTTTGGCGCCCTCAGGATTTAGGGCCTCCTCGGTCCGAATATACTTCTCGACCCTATTGAGAAGTTCGGGGAAGTCCACGGGTAGCTTCTTGGCTAAGGAAGCCTTGAGCTGGCCGTGGTGGAAATTGTGTCAGAAGGCTGCAGAGGCAATCCCTGTGTCGAGGGAGGAAACTGACCTCGCCTCGGTGGTGAATCTCCGAACGAACTCACGGAGGGATTCCCCCTCATTCTGTTTGAGGTCCAGAAGAGAAGAGCTCGTCTTCTCGACCTTCCTGCTGGTTACGAAGTGGGCCAAGAATCCCATCTCTAGTTGCTCGAAAGAGAAGACCGAGCCGGGGGTAAGTTTGGAGAACCATTCCCGAGCCGGGCTACGAAGGGTAGCGGGGAAGGTGCGGTAGAGGAAGGGATCCGCAGCGCTGTGAATCATCATGAGGGTCTTAAATCCCTCCATGTGATCAGCGGGATCACCCTCGCCATTGTAGGTTTCGAATTGAGGAGGCCTGAAATTCCGAGGGATCCCGGCTTCTAGGATTTGGGGAGAGAAGGGGGGTCCAGTCTGCCGATGACTACGACTCGGTAGCGATCTGCCCTCGCCAAGATGGGCAAGGCGGTTCTCCATCTCCTCCAAACGACGAAGGACGGCGTCTGCCTGTTCCTGGGGGCAGGCCGAACTATGGGATTCGCCACCTCCTGTTCCTGATCATGGGTCGGAGCTGTTGCGGACCTCGATGGTCTGGCAGCCTCGGATGGCTTGGAGGATCTCATCCCGAAAATTTTGGAACTCGACCCTTGTGACGGGGCATAGCCCACCCGGTCCTGCGTGTGCGGAGGTCCATAGGGCAAGCAGCTGTGTTCTGGATCGCGTGCTTGGGATGGACGCCAGTGATGGTTCAAGACTAATTTGGAAGTGGCCTCTCCCCTAGTTCGGCTGGCCTGGCAATCTGAGATGACGTGGCGTAGATCAGTCACATTGGAAGGTCTGGCCGCACCGTTAACCTGAGGTTGGTTGGAACCTTGGGCATTTGCGCGACTGTGATGTGGAGGGTTCGGATGTCGTGTCGAGGTGACGGTCCTTCTGGCTTTGGGATCCATGGGAGGGCTCGGACTTGAGGTGACGTCCCTGAGCGGGCTCGGAATGGCGACAGTACCAAGAGAGATTCCCACAGACGGCACCAACCTCATGCTGTTTGTTTTTGGGGTGTGGGGGCAGTATGTGAGTTCTTGTAATTTGTGAAATGGAAATTGTAGTACTGGCGTCGGTCCGACCCCGGAGAGCGGGACAGGCTTTGGGTAGGAACCGAGAGGTAGAGGCGGGTGGCTCGGCTCGGCTCGGAGGCAGAAATGGAGAGGTAGATGCTAGGTGCTCAGCTCGGATCCAGCAGCTTGGCTCAGATCCAGTAGCTCGGCTCGGCTCGGTCTTCTGTACCTACACACTACCTAGAAACACCAAGAGAAGTCCCGGCGACAGGCGCTCCGACAATTTAGTCAGTCACTGAGAAAGAGACTGGGCAGCTAGGGTTCAGGTGGGAAGAGATTGATTACCTTCTGCAGTGAGGAGGGGGCTTGGTATTTATAGGCAGAGGCAAACAGGTTTTCCTGTGGGCATGAGGCGGTAGGAGCCCGTTGGACTTATGTTGACCTGATGATCAGGGAAGAGCGGGATTTGAGGAAATCTGATGGCCCAGGAGGAGCCACGTCATCTAACCCCTATCAATGCTGTAAATCATTGTATCTGATAAGTACCATTGGTCTAGTATTTTCACGAGCCAGTTACTTTGCAAAATATCAGTTGCAGTTTGTATAATCCAATCAAAATGTCTCCAAATGAAATTCCTATGAGAACGAATCATTCCTTCGGTCTTCTCAGAAATGAAAAAAAGAAAGAGAGAGAAAGAAAGAGAAATCATTTCTTTGGAACCTATATTGCCCCAAGCCAGATGGGTTAATATATAGGTGAATGAAGGATATCCCTGCATATCACCTACACTAAGCACCAAAACGACATGACTGTGTGTTTTTTTTGATAAAATAGTGACCAGTGTCACCATTTCCATTAATGATAATTAACGAAACAACAAGTACAACCTGTTACACCTCTAGAAAAGGAAAATCTAAAAAGTCTAATAAAAAGACAGAAGATACAAAATACAATGGGTACATCAAAGCCTAATAAAAAGACAGAATATACAAAATACATTGGGTACATCAAAGCAGGACCACTCCAGGAGGATCTTCAGGGGCACAACCATCATCCCTGGAACCAAAAACCCAAAAAAGACTACATCCCACTCTTATCAACGACAGATCAGACCCGCCTAGTATTGCCATCCGATCTACTCGTCCTCTTCAATTCGGAGTTTTTGCCTGACCCCCATGTGCCCTACCCAAAAATTGATCAGCTCGATAATTTTGTAAAACATAATGAAAATTTTATAATGAATATTACGGAAACATGCATCATTTCTATCAAGCCATACGACCCAAATAATGGCAGCCGCCGTGATGTCCCAAATTCCCCTATACTCTTTCCTATTGTAAGTGTCCCTCCATCTACCCCAGATGTCACTAACTTTTATCGGAGTCTCTACAATACCAAAACCCATCCCCAAAATTTCCCATGATAATTTAGCTTTAGGACATTGTATGAAAATGTGATTGACGTCTTCCTTCCCTTCGTTACATCTTTGACACCCCACGTTGATGTGTAAATTTCGCCTCCTCAGATTGACTTTTGAAAGAATCACGTTATTCACAACAAGCCAAAGGAACGCTTTCAACTTAAGTGGGCATTTGGTTTTCTAAATGATATTTGCTTCATGGTTTCTTATACTCCCGTCATTTAAGTGGTTATACATTGAACTAACCGTAAATGACCTGCTAGAATTTAGCATCCATTCCCTAACATCTCTTTCTTCTTCAGCAAATTGCATCTCATCCAGGATCGTCAGCTTCAGTCTATGGAGCCTTTCTTGGTTAATAGAAGTTATGTTTTCACTGAAGTTAATCACAAAACCATCTCCTCTGCAAACATCTGATACGAGAACATTTTCATTCGTAGTAAGTGCTGCAAGATCTGGGTATCGAGATATTAGAGTATTATCCCTGCACCATTTTTCTAACCAGAATCTATATCTTTACCATTCCCCACTTTACATTTACTGTTTGCATGGTAAAGATCTCCCACCTTAGCGATCCCCTTCCATAAAAATGATGCCATCCCTTGTTTGCTCCTATTACCTAATCTGAATATTTTCTGTCTCCTATGTAACTGAAAAGAATTACCCAACCATGACTTCCTTCACTTGTTCATCTTCCACTACCATTTGGTGAGAAGAGCCTTGTTCATATCTTTGAGATTGATTATACCCATACCGTCAAATTCTTTCTTCTTGCACACTCTTTCCCATTTTACCAGATGAAACCCTTTCCCGTCTTCGTGAGAGCCTTTCCAAAGAAAACGTATTCTACATTTTTCTATTCTCTCAATAACCCACTTAGGGAGTTCATAGATGGACATCCAGTATATTGGCAAACTTCTAAGAATCAAATTGATCAAGGTGATTCTGCCCCCCAGTGATAGAAATTTTCCTTTCCATCCTACTAACTTCTTTTCAACCTTTTTTATCAATGGTACCCAATCCTTTTTACAAAGCCTCCATGGCCTAATGGGCGTTCCAAGGTAGTGTAGTGGGAATTGGCCTTTCACACATTCCATCACCATAGCAATCTAATCTATCTCATTCCCAGTCTCACTGTTGAGGCTGATCACCTCACTCTTGTGCAAATTGACTGCTAACCCGGACCAGGCTTCAAAACATCTTAGTGAAACACGGATGGCTAGGATCTCCTCTATTTTAGTCTTTCCAAACATCAGTGTGTCATCTGCATATTGTAGAATAGAGGTTCTTGAATACCTCTAATGTAAACTTCGTTAAGAATATTATCCTCTCTTCCTTTCCTAGTCATTTCTGTCAGTCTGTCTACAATAATAGTGAAGAGAAGAGGAGATAAAGGATCTCCTTGCCACAAACCACGACGGCACCTAATCTCTCTACCATACTCTCCATTGATTTGAATGAATGATTTTCCATCTCTAATACACAACTTCATCCATGTCCTCCATCTCGAACCAAAACCTTTAAGAATCAAAGCTTCGCCTACATAGTCCTACTCCACCGTATCATATGCCTTTCCAAAGTCTAATTTGAGTAAGAAACCCTCAACCTTGTCCTTTTCCCCTCTGAAGACCATTTCATGAGCTGACGCAATACCATCAAGAATGTCCCTACCTTTTATAAACCCGCTTTGAGAGTCATCTATAATATCGTTCAAGTGAGACGACAGTCTATTTACCAAAAATTTAGTGATGATTTTGAAGGAACCGTTAAACAGGCTAATGGGTTTGAGATCAGAGGCTCTAAGCACCTCCCTCTTTTTTGGGATCAACATTACATTCGCGTAGTTCAATCTATCCAATTGCACTACTCCCTGATACAATTCCTCGAAGATGTCTAGCAGGTCAAATTTAATGATATTCCAATATAGGTTGTAGAAGAATATCGGGAAACCATCGGGCCACGGAGCTTTATCTTGGCCCAATTTCTTGATTGCTCTCAATATTTCCTCCTCCATGAACATTACCATCTAACCTCAAATTGATCCACATATCCTGATTCATCGCAACATGCCTATTCATTTTCTTTCCAAGCAAATCTCTAAATCTAGAGACTATATCATGTCTTATCTCCACCTTGTCCTCTGTCCATGTCTCACCCACCAGTAACCTTGAAATATGATTATCCCTCTTTCTTTCACTAGCAAGCTTGTGGAAAAAAGTAGTGTTAGAGTCTCCCTCTTGAAGCCAATGGATCCTAGACCTTTGCTTCCAATAACTTTCTTCCATCTCTCCATATTTGTGGAGATCCTTTCTAATACTAGCCATCTCCTCAACTTCCTGGATATCTAGATTCCTAGCCTCCTCTAACACTTCAAGTTCTTGAAGTCTGTTTCCCAACTTTTCTTTTCGTCTCTTCAGATCACCGAATTCATTACGAGCTCAGCTGGAAAGGTGTTTACGCGGACGTTTCATTTTAATGTTCCATTTAGAAACTGCATTAGACGAATCTGAGGGCATAGCCCAAGACTCCTCGATGATATGCCTAATGTTCAAAGAAATCGTCCAAGCCTTCTCAAATCTGAAAAGATAAGGGACCTTTTGTCTAGAAGTACCACAATCTAGAATAGTGGCGTGTGATTAGAAGTAAATCTAGGGATAGACTTAACTGACGCCGTCGGAAATAGTTGTTCCCAATCTGATGACACCAGAATACGATCTAGTTTGGCAAGGATCGGAACGGCTTGCGAATTCGTCCAAGTGAATCTTCGGTTCGCATCTATAATCTCTTCCATCTCAAGAACATTAATAATGTGGTTATGTAACATCCTAATTTTCCAGTAATTAAAATTTTTATTTAAATTCACGTGTCTTGCACGTGCGAATTAATGTGTGTATTTAGCTTTAGAAATTATTATTCTTATGTCATGAACAAATATTTTCTTCTCTTTTAGAAAAGCCTCTTATTAAATCTTAGGCCTAATGACTTAATTCTAGCTCACCCAAAATTAATTAATTAATTAATTAAAAGCACATGGTTTTAGCCCACCTAATTAGCCCACTAGTTAATTCTATTAGTAATTAAGACAACTTGTAGAGTAGACTTGTCATGTAACAAATTAGTTAGTTAATAAATGAACAAACTTAACTAGTGTGCATATAGAGATACGTGCATTGCACATGCACGTGCAATGTGAATAAGAAGAGGAGGCCGGCCACACTTGGAGAGCGTGGAGGAGTGGAGAAGTGGTTATGTGAAGGTGGATGATTCTTCTAACTCCCAAATGCATCTAAACCCTTCATTCAAACTCATCTCAACCCTTCATTTGGTCTTGAGTTGTGTATAAAGAGCCCCATTGGTCTTTCATTTCTCTTTGCACTTACAAATTTCAAAGAGAAAAAAAGATAGAGTTTGTGTAAGAGAAAAGATAGAGTTGTGTGAGAAAAATATTGAGTATTTGTGTGTGTGTGTGTGCGCGCTCTTGCAACTTGGGTGGCCAGCTAGCATCAAGGAGGCTGGGTTGGCACCATCAAGGAGGAGAGGCTCGGATTTTTTGGCACAAGCTAGGAGGAAAAGGGAGACGATCGTGCATTTAAGGAGTTTCTTCAGGAATTTACATTTATCTTCAAAGAAGGTAGGTGATTTCTCTACTTCTAATGTAGTTACCATGTTAGGAATTTAATTTCATGAACATGCTAGAGAAACTAACTAAAATTGCCATGTGTTTGCCTAAAGAGACTAGTAGAGAAAAGAGAAAATTTGATTGTGATTAATAAACTAAAACTCACCATGGAGTTCTATTAATGAAATTCATGCTAGAATATCTATTTGTAAATGAACTATGCTAGTGTGATGATTTGTTGAATGAATGGCTTAGTTGTAAATGAATGGATATTACTATGTTTAGTTGTAGATTGAAATGAATGACATTATTATGTTTAGTTGTTAAATGAATAAATTGTTGTTATAGAATGTGGAGGTGATGAAAGAATAATTGCTAGTCTCTAGTAGAATTGGGAAAGAAGAAGAGAACAAGAACTTATATTTAATGGATTTTATATGGGTATTTTGCGAAGGAACTATGGTACATTTTAAAGTCGACAAGATATTCTTTAAATATAAGTTGTAAAGAAAACTTATTTAATGTTAAAAATTAAGAGTTTAATTACTATTACACTGTTTTTATTTTTTAAAGAAGATATTCTGGACAAGTTTGTTTTGAAAGATACCAATGTATTAAGAAATCCAATTTTGTAAAAGAGACTTATAAACATATAGTAAGTATAAAACTTTTTCGACTCCTAACTATAACAGAAATTGAGTTTGGGCATACTAGCTTTCGGTGTGGGTTATAGGCGTTGTGTACAGTGCAAGGGGTTTTGGGTTGGAGTCTTGAAGATGCTATGTTTTTATTAAAATTCGATTTTTCCTCAAATACAGTACAGTCAATATATAAAGAACTGAACCCTATTCATATCAGTTAGTCACTCTGGACTTAATGGTCTTTGGGTGCGCTTTGGGTCTGTTACTGTAGCTGGGCGGGGGTTTAGTTCTGGGTTCGAATCTGGGCTCTGCCTTTTGTTTGGGTTTTTACATTTTTTTATAATATAAACTCGATTTGTGTGTTTATTTTTGAGTTTTAGGAGAAATAAAAATGGGGAAAATTTCTATTATTCTACAAATATTATCTAGACTTTATGAAAAATAATTCTACAACATTTTATGTATTTTGTGAAGATCAGATGTGGTTTTTATTTTAAAATGGATTAAAGAACTTGATGAATTTTCTTTTAAAATATGGTTTTAATATAATTAAAGAAAGAGAAAAAATGTGAATGCAAGAAGTTATGTGGAGATTGAATTAAGAGATGTAGTAAGTTAAAATATGAAATTTAATGTTTAATATGTGCAAGTGTGCATGAAAAATGAAATAAAAAGATCATGATGAAATGTGGAAATTTGTGAGTATAAACACTCATTTTTGGTGAACATGAAAAAGAAGTTAAGAACTAGAGTGTAGCTAAGTTCTTATTCCGGCATGAATGAATTCTTGAAAAATAAATGTTGCAAAAAAATACCAAGACTTGGGTCGTTGTTAACAATTGATGGTTAAGTCCAGTGTAGAGGTGATGCTAACTCTAGGGTGTTAATTTTTACTCATGATTCAATTATCTAAGGATTAGACACATAGTGAAGATGTGAAGAAAGTAAGAGAAAACACAAGTATGAGAGCCTCGGATCTACGGTGTGAGAGTATTCACAGGCTGTCTACATGATGCATCATGTCATGACGTGAATACATCTCCGAAATTATCGGTACCGTGGCGAATCTTGTGGGGTGTTTGGTGACTACGTATTGTCATTGTCCCATGAAGGAGGCAAATTGTCCATAGGCTGTCTACATGATGCATCATGTCATGACGTGGGATTCCCCTCCAGGTTGTCTAGACATGGGCTCGTAATTCATAAAACATATAGGATACTTACAGTAGTTACCGTAGTAGTTTAACTCATAACGAGGGATCCAATCCTACAAGGTGAAGAACGGTTACGGGCTTTCCCTCGGATTTATGTAGAATGGGATGCATAAGTTCGAACAAGTGTGCATTAGTGTCATGAAACAATAAGTAACCGTATTAAAACTAAGTGCACAGTCACATAAGAAAACAATAAGATAGTCCCCCCTAGCTTTGTTTGTGATCAAGTGTATGATTTCCAAGTAAGAGAAATTGATGTATTATATCCTAGCGTCAGTTGTATGCAACTGACGTGCCCACAGTTTCCATGTAGGATAAAATGAATGAAAGGACTAAGAAGGAATGTTGCTTAAAGAAATGTTTCAACTGTTATTTCAATCATGTATCATGTTGTAATTTATTTCCATTGCGTTGATGTAAACATTGATGTATAAAAGTTTTAAATTCCTTGTAAAATTGTATGAAGTGAAGCGTAAAGATCATGTGGAACTTCGAATTCAGGGTTATTTGGAATTCGGGGTGTTACAGGTTAAAATCTTGTCCATTCCTCTCATCAACGCCCCTTCCTCTATGTTCATGTTGGAATCTAGTCAGATTAAAATCACCTCCTAACACCCAAGGTCCCTCCCATCTGCTTCAAATATTAATGATTTCAGTCCAAAATGAACCCCTAAGCCCTGATGAATAGGGCCCGTAAACGGAGGAGATCATATGTTCCCACCCATCCCCTTTTCATTTTAGTATAACCGTTATTGAGAACCTCCCAATAAACTCATCTACGATGTCAAAATCCTTCATGTCAAAACCTATAGCAATTCCTCCCGACATACCTGTAGCGGAGAGAAAATGCCATTCAAAATCTTGTAATGCGGTTAATCCCCGAAAATCCCTAGTCTATGGATCAACAATTCTAGTTTCTTGAAGGGCGCAAATCGTAGGCATGTGTCTAGTAATAGAGTCATTAATTAGTCTACTCTTAACATGAGACTGCATCCCTCTAACATTCCAAAAGATGTAATACATGGGACACGATATCGACATCTAAACCCTCACCTCTAGAGGAAGCTTATAGACCTAGTCTATAATTTTCTCCCCTTATGGAAATGACATTAAGACATTGTTCCTCTCTACTAACCCCTAGAACCAAACCAAAACTCGACGCATAGTAAAGCCACATATTAGCTGATATGAAATTGAAAATAAACGGATTAGTAGGATACATACCTCCGCATGCAGATGAAGGAACTTTGGCTTTAGCAGCCATTCTGATAAGATCTTCCTCTCTAGGCCCATTCGATCCCCATCTATCAATCTGTTTTTTGCTCCATCGAGTGCGATCATCTTGGCCTATATTCGTTCTGGTCACCCACAAGTTCCTGAACACTTCTAGCAAAGTTAGCTTCCTCACTGACCGACTCATCTAGGATCTTGTTTACATCATCCAGTGCTTCAATTCTCGCATCCTCTCTTACAACCTCTATATCCATGTTTTCCCCAACCTATTCTTGATCCCCTTCCCCTAGATTATCAACCAAATTTTCGCTAACAATCGGGAGATCCACAATCCCCATCTCTACATCATTGTCTTGGCCTCTTGGTTGCATATTATTAATGCCCAAGATAATGTCTTCTTTGATCAGCCCAAGTCCAGTCTCACTTTGGGCCGGCCCATCTTTTCCCACTCTAGTAGAAATGGCGCACACAGCAATAACAATCGCATTTCGAAACTCCTCTTGGGTAAACTCCTCCTACTGAAAGTTACATAGAAATCATCCCCTTCGATCCCCCCAAGAAGTAGTACCTCTTTTAGTCTATCTTCACTTCTACAGTCTACCATCAAAACATCTTGTTTGATCTTCTGAACCATCCACTCCCAATTCGGAGTGCAAGTCGTGTTGATGAAAAGCATTTCAGTAATGGTTCCAATCGACCGTGTGAATCTTGATCATCATACAATTCTCAGTACGTCTTTCAATCTCCTCCATAATCGGAGTAGGTGTAATGAAAGTCTTAATCATCCTCCTACCCCCGTCATAACTTTCTTCTGATGAGGTATTAACCCTCAAGTTATTCTCTTCTATGGTCACCTCCTACGAGGGATGTTTCTTCGTTTGGATTCTTCCAGAATCTAAGACAGTGGGACAATCCTTCGAGATATGTTCTCTTTTCTTGCATGCGTAACAAAACCATTCAATAACGCAGTCATGAATGGTGTTTCCACGCTCAGCACACTTGTGACATTGAGGAATCTTCATCGATGTAGCTGGCCCCAACGAAGAGGATGAAGCCATCTTCTCTGTTCGTCGTTTGGCTTTCTTCACTCATTTCAATTTGTAAAGTATCCACTCCCCTTCTTCGTCTTCCTTCTTCTACATTCTTTCCATCTCCAGCGACTCCCTATTCCTGCGAAGCTCCTCTCTAGGAAAGATCCGCTCATTCCCCCCCCTCTGGTCACCTCAGCGAAAGTTTTTTTTGTAGCACTTTGGCCCTCGTTGCACATCTCTCTCCGCCTCCAGTACCCTGGGAAGCGCATGGAACTCAGGGGTTCTATCCCTATGAACCGAGGTGGAGGACTTCTTCTTCAACCATCCTCTATGGACAGGTCGAAGTTCCCTCGTCATGGCTCTTCCTCTACCAATGGGAGAAATTCTATCACCTCTCCTGTTTTCCAATCGCCGAAGAAACTCAACATCTCTTCCCCTCTTGAGCCCAGCACGAAGATTCTCACCTCCTACAGCCTCTCCACGGAGAGAAGTGCGCTGTTTTGCTTCCATGCTCGTAGTATCTGAATGCTCTTGGTGTTGGAAATGAGTAGGTTTAAGAAGGAACGGGGAGGGGTGATGATTGATGGGGGAGGAAGGGTGTTTTAAGCTCTAGGTTTATGGGTAGTTGTGAAGGTGGAGTAAGAGAAGGACTGACAAAGGAGGAGGCGGACTAGGAGGTGGTAGAGGTGGAGGAGAAGATGTGGTGGAGGGGATGGTTGAGGGGAGAGTCCATGTTAGGATTTGGGTTGATGGAGAGTAGAGGAGAGAGAACGTTCAGGAAATCAGGAAGTTTCTTGCCCAAGGTACTGTAACAGGTAACTATTTGACTAACCTAAGGAATAAGGCCCTTAAGGACTACTCAAGGAAGGACTGTTCTGACAGAGATAAATTTGCATGGTTTTGCATCTTAATTATCACTCTCAATAGCCAAATCAGAGTAGCGAATGGATCACACAAAGATTGAGATGCTCTGTAGGACTGAGTAGCTATGTGATGAAATACCTCAAGGTGTTTCCAGTGGTGGCTATTGAACATTTGAATTGAGGACCTATGCGACGAAATACCTCAACGTGTTTCCAGTGGTGGCTATAGAACGTTAGAATTGAGGACCTATGCGATGAAATACCTTAAGGTGTTTCCAGCGGTGGCGATGGAACTTTGTCTTTTTTTTTTATATCGTTAAACGGTGGGTGGTCGAAAGCCCCCGCGTTTCATTAAAAGAGTTTACCAAAATATACAACAAAAAAATAAAGATTATGAAGTTCATGGAATCCAACAAACTGGGTCATGCAACTCGTGCTCCCCAACCAACAAATATATAACACAACAAACCATAATCCTAGTGGTCGGCCGACCTCGCTACACCAAGTTTCTCGTGCCAATTTGGGCTCATTCTCTCTCATTTCCTTACTTGTACTTCTTTTTTCATCGTCGTAACTCGCAACCACAGCAGCTGTCGCCCCAAGCAATGACCCAGGCGTCAACTTCAAACACCATACGAGAGATACCGCAGACATCCACCAATCTAACATACCCATGTCCAGATTGAGACCTCGTTATCGTCTCCTAGCTTGACCACTGTTGACTATCATCGCCACCTCGTAACGACGGCTGTCGTCACATCCGACGGTTCCACAAACGCCACATTCCACCGTTTATTGTTACCCACAATCGCAACATGTCGTCGCCAACTGAACCGGCCGTCGCCCCCTAATGATAACACAGATGCCCCCTTCAAGCCCCTTGACATGAGAGAAACCATAGGAACCCAAATCTTTAATCTGAATAAATCAAAATTGAGCCCAAACTATAAACTCGCATGACATCCGTCGCCCCCACATTAAGTAGGGTTAATTTTCTTGATAATTGTAAGTTGGTTATAATATGGATATTTAGGGGAAAAAATAATTTGGATATTAGGGAAAGCTATGGAACATTGTCACGGGTTGAATACCCGACCATATAGTAGATATCCAATGTAAATCGATCGAGCATCCTCTTGAATACTACCACAAGAAAAACCCTATAAACGTTGCCTTTTTTTGTTGCTAAAATAGTAATTATAATTTTTTGCAACTATTCGTATTTATATTTTTTTGCTTCAAATTAAATTAGACGGAAACTAATACTTGATGACTTGCTGTAAAGGTTAAGCAAAATGCTACACCTACATGAGTTTTTACCCCAAATATACATTATAAATGTATTGGGATCCACTTTTCACTAAAGGACAAGGTTTTATTTAGTTAAAAAAATAAACCCCAATATATTTATAATATATATATAGGATAAAAACTCATATATTTGTAGTCAATCCAATGAAACCCAGGAGCTAACCACGGCCCTAGAGCCCAACTACCCAGGCTAAATCTAGTTATAAACAAGTAAATCACTCCCTCCTCATTACCTACTATTCATTACAATTTTCAAGAAAATTGTAACAGCCTAACTGCCACAATGTCTGGAAGCTCCAAAAAATTATTCAAAAAGTTCTTGTCCCCTGCTTCTGCCTCGTATTCAAGAATCCTCCCCCAAGAGCAACCAACACCACCATCGCCACCACCACATCCTCCAATCCCTGCGGCCTTCCTCTGCCCCGTCTCCTCCCTCCTAATGTTGGATCCCACCTTAACCGACTCTGGTGACTCCCTCGACCTCCACTGCCTCCAAGCATGCAAAAACCTCAACTTCACCCCTCCTAATCTCAACCTCCCACCTCCTTCATTTCCCTTCATCTCCAACCGCAACCTCAATTCAGCCATTCACGAATGGTGCCACACTTCTGGCCACTCTCTCCCCATCCCCATCTCACCCGAATCCGCCCTCCATTTTGTCAATGGACTAAAGTCCTTGCCCAACCCTCCCCCTCCTCCTCCTCCTCCTTCCCCTTTCTTGTTTGACCGCGAGCAAGAAATGAAGATCTTGGATAACCTCCAAGAAGATTCCGATCCTTCATCAAAAGAATCTGCATTGCATTCCCTCGTCTCAATGGAAACCACACCCTGTTCTCCAAGAATCTTGGCCGCCCTCATCCCTCTACTTCAAACCAATTTCCAAACGCAAGCGGCTCACGTGTTCTTAGACCTCGCCTTCTACCCCAACAACAGAGCCCACATCCTCCGATCCGGAGCCATCCCTCATCTCATCACTGTGCTCAACACGGGCGTAAACCATGCTCGCGCAATAGCTGCTGCAACCTTGCAGAAACTGGCCCGGGATGAACCGTTCTTCTCCCTCACGATTGGTGCACTGGGTGCGATCAAACCCTTGCTGGACACGTTCTGTGATAATTTGCTCGAAGAAACTGACCTCAATAGGGTTGGATTGGCCCTCTACCAGCTCTCATTACATTGCCAAGCGAACGTGGAACTTCTTGCTGAGAATGGGGGAGTGTTGAAATTGATGGAGAAGGCAGGGGATGGGATGTCGCCCAGAATGTTGAGGAAGCAGGCTTTGAAAATTTTGAACTGTTTGGTGGGGATGGAAACAGGGAGGGAAGAGGTGATGGATGTAGGAAACATGAAGAAGTTGTTGAAATTGGTGAAGGAAGGAGAAGGGGTGGGTTTGCACAGCTTGAATGTGATGTATAATGTTTGTAGGGAGAATTCGGGGAGGTTTCGGGAGGTCGTGGCGGCCGCAGAAGGGGAGGTGATGTTGGCAGAAGAGATGGAGCATTGGGGGGCGAATGGAAAGGAGATGGCGACTGGGATGTTAAGAGTGATAAGAGGGGAGCTTAATGAGGGGGAACAACTCGATGAGATAAGAATCGAGTAATTGAAGTAATTACTGGATTGGCATTGTACTCTGTATCTAGTCTTTGAAAGAAGAGTCGTTGTAGAGGAGTTGCAGGATGGAGAACTGGGAGGATTTTGCTTTAGTTTCCTAGTAAATTGGGGTTTTTCATTTTTCAGCATTTGTTTTCTTGACAAGAGTTCAAGGATTTAGGGGTCCGAGTTTTTCTGTTTTTGTCTAATTTTTTTTTTTTTTTGATTATACTGGGTATCCATCCCCCCTCTGAGGGTCCGACTAATCCCAGTCCCGTGAGCTAGGTTTTGAGCAGGCCGTTAAACAGTCCCACTGCCACTGGCCATCACACAATGTTTACCATGGGGTTCGAACCTATGACCTCTGGGAGGAGCATACTCCAGGTCACATCATTCTCACCACTAGGCCATCTGTGATGGTTTCTGTTTTTGTCTAATTGTCAGGATTGTTATGTTAATACAGTGTAAATGAGGAAATGGAAAACAAGTTATCTACCTTGTATCAAATTCAGATGGAATTTATTTGGAAATGCAAGATTCTGATGAATTCTAAATGTATTTCTTTACTATTTGAGAAGAGCTAAATGTTGTCGAGTACGATATATTTGAGAATCTTGAAAGGATTAATCCTTTTCCAGTGCAGCTAGTGGTAGGTATTGCCAGGAAAAAATTACTTGTCCATTGTTGGAGGATTTTTTTTTTTTTTTTTTTTTTTTGTTATTTTTATATGCAAAAGTGACTAATGCCACCTGTTCCATTAATGAACTGTTAACGAAATATAGAAGTTCTCATTACAACACAACACCCACACAATTCGAATACTCATAAATAACAGTACTACATCTACAAGTGTCTGAAGCCCCAAACACCTGTATAGATACAAAAACCCCATGTCCTCACAACCGTATCCAAGCCGTCGTGGTGAGAGTTACCAATAGATCTCTGCTGGTGCACTACTCATTGTCCATACGCAGCTTCTTCCTAGCCCCTGTAGTACCTGCCCAAGCATTACTTAGAGACCAAATTTTATGTATCAACCAACGAAACAAACAGTTTATGTTACGAAAACAAAAATCATTTCTATCTAGCCATACACTCCATAAACTAGTCGCAGCAGTAATATCCCACACGATAAGTTTTTCCTTTCTAATCTGCTTTAGCCTCTAACTACCCCAAATGTCGTCAATACTACTGGGAATTTTTACCGTACCAAATCTCAAACCCACTGTTTCCCAAGTTAGTCTCGCCTTAGGACAAACAAAGAAGATACGATTAACATCCTCTTCCTAAGCGTTGCACCGCGAGCATGTAACATCGATTGGAATGTTGCGTTTCCTAATGTTCGCTTTGGAGAGAATAGCATTATTTAGCACCAGCCAAAGGAACGCTCTGACCTTCTGCGGACATCTCGACCTTCAGATAATATCCGCTCTCGAGTTTCTACCCCCCCCCCCCCTAATCATTTATGAATTCGTACATCGACCTCACTGAGAATGTAGTACTAGGGCCTAATGTCCATTCTCTAACATCCTCTTCCGTCTTGCCAGGGTCCCAAAATTCTGACAACAATCCTTGAAGGCTCCGAAGTTGTTTTTGAAACTCTACCGACGTCATTCCCTCACTCTCCAATTTGTGGATTTCTTGTTTACACCCGTCTGCCACCAGAGTATCCATATTACCTGCCTTCTCAGCCAATATCGAGAACAATGACTGCAACGTGTTGTCCCCACACCATTTATCCTTCCAAAATCTCGTCTCTTTCCCATTTCCCACTCTGTATCTTGTATTATCATGAAACATCTCCCCCACCTTTGCAATCCCTTTATATAGACATGATGCTTTTCTGTGTTTGCTTCTTCCTCCAAATCTAAATTTCTTTCGATACTGATACAATCTGAACGAATTGCACCACCAAGTATTTTGACGATAAATCATTTTCCACCACCATTTTTATAAGAGAGCTTTATTCATATCACGTAGTTTCCGTATTCCCAACCCTCCAAACTCCTTTTTACATACCCTTCCCCACTAAACTAGATGAAATCCCTTCCTTCCCTCTGTCAAGCCTTTCCATAGAAATCATTTCCTAGCTTTATCAATTCGATGAATCACCCAGCTGGAAATCTCATAGATAGACACCAGATATGTAGGTAGGCTACTCAGAAGCGAGTTACTCAGCGTGATTCTCCCCCCCTACAACGACAGTGACTTCCCTTTCCACCCTGTCAGTTTTTTCTCATTTTTTCAATCAACACAACCCAATCTTCCTACAGCATCTTCCCCGGTCAGATCGGGGTCCCCAAATATGTAAGTGGGAATTGTCCCTTGGCACAGCCCATCCATATTGTAATCATCTCCAATCAGTTCGGGTTATTTCCTCCCCATGGCAAAACACAACTCTTATTGAGATTAACCGTTAATCCTGGCCAGTATTCAAAACATCGCAATAGTATTCTGAGTGCCACTATTTCCTCCAACTTTGCCACACCAAACATTAGTGTATCGTCGGCATACTGCAAAATAGATATTGCCACTGGAATTCCTTTCACCACAACTCCTTTGATCAGCTCTGCTTCCTTCCCTCTCTTAGCCAATTCTGCCAGTCCATCGACAATGATAGTGAAAATCAATGGAGATAAAGGATCTCCCTGCCGTAGACCTCTTATGTATTTAATTTCTCTCCCAGCTTCTCCATTGATATGAATAAACGATTTACCATTTCTAACTGTAATACCCCGTATTTCTGAAATGTATATATGATTTGAAAAATAAATGAATTTGAGATTGGTCCTATAGAATTGTTCTATAGGAAGGATTTATAAAAAGAATTAATTGATTTGGGAAGGATTCTTTGAATCCGGTACTTGAAAAGTGGTGGGGGGACCCACCGATTTGAGAAGAACAACACATGAAGTGCTGTGCTTCTTGTTTGGGGATGACGTGGCGTGTTGAAGGTCCACGGAATCTCATTTGTGTGCATAGATGTACACGGTTTGGAAAGGAAAAATGGTGAAGGGATTTAATCCCACATCGCTAGTTTCAAAGAATAAAATATAGTATAAATAATATTGCCAAGGATCAAGAGTCACCAATTCGGTTAACCACCTTTTGAAAGGCAGTCTGTGGTGGGCAGTTGTACTATAGAATTCCTTCTATAGGAAGGATTTATAAAAAGAATTAATTGATTTGGGAAGGATTCTTTGAATCCGATACTTGAAAAGTGGTGGGGGACCCACCGATTTGAGAAGAACATCACATGAAGTGCTGTGCTTCTTGTTTGGGGATGACCTGGCGTGTTGAAGGTCCACGGAATCTCATTTGTGTGCATAGATGTACACGGTTTGGAAAGGAAAAATGGTGAAGGGATTTAATGCCACATCGCTAGTTTCAAAGAATAAAATATAGTATAAATAATATTGCCAAGGATCAAGAGTCACCAATTCGGTTAACCACCTTTTGAGAGGCAGCCTGTGGTGGGCAGTTGTACTACATAGTATCTAATTTGTCTTATAAATTGTATAAATTGTCCGAGCCCGGGGCAGGGGTGTTACACTAACACACATCTTCATCCACGTCCTCCATTTTAGCCCAAATCCTTTTAATTCAAGCGCCTCATCCACACAATCCCACTCTAACGAGTCGTAAGTCTTTTCGAAGTCTAATTTTAGTAGAAAACCATCTACTTTATCCTTGTTTCCTCTAAACACCATTTTGTGCGCTGACGCGATACTATCCATGATATCCCGCCTTTAATAAATCCACTCTGTGTCTCATCAATGATATTCCTCAGATGAGGGGCCAACCTACTAGCTAGCACTTTGGTGATAAACTTAAACGACCCGTTCAACAGACTAATGGGTCTGAGGTCAGACACCGTGAGAATTTTCACCTTTTTCAGGATTAGAATCACATTTGCATAATTTAGTCTCTCCACCTTTGCCACCCCGAGAAGAAGTTCTTGAAAAATATCTATCAAATCATTCTTGATGATGTTCCAGTATTGGTTATAGAAAAAAAATCGGGAAACCATCTGGTCCTGGCAGCTTGTCTTGCCCCAGTCTCTTAATTGCTTTTAAGATCTCCTCTTCCGAGAAAGACTCTTCAATCCCATTGTTGCCATCTATTCTCGAATCCTCCCACATGTTTGGCTTCAACTTGCATCTCAATGTCCTCTTCTTTCCTAACAACTCTCTAAAGCTCCCATCGATCTGATGTCTAATTACCGCTTCATCCTTCGTCCACATCTCCTCCACAAACAGCCCTGTGATGTTATTCTGCCGTCTTCTACAATTTGCCACCTTATGGAAGAAGGCCGTGTTTGAGTCGCCTTCCTATAGCCACTGAATCCTCGATCTTTGTTTCCAGTAATATTCCTCAAATTCACCAATTTTGTGAAGCTCCGCTCTGCTTGCCGCCAGTTCCTCTGATTCCAACCTACTCAAACTCCTCTCCTCCTCTAAAGTTTCAAGTTCATGAGTTATGTTATCCAATCTTTCTTTCTTCCTCTTAAGCTCCCCTAGCTCATCTTTGGCCCATTTCTTAAGATGCGTACGTAATCTTCCCATCTTGCTGTTCCACTTGGACACTGCATTCGTATGAATGATGGGAGCTCCCCAAGACCCCTCAATGATCTTTCTAACGTTAGTGTTAAGGGTCCAAGCCTTTTCAAATCTAAATTGACGAAACTTAGAATACCTAGTGCCACCAATCTCAAGGATTAGGGGTGTATGGTCTGAGGTGAATCTCGGGACGGATCTCGTTTTTGCCTATGGGAATCGTTCTTCCCATTCAGTAGACACCAAAATTCTATCTAGCTTTGTAAGGGTTGGGTTAGTTTGCATATTGGTCCAGGTGAACCTCCTATCTGACGCCCTCAGTTCAACTAGATCAAGCCCATTAATGATGTAATTGAAATCACATTTATCCCCCTCGCTAGCACCTCTACCTCTGTGCTCACTCTGAATTCCTGTAATGTTAAAATCTCCCTCCACAACCCACGGCCCCTCCCTTCTATTTCAAATTAGCCTTAATTCAATCCAAAATCCCTGTCTGACATTAGCATTGTATGGCCCATATATCGATATGAACATATGTTCCCATCCCTCTATTTTTCGACTAACTCTAATTGTCACAGAGAAGTTACCCACATATTCATCGACTATACAAAAGATGTTAGAATCGACCCCTATGGCAATTCCTCCCGATAAACCCCTGGATGGTTTGAACCTTCAGTGGAAGTTTCTAAGCGACCTAAGGCCTTCTACATCCTTAGCCTGCAGGTTGGTGATCCTAGTTTCTTGAAAGCCACAAACAACCGGCTTTAACTTAGCGATACTATCGTTCACCAATCTACATTTAACTGTAGATCGTAGTCCTCTAACGTTCCAAAAGATGTACGACATAAAAACTATATCTTTTCATTTACCCACTACAAAATGCACAGGCTTTAGCGGGGCTTTTACAAAGCTATATCGGCGTTTATTGGCGCTGTTATAGCCCATAACGGCGCTTCTGAAATCGCCGCCGAAAATACCGTTACACCGTGCGTCGTTATAACTATATGGGCTATCGCGGCATTTACCGAAGCCGCCGCTATAGGGTGTCCTCCTATAATGGCGTTGCCAAACCTCCGTTATAGGAGCATTTCCGTTTCAAAGTTTTAAAAAAAATCGAGCTATAGCGGCGTTTGCCAAGCGCCGGGATTGCTTTACTGAATAATAGCTAGCGCGCAGATATTTAAATTAGTACCCTATAGCGGCGCTTGTCTAGCACCGCAATAGAGGGTACTACTTTCAAAAGCGGTAGTATCTATTGCGGCGTTTCTTAGTAAACGCCGCGATAGGTTTGTTTTTTTTTTTTGGCATTTCATTATAAAATTTTGAATTGAAAAAACCAGTAATTAATCGCAAATTACAAATACATGTAATCATATTAAACTTAAATGCTTAAATCTTAAAATCAATAATAACATCATAATCATGAAGCAAAAGTCACACATCACAAAAAACAACTCAATCGAAAACAAAATATGTAACACATATAAACTGTCATACAACGAGTGTCAAATGTATATGTTATACAAAACTTAGTTATTACAAAACATAGATATAATTCCTACAAAATATTGTTTTAAAAGTCCAAATTCGACAAACTACAGCAGGAGAGTCTCCTCGTGTGGCCCGTTGTTGCTTCCAATTCCATCGTTATTTTGCCCCAGTGTATGTGCGTGACTGGAAACCGATGGAATACGCTGGCCTTGTAGAAAAAACATAAATATTACATCATCAATTTGTCAAACAAAAGAAGAAAAAGAGCACAAATTGGAGCATAACTGAGTTGACTACCAGGAAACATGGTGCAGTCATACTTATTTATCACAAAACTGAGTATAACTGAATTCTAACTAATTTAAATTAATCGGGAAACAGAAATTATTCGCCAGTTCATATTGTTCATCCAAGTCTGTCAAACCAAAAGCACCACTAATAATGCTCCATTAGAAGGAAGATCATTCATTGAATCAATAATATTCAAACAGATATATACTGCATTTAGTAACTATCCTCATGTAAGCAATTTTCTTGGATAATTGAACAGGAAATAATTGCTATAGTAAAAATTTGTAATTGATGAACTATAATGATAAAAAACTCACTAGCAAGGAAAAGCAAGTGCTTCCCAAGTATGGAATCCCTTACTTGTCTATCCCATAAAAATCTTATTCTTTTAATTTTTGAGAATGAAAAAAACCTTATTCATTCCCTTGGTTTACATTATAAACCCAGTACATGAACAAGAAAACTAGTAAAAATATATTTGAATCACAAGGAAATCAAATGTTCTCAACTCCTTTCAGGCATATCATCCCACATTCGGCTTCCTATAGCAGAATCCGTAGCTAACAGTCCTTACTCGTTAGCTAAAATTATAGAACACCCTATAACACTCAGACCTCTGCAAGCCCCATTCAATTATCAGCAAGTGGAACATGCTTGTCTAATTCTTTCATACATCTCGAAAAAGACTAATCCATTTTTTGTCAGTTCATGATTGAAATTATTTGAGTAGATTTAGGAACATGCACATTCTAATAGACTGATCATGCACATTCTAAGATTGAAATTATCGAAAGAGACTGATCATGCAGGATCATGATTGAAATTATCTGAACCAAGCTGTTAAGAACATGCACATTCTAAGAGACTGATCATAACATAACGGTCGACAGTCAATTGTTGAGCTACAAATTTGGGAAATAATTTTTTTTTCTTTCCAAATTATTTTTATTCCCTTTCTGTATCCACATGAATTGACAAATAATTTCACTCTGTACAATACTAACGTTGACTCTTATTTAATTTAAATTAGTTAAAAGTGGATATTTAGTTGTAGAATACTAACCGGTGCTTGAGTTAGATTCCTTGTGACTGTTGCCCGATTAACGTCGCCATTTGAGCCATTTGAGCCTCCAGACGTGCCACTGTTGCCTTCAGCTGATCAACATCGTCCTGTGTGGCCCCGGCCCCACTGGAAGAACATGTACGAGAACCGAAAACACCGGTGGGTGTTGGTCCTAGCCCCATCCCACGGACATGATCGGGATGCTCGCGTCCCCTCAATTCGGAGAGAACTTGACACTGTAGTGTCAATGGATCGGCAGAAGAAGAAGATGACATTTCCTCAATCTTCTTTCTGGCATCCTTTTGCAAAAGATACCAAAGACAAATTTAATGTTGAAAATTATTTTATTTAAAGGATTAAATACCAAATTAAAATTAATTTGAAAGCTTTTTATTTACCACAATATCGGCTGCCACATCATCCCTAAATTTTCCATCCTTACCCTGTGGGTAGTTTCAAAAAAATCTACATCACCAACCTTCTCTCCCTCATTTGATGCTTCCTATATACAAGTAAGATCAGTATTTAAAACTATAATAAAATACTTCAAATAAAATGAATTGGATGTCTTAGTCATAAAATCGAAATTTATTATCACTATTGCTAATTGGGATAGATGTCTAGGGTACTCGATATCTTTTAAGTTCTGACATTGGCAATGCTCATCAAAGATTGCTAATGTTGTGAAATGTCTAACTCACCAGTTGAAGAATAATGAATTAAAGAAGCAAGTGTTTAAACATGTGCAAATTTATGTCACAAAAGGATGTCTCCACACCATGGACTTGTATATAACTATAATAACTAAAATAAAAAGACTTCAAAAAAATTGAAGCGTAGTTTACCAGCTCATCTCGAACTACCGCAAAGCTGGCACTCCCAGCAGTGTGCTTCAGTTCAATATCTTTCGACTTTTTATGCCGATTTTAGTCTTTCTCTGTTAATGATTATAATTCGCAACATCAATGAAAATATATCATGAATAAAATACAAAAGGATGGAAGTTGCGTTAGTATATACCTTTCCCGTATCACTTCTTCAAAAGTTGACAAGAAATTGTCAATCTTGTGGTGTCACACCGACGGGAACCGCCCTCACATTCTTAGCGTCGGTCCTCTCTGGCACATAGTACTTTTCTTTTAGGAAGCTCTTGTGGTCCCTCCATTTCTTAGAGACCGATTTATCCACCCATCCGTTAACAGCGTCAGTGTAAGAAAATTTTTGCTACAAAATAACATTAATCAGATATATATATACAGAAAAATGTAGTTATTGATGAATCCAGGACTTGACCCAATATGTAATAGGTTTGCATATAACATTTTAGCCCTTTGGAAAGAATCCAGCAAATATCTTCTAGTTTATTACATTTTGATATACCAAATATGGTCAAGTATTTATATTGGCATACCATGTATGTACTATAACAGTATCAGTCATATTAGTATAAATAGAGAGAAAGAAGGAGAAAACAAAACTATATATACTGATGTAAAATCACATATTAGTATATATACATCCTTATATGATTTACTATGATTAGCACAGGCTGATTTATTAAAAAAAATATGAATTATACATGATATTCTCATCATTTTCCCCAATTTTCTTCTCTTTACTTCCTCTTTCGTCTTGAATTCAAATCTCTTCTCTGATTAGGTATACAATGTTCATGTGTTCATTTTCGCTGCCTTGTACAAGTTAAGTAGTAGGCTTTGTGTTCAAGCCTTGTGCTAGCTAAGAAGATAATCAAACATACAATTTTCAGCATTGACGTACTTTTTCATATAATTTTTTGTGATTCTCTGAAAACAAATGTGTGAAGTAGAATTCTATTATCCCTTTTCTTGTTGAGGAATGTCGGGTTTTTGTGAAAGCATATAAATGGGATCAATAGAGATACTGAAACATATTTGTGGCCATGCATAAAGTTCTTGAAAAACAACCAATTATTTACCATTAGAACAAAACCACTTATTCCGTGGGAAAAGCATGTTCAAACCAATGTTCAAAAATAGAGTAATGCTTCACTTTTATATGATCTATATTGCACTGCAATGGTGCATTTTCCCTACTGATATGCATTATAGCAAACAAATAAGCACGCTATTTTCAACTAAATTAAAACTTTTTTTTTCGTCACACAATCTTTTGTAACATGTATAATATTCTGAACAGTGCGGATCATGAATTTCAGTAGAAATCAAAATTTTTGTGCAGTATAGGAAGATATTCATCCTATGGCACTTGGCCTCTCATTTTCTCATATGTATATAAAATTCAGAACATCCAGGATATTTTCAAGATACATGAAGGCTAAATATCAAAACATGAAAGAGAAGATGAATGTAGAACTAATTGGCTAATCCTTCAACTAACAGAAAATTTTAAAAATAAACATACCTTAAAGATGCTAATCAGGCGATTTATTTTAATCCTTCTATAGAGTGACTCCGCATCTTTCTCAGAGGAAGTTGCTAAGACAACAAGAACATGAAAAACACGAAGTAGGGCATGTCGCTCTGGAAATAGAAGTGCAAAATCTAACTCTAAAGACTCGACACAGAACACTATAAGAACTTGCAAGATGTCTTCTACACTAGAATCAAGTTAAGGAACCATGATGTTTTGGAAATTTAAATAAATTAATCTGTCATTACAAACTTTCTGGACAAAAGATTATATTAACCCTTTTCCAGACAAAATTAACTAATAATATCTTGTAACTAACTATGTGGAATTTCCAGTGGTATTATTCTTATCACTTTGATTGAACCCACATATTATGGGATAGTAAAATTAGTTGCTAGAAAATATGAAAATTAACTTTTTTTAAAAAACATGTAACTTGTAAGGCATCCATAACTCTTTTACTCTACCGACAGCACAACTGGTGCATATCCCTTTCCAGGAAGCTAAGTTAGTTTACTAAATACACTAATTTGCATCATTTGTGTCCTTTAATAGTGATAAGTAAATAGAATCAAGTATTAAGCAATCATTTGTGTCCTTTAATAGAATCAACTAAATAGAATCAAGTAAGTAATCATTAAATCAGGATCTAAGCAATTGGGTTCGAGTGAAATTGAATCAAGTATTAAGTGCTCATAATAAATCAAATTTCTCTTTAAAGCTCACAACTTTGAAACGATCTCTAAAACCCACAAGAGTTTTTTTTTGGAAGAAAACACCCAAAATAGGGTTGAAAATATTACATTTCTACTTCACAAAGCCAAAAAATCAAACACATGAGATGCAAGTTGGGTTATTAAAGTTTGTTCAAATTTTAATCATTAAATCAGGATCAAAGCAATAGGGTTTGAATGAAATTGAAGCAAGAATTAAATGCAACAGTTAGTAAATTGAAAACCCATGTTGAAATTATTAGGGGATTTAAAAATCTCACCAAATGCAATGGCAAGGGCGGCGGCGATGGATTAGGGCAGTAGAAGGAGGTGCGGCGAAGGTGTACACAAGGAGGAGCGGCGACAGTGGTGCAGCGCGAGGGAGGTGAGGCAGTGAGTGGTGAGGGGAGAGAGAGTCGTGGTTGGGTTCAGAGCGGGATTATGTGAGGAGAAAGCGGCGATTAGGTGAGGAGAGAGCGGGATTAGAGCAAGATTATTTGGGCGATTGAAGGTTTAGAGCAGCGATCGAGGGTTTAGAGCGGGATTAGGTTTAAAAAATTGGGGGAAATAAAAATGGGGGCGGGGTTTAGAGCGGGGTAAATTCCAGAACATAATTTACCCTACCCTATAACGGCGCGTATACATACCCGCCACGATAGGGTAGGGTAAATTTCATAACATAATTTACCCTACCTTATAACGGCGCGTATCCATACCCGCCACGATAGGTGCTATATATATAACGACGTTTACAACTAATCCGCTGTTTTAGAACAAAGATTTGTTATAAAAAAAATAATCAGCGACTGTGCGACATAGATGTCTGTCCCGGCGTGTATATTAAAAATGCCGCTACTGTTTGAGTCTATAGCGGCGCTGTAGTCAAACGCCGATATAGAGAGTGTGTTTTTTATAAAATAAAATTCTTTTATACCTATAGCGGCGTGTTGTTGAAACGTCGGGAATGATATGCCGCTATAGGTCTAGCAGTTTGTAGTGACCCCCCAATCCCCCCATCCTAGGGTTGCCTCTATAGAGTTTGTCTATATGCCTCAACTCTAATCGTACGAACTTTGTGTAACTGTTCTCTAGCGGTAAGTCCCATGTCTATCCCTAACATGCTAGCATACTAAAGAAGCATATTATCTGAAATACAGTTCAAGATAGAGAACGAACCTCCGCAGGCTGAAGTAGGTTCCTTTGCTTTCGCCGCCGATCTGATGAGATCCTCTTCCCTTGGTCCCTTCGACCCCCATCTGTCAATTTGTCTCTTTCTCTTCCTTTTAGCCTCCTCAGGCCTCTTCACTCTATCACCTAACGACCTATCATCCATCAGACCCTTGCTTCTTAGAACACCTACTGACCTGCCAACTCTCTTTCCTTTACAGTTGTCCCCTGCCCTTCAGCTTGATCCCCTACACCCCTCACCCCGCTACACCCTGTATTGGATGCTCCTGATAGCTTTGATGATGATCCAATGGCTCTCGCTCGAAATGTGCCTTCCATTTCTCCATCTGAATCCAATGGCTAAGATTTCGTCTCTCCTAATCCAAGGGCTGTGCTTCATCTTCAACCTCCGGACTATGTCTGAATCACCCCTCTGAGGTCGTCGAGCATTCAGGCGATCCTCTAAACGAGACCCTCTTCTTCCTCTCAATAATCACCTTAATCTCATGCCTCTCATCTTCAAACTCCGCCACAATCACCGACAGAATAAGGCTCATGTCTTCGACCCCGATCTGAACTCTCGCAAATTCCCTTCTCGATTGAACGTTTGTGTCTTTGTCAATTGCGATGAGGTAGCCGAAGCTCCCCACAACGTTTTAAAACACCGACCTGACCGAACAATGGAATAGCATATTGAAAAGGCGAATCCACACCGCCGGCATCAAGTCTACTTTCAACGCCCCAAACTTCCTTGTCCATCTACTCTTCGTCACATAGAACTCATCTCCTTCGAGGCTGCCCATCATCAGTAATTCCTTCAATCTCTCCTCTGTTTTGCAGTAGACCATCATCACGTCTTGCTTTACTTTTTGTATTTCCCATTTCCAATCCATCGATGGCCTAACACTCTCTACTATCTTCTCCGTCAGTTTCTTTATGGTTGGATTGCCCGTGTGTACTTTTAGCATAATACACATTTGCAGACGATGCTCAAAATATGCCATTATTGGGGTAGGAACAATCACAGCTTTTATCTTTTTCCTTCCATTGTCTTTACGCTCCTCTGATTTGGGTTGGCTCCTCTTACTGTCGAATGTCCCGTCTGGTTTAGGCATCGGAATTGTTGGAGGATTTTACATTAGATTATGGTAACTATGTTCGTTCATTTACGTGCAGCGCTTTTTGTTCTTGGCAAGTGTTTGAGGATTTAATGTTCAGAACTCTCTTATTTTTTGCTAATTGTCATAATTCTTCTATTGATACAGTGTAAATGAAGGAAAGGAACATAAGTTTTCTTCTCGGTATCAGATTCGGATGAAGCCTTTTGGGTTTAATATTTCTCTCATGATATTAGGGTTTTGATTAACCATGTGTCAATTTCTATGGAGAAGAAAAAGTAGACTTTCTAATTGTTTGATATTGTTTTCTTAGATAAGTTATATTCATCAGAAAGCTAAAAGGTTTGACTCTTTGCGCTCAACTTTATTTAATAGCATTAACATAACCATCAAAAACAAGTATCCACACTTTGATTGTAGACTTCTTCGCCCTAATCAATAAGCGTGAGATACATCTTGAAGCACTTACTGATTAGTGGAACAGGACTTGTACAGCCATCTTCTTCTCTTTCCCTAGATTCCTTACTTCGCTCGTCTTGCTTTCCTTTCAATCTTATGCCCGTTAGTGAACTTACCAAAACTGAAAATTGTTCAGTAACCTTTCTTCATAATTATTTTTTGTTCATTGAATGTATGTGTTCTTTCTTTGACCGCAGAGAGAAAAGCGTTAGTCAAAAGAGTTTGGGGAAGGAAGATTGACAGGTGAGGTTCTAATCATCAGAGAGTTGTTGTTGAGTTCTTAGTTGCAGGTTGCAAGTAAGTTGCAATCCGACATGCAAAAGGCCCTTCAGTTGCAAGTGCTTTATCAAAGTTTATATGTTGTTTCATTCATACAATCCTCCTCGGAGATCGCTTCATGAAATATCTTAAAAGTGTTGGTTAAAATTCTGTCACTTGCAACAAATTTTTAATTATGTATAGGAGTTGGATCTGTTAGGGTTTTGGCATCAAATACACGTAGGCACTGAGTACTTGAAGTTGGAGAAGAAGCGGAGGAAAAAAGACAGCAAAAGAAGACAATAGCAAGTAGAAGAAGTGTAGTCTGGAGAGTTGCGGTCGACTGACCGGGTGTGCGGTCGACCGACCCAAGTTGTTGAGAGTTCTTCGAGTGTACAGGGTCCAACAGGGGGGCGATCGACTGTGCAGTTGACCGGTCATGTCTCGGGTCTGGCTTTACACGTTGCGGTCGACCGACCTTCAAGGTGCGATCGACCGACTTCGGGGCAGATTGTTTTTGGGATGACGAGTTTAAGGCCCAATAGTTGGATCTGTGTTTATCTTTTAGGATTTACTTGGGGGCTACATATATGGCAGTAGACACTAGGGTTTATATATCATTGTAGCATCTGAAAAGAGAGATTTGGTGAGCGGTTATCATTGTTCAACTTCAAGAGGGAATTATGTCGAGTGTTTCAAAGGTGAGGAAGAGAGATTGAGAGTTGTAATCTCTTTTGTAATCTTTATATTTCTTGGGGAATAAGAAGTATTGGTTATCTCTGCATATTGATTGTGTTCTTGTGAGATCTTCCATATATTGTGGTGGCTTGTTCTTGGTTCATCTAAGTCTTGGTAGTTTCTATTTCTTGTGGTGTACTTCTGCTATTAGCACTACGAGTTGTGGTAGATTCTTCAACAAGTTGTATCAGAGCAACTAGGTTCAAAATGGTCGATAGCAAGTCGAAGATCGAGTGGTTCGATGGGAGTGATTTCGCGATGTGGAAGATTCAGATAATAGCGTATCTTCGTCAGAAATATCTTTATGGTCTGTTGTTTGATGAGATGCCGGCAGGTGGAGACAAGGATGCAAAGTTCTTGGCAGATTGGAATCGTTTGGATCAGAAGGCGCTAGGGCAGATTCAGTTGGGACTTAGTAGGAATGTGTTATTTCATATCTCAAAGGCAAAGACCACAAAGGAAGCTATGGAGATTCTCACGGATATGTATGAAAAACTGTCGACATCTAATCAAATTCTTCATATGGAGAAATTGGTTAATATGAAGTTGAGGGAAGGGGGTTCAGTAGTAGAGCATGTGAATTATTACTGTATGGTTTAAAACTAGATGGAAGCTGCAGGTTTGAAGTTTGTAGGGAGGGAACAGTCATTGTTACTTCTATCTACTTTACCCGATAGTTATGGTACGGTGGAACAGACTATTACAGGCAATATGAAAGATTTGACGACTCTACAGGATGTGGTGAGTAGCATTCTGAACGAGGAGGCAAGAAGGGTGAGAAACGGGGGATAACCATCATCATCTTTTGGAGATTCCATAATGTCTGTTGAGAGGAGACGAGGGAGATCTAAGATCAGTCGAAGAAGAAAGGATCAGAGTAGTTCATCTGAGAGTGGTATGATGACAGCGATGGGGGACATGGGCTTGAGTGCTAGTATTGTCACAAGAAGGATCACATGATGCGCAGTTGCAAGGCTTATATGAAGAGGAAGCAGGAGAAACCGAGAAGAGATACCCAAAAGGAAGCTTAAGTAGGGCTTGTTGAAGAGTTATGCTTATCAGCTCGGGAGGAGTTGGGCACTCAAGATTGGTGTATTGATTCGGGAGCTTCTTTTCATTGCACTCCGAGGAGAAATATGTTTGATGACTGCAAGGAGGGTTCTTTTGGAGATGTGATCGTGGGGAATGGTCACCGGTGTAGCGCCCCGAATTTCCAATATGATATCTCAGAAATACGTGGCACAGTTCCCAGCATCAACTTTAATTGCAATATAAACATAGCTAATAACACAGATAATTTTTATTTCAACTTTTATTACATCACTTGTTTACAAAACACAGCGGAATACAAAACACCTTGAATTACAATATTTCTTTTACAATTTACATAAGCTCTATTATCAATCTAGCACAAGCATCCAAATCCCAAACTGTAGGCACCTACCTGTAAAACATGAGGCTAGAGATAATCCTAACCCCCAAAACTATAGGGGTCAGCCATAACGATGTGAGTGACATCAAAAGAAAACAACATGAGTCACTACAACACAGAACCTATTCCCCGGCGTTTTTTTAGACCTTCACCGGCATTTTTTTACGCCGGTGAAACATTCACCGGCGTTTATAAAAACCCCGGTGCAAATGCCGCCGAATCGAGCGTCGCGAAAAGATAGGCACATTCACCGGCATTTTAACTGGACGCCGGTATATCTTTAAAATACACCGGCGGCCAGGCAAATGCCGGTATATGGCAATTTCTGGGTGCCGTTCTTTCCCCCAATATACATTCACCGGCGGTCACATACCGCCGGTATATATCTTTTCACCGGCGATTGTACAAACGCCGGGGAATGTGTAATATTTACCGACGGTCGTAAAGCGCCGGTGTATGCTTGTTTCTAAGCGCCCTTCTTTTCCTACTTACAAACACCGGCGTGTCATAAACCGCCGCTATATAGATATTCACCGGCATTTTATAAAACGCCGGTGTAGCTTAGGAGTGCTGCAACTTACTGGTACACCCGCCTGTGTGGAAATGCCTCTCTAACGAAATTTTCAGCTAAACAATTAGATACACCGGCGTTCTATGAAACACCGGTGTATGCTCGTTGGTTTTTCCTGCTCCAATTTTTCATTCGATTTCAATTCACAATTTCATTTAAAAAACCTGTAAACTAATTCACAACTGAATCAACCAATTTCAGGCATATTAATGCGCAAATCACAACCAAACACAAGAATTAATTAAGATAATAAAGTTTCACACATAGTCCATTAATCGTCCAAATTCACCGCTTAATTAACATCATAATTAACAAATACAGTAATTAACATCCCAAATATGTCAACAACTACTTAAAACAACAATACAGAACATAACAACAACAAGAACAACATAACAACAACAACTAGAGGGCGCCGACCACAGATCCATACCCCTCGAGTAGCTTCAGTGCTGATCAACAAAATTTCCTTGATCTGGGTGACTGCTCTATGCAAAAAAAACAATAATTTAGTTCAACAGTAAACCAAATATAAGAAAAATAAGTAAAATAAGATGGGGCTCATATCAAGTGTAGTTTTAAGGAACTGTCATCGTGGAAGGAAACCAAATATAGAAGCCAGAAATGGAAACAGAGAATGGTAGAGAATGAGGATACACCAGGCTAACATAGCGGCATTTTTCTCATCTCTCTCATCCAATGGTAGAGAATGAGGATACACCAGGCTAACATAGCGGCATTTTCCTCATCTCTCTCTCATCCCTGCTTTCTCTTCAGCAAACGCACATAAAGAGACATCAGCAACAACAGCAAGAGCGACAAGAACAACGATAATAATAATTTATTATAAACGAGATGTCTCTATATGGGTTTCCAGATCTCCACTCGAGCCCTCTCTTTCTAATCACAGCCCAATTAAGAACATAGACGACAGCCACTAAACAATCCAATCACAGCCCAATCAAAATTTGCCATCTTGGATCTTAAATCTTCAGATGCATGAATTCAGCTTCTTTAACAGTAAAAGATAATGAAAATGACAATCAAAATCATGCTAAGAAGGCAATCAGATACATGAATTCCAGCTTCTTTCACAGTAAAAGAAAATGAAAATTTCCAGTATCTAAGCATATATGTTTCTCCATCAATTCATCATCCCAACTAAATCATGATGTTTGTGGCTACAAAAGAAAACTGCACAAGGTTTGTTCTCACCCAATTCTTGTACAGATTTGGAGGATTTTGGTATACAGCCAGCATCCTGTGGTTGACAGTTAACACATTTTTGGAAAAAAATCATGCTAAGAAGGCAATCAGATGCATGAATTCCAGCTTCTTTCACAGTAAAAGAAAATGAAAATTTCCAGTATATAAGCATATATGTTTCTCTATAAATTCTCCATCCCAACTAAATCATGATGTTTGTGGCTACAAAAGAAAACTGCACAAGGTTTGTTCTCACCCAATTCTTGTACAGATTTGGAGGATTTTGGTATACAGCCAGCATCCTTAGTTGACAGTGAACCCATTTTGGTAAAAAAATCATGCTAAGATGACAATAAGATGCATGAATTCAGCATCTTTGATAGTGAAAGAAAATGAAAATTTCCAATATGTAAGCATAAATGTTTCTCTATTAATTCTTCATCCCAAACTAAATCATGATGTTTGTTGCTACAAAAGAAAACTGCACAAGGTTTGTTCTCACCCAATTCTTGTACAGATTTGGAGGATTTTGGTATACAGCCAACATCCTCTAGTTGATAGTTAACACAATTTGGGAAAAAAATCATGCTAAGAAGGCAATCAGATGCATGAATTCCAGCTTCTTTCACAGTAAAAGAAAATAAAAATTTCTAGTATATAAGCATATATGTTTCTCTATAAACTCTTCATCCAAACTAAATCATGATGTTTGTTGCTACAAAAGAAAACTGCACAAGGTTTGTTCTCACCCAATTCTTGTACAGATTTGGAGGATTTTGGTATACAGCCAACATCCTTTAGTTGACAGTTAACACATTTTGGGAAAAAAATCATGCTAAGAAGGCAATCAGATGCATGAATTCCAGCTTCTTTCACAGTAAAAGAAAATGAAAATTTCCAGTATATAAGCATATATGTTTCTCTATAAACTCTTCATCCAAACTAAATCATGATGTTTGTTGCTACAAAAGAAAACTGAACAAGGTTTGTTCTCACCCAATTCTTGTACAGATTTGGAGGATTTTGGTATACAGCCAGCATCCTCTAGTTGACAGTTAACACATTTTAGGAAAAAAATCATGCTAAGAAGGCAATCAGATGCATGAATTCCAGCTTCTTTCACAGTAAAAGAAAATGAAAATTTCCAGTATAGAAGCATATATGTTTCTCTATTAATTCTCCATCCCAACTAAATCATGATGTTTGTGGCTACAAAAGAAAACTGCACAAGGTTTGTTCTCACCCAATTCTTGTACAGATTTGGAGGATTTTGGTATACATACAGCATACTAGTTGACAGTGAACCCATTTTGGTAAAAAAATCATGCTAAGATGCCAATCAGATGCATGAATTCAGCATCTTTGATAGTGAAAGAAAATGAAAATTTCCAGTATGTAAGCATATATGTTTCTCTATTAATTCTTCATCCCAAACTAAATCATGATGTTTGTTGCTACAAAAGAAAACTGCACAAGGTTTGTTCTCACCCAATTCTTGTACAGGTTTGGAGGATTTTGGTATACAGCCAGCATCCTTAGTTGACAGTTAACACATTTTGGTAAAAAAATCATGCTAAGAAGGCAATCAAATGCATGAATTCCAGCTTCTTTCACAGTAAAAGAAAATGAAAATATCCAGTATATAAGCATATATCTTTCTCTATTAATTCTCCATCCTAACTAAATCATGATGTTTGTGGCTACAAAAGAAAACTGCACAAGGTTTGTTCTCACCCAATTCTTGTACAGATTTGGAGGATTTTGGTATACAGCCAGCTTCCTCTAGTTGATAGTTAACACATTTTGGGAAAAAAATCATGCTAAGAAGGCAATCAGATGCATGAATTCCAGCTTCTTTCACAGTAAAAGAAAATGAAAATTTCCAGTATATAAGCATATATGTTTCTCTATAAATTCTCTATCCCAACTAAATCATGATGTTTGTGGCTACAAAAGAAAACTGCACAAGGTTTGTTCTCACCCAATTCTTGTACACATTTGGAGGATTTTGGTATATAGCCAGCATCCTTAGTTGACAGTCAACCCATTTTGGTAAAAAAATCATGCTAAGATGACAATAAGATGCATGAATTCAGCATCTTTGATAGTGAAAGAAAATGAAAATTTCCAGTATGTAAGCATATATGTTTCTCTATTAATTCTTCATCCCAAACTAAATCATGATGTTTGTTGCTACAAAAGAAAACTGCACAAGGTTTGTTCTCACCCTATTCTTGTACAGATTTGGAGGATTTTGGTATACAGCCAGCATCCTTAGTTGACAGTTAACACATTTTGGTAAAAAAAATCATGCTAAGAAGGCAATCAGATGCATGAATTCCAGCTTCTTTCACAGTAAAAGAAAATGAAAATTTCCAGTGTCTAAGCATATATGTTTCTCCATCAATTCATCATCCCAACTAAATCATTGATGTTTGTGGCTTAAAGAAGATTTTAGATCCAGGATGACAAATTTTGATTGGGCTTTGAATGGTGATTCTAGTCATAGATCGATTCTTCGGAGTCCGACTTTCTGAAGGAAATGCCATTTGGAAGTATGCGGGTACATGTTTGTTGGATAACCAAAACTCCCATTTTTTTTGAAGAAAAATAAGAATAGGGCTCATATCAAGTGTAGTTTTAAGGACCTGTCATCGTGGAAGTAAACCAAATATAGAAGCCAGAAAGAGGAATGGTAGAGAATGAGGATACACCAGGCTAACATACCGGCATTTTCCTCATCTCTCTCTCATCCTTGTTTTCTCTTCAGCAAACGCACATAAAGAGACATCAGCAACAACAGTAAGAGCGACAAGAACAACAATAATAATAAATTATTATGAACGAGATGTCTCTATATTGGTTTTCAGATCTCCACTCGAGCCCTCTCTTTCTAATCACAGCCCAATTAAGAACACTTGTTGATAGTCACTAAAAAATCCAATCACAGCCCAATCAAAATTTGTGATCCTGGATCTACAAACATATATGCTTAGATACTGCAAATTTTCATTTTCTTTTACTGTTAAAGAAGCTGAATTCATGCATCTGATTGTCATCTTAGCATGATTTTTTACCAAAATGGGTTCACTGTCAACTAAGGATGCTAGCTGTATACCAAAATCCTCCAATTCTGTACAAAAATTGGGCTGAACAAACCTTGTGCAGGTCATAGAATGTCATCTAAGCATGCTATATGCCAAAGTGGGGTTGGTCATAGAATGCATGAATGACACGTATTAGTGTTTGAAGAACAATAAGAACAGGGCTCATATCAAGTGTAGTTTTACGGAACTGTCATCGTGGAAGGAAACCAATTTAATATAGAAGCCATAAATGGAGCCAGAAAGAGGAATGGTAGAGAATAAGGATACACCAGGCTAACATAGCGGCATTTTCCTCAACTCTTTCTCATCCCTTCTTTCTCTTCAACAGACGCACACAGCAAGAGGGGGTTGGTCCAACAATAATAATAGATTAGAATAAACGAGATGTCTCTATACGGGTTTCCAGATCTCCACTCGAGCACTTTCTTTCTAATCACAGCCCAATTAAGAAACATAGACGACAGCCACAATGCAGACTCACAAACACTAATACGTGTCTTTCATGCATTCAAAATTATAATATCTTCAAAATTACCAATTTAAAGACTTACCGGTGGAATTATCCGTGGGTTCCTTGCTATTACCACAATAAAGGATGAGAATTTGCTTGCATCTATCACCAACCGGTTGCCCGACAGTAGGCGGCGTGCTACCCTCTCCCTCCTCTGTTTGACTGCCATTATTACCTAGGATTAACAAACCAACATAATTACAAAAAATTAAAAAGGTGAGATTTGTAACAAATTCAACTACAATGATAGTTTGATGTAAATGACACTAAGCATTGTTTAATGTAAATGACACAAAGTAGTAGAAAATAGAAAGATAATTAAACCAATTATTAAATTCACATACAACATGTTCGGAATTACAAGATATAATATTACAACAAGATTTAAGACACGAAAATTACAGGACATATAATATTGAGCTATGAAAATCAAGTAAACTACAATACGACATCTTCCAATACATCTCCCTCTTCTCCATCCTTGCGGAGCCAAGTCCCGCAAACTCCGCCGTCGGTTGTGTTTACATCAAACATAGGAAACTCAGAAGCAATGTAACTGTTCATGGCTTCACCGTCTTCATCGTCTGACGTATTGCCCAATTCTAATACATCTCTTGGTTGCATCTCAAGAGCCACATACGATTTTGGAAGGGTTGGATCTTCAATGTAGAACACTTGTTGCACTTGGGATGGGAACACAAATGGTTTGTGGCTAATGTGTGTACCGATATGAATCAATTTTGAGAAGTTTACAACTGTGAAACCTAACTTATCCTTGTTATTAGCAAAATTCCTATCAAACTCAGCCCAATCCCCACGAAATAAGACAACACGAAAATGACCAAAATAGTTCAACTCAATGATATCCGTGAGCACTCCCTAGTAGTCGAGATCTCCATCTACCGGCCTCGTATCCGACTTGGAAGCATAACTTCTAGTCTTAGAAGTCACTACCATTCCACTATTTTGAGACTTCAAATTACATTCACGATCTTTAGTACGAAATCTAAAGCCGTTGAATATGTATCATCCGTATCTTTTGGCCATCTTATAGGGACCCTTGGCAAGTACTTGTATTTCAGATGACACACCTTCAGGACCCAAAGAATGTACCTATTAATTTTTCGCAAATCGTATCAGCACCATGGATAATGTAGATATAATGAAGATTAACTTCCATTTTCGGAATTCACCTACATGAGATTCAAACCACTTATGAAATTTTTCATTCATCAACTTGTTTTGTTCACGTGGTGGTAGTCTTCTTGGTCTAGCCCTTTGTTTGATGTCCCTGACAAATTCGCTAAAATACAAGCAATTGAAATAAGGAATAACAAAAGTAAGTTAATATCGAACTCTGTAGTTTTTCCTATATTCGATTTAAATTCAAAAGCAACTTACTTTCGAAATGGTTCCACTGATGCATGGTGGTCTAGCACATATCGATGTGCCTGTTCCCACGTTAAGTTATCTAGCTCAAAAGCATCAACTTTACCAACAGTAGTGCCAGTGGTATCAAAAAGATATTTAGCACCATCAAGATTGGAAATGTCTGGATTTCTTCTTGGTCTAGTCAAAGATGTCTCTACACCCTGTAGATACCTGGAACAAAAATGTGAACACTCCTCTGATAGATATCCCTGAGCTATTGACCCTTCAGGATATGCTCTATTTTTAACATAACCCTTGAGCCGGTATAGGTACCTGAACATGTATAATTAATGATTTAGAGCGAAGTAGGGGATTAAAAAAATGAGCTTTTAAAAATTCTATTTTGTAAGATGCATGAATTCTTTTACCTCTCAATGGGGTACATCCACCGATAGTGAACAGGACCGCCGACTCTGGCTTCACCAGCAAGGTGGATTATCAAGTGAATCATTATAGTGAAGAACGATGGCGGAAATATCATCTCCATTTTACTAAGTGTCAATGCCGCCCGCTGCTCCAATTGGTCAATATCTTCAACACGAAGCATTCTTGAGCAAATACCTTTATATATGCTACAAAGATCTTTCAGGACAGTAGTGATTTGCTCACACATTGAAGACCTTAGGGCCACAGGAAGGAGATCCTGCATTAGGACGTGGTAGTCGTGTGACTTTAGACCCTGAAGCCTCTTCTCTTTAAAGTTGACACATCTTGCTATGTTAGAAGAATAGCCATCAGGAACTTTAAGTTCCAGTAGAACTTTGCAAAACAATTCAAACTCCGATTTTGACATTGAATAGATTGCAGGAGGTAGGAGTACTTTCCCGTTCGGTAATTTCTCTGGGTGCAACTCATGTCGGATGCCCATTGACTTCAAATCAAGTCGGCTCTTGAGATTGTCCTTTGTCTTCCGGTCATCTCCCATAACTGTTCCTATACAATTTTCACCAATATTTTTTCTGATATGCATCACATCTAAATTATGTCGCAATAAGATGAATTCCCAATACGGCAACTTGAAGAAAATACTCTTCTTCTTCCATGCACCTAAACTCGTCATGTTCTGATCCTCATCTTCGCCACATAGATTGGTCTCCTCACCTTGCTCCGGCCTTGCCCTTTTCTTGCCCTTTTTGCTGACTTGTGGTTCTTTTCCATATTTGAACTGATGACCATCTACCCGCCTCAAAATATCTGACCCAGAAGAAGCTCCAGGAGCATGTTCCCACTCGTCGGTACCATCAAATGTCGCTGTCTCTGCCCGAAATATATGTGTGTCAGGCAACCATCTCCTATGACCCATATAGCAAAACTTTCTGCCATTGTATAACCACCTTGAACTAGTTTGGTCAGCACAACAAGGACATGCATAATGTCCTTTAGTGCTATATCCAGATAAATTTGCATATGCTGGAAAATCATTGATTGTCCAAGACAACGCAACCCGAAGGGAAAATGTTTCTTTAGCCACAACATCATAGGTTGGAACACCCACCCACAATTTCTGAACTTCATCTATTAACGGCTGTAGGTACACATCTATATCATTTCCAGGACCTTTCAGTTTAGGAACTATCATGGATAAAATAAATGAGGACTGCTTCATGCATTTCCAAGGCAGCAAATTGTATGGTATTAATACAACAGGCCATATGCTGTATGTACTACTCATTTGCCTAAAAGGGTTGAAACCATCACTAGCAAGTCCAAGTCTCACATTTCGAGGATCTTCCGCAAAATCGGGATATCTTTCATCAAATTTTTTCCAAGATTGAGAATCAGCAGGATGTCTAAGAATTCCATCATTAGTGCGACCTTCAGCATGCCATTTCATATCAGAAGAAGTTTTCGTAGACATAAACAACCTTTGTAGCCTAGGAATCAGAGGAAAGTAACGCAGTATTTTGGCAGGCTTCTTTCTCCTACTTCGCTTAGTAGATCCACTGGCTTGATCGTCTTGATTTGGTGTTTCTGTCCATTTCGAAGAACCACATACTTCGCAATTCTCCAGACTTTCCTTACCTCCCGTGAAAAGCATACATTCATTTGGACATGCTGCTATCTTCTCATACCCTAGATCGAAAAAATTTAGGAATTTTTTGATTTTATAGGCTGAGTTTGGAATACAGATTTCTGGAAATGCTTCATTCAACAGTTCAAGTAGCATACTGAAGGACTTAGCTGACCACCCGTTTAAACATTTAATCTGAAATAGTCTGACAATGAATGAGAATTTAGAGAATTTGGTGCAATCGCGGTACAGCGGAGTACTAGCATCTTCAAGCAACTTAGCGAAGGATTCTTGTTGTTTATTATTTTCAGGGGTGGGGTCAGGCATTTCCTCGTCCACTCCACCACCAATCTGGTTTGTTTCTGTTGACTCATTATGAACTTGGGTTGTTGGATTATTGGTGTGGAAAGAAACATTATGAATCCCCAAGGCGTCTTGCAACAAAGCATGCATCTCATCGGGAACACTTAAGTCTTCGTTCACTAAAGGCTCATCTACATTTTCTAATACAACTGGACGAACAGGAGCTGACGTATGATCCTCTCCATGACAAAACCACCGTGTGTACCCTTGAAGAAAACCGTTGACAACCAAATGTGTATGTACTACGTCACATGTCCTCAAATTACAATTTGTACACCGAAGGCATGGACAAAGGATTAGGTTGGGATCACGGGAATGTCGTTTGGCAAAGATAATAAAATCTTTAATACCATCACGGTACTCCTTGGATAATCGTGGTTTACTAATCCAACTTCTATCCATTATAACAATAGCACACAATCTGAAATTAAAATTTGACATATTAAATAGTATTGACATTAAATGGCATTTTGTATATTTAATTTCACCTTTTTAAAAACCAACCCTAGCTGCAAATAAATAAACGATGTAACAATTAACTGTAAAATAAAGAAATCGTGGTTCCAAAAATGTATAAAAAAACAATTAAATCTTAATACAATCTACTCTATTCACATAACCCTAAACTACCATTGTGGAAATTATCACAACAACCTTAGTGGCATTTTATCGCACACCTTGTGTTCGAGTCTAATATCGATTCGACTATAGTCTCCCCTGTATTTGGCTTTCCGTTCAAGGAGATGATGATGGTAAAGGGTATTTGCTGAGGAACAGGAATCGGACGAATAACGAGGACGCCGTGCTGTAATTACGGTAACAAGAAGATCTGATGACTCATGAATTATTCTGTTCATGGCTGCTAATAATCAGTTACTCATCCCAAAATAATAATAATAATAATAATAATAATAATAATAATAATAATAATAATAATAATAATAATAATAATAATAATAATAATAATAATAATAATAAACCTGCACAAAAGAAATTAATATGGCTACTAATAATTTACAGATTTGGAGGATTTTGGTATACAGCTAGCATACTTAGATGACAATCAGATGCATGAATTCAGCATCTTTGACAGTGAAGAAAAATAAAAATTTCCAGACTGTAAGCATATATGTTTCTCTATTAATTCTTCATCCCAAACTAAATCATGATGTTTGTTGCTACAAAAGAAAACTGCACAAGGTTTGTTCTCACCCAATTCTTGTACAGATTTGGAGGATTTTGGTATACAGCCAGCATCCTGTGGTTGACAGTTAACACATTTTTGGAAAAAAATCATGCTAAGAAGGCAATCAGATACATGAATTCCAGCTTCTTTCACAGTAAAAGAAAATGAAAATTTCCAGTATCTAAGCATATATGTTTCTCCATCAATTCATCATCCCAACTAAATCATGATGTTTGTGGCTACAAAAGAAAACTGCACAAGGTTTGTTCTCACCCAATTCTTGTACAGATTTGGAGGATTTTGGTATACAGCCAGCATCCTGTGGTTGACAGTTAACACATTTTTGGAAAAAAATCATGCTAAGAAGGCAATCAGATGCATGAATTCCAGCTTCTTTCACAGTAAAAGAAAATGAAAATTTCCAGTATATAAGCATATATGTTTCTCTATAAATTCTCCATCCCAACTAAATCATGATGTTTGTGGCTACAAAAGAAAACTGCACAAGGTTTGTTCTCACCCAATTCTTGTACAGATTTGGAGGATTTTGGTATACAGCCAGCATCCTTAGTTGACAGTGAACCCATTTTGGTAAAAAAATCATGCTAAGATGACAATAAGATGCATGAATTCAGCATCTTTGATAGTGAAAGAAAATGAAAATTTCCAATATGTAAGCATAAATGTTTCTCTATTAATTCTTCATCCCAAACTAAATCATGATGTTTGTTGCTACAAAAGAAAACTGCACAAGGTTTGTTCTCACCCAATTCTTGTACAGATTTGGAGGATTTTGGTATACAGCCAACATCCTCTAGTTGATAGTTAACACAATTTGGGAAAAAAATCATGCTAAGAAGGCAATCAGATGCATGAATTCCAGCTTCTTTCACAGTAAAAGAAAATAAAAATTTCTAGTATATAAGCATATATGTTTCTCTATAAACTCTTCATCCAAACTAAATCATGATGTTTGTTGCTACAAAAGAAAACTGCACAAGGTTTGTTCTCACCCAATTCTTGTACAGATTTGGAGGATTTTGGTATACAGCCAGCATCCTCTAGTTGACAGTTAACACATTTTGGTAAAAAAATCGTGCTAAGATGGCAATCAGATGCATGAATTCCAGCTTCTTTCACAGTAAAAGAAAATGAAAATTTCCAGTATATAAGCATATATGTTTCTCTATAAATTCTTCATCCAAACTAAATCATGATGTTTGTTACTATAAAAGAAAACTGAACAAGGTTTGTTCTCACCCAATTCTTGTACAGATTTGGAGGATTTTGGTATACAACCAGCATCCTCTAGTTGACAGTTAACACATTTTGGTAAAAAAAATCGTGCTAAGATGGCAATCAGATGCATGAATTCCAGCTTCTTTCACAGTAAAAGAAAATGAAAATTTCCAGTATATAAGCATATATGTTTCTCTATAAATTCTTCATCCCAACTAAATCATGATGTTTGTGGCTACAAAAGAAAACTGCACAAGGTTTGTTCTCACCCAATTCTTGTACAGATTTGGAGGATTTTGGTATACAGCCAGGATCCTCTAGTTGACAGTTAACACATTTTGGGAAAAAAATTATGCTAAGAAGGCAATCAGATGCATGAATTCCAGCTTCTTTCACAGTAAAAGAAAATGAAAATTTCCAGTATATAAGCATATATGTTTCTCTATTAATTCTCCATCCCAACTAAATCATGATGTTTGTGGCTACAAAAGAAAACTGCACAAGGTTTGTTCTCACCCAATTCTTGTACAGATTTGGAGGATTTTGGTATACATACAACATACTTAGTTGACAGTGAACCCATTTTGGTAAAAAAATCATGCTAAGATGCCAATCAGATGCATGAATTCAGCATCTTTGACAGTGAAAAGGAGAGAAATCAACATTAATTACCGAAGAGAGAGAGGGGGCCGACCAGCGGGGCGACGAGCGGTGGCGTAGGAGATAGAGTGAGAGCGAGGCGACGAGCGGTGGTTTTCGATCGCAAATTCACCGCGAAATAGAGCGAGGGAGGAGGGAAATCTAATTGGGCTGTCGAAGATGACGAAGGGTCGGAGGCGAAGCGCGCGAAATAGAGTGAGGAGGAGGGAAAACGAAGCGGCGAAAATTAGGTTTGGGAATTAGCGAGCGAAATGTTAGGGTTCGCGGGGATTTATCTCAGTTAATTCACCGACGTTTGAAGTTACGAACGCCGGTGAATGTATTTATATATTCCCCGGCGTTTGTTATTAAAACGCCGGTGAATAATACCATTCACCGGTGTTTACAAATAAAATGCCGGTGAATATCATGATTCACCGGCATTTTATAGAGACCTCCGGTGTATAACCATCCAATCTGACGCCCCATTCCTGGTCACTCCCTACCCCGGTGCGAATGGTAAAATGCCGGAGAATATACGCCGGTAAATCGCACATGTTTTGTAGTGAGTAAAGCATAAGGCATAGAGTCATAAGCAAAATGTGTTAACAACAAGAATAAATGAAATAAGAAATAACAATAATTAAAACATAGAAACATCAAGGAATATGAAATAGTAAATAGTAAGACATGAAAACATCAAGTGAATCTAGACTAAGTGTCAAGTGTAGGAAAACAGGAAACAACATGCATAAAACCAAATCAAGAAAATATCAATGCTATATGCTGACTCTCTAATGTATACTTATCGGATTCTATGCATCCCACAATACATTGGTCCGCTGTAAGCCCTTATCGTTCTCCACTTTATAGGGTAGATCCCTTGTTACGCAACTAATCCTACTATGGTGATGGAAACAAGATCCAGAATACTCCGCGAATAGGCACCACAGCCCTCGATGCACAAGCATCATGTAAGAATAGCTCAACAACTAAAGAATCATATCCCAACCATGTACCCTACGAATAGGCTTGCAAGGCCCTCGACATGTAGATACACCAGGTACAATCCGTGAATAGGCCTGTCGATCCTCAACACACGAATGCACCCTGCATGCTCCGTGAATAGGCCTACAGACCCTCGACACGCGAACATATAAATGTCCTCTCGAGACAGAACAACACACAGTCCTGGAACGCATCCGTTGGACTAACAAGACCAGAGCATATACTTACATTTCTCAAGTTCCATCACATCTCCACTAGTGCCTGTCCTTAAGTTGATTATTATTAAAAACACAAATCCGCCTCTCTAGAGTTAGTGTATCCTGCCAGACTTAATTCTACAAAACAAACCCAAGACCCCGCAGGTCTAAATCCACAAATCTCATCTGCCGGTTCACTGGACTTCCACTCAACTCCTAAAGAAATCACAACTCATCCATCAAGACCAAAACTTTCAATAAAACTCACAAATCCAGCGTCAAAACGATTATATGAGGAAACTTCTTAAATCAACAAAAATCCAAATCTTATATAAAATTCTAAAATCCAAATAAATATTAAATCCATTAAATAACTGAAAATCATATTTTTAAGTTGTAGAATATCACAAAACATCAATTCTTTTGAAAACACGTATAACTCAAATACGGTCCAAAGAATACATTTAAAGCTCCAATATAAATCTCCGTAAAATATTTTTAATCTATAGCAAAACATCTTTTAAAACAATATAATACTGGAGGAACAATCGTTCAAAAGAAGCATCAGAAAACTCAAGAAAACATCAGTTAGAGCAGTAGCAGTCGACTTCATAGGGTGGTCAGTCGACCGTCCCGTGTGAAATCCAAACTCAGGAAATCCATCAATCCGAGCAGTGACAATCGACTGCATACTGTAGCCAGTCAACGGTCCCGCGTAAAATCCAAAGCTTTAAGAAAACATAAATCAGAGCAGAGGTAGTCGACTGTGAAAAGGGGTCAGTCAACTGTCCCGGACGAAAATCCAAAACTCCAAGAAAATACTGTAGCCAGGTTCGCGACGGTTGACTGTTGAAATTTACCAGTCGACTGTCACACCTACAGACTGCAGTTTTGGGTTTGTGCATGTTTTAAACAGATACACGATTCCACTTTGTAAAATCACAAATTTGAAGAACTAATTTCCTGAGATGATTAATTGTAAATTTTATAACATATAAGAGATTATTAAAACACATCAAAACTTATCAAGATCTCGAAATAGGAGTTTTCCACAAAAATCTTTCAAAACAACATCTTATATACATATATGTTCAAATAAGAATTTTAGCATCAGTTTAGGCTTTAAAAATTCATCAATAAGAGTAGTAAGATGTTTAGAACTATCTCGGAACCAAAACAATTGAAATCCAATCTAAATTCCATCAAAACACATGAAAACCCAATTTCTTCGAAAACAATGAATAGGATATATGTACACATGTTTGTGCACCAAGGAAACTTCAAAACTCATCAATTAGAAATAACAAAATATTTAGATTTAATCTCAGTGTTTGAGCAATTCAAATCCAAGTAAAAACTTCACAAAATCACGAAATCTCCAAATTGATCATAATGCATAGATCCAAATCTAAACCCTTTTTCTCAAAACCCCAATACTTAATCCTTTAATTCATTATTCTTTCTTATAATTCATTTAACTCATATACCATCATTCACAATTGTTAACCCATGAACATATGAAATTGTAACAGGTTATAGTCAAATTTGCTTTCATCCAAACTCATCAACAGGATATTCATACATCTTTGATCAATTGTGCATAACATTCATCATACTCAATCAAATCAGCAATAATCTGAAGGAAATAACCTACTCATGATTTCTATTAGGTTCTCTAATAATCTCAAATCATTCATATATAAATTTAGTCATAAATAACTAGGTTTTCATAAAAGATCCAATTTTTTAACTCATCTACTCATCAAATCCAATATTTATATGTTCATACCAATTCCTAACATGCTTTCTAATAGATAAATCATCACATACAACATTCAAAGAACAATACAAAACAAGCACATGTCACTCACCTTGTTGGAGAGATCAAATGAAGATAATAAAGAAATAGAAATCCCTCATTCGCAAGAAAAAGCCAAGATTCCACGCTTGAAAACTCCAAGAAAATAATAATAATGAAAATCCTTGGGTAGCATAGCAAGAGACGGCTGCACCCACTCTTAAATAGGCCGGAAATCGGGTACTTTAGGGTTTTGTAAATAGATTTGCAAAAATACTCCTTTTAAATATATCTTAACATATATAAATCCATATACTTGGAAATTAAATAAAACCAACTTAATTGAGATTTAAAAATAAAAATAACCATCTTAATACCAGCCGGCACTGTTTGAAAAACAAAAAAAAAACGAATTTAAACTTTTACCCCTCTAAATGGCAAATTTGCAAAAAGATCCATTTTATCAAAACTTGTAAAATAAATCAAATTTATTAAAACAAAAGGTAAACTCTTTACCCACGAGTTGACTAGGCATCATGCCAAGTCCAAAAATCCAAAAAACTAGAGTTTTCACTCCAAGTGGCAATTTTGCACAAAAGACCAATTTTTGTAATATTTGCAAATAGGTCCAATAATTATCAGAAAAATCCAAAAAATTCACAAATAATATTTAATAATAAATAATGAGTTTTCCCAAAATAATTTTTGATGTTGAATTCCCCAAGAAAATATTTGCACGTATTTTGCACGTGTAAAAAGATAAATTTTCAAAAAACTATTTATTAAATCACAAAAATCATTTTAATTCATTTACAAATCTTAAAAAATTATTTTAAAATCTGGGGTATTACAACCGATGTCCTGTACATATGGTTGGTACTGTTCGCGTGAAAGCTAATGATGATCAGTGTGTTGTCTTGTGGGGGACAAGACATGTTCCAGACTTGAAAGAAAATTTTATCTCGATTGGAAGGCTAGACAAAGAGGGGTTGTCTACTATAGTTGGTAGTGGGGAGTGGTGTATAGCTGCAGGTTCAAGGGTGATTCCAAAGGGGAAGCATGAGGGAACGCTGTATTTGCTTAGAGACGCGATGGGCGTTTCTCGTGTAGTTGACTTTTAACCGGAATCGAGTAGTAGGTTGTGCGGGGTGCAACCGAGTTCTTTCAGTTGTGAAGGGGAGGTTACTGATTTAATGGGAGTTGCTGACCATAAAAGTAATCCTAGAGGGCAAGACGTTGCTGCGATGAGGGTATTTTGCGATATGGAAGTCGAAGCTTCAAGTCGCTCTTGTAAAGTAGGGAGCACTGGTATCGATATGCAGGGTGATTTCGATGAGGGTAACTGAAATGGGACTGTAGGGGTTGAACAATCTGCGGATATTGTGGAGATGTCGTCCATGGAGACTTCTAATGTAGAGGGTGTATTGAGAGGTTTTGAACCATGTCCGGTGTTGATGGAGATTCTACGAGTTAGGGAGTTTTGTAACACGAAATCCGACATAGGAGGTTGTTTCTCCAGTATTCGTGCTCTATGCGATTGGTGGAGCACATCCTTCATGAGGCGATGAGGGGTGGTTGGTGCACTCCACGTGGTGGAGTGGCGGAGGTGCTCTTCATGGGAGTGTGGAGTACTTGAGTTTTCCATGAAAGTGGAAGATTGGCAGAGATAATGCGAGGTAAAGATTACAATAACTTTGAAGTGTGATGTATTTAGTCCAAGTGGCAGATTGTTAGGATTTTGGCCTCAAATACACGTAGGCACTGAGTACTTGAAGTTGGAGAAGAAGATAAGGAGACAAAGACTGCAAGAGAAGATAACAGAAAGTAGAACAAGTGTAGTCTAGAGAGTTGCGGTCGACTGACCGGGTGTGCGGTCGACCGACCCAAGCTGCTGAGAGTTCTTCGAGTGTATAGGGTCCAACAATGGGGGGGACGGTCGACTGTGCAGTCGACCAGTCGTGTCTCGGGTCTGGCTTTACACGTTGCAGTCGACCGACCTTTGGGGTGCGGTCGACCGACTTCATCACTGATTGTTTTTGGACTGACAAGTTTAAGGCCCAATAGCTAGATTTGTGTTTATCATTTAGGGTTTACTTGAGGGCTATATATACGGCAGTAGATTGTAGGGTTTATATATCATTGTAACATCTGAAAAGAGAGATTTGGTGAGCCGTTATCATTGTTCAACTTCAAGAGGGGATTGTGTCGAGTGTTTCAAAGGTGAGGGAGTGAGATTGAGAGTTGTAATCTCTTTTGTATTCTTTGTATTTCTTGGGGAATAAGAAGTATTGGTTATCTCAGCATATTGATTGTGTTCTTGTGAGATTTTGCATATATTGTGCTGGCATGTTCTTGGTTCATCTAAGTCCTGTTAGTTTCTATTGCTTGTGGTGTACTTCCACTATTAGCACTACGAGTTGTGGTAGATTCTTCAATAGGATCATAACTGATTAAGAGACCCTGCGACAATCTTGAATGTACATATTGAGTAGATCAATTCATTCATCTCTATAGCCTGACTTGCTCAAGAAAGATTTTGGTCCAATTCTATGTCATGATCTTCTGCAAGGTATAGTAAGAGATTGCCTAGTTAGCGAATTACTTCTTTCGTTATTGATTTGTCTGATGATTGCTGACACTTGAAAGCCTATGAGCTACCATGAGGAGTATTCCCTAGCCACTAATGGAATATACATTTTATAGAAGGGGAAAGTTCGAGGTAATTTTGACTTTGTTCATGCCTTCTACGAAATGTTCTTGACAAGGGGACGATGGATAGTTATGTTGGATCTTTTTTTAAACTTGAATATACTATTAGTGGCAACTGAACTAGTTCTCTGATTAAGAATATTCATAAACAGAAACCTATTACATTAAAAAAAAGCATAAAAACTTTAAAACAGTAAGAATATTGAATAACACACTTTAAGATAAAGACTGCTACAAATTGCCAAAGTCTGAAGTGTGTTATTTGCTCCGGCTCAGACAGCTAAATGCCAAAATAACTATAACAAGAAAAACAAGATCAATACAACAATCAGTCGGGTTTTTCAGGTTTCTTAAGTGGCTTTGGTAACAAAGGATCAATCATATGGCAATTTTTATTTTTCTGAAGAACATGAACAAGAAGAAAGTTTTGAGGCAAATATCAATTTGGGCAGAGTAGGTTGAGTTCAGGCCTAATAAGAAAGGAAGGAAGATGGTAGGAAAGAAGATTACGAATTATTGAATCGTTTTGAACAACCTAGAACTATGAGACATATAACACGAGAGGGCATGCATTTAGTGAGGCCTGTCAATCATCTCTCTTGATTTATCCCACAGGTTACTAGTGCTGAGATTATATCTTGCATACTTGGTTTGATGTGAAGAGAATAGAGCAAAGCGAGAAGAAGTTCGAAACAAAGATAGGAGACGAAGAGGATGAATGTTTATGGCTGTGAAGGAGATGACAGTAGACTGCATTAATAGCAACTGACCATACATTCAACTAGCAGCGGCAACAATGTGGGTCAGTTGTTGGTGGATCTGTTTAAGCTTGACTTCTTCTCAAAGTTAGATCTTCAGGGTATATCAGATGATGATGGATCAAGATTACAACTTAATTAAGGTTTCTCTAGATCTCTATATAATATTGTAATGACCTCCACTGACAGGTGTGCAAAAAGCATTAAGTACTTCATCTTAGAGTATTTCCATTGTAAATAGAATAGTAGATTCTAGTAAGGTTTGAGAGATAGATAGATTCTTGGCGAGAGTGATTTTAACTTTTGTATTATCTCTAGTTGAATAGTCGATTATTTCTCCCGCGAATTAGGTTCACCGAAAGAGGAAAAAACTGTGTGCTTTGTTTGGTCTACTTGTTTGGTTGTTCATTGTGATCGGTTATCGCCTTTCTACAACCTCTCCCCCAGCTACACTTAATTCCCTACCAACTGTTTTAAGAGCAAAGGTTGCTAGAGTTCCTTGGTGAAGATGACAGATCAAAGTTTCATGAAGATCAAACAGTTCGATAGTAAGATCAACTTTAATATCTGGAAGGTGCACATGTACAACATATTGGTTTGAAATGGCTTGCATCTTGCCTGAAAAGGAAATGAAGTGATGTCATCCAGAATGAAGCATGGGATGTGGAAGGAGATTTGTTCAAAAGCCTTGAGTTTAATTCTAATGTAATTCACGAACGAAGTCTAGTGCAACTTTCTTTAGTAGAAAAACAGCGAGTCTCTAGGCGAGAATCAAAGTTGACTACTCGGGATCGTCATTACTGGATCTGATGTACTGGAAGAGAAAACTATTTCGTTTCTCAATGAAGGAAGTTACCACTCTTTAAGATCATATAGTGGAATTCAATAAGGTGTTATCTGAATTGAGAGCGATAAACGCAAATTATCTAAGCGAATAGGATAAAGCTTTCAACTTGATATATTCGCTGCCAGATTAGTCCTTCAGTATGTCGTTCGAGCCTCTCACCAAATAGGCAAAAAGTCACCTATGCTCGGCCAGCAGAACCCTAATAACTCATCCTTCAACGTGTCATTCGAGCCAAACCCAAAAAGCGCTAAAAGTTCATGGGGTTCATCCTTCGACTTGTCGTTCCCCCAAAAGCAAAAAAACCGCTTAGGCTCAGTCAGTCGGAACCAAATAGCTTGTCATTCACGTGTTGTTCGAGCCCCATGCAAAAAATGGAGAAAATTCAGAATCCAGCCCTTTCATAGAGTTGCTTCTACGACTTGATAAAAACAAAACCCATTGGGGTCGAGAGTCCAGCTATTTCCTAGGGCTACTCTCTCAGCTTGAAAACATCAGACAATAATAGCAGCGCAAGCAAAGTGGTAAAACTTGGCACCTTTTATTTCATAATGTCTTATTACAAATCTGAGAAGCTAAGTACATCACTGTCGTTTACAAACTCACCCTTGTCACTGACGCCCACGGGGGGAATGGGCTCGCCCACCAAAAGACGAGACTCGCCTATATAGCTTCCTTGTCGAAGGGATTCCATGTCGGCTAGTCGAGTTACTTGGAAGAGAAGCCAGCCCAACGGCCCAAGTTCAAATTTTGAAATGATAGTTTGGCCCCATACCCCGCTCTGGACGTCCCCAGGGTTCCTCGGCTCAACCCGAACTCCTGGAGATAATCCTTGGACTGTTGCCTAGCCACTTGGGAGAGGTGTAATTTTCGTTCGTGGCCCCCCAAGCTGCACCTTCAAACGATAAATCTTTAACTCCTTTTCCAAAAGCAACTCTCGAAGGAGAGATTCCTCAGTATAGGTAACTCCACTTAGGTGCACTATGTTAGGTTTCGAGGGTAATCTCAGATTAAATAAACAGCGAAAAAATTACAAAAAATATCGAAACCTAGCCATGGATTAATGCAAAAACCATAAATCGTGTTTAGGAGTTATACCTTGAAGATGGATCTGCTATCTCCACATTATGCCGATCACAGCACTACAATATTGCGGTGCCAATACGATATCCTCACGAACGGATCAAATCAAGTTTTCCCTCATGCCGCAGTGCTAGCTGCGGGAATGAGATGTTCCTCGCGATCTCTCTCTCTCTCACAATTTTTGTGACAGCTAGGGTTTTCTCTTGTGTCACTTTTCCACAGATACGTATCATATATATAGGTGCAGAAAGTCAATCCTAAGAGAGCGATGAGGCCGTTGGACTCATAATCTCACCTGGTTCAGATTCGTGTGTGGGCCTGTGAACTTTAGTCAGCCCATTTAATCTAATTAAATGTCCAACCATTGTCAGGAGTCCAATTCTTACTTGGATCCCAATTAAATTCATCTTATCAATTTAAATACCAATTTCGATACATTCTAAGTGTGTGACCCTGTAGGTTCCTATTACATTGACAGTAATACTAAAATCATAGTGAGTGGTATCTAGCAATACATCACTGCTACTCAAGTAACGAGAATGTTAGTGATTAGACATAACATATCTGTGACCAATGTTAACATGTAGTCTTAGTCCCTTTTGTCCAGATATCTTAATTGACCACAAGGCATAGAGCGTATCACCCTTGTATAGTTCAATCTTTGGTTTCTTGATATCCGATTAGACTTACTAAAATAAATGAGCTCAATATCTCATATTGACTCATTTGAGCATGGTCATGCATTTTGCAGTCTCACTCAATTAAGGGACCCACAGATATTGCTCCTGTTATGTAAGATGGAAAAATCCTATCTAAGTCACTCAGATCTCTCCGCATGATTTGTAGTATATCCAATAATCGACTTTTAATCACCTTGTTACAGGCAACGTTTGACGACATTAAAACATATAACTTCTCATGTAGGGAACCACAGTGACTTCAAGTCAAAAGACTACATACACCATGGTCACTGTGAGATCCGCTTATGACACTCATGTAACGATCCATGCAGCATTCTAATGGTGGGTCAGTCCAGTACATTATTACTCTAATATGTACCCATGTGAAGACTCGATATCTCATATCCATGACCCGTGAGATATTATCATCAGTCTACACACATACTAGTCTCTATATATTATTGTTGTCCTAATTCACAATAATACTTGACTAGGAACATTTAAGAATAGTATTCTGATTACAACCAAAAGGATCTCATAATCAAGTCATGCACTTAATATTCCATTGTATTGAACCTACTATTATAAGGACTTTATTATATTCATTTAATCACAACAAACAACACAATAAATGAAATGTCTCATATATGAAATAAATATCATGATACAATGTTAACTAGTAATTTCAATACACAACTGGCCTCTAGAGCATACACCAACAATCTCTCACTTGCACTAGATCCAATCAGACATACATCTAATGTCTATAGATCTATTGTGACCCTCATGCTTTTGCTGTGCAAGAGGCTTTGTTAGTGGGTCAGCGATGTTATCATCTATCGGTACTTTGCATATCTTCACATCTCCTCTATTAATAATCTCTCAAAGGAAATGGAAGTGCCTAAGTATATGTTTGGATCACTTGTGAGATCTAGGCTGCATAGCTTGTGCAATGGCCCCATTGTTACACAATAGAGGTCCACTGGGTCCACAATGCTACAAACCACGCCAAGTTCAGTGAAGAACTTTCTGATCCAAACAGCATCCTTTGCTGCATTGGAGGCAGCAATATACTCATCATCTATGGTAGAATTAGCTACTGTCTTTTGCTTTGAACTCTTCCAGCTCACAGCTCCACCATTTAGGCAAAATAAAAAAACCCGATTATGATTTGGAGTCATCCTTATCGGACTGGAAGCTAGCATCAGAGTAACCCTTTACAACAAGCTCTTTCTTGACTCCATATACCAAGAACGAATCCTTAGTCCTTCTTAAGTACCTAAGGATGTTCTTGACAGCAATCCAGTGACTGTCACCGGGATCTGACTGATACCTGCTCGTCATGCTCAAAGTATATGAGACATCTAGACGAGTACATAACATGGCATACATGATAGATCCAATTGCAGATACATATAGAATCTTAGTTATACGGCCTCTTTCATCTTGAGTGGAAGGACATTGAGCCTTAGATAGGCTTACACCATGAGACATAGGAAGGAATCCTTTCTTGGACTCTTGCATATTGAAGCGTTTCAATACTTTGTCTATGTATGTACTCTAACTCAGGCCAAGCAGTCTCCTTGATCTATCTCTATAGATCTTGATGCCTAATACATAGGTAACTTCACCCAAGTCCTTCATGGAAAAGAATTTTCCTAGCCAAGTCTTTATAGACTGTCAGGTAGGGATGTCATTCCCGATGAGTAGTATGTCATCTACATACAACACCAGAAATACAATTGTGCTCCCACTAACATTCTTGTAAACACAAAGTTCATCTTCGTTCTTGATGAAAACCAAACTCTTTGATTGCATCATTGAAACGAAGAGTCCAGCTTCTAGAAGCTTGCTTAATCCATAAATGGATCGTTGCAGTTTACACACATTTTCAGCATCCTTTGGAGTGACAAAACCCTCAGGCTGTGTCATGTACACATCCTCGAGAAGATTTCCATTTAGGAAAGTAGTTTTGACATCCATCTGCCATATTTTATAATCATGATATGCTGCAACAACAAGCAAGATTCGAATGGATTTAGGTATGACAACTGAGGAAAAAGTCTCATCATAGTCTACACCATGAACTTACTTGAAACCTTTAGCCACAAACTGCCCCTTAAAGATATGCACATTACCATCCATGTCAGTTTTCTTCTTGAAAACTCATTTTCACCCAATAGGTTTTACCCCTTCAGGTGGGTGTACCAAGGTCCATACTTGGTTGGTATACATAGATTTCATCTCAGATCTCATGGCCTCAACTCATTTATCAAAATCTGAGCCTTTTACAGCTTCCTTACAAGTCGTAGGCACATCCGGATCCACGAGTAATATATCACCATGTTGAGTCACGAGAAATTCATATCTCTCGGGTTGATGAGGTATCCTACTAGACTTACGTAGGCCTTGTGTTACTTGAGCAGGTGGTTGTTCTATATTAATTTGTGGAGTCTGCTCCATTTTCACCATTGGTTCGCTGCTACATTGCGAAGTATGAATTTCTTCAAGTTCTTTTGTTCTCCTATTGGTTCTTTTGAAGACAAATTTTCTCTCTAGAAACACAGCAGTCTGTGTGACAAACACTTTGCTATCGGTCGGATTATAGAAATAGTATCCCTTGGTTTTCTTGGGATATTCTACAAAGAAGCACTTATCAGATTTGGGACCAAGTTTATCAGGACTTGGCACTTTACATAGGCTTCAGAACCCCAAATCTTTATAAAAGACACACTAGGATGCCTCCCAGTTCATATCTCATATGGTGTCTCTTGAACCGTTTTAGGTGGAACACGGTTAAGTGTGAAAGCTGCTGTTAATAGAGCATGTCCTCAGAAGGAGCTTGGAAGATCTGCATAATTCATCATTGATCGGACCATGTCTAACAAGGTCCGGTTTCTCCTCTCAGAGACACCATTCTATTGTGGTGTTCCAGGGGGAGTGAGTTGAGATATTATCCCGCACTCTTTTAGATGGTCATCAAAATCTTAGCTTAAGTACTCACCACCTCGATCTGATCGAAGGGCTTTAATACTTTTACCAAGTTGGTTTTGTACCTTATTCTTGAATTCTTTGAACTTTTCAAATGACTCTGATTTGTGTTTCATTAGATACACAAATTCATATCTACTGAAATTATCATTAAATGTAATGAAGTACTGAAAACCTCCTATAGTCAATGTGTTGAAAGGGCCGCAGACATCATTATGTATGAGTTCTAAAAGATCACTAGTCCTTTCACATAAATAATGAGCAAAAAAGAAATGTGAGAAAGAAAGAAGTCCTTTCATTATGTAACGGTCATAGTCATAGGTGTAAAGAAAGAAGTACGGTGAGGAGGAATGAGAAAGAAGTACGGTCATAGTCATAGGTGTAAAAAAAGATCACTAGTCCTTTCATTATGTAACGGTCATAGTCATAGGTGTAAAGAAAGAAGTACGGTGAGGAGGAATGAGATCAGTGTTGCCAGGGCAGGGATCAAAATGAAGACGAGGATGTTGATGGTGCCGGGATCGGGATAGGGAGTTGGATTGTATTGCTAGTGTCGGATGAAGGGTTGTGGTAGGGTTACGTATGATGTTGAAAGGATGTAGGAGTCCGGAGTGAGGATGAGGGCGGCGTTGCGGCTGTTTGAATCTAGATGAGGATCGAAATGTGAGAGAGTGAGAAGAAAAGGTTGTAGCAGCGGGGGAGGTAGTGGGGACGGAAAGATACTGGTGAAACTGTTGTTTCATTGGAGAAGTACCTGTAATATTTTTTTTTGGATGTTTTTTTTTTTTTGAATTTTTGATTTTTGAATTTTTGATTTTTGATTTTTGATTTTTGATTTTTGATTTTTGATTTTTGATTTTTTGATTTTTGATTTTTGATTTTTTGATTTTTTTGATTTTTTTGATTTTTTTGATTTTTTTGATTTTTTTGATTTTTGATTTTTTTTTTTTGATTTTTTGATTTTTTTTTGATTTTTTTTGATTTTTGATTTTTGATTTTTTGATTTTTTTGATTTTTTTGATTTTTTTGATTTTTTTGATTTTTTTGATTTTTGACCGGCGACAGTGGTGACGATGGCGGCGGCGGCTGTGGTGGTAGCAGTAGCAAACAAGCAGAGGGTGGGGTTGGGTGTGTGATTTGAATTTGGATATCAGGTTCAGGTTTGGTTGGATTCAGGTAAGGTTGGAGTTCAGATTTTTTTTTTTTTTGGAAAATATGGGAATAAGGTAAATAAGTAGTAGGTTTTGGGTAGAAAGAAGTTGGATTTTGGGTAGGTTAGGGATTCGGGTATTGGGTTTTAGGGTTAGGGTAGTCAGCAACTCCTTCGGATCTAAGAGACTTTATTAGGTTTTAAAAAAATATATATGATAAGGATTGGGGGTCGATGGAGGCAGCTAGGATTTCAATTTGGGTGGTCGGCAAGGAGGCGGCTAGGATCGATGGATCGATGGGTGATGACGTTGATGGCGATGATGATGATGGTTGAGGATTGCTGTTGCTGATGACGATGATGATGGGTGATGATGGTGATGAATATTGCTGCTGTTGATGGTGATGATGTTGTCGGCGGTTGATGATGATGATGTTGTCGGAGTTGTAGTCGTCGGAGGAGTTGTTGTTGAACAGAATGGAATTTGTGTGATTAGAGTTAGGGATTAGTTAGGAAGAAAGATACTTAGGTTTAATGCTCTGATACCATGATAAGTTAGCAGAGAGATTGAAAAATATTATTAGATTATTGGAATCAATTATAACTGAGTACAATGTCTCCTATATATCATAGTCACAAATTCGGCGTTCGGGAATAATTCAGTAAGATTCAATATTAGAAATTCGGAAAAAATTCGGAAAATTCGGGAAAAAATCGGCACAAGTTCGGAAAGAAAGAAATAAAAAATTTAATACATCTTAATAGTTAGTACCCATCACCAAAGCAAAAAATATTTATTAGTAATTTGTGAATGTAGTCACTGTATATTGTATAAGATAGCTTTACGATCATTTACTTGCTTTGATCATCAGTTTTATGACATCACACTGCACACCACAAATTACACATACACCATAATTAGCTCCGAAAACACTGATATAGCATCGTCTAGTTCTCAGTCTTGTTTTGTTTGTTAGCTACTTAACCTATGCACCAAACAACCAATTACAAGAGTGTTTCATATGACAATATCTTAGACTATTACAAATTAGAGATATCAATTACAAAATAATTTCAAACTCAAGTTTCCAGGTTGATGCCATACTTCAATCCTCACTCTTCTTAGTTCCATATTCTCTTAAAAATTGGATAGCAACAAGTTCACACAACAAATGGTTCATTTTATTGATCAACAATTGCAATGAACATGGATATAGATGAAAATGATAGGAGATCGAGAATCATACATTCTAGTGATTGAGCGAACAAAATTCTTTTTATTGCAATAGGGAAAGAGGAATCGACGCTCCTTATGATTTGGGAAAAAAAAATCTGCGCGGCTGGGAAGAGAAAACACAAGGGGAGAGGAAAGCAAGATGCAATAAGGAAATATGGTTGAATACTTGAGTTGGGTTATTGAGTATTATTCGCGAATAATTCAGCAATTCGTGATTTTCGCAAATTATTCGCGCACTTCGCAAATAATTCGGGAACCGACGTATAATTCGCGAACTAGTTCGGCTGAGGAAATATTCGCGAATAAATCACGAATTTGCCGAATTAAACCCAAACTTTGTGACTATGCTATATATAGGATGGAACCAAATACTAAACCGATATATAACCCAATATGGAACTAAATATATATAATACGATATGTAACAGATGTGATTAGTGCCCTCTCTGAGCCGAACAACAGGATCCACATCCTCCGATCCGAGGCAATCGTTCCTCTCATCACCATGCTCAACACGGGCGAACACGATGCTTGGCTATCGGCTGCTGCAACCCTGCACAAACTGGTCATGGATGCACCATACTACTGCCTCCTCACGATAGGTGCACTGGGTGCAATCAAACCGTTGCTGGACAAGTTCTGCGACAATTTTCTCACCGAACTCCAGTTTGGCAGGGTGGTGGCTGGAATGGCCCTCCACCAGCTCTCATTACATTGCCAAGTGAATGCCGAAGTTCTTGTTGAGGAAGGAGGAGTGAAGAAGTTGATGGAGATGGCAGGGGATGAGACGTCACTGAGGGAGTTGAGGAAGGAGGCTTTGAGAATTTTGAAGTGTTTGGTGGGGGTGGAAAGAGGGAGGGAAGAGTTGATGGAGGGAACCGTTTTCCTGAGAAGGGTGTTTGAGAGAAACATTGGGGTTTTGTTGAGATTGCGAAGGAAGGAGAAGGGTTAGGTTTGCAAAGCTTGAATGTGATGTATAGTGTTTGTAGAGAGAATTTGGCGAGGTTTAGGGAGGTTGCAGTGTTCTTAACAGGGGAGGTCGTGTTGGCTGAAGAGATGGGGGATTGGGGCCACAATGGAAAGAAGATGGCCACAAAGATGTTAAAAGTGTTAAGAGGGGAGATCAATTCGAGGGAACAACTTGATGAGCTTAATAAGTAGGCTTTCCTCTCTGTTCTTTAAAAGAAGAATTGTTCTAGGATCTCTGAGGAGTTGTATGCTGGAGAGTTGGGAGAATTTCACTTTTGTTTCTAGGTTAATAGGGGTTCAATTTCCTCCATTTGTTTTCTTGACAAGTGATCGAGGATTTATTGCTCAGAATTTTTATTTTCTTTCGATAATTGTCAGCATAGTTCTGTTGATACAGTGTACATGGAAAAAAAGGAAGATCTGCTTTCCACATTGTTTCACATTCAGATGGAGTATTTTAGAAATGAAAGACTGATAAATTCTAAATGTATTGCTTTACTTCCTGAGAATATCTAAACGTTGTCACCAATATATTTGAGAATCAGCTAATTGTAGGTATTGCCAGGAATAAATTACTTGTCATTTATATTTTCAGGCATGCAGTGTTTCTTGAAGACCAGTTGATGAATATCTCATAAGTGTAGTTTAAAATCTATATCTACTTGATTTCCATGCTACGGATCGCTATGAGTTATATCATGATTGATTAAGATATGTACCTGCAACAATTTGAATGGTGTTCTTCAGTATATTAATTCATGGAGCTGATATTAACAGACTTTGCTAGAGTCAGATTTTTCCCATGCTGTATCATGATCTTGTTTACCTAAGATCTGTTGCAGAAAAAATTATCAGTACAATAGAAACCTGTCATGAAAAGTTGGCATTCATTAGACTGAGATTACTGTTGCAAGAAAAGTATCCTCGAGATGAAAAAACAAGAGCATAACAGAACTGACTCATTTCCCCTTGGTCTGTCCATTCAGTTGGAATGGCCAGCACCGAACACAATGTAGATGTCGTCTTATGCACTCGAGGGAATCTTTATCCCTTGCTGCATCTCTGTTCATTTCCAAGATAACAATGTGCATTTGAATTCAAAAATGGGAAATGAAGAGCAGTACTTGTTGGAATCGAGTATATATTCAAAACACTTCTCTTATTGACAACGCTGTCTTATGGCCCAATGGTTAAAGTTTTGAGTTCATAAAAGGTTGAGGGTGCAATTCATACATTCTACATAATATATATATATATATATATATATATATATATATATATATATATAGAGTGAGTCTATTAAGAGATGGAAAGCTGAATCCCTTATCGGAGCTGGAAGTGATCAGCCGTCTGATCGATCTTGATCAAGATCGGACGGCTGAGCTTCCCTCCGCCTTCTCTTCAGATTTTAAGAGGGGTAAAAGGGGTATACCCCTTACCAAAAGCAGATTTGTGTATACCACTTCGAATCCTTATCGTGAAAGCCTTCCTCTCTTCTCTCCCGCTCTCTCTCGTTCCAAACCCTAATCGCTCTCTTCTCCCGCTATCGAATCCCGCTCTCGACGATCTAAATCGCCTTCTCTTATCGATTCCTCTCTTCTTTACTCAACCCTATCTTGAAGAGAGCGGCATCTTCGAAACCCTAATCGAAGATCTCTTCGAAACCCTAAGTGAAGTCGAGCGCACTCTTCTCTCCCGCTCTCTTTCTTCCTCACCTGTGTAAACCCCTATCATTAAAGCATCGATCGGAGTAGAGCTTTGCTTATCTTCAGATCTGTGGAGGGGTAGAAGTGGTATACGCGATCGATTGCTTCGGCTGCCGGTTTGGATTTCTCGGCTCATTGGGTTGTTCCTCTCTCATATTCCGGAGGGAAGTATTTGACTCTCATAAATGCTTTAATGATATCTGTTTAATTTCTTGCATTTTCTTTCGGTTTTGTTTGTAGGCAATGATGAGATTGATTTGGATATTTGTTGGTCTAAATAATTAGGGCCATTGAAATTATTGTTTCGAAGAGATTTTTGATTGTGTACCATGATATTTATTCAAAGTTGAGTACACATCTGGGGTATGAGCGGGAGAGAAGAGAGGAAGGCTTGAAAGTATCAATTTTTGAGTTTTAACACTAGCTCAATTCACCAAAATTTTGGGCACTGATGACTCACAATGGTTTAGGCAGTGATGCAAAACACTTTATGATCTGAATAATTATTTCAATCCTGTTTTAAGTATTCTTGATTATATATCTATCATATTCTAGTTGGCGTGGCACTCCAATGCAGCCCTACTTATGATTACTGTTTTCTGAGCCTATTGGTTTTCTTTAGTCTATATATATTCACGAGTAAGTCTATTATGTGAGCTTGGCCGATTGATTGTGAGAAGATAAGAGATAGGGGTATTTGATTTTACCCCTTTTACCCCCAAACATTCTGAAGATAAGCAGTATCAAATATGAGTCGTTCCATCGCATACAATCGCGAAGGATTGGCTAAAACCCCCCCGCTCCCGATAAGGCATTCAGTTCCCCAGCTCTTAATAGACTTACTCTATATATGATCTGCACAGTTGATGATAAGCTCCAACCAACATAGACAGAACATGAAGTATCAATTTTTTTCAGCCCAGAACAAACACAAACAGATCATGAAGTATACAAAAACAAACTGTATATTAGGCAGTGATGCTAAACACTTTATGATCTGAATAATTATTTCCACTTTTAGTAGGCAATGATGAAAAGTATATGCAACTTGTTAACTTAACCAACTTGTTTTGTTTGTTTGCAGGTAAATCATTAATGGAAAAAAAAAACAGAATTCTTGGGGTCTCTTGAAAAAAACAGAATTTTTAGTAGGAAATAGACTCACTCTCTCTCTCTATATATATATATATATATATATATATATATATCTGACCGGGTCGGGCCTTAGAGGTCTTGGGGTCTCTTGAAAAAAAAAACAGAATTCTTTTTTGAACTGTCAAATTTCAAAACGTTTTTTTTTTCAATTAATAATATGAACGTTTCAAAAGTTGAATAGGCTTTATGTTATAGCCGTTTCAAAAATTAAATGATTTTCATTATGCAGCCGTTTTTTGATTAAATGCATACCGATTTATTTCTCCCTAATTACAAGTTATAAGAAGGAATCATTTTTAGGAAGAAAAATACAGAAAAATAATAAGTCATTCTCTTCTCCAAATCTATTTTTTGAGCGGTTTTTGCCTTGGTTTTTGATGGTGCAAGTTAGTACGTGTTGCTATTGGAGCATTGACAACACTGTAAACAGAAACTCGTTGTATCTCGGGAGAAGTGTTTGGTGATCAACGATTCGTCTCCATAATCGGCCAAATAGCTTTTTAAAGAAAGTGCAACCCACGCCTCGAGCCACTTCTCACTTTCTTCCTGTTGCAAATCAACTTCAGAGCCATTCTCAAATGGTTCATTTGGTGCACTCAGGTTTAACCCATTCTTTCTAACAGTTTTCTAAAAACAAATCTTAAACTGAACAACCAAATTAAATCCGAAAATTTAATATGCAGTATATATCTCTTACATATTGCAACTCCAATATGGCTCGACGAACCGGCTACCCAACTCTGCGCATTCCCCGGGTTCCTTGACGTCCCTCGTGGACGTAAGGCCAGTTAATGACTTCCCTTTATTTAACTCATCGCGAGAGCAAGAGGTACTCCTGGTCCGTGTTCCCTCAAGTAAAAACTTCAATCAATAGATCTCCAACTCCTCCTCGACAATTCTCTCCTTGAGTTGAGCGTCCCTAACCCTAATCTTTCAACGAACCAGGTGAGTGCAAGCCGAGCAATTTAGATGAGTTTCGTCCGAGTGTTTGAGACTAGCCTCTCTCAAGTGAGCAACTTCCAAGCTTTTCTCAAAATGACATTCTTCAACTCATCCCACTCGGATGTAGCTGCAAGCAAAGCACCTCGAAGACGTTCAACTTCAACATCCTTCTTAACTAGCGTAGCTCTTAGGTGAGCAAGCCCCAACTCCGTTATGCATAGCTTAGCATTAACACGGGCTATTTATGCATCTCAAGGGTCCACCCCCCTGGTACACAATGATCTGCAAACAAAGAAGAGCAGATAGTCACAATAATGCTAGCAAAAATCACTACAAGTACAAGAAGACTCAAGAGTTCCAACCTGTCGCATCACAAGTTGTTTCCTACGAATAAAAACACAGGTGTTGAAACACTAAAAGCATTTTCATTTAATCAAAAAGGAAAATACATCAAGCGGTGGTCAGTCTGCTATTAGGCATATATACTAAGATAAAAAAAGAAGACGAGTAAATGGAGAAGTCAGTGATCCACCTCAGTGATGGAGTCACAGGAGAGAATGTCTCAACTATTTCCTTTCCCTTCTCCCAATTTCTCCCCACGAGCTCCCCCAACAACTCATTTACTCCATACAATGAGTTCGGTGCTCCGCTTGCTGCTCAAGCTACGCTAATAACTCATTGACTTTATACAATGAGTTCGACGTTCTACTTGTCTACCAAGTTACATTAGCAACTCGCTCACAAGAAAGTTCGGAGCTCGTCTCATCACTCGAACTATTCCTAAAACTTGCCAAACTCTTAGCAAGTTAGGAGTCCAACTCTTATCTAGAGCTTCTCCTGCAACTCGCTAACTCTCAAATAGCATGCTTGGAGCCCAACACCTTCTTATGGCTAACCCTACAACTTGTTAACTAAAAACCGCTAAGTTCAGAGTCCAACTCGTTTCTAGATCCACTCCCATAACTTATGGACTCATTGCAACAAGCCGCAACACAACGAGAGCAAGAGTCGAGACAAAAAAAAAATCTTGAAAGTCCTTATCAACCTTCCAGTATAGGAACAAAGCTCCTCGGTGCAGAAGTCCTTTTCGTAACACCCCGGTGGCGAAACTTCTGTTCTTAGCTCCTCGGGGCAAAGCTCCATTTCATAGCTCATCGAGGGCGAAGCTCCTTTTCGTAGCTCCTCGGTGACAAAGCTCATATTTTATTCCCTCAAGAATGAAGCTCCTTGAGGGAGAAACTTCTCTTCTTAGCTCTTCGGGGGCGAAGCTTCTCTTCGTAGCTCCTTCGTTGCAAAACTCTTCTTCGTAGCTCCTACGTGGCAAAGCTTTTCTTCTTAGAACCTGGGGACCAAAAGCTTATTTTCGTAACTCCTCGATGGCAAAGCTCCTCTTCTTACCTCATCGAGAGTGAAGCTCCTCTTCATAACTCCTTGAGGTTGAAGCTCCTCTTCTTAGCTCCTCCGTGAAGAAGCTCTTCTTCGTAGCTTCTTGGGGGCGTAGCTCCTCTTCATAGCTCCTTGGGACGAAGCTCCATTTTTTAGTCCATCGGGAGCAAAACTCATTTTCGTAGCTCCTCCGTGGCAAAGCTTCTTTTCTTAGCTCCTCAGTGGCAAAACTCATTTTCTTATCTCCTCCATGGAAAACCTCCATTTTTTAGCCCGTCGGGAGCTAAGCTCCTCTTCGTAGCTCCTCCGAGACAAAGCTTCTCTTCTTAGCACCTCGGGAGTAAAGCTTCTGTTCATAGCTCCTTCGTGGTGAAGTTTTTCTTCGTGACTCCTCAGTGGCAAAGCTCATCTTCGGAGCCCATCTGGAGCGAAGCTTCTCTTCTTAGCTCCTCGAGGACAAAGCTCCCGTGGTGAAACTCTTTTTCATAGCTCCTTCGATGGCGAAGCTCCTCTTCGTAACTCCTTGGTGGTAGGACTCCTTTTCTTAGCCCCCCGAGTGCGAAACTTCTCTTCCTAGCTCCTTGAGGGCGAAGCTCCTCTTCATAGCTTCTCGTGGAAAATCTTATTTTCATAGATCCTTGGTGCCAAAGCTCCTCTTCGTAACTTCTATGTAGCGAAGCTTCTCTTCGTAACTCCTCTTCAAAGCTTCTTAGTGTGTAACTCCTTTTCGTAGCTCCTCTTCACAGCTCCTCGGGGGCGAAGCTTCTTTTCTTAATCCCTTGGGAGCGTAGCTTCTCTTTGTAGCTGCTTTGGGGCCAACCTTTCTTTCTTAGCTCCTCGGAGGCAAACCTCCTCTTTGTAGCTCCTCTATGATGAAACTCTTCTTTGTAGCTCCTTCGTGGCGAAGCTCCTCTTCATAGATCCTCAGTGGCAAAACTCCTCTTCTTAGCTCATCAGGGGCTAAGCTCCTCAAGGGCGCAACTTCTCAACTCCTTGGGGACGAAGCTCCTCTTTGTAGCTCCTCGGTGGCAAAACTCCTCTTCTTAGTCCCTCAGGGGCAAAGCTCCTCTTCGTAGCTCCTCTATGGCGAAGCTCCTCGGAGGCAAGTCTTCTCTTTTTTGCCTTTGGGAGCAAAGCTCCTTTTTGTAGCTCCTCATGGCAAAGCATCTCTTCTTAGCTCCTTAAGGGCAAATCTCATCTTCGTAGCTCCTTCATGGCGAAGCTTTTTTTTCTTCTTATCCCCATGGGATCAAAGCTTTTCTTCGGAGCTCCTCCAAGGAAAAGGCCCTGCATGGGCAAACTCTTCTTATCCCATTAGGAGCGAAGCTCCTCTTCGTAACTTGTCTGGAGCAAAGCCCATGTTCATAGCCCCTCAGCGGCGAAGCTCGTCTTCAGAGCTCCTTAGTAACAAATATCCCAAACTACTCGATCATGCAGAGTAGAACCTTACCCAGCATCACGCACTGGGGAGAGCGTGCACCGACTAGATCAACGAAAATGTCCATTTTGGACCATTGGGCTGCCTTAAATCTTGTGTAAAACGATCTTGGTCATTGGGTTCACTCCAAAATTCGCACTAGTACTAGAAAACATGAGAGCACCAAGCTGACCCTTTCCCCTGTGTCACGCTCCGAGGAGAGCATGCTCTAAGCATCTCAAAGAGAATTGCAATTCTTAGCCATTGGATCGCCCAAGCATTGTCAAAAACTCGCACATAATGCGTGATAAAAAGAATGGGAAGAGAACAAGACAAGGAGGAAAAGACAAAGAGAAAGAGACAAGGATGAAAGAGAAGGGGGATGGTGAACCACCAGCATCCATCATGTGACACTTCCGCCGCACGTGCCTCGGATTAGAAAACAGCTGACGTCAACATGCTATTTGGGCCAAGATGAGTTTAAAATTTAAAAAATCTGACGTTGGGATGAAGTCATCACCGCCGAGCCAACTCCACGTCTGTCCAAGAGCGCTCCCCGGGCTACTCGAGAGAAAATGCAGATTTTGGATCGACCGATCACTTTGAAATTTGCGCTCTTTGATCCAGCTATTAGGACTCCCCAGAATTTGTGTTAGGTACATTGTATTATTTAAAAATTATTTTTAATAATTATTAACTAGGATAAATTAATTAAAAATTCCGAAAAACTAATTAAAATTTATGAAATTTTAATTATTTTTTAAAAAATAATTATAATTTTGGAAAAATAATTAAAAATTTTGTAAAATAATTATGAATTTAAAAATTAATTTAAAAATCCAAAAAATAATTATCAAAATTCACAAAATTGATTTAAAATTATGAAAAAATAATTAAAATTGGAAGAAAAAAATTCAGAAAAAATCAGAAAACTTTGAAAATTTTTGTTGATATGCTACCAAAACTCCGAGCAAGGTCCCCACATCCCTGAAAGGCATCCCTGAAAGGCAAGGAGCTTAAGGAATAAGGCCCTTAAAGAATAGTCAAGGAGCTTTAAATTTGGTGGATTGTTCTGACAGATAAATTTGCATAGTTTTGCACCTTAATCATCACTGGCAAAAGCCAAATCAGAGTAGCGAATGGATCATACAAAGACTGAGAATACAAAGACTGAGAAGCTCTTTATGATTGGGTAGCTACGTGATGAAATACCTCAAGGTGTTTCCAGTGGTGGCTATAGAACATTAGAATTGAGGAGCTATGCGATGAAATACCTCAAGGTGTTTCCAGCTGCGGCTATGGAATATAGTCACGGGTTGAATACGTACCCGAGCATATAGTAGATATCCAATGTAATTAATTGAGAATCATCTTGAATACTGCCACAAGCAAAACCCTATAAACGTGACCCTTTTTTTTTGTTGCTAAAATAGTAATTGATATTCTCGCAACTATTTGTATTGATATCTTTTGCATGAAATTAAATTAGACAGAAACGAATACTTGATGACTTGCAGTAAAGATAAACATCTCTAATCTCTAATCTCTAATATTATAATGGGAGAAGACCTTAGCGTCATTTGTAAATCTACCAACACGTATATTGCACGTGAATAACTAATATGAATGAGGTCTCATGTTCGAGTTCTTACTATGTCAGTTTTTTAACTTTATTTTTTTTAATATATTAATTAAATGTGCATCACACGTGTAAATTATTATCTATCTATCTATAATATAATATATAATATATAATCTTTACTATTTTAATGGGAGAGTTTGTAACAAAACAAATCTCATTTATAATAAAATAAATTCATACAAAACACTTTAATATCTATACAATATATTATGCTAAACCACCTTTGTCCAAGATTTTTTTCTATACACGTTAATCTCTATACAATATCGCTACTATTTTAATGGGAGGGTTGGGGTTTGTAACAAACAAACCCTAGCTTTGTAACTATATAAACACGTATAATACACGTCTAAATTATATCCAACAAATATAAATTAATGTGCACCGCACGTGTCGCCCAAATCAAAACATTCAAATATAAACTATTTTTTTGCTTATTCAATATATATTCATTTAATTTGATGACTTTACTTTTTTAGACGTCCATCGCACGTACATTATTCTATAACTATTATAATGGAAGAGTTAGAGTTGTAAATCTACCTACTTATGTGCAACGCAGGTCCAACTCCAACTCTCCCATTACAGTCTTCATATTTACTTTTAAAAATATATAATCCTATTTATTAAAACATCCATCGCACACATGTAAATAAGAGTTTTTTACTTTAATTTTTTTTAAAAAAATTAATGTCTGTTTATTACTAGTCCAATTATGTGTATACTAGTATAATACATGTGCTATGCACGTGGGGAAAATTTGGAAGGAATGAAAAGGGCAAAAAAAAAAAATTATCTACACGTGCATTGCACGGATTGGGTTAAGGAGAAAGGCTTTCTCCCATTATAGCAGTAGAGATTACTAGTCCAATTAAATCCAAGAGCAGCCTTAGAGCCCAACTACCAAGGCTAAAATCTACTTATAAATAAGCAAATCACTCCCCTCTTCTTTGCCTACTATTCATTTCAATTTTCAAGAAGATTGTAACAGAGCCTAATAACTACCACCATGCAAGGAAGCTACAAAAGAGTAGTAATCCCGGCGGCCTTCCTCTGCCCCGTCTCCTCCCTCCTAATGTTCGATCCCACCTTAACCGACTCTGGTGACACCATCGACCTCCACTGCCTCCAAGCATGCCAAACCCTCAACTTCACCCCTCCTAATCTCCACATCCCTTCTCCTTCATTTCCCATCATCTCCAACCGCAGCCTCAACTCAGCCATTCTTGAATGGTGCCACGCTTCTGGCCACCCTCTCCCCGTCCCCATCTCACCCGAATCCGCCCACCATTTTGTCAAAGGACTGAAGACATTGCCCAACCCTCCTCCTCCTCCTCTCCAATTCTTGTTTGACCACGAGCAAGAAAATGTCATCTTGAATAACCTCCAAGAAGATTCCGATCCTGCATCAAAACAAAATGCATTGCATTCCCTCGTCACAATGGGGAGCGAACTCTGTTCTCCAAGAATCTTGGCCGCCCTCATCACTCTACTTCAAACCAATTTCCAAACGAAAGCGACTCAGGCGTTCTTAGAACTCGCCTTGCACCCCAGAAACAGAGCCCACATCCTCCGATCCGGGGCAATCCCTCACCTCATCACTGTGATCCACACGGGCAGTGAATATGCTCGCCCAATAGCTGCTGCAACCTTGCAGCATCTGGCCCAGGATGAACCGTTCTTCTCCCTCACGATTGGTGCACTGGGTGCGATCAAACCATTGCTGGACACGTTCTGTGATAATTTGCTCAATCAGACTGACCGTAGTTGGGTTGGAGCGGCCCTCTACCAGCTCTCATTACATTGCCAAGCAAACGTTGAACTTCTTGCTGAGAAAGGGGGAGTGTTGAAATTGATGGAGATGACAGGGGATGGGGTGTCGCCCAGAATGTTGAAGAAGCAGGCTTTGAAAATTTTGAACTGTTTGGTGGGCGTGGAAACAGGGAGGGAAGAGGTGATGGATGTAGGGAATATAAAGAAGTTGTTGAAATTGGTGAAGCAAGGAGACGGGGTGGGTTTGCTAAGCTTGAATGCGATGTATAATGTTTGTAGGGAGAATACGGGGAGGTTTAGGGAGGTCGTGGTGGCCGCAGAAGGGGAGGTGATGCTGGCAGAAGAGATGGAGCACTGGGGGGCGAATGGAAAGGAGATGGCGACTGGGATGTTAAGAGTGATAAGAGGGGAGCTTAATGAGATAAGAATCGAGTAATTGAAGTAATTGCTGAATTGGCATTGTACTCTTGTATCTAATCTGTAGGCTTTCTCCTCTGTTCTTTGAAAGCAGAGTCGTTGTAGGATGGAGTTGTTTCTAGAAAACAGGGTTTTTTTTTCTTTTCATTTTTCTGCTTTTGTTTTCTTGACAATTGTTCGAGGATTTAGTGGTCAGAATTATTGTGTTTTTGGCTAATTGTCAGAATTGTTCAGTTAATACAGCGTAAACGAAGAAAAGGAAAACAAGTTTTCTCCTTTGTATCAAATTCAGAAGGAATTTTTTGGAAATGCAAGATTCTGATGAATTCTAAAAGTGTTTCTTTACTCCTTGAGAAGAGCTAAATCTTGTCGCCGATATATTTGAGAATCTTGAACGGATTAATCAGTTGAAAGTACTCTATTAAAGTTTATATGTTGTTTGATTCATGCAATTTTCCTTGGAGATCGCTTCATGAAATATCCTAAAAGTGTTGGTTAAAATTCTGTCACATGCGACAGTTTTTGAATTATGTATAGGAGTTGGATCATAGATGTATAAGAGTACGTGCGGCAATCTTGAATGGACATCTTGAGTTGATCAATTCATTCAGCTGCTATAGCCTGACTTTTGCTCAAGAAAGATTTTGGTCCCATTCTATTTCATGATCTTCTGCAAGGTACAGTAAGAGTTTGCCTGGTTAGCGAATTACTGCTTTCGTTATTAATTTGTCTGATGATTGATGACACTTGAAAAGCCTTTGAGCTACCATGAGGAGTATTCCCTAGCCACTAATGGAATATAGATTTCAAACAGTATTAGTGGACTTAGTTCATGCCTTGTAAGAAATGTTCTTGACAAGGTGACGATGGGTAGCTATGTTGGACAACTCTTCTTGAAGTTGAACATACAGTTAATGGCAACTGAACTAGTTATCTGATTAAGAATATTGAGCAGCAGAAACCTTTTACATTATCCATTTGGGCAGAGTAGGTTGAGTTCAGGCATAAAAAATCATCTTTTCTGAAGAACTTGATTTGGGCAGAGTAGGTTGAGTTCAGAGCAGAAACCTTTTCTGAAGAACTTGAAGAAGATAAAATTTTTTTGAGGCAAATATCCATTTGGGCAGAGTAGGTTGAGTTCAGCTATAATAAGGAAGGAAGATGGTAGGAAAGAAGATTAAGAACTAGTGAATCGTTTTGAACGACTTAGAACTATGGGACAGATAACACCAGAAGGCAGGCCTGTCAATCATCTTCCTTGATTTATCCCTTAGGTTACTAACCAAAAAATATGAACGATATTGAATTATATAAACTAGTAATTTGCACGTGCAATGCACGTTTAATAACTCTCCAAATATTGCATATATCAAATTATCCCATCCAATAAATTTGGTGAACCCTAAAAAATTATATTAGGAAAAAGAGATGCAATTTAAATTTAAACTCAACATTGAATATATTCGCAGCAATTGCAGATGTTCTTTAAAGTGTGATAAAAATTCCCTAGAAGAATGTTCTGCAAATATGGATGCTCTATATATCAATGAAAACATGAAATCTAATATAGAGGCAAGACGTAAAACTAAACGTGATCAAATAATATGGACATGATCAGACAACCAGTGTCAAGATCAGAGAAAACACATTTCTATTCATTTAAATCTTTCGAGTGGTTCTCATAAAATCTTCCAGGCACAGAATTTTTCTAGGATGAAAAATGCAGTTCATAAAACACATTTTCTGCTCCTTGGAATTAAATGCACAATGGTTAGATGAAGTTTGAGAGATCTCTGTTTCCTGGTAGCATTTGTTCTGACCTGCTATCAGCATCAAATTGTACTCCGATTTCCAAAGTTCCCAACTTATCTTGAACTCCTCAGGGAGCCCAGAATACCAAAGTTGAAACAATATCCCGCCATCGAGTAGGTTTACAGAGTTTATTTTCATAGGGACAATCCTGACATACAGATTCCCGTAACAACTTACACTTTGGTCACCTAAGTTCTAGAGTACTGTTCCACCTGATTAGTGCACATTAGCTCTTCATGTCCCTCATCCGTAACAAATCTCAGCTCACTTATTCTGGACATCACGCACTATTCAAACCGTAGCTAGCTAGGTACACATTCACACATTATGTTTCTTTAATATCGCATTAATGAAGCGATGACTGGGTCATCTTTTATCCAAAAAAACAAAAAAAAACCCTTGAAAATATCGTATGTAATATAGTCATATAGTTGTAGTCCTTGATCACGAGCTTTTTAACACAACTTAAAATCATCAGCGCAAGAGCATATTGTCTTATGCACCTCCAAATGCAACTTCTTTTGAATTAATTTTTGTATAGCTAAAAATCCCCCAACAACTAGCAACCTGATCTTTAGAAAACAAGAGAATCTGAGGTCAAATTTAAATTATAAAAAAAGTTTTCTAAAAAAATCAGTTATCAAATTCAATAAAGAATTTCTTGGAATATATTGCCATTTTTTTAATTAAAAAAAAAACTTCACCAAATCTGAAACAAGATCCAAATCTGGCGGGCAGGGGTATATGGATTTGCGTATATCTAAACTAATTTAGATATGACATTTAAAAATGTTAAGTACATGAAATTAAACACAAATTAACTTTTAAGAAATTAATAAAACTAATTATTATGGTTTTATACCCACCGTTTACAATCAAAAAAAAATTATTATGGTTTTCCTATCACTTTTTCACACCTTCAAATTACCCTTAAAAACTGATAACGGTTGAGTTTATCTGACAAATCGTGACTTTGCGACATACATGCATATGTTTTTTTTATCTTCAACAAACAAATCATTATCGGTTATAAATAATAATAATAATAATAATAATTAGTTTTTTTATTTTTTGAAAGATAAGATATGCATTATGCATATATATATATATCTTTTATATAGGCGCTGCCTCAAAAAAAATATTTATATATATAATTTTTTTTATCCTTTATATATATAATTATTAGTTTTTTTTTAAAGATAAGATATGCATATATATCTTTATATATAGGCGCTGCTTTAAAAAAAGTCTTTATATATACAAGTCAATTAGAGCCATCGGAGATCTATTTCTATATACATCCTGATTAGTTATAAGCGTATTATAGGTTGTCTTTTTCTCTAACACAGAATGGTTACTGTCCAACTGCAAAGCATTGACATCGGCATCATCTTAGTCTTCATTGTTGTGGTATCGTTCTTGTACGAGAAGTTCTATCGACAACCTCGACAACGACACCGTCGCAACTTCAATAGGGCACTGAGCACAGTAGGAGATGTGAGACAAGAGGCAATACAAGCGGCGATGGAAGATGGGCGTCTCGCTGATCTGGAATTATTGCACGGACTGATTGTAAATAATAGGCCTGACAGACCTCATGATAATAGGCGCAGGAGTCTTGAGCAGATTATGCGGGCAGAATTCCGAGCAGCTTTTACATACAATAAAGATGTGTCTTGCAGCATGTGTAAGGGGCAGTTTGCAGAGGGAAAGATGGTGAAGGTGTGGCCTTTATGCGGCCACACCTTTCATACAGATTGTGTTGATGAGTGGATCTCGCACTCAGGGAAGTTGAATCCTGCCTGTCCTGGAACACGCCTTGTTGTAGATCACAACAGCAGATTGAATTATGAGGAAATGAACCAGCAGGAGATCTTGTCTCCAACACATAGTGTCGTAGGTTACAGAGATGGCACAAATCAAGAGGAGGTATGCATATGCATTGATATAGAGCACAATGATAAACCTGTGGAGATAATGGCAGAGACAACTACTGAAGTCAATCTCAACAAAAACAGTACACTTCTCGGTGTCCTAGGAGATATATGCCTCAGTGCACCGACACTAACAGATTGTCAAGCGGCTTTCTCTTACAGAAAAGAATCGTGTTGCAGTATATGCTTGGAGGAGTTCACGACTGGGGCATTGGTGAAGGCTTGGCCTGAGTGTGGTCATATATTTCACGAGAATTGTATTGACGATTGGCTTTCTCGGAATATGAAACCCATGTGCCCGCTGTGCAGGCATCAATTATAAACCGGCTGATGGTAGAATTTTTGTTCAAACTTGTCAATGCTGATGATTAATTTGGATGTATTTTTTTTATTTTTTTTGTTAAAGGATTAATTTGGATGTATGTTTGGGCAAATATACTGGAAGTTTATAAAGCATAACAGTTTGCTTTGCCTTTTTGTTTCATTTTTTTTTTTTTTAATTTTTTTATCACAATTAATGAATCACGACATATTCTGATCCTCTTATTCAATTGTGCAATAGAATTAGCTTCAAAGCATCATGAATCATATCCTGTATAAAGAGACTACAATAGTGTTTGCCTGAAGATTGGGATACCCGCGGTATCAACGTATTTCTTCCACTCGGTTCTTTTTCTCCCCTTTGTAATATCGTCAAACTGTTGGTGGAATGGTTTTTTCTGCTACATTGTTAATGGTTTGTATGGCTTGGAGTTGTACGTAGTTTGGTTAGATCTTCAAATCAGATGTGAGATTTTAGGAAATTTGATTATGGTGTCGAGTAAAGTATTGTTGTTTAGCAGGCATGGTTTGTTTAAATAAATGGTTTTTATCTTTAAAATTGTTAATCGGTGCGTGAGGATTTTTTGGGATCATTTAGATGGTTTTACTGTTTGAATATGGGTGAAATCTAGCTATTGTGCATGTGCAATGACAGCAACGAGGAGAGGGGGTACATACGAGGCTAAGGAGGGAGCGAGGAGAGACATCAAGTTCAAGTGAAACTGTCTTGGATCCGTCCTCGTAGTGCCAAACTAATCAAATCGTCGCTCTACTGCCACTTATGACGAAACTTCTAATCAACTACGTACAAAGTTCATCTTCAGCACACACAAGCACCAAATGGGAGTTCCTCTGAACATCATTCCTAAGATCAAATAAATAGTCTATCTTGACTAGCTTGTTAGCCACATTGTCATCACCCCAGTAATTAGGTCGACTAACAAGCTACTTTCGCATCAGCCTTGTAATTAGGTCGACATTAATCGATCTAGTTACACACTCTCTGCAATAGAAGAAATCTCTATAGGTACTTTGACTCGTTGTAAGTAATCACAGTAGTCGTTGCAACTTGAAGAAAAGAAGAAAAAAAAACAAAATTACAACTCAAATAAATCTTGCAATTGCAACCGTAAATATTACATTCTCAATCAGAATTGAGAGGCAAATCATTGTTTCTGCCAGCATTGGTCAAGTGTTGATTGATCATTAAAGCAAATTACATGTTAAACACGTATTAATCATCAGTAAACAAGGAACCCAAATAATGACATATATAAGCAAATATACTGTAGGTTTATATATCATAACAGTTTGCTTTGCCTTTTCGTTTCATTAATTTGGATGTATTTTTTATTTTTTATCACAATTAATGAATCACGACACATTCTGATCCTCTTATTCAACTGTGCAATAGAATTAGTTCTTCATGTCCCTCTTCCGTAACAAATCTCAGCTCACTTATTCTGGACATCACGCACTATTCAAACCGTAGCTAGCTAGGTACACATTCACACATTCTTGAACTCACTATCGATACAGCCGGCCTCACTATTCATATTTTAGATCTTTAATTATTTTACATATATGTTGTTGTGCCACCCTTATAGATTCATGACTTAATTTCCTCCACAAAAAAAAGTTTAATTGTTCTATTTCGAAAGTTATACTGATATTTCAATGCCTCCATCAGTAAGAGGAACTTGAAAATACCAGGAAAGGCACATGATATGTAATAACAAAGACAGAAGTTCGATGCTTACCAACAATACTGAGCCTAAGCAGCTATAGAACTTGATACTTGAAGTAAAAGATTGAGCAATATCTCTACTATTTTAATGGGAGAGTTGGGGTTGTAAACAAACAAATCCTAATTTTGTAACTGAGCAAATCCGTGCAATATACAGCCAAATTAAATCCACCAAACATACACGTGCACCACACGTGTCACCCAAATCAAAACATTCAAACACGTATATTCCTCTTCCTCTTCCTCTCCTTCTCCCTCACGCCTCTCCATCTATTCCTTTTCCTCACTGTTCTTCTTCTGGTTTCTTGCACCAAAGAGCCTATCTCCCCCCCCCCCCCCCCCCCCCCCCCCCCCGTCCCTCTGCCGTGCCTCCCCACAACGCTGCTGCAACGCCTTCCCATGGAGAAGAATTTTGGAAATTTTTGATTCACAGTAAGCAAACTCTGAACCATTCTCCCCTCTTACTTTTAGTTCCCGTTGAAAGGTTCTTCTTAGTATGATTTTTTAGCATGTATTATGATGCATTTTCGTCTAATGTCTAATATTCATGGCGGTTTGATTATGAAGTCAATGAGTTTGATTAAATGCCAGTGCGAAAATTTATGTTGAAGTTGTTTCCATTTTTGTGAGGTCAAGGTGTTTGATAGAATGCCAATGTGAAAATTTGTTCGGAGTTTTGTACATAGAGAGAGGGAGATAAGGCGTTTGATGGAATGCCAATGAGAAAAAAGTCGATCTCAAATTACGGTGAATGATGTGGTTGAATGGAGGGAAGTGAAGAGCTTGGAGAGATGACAAGAAATCTGAAAGATTTAGGACATCCATAGTTTTTTTTTTAAAGCGGAAGTGTATATGTATGCTAACTTTGGTTTTCATACCTTTACGTCCAATTTAAAAACTTTAGCTATCTCTCAACAAAGTGTTTAGTTGCTCATAGTCAAGATAACTTAGGTTTAATTAATTAATTAGTTATATAAAGATAGTTAGATGCGTTAAGTTAGATAGTTAATGGATTATTAGTGGGTTTTGGCAGCAAAAGTCTCCGGACGAAACATTATGTCAACGTGATAATCTTTAATATTATAATGAGCGAGTTCGGGTTATGTCATTTGTAGATAGTCAACTATCTAATCTCAACCACTCATTTTTAAGTGTAAGTTATATTAACCATCCATTTAGTCAATTATTGTCAGTTATCATAATACCCTCAAAGTTTAAATTTATTTACGACATAATTATTTACAAAAGTATCACTCATATAAAATAAACGTTGGTACCATTAGAGGTAATTGTAAAGAGTATGATAAGAGTATTGGATCGGTAAAATGAGTTCTCAGATTCGAGGTTAGACTACGTCACAGTCTTTACTTAAAAAAAGCTCTTAGAGCATCCACAGTTGTTATTCTCATTTGCCAAAATATGGCAGCTACAGTAATAGCATATAGAGGAGTATACTGCAGTCGTCGTTTCTCAAATTTTTCTCATTTGGCAAAAGACCAAATTACCCCTGGACTTTTAAATTCGTTCAATAGAGATCGAAGGGCAAATTGGGAAAAAAAACCCAAAAAAGGAAAAAAAAAAAAAAAAAAGGGAAAATACCCCGGACGGGGTATCTTCTCCCGGACGGGAGAAGACTTCCCGTCTGGGGATTTTTTCCCAAAAAAAATATTTTTTAAAAGGTAAGGACGGGGTATCATTCCCCGTCCGACCCTTTTTTAAATAAAAAAAAATATTAAAATGCCTCGGACGGTATATGATTCACCGTCTTCTAAATTTGAGAATTCTTACTTTCGTTTCTCAAATTTGAGAAACAGATTTGAGACGAATGGAAAAAATGGCAATTATAGCAAACGAGTGCAGCGCACCGTTTGCTATAATATGGAAAAATGGGAGAAATAGAAAACGACTGTGAATGCTCTTAAAACATGCATCGCACGTGCAGATTGCTAGTTCATTGAAATACACAAGTCAGATACCCCTAGAATTCATTGAAATTCTTTCCTAGTCTCCAACCTTCGAAGCCCAAGAGCCCACCACAATCTAGGCCAAGCCCAACTACTGAGGTTAACATAATCTAGTATAAATAAGCAAATAACCCCTCCGCCTTTCCCCATTATTCATTTCATTTTCAAGAAGATCACAACGACCAACTACCTTACCAAAATGGCAGGAGGCGCCAAAAAAATCTTTGAAAAGTTTTTTCAATGTGCTACCTTTGCCTCTTCATCAAGAAATCCATCTCAAGAACCACCACCACCACCAAAACAACAACCACGAATCCCCTTGGGATTCCTCTGTCCCGTCACCTCCCTCCTAATGTTCGGCCCCGTCATAATTGACTCCGGCTACTCCCTGGATGTCAACTCCCTCAAAGCATGCAGAGACCTCGATTTCACCCCTCCTCATCTCCGCAGCCTTCCTCCTCCTTCATTTCCCCGCATTCCCAACCGCAACCTCGACACAGCCATTCGTGAATGGTGCCACACTTACGGCCACCCCATCCCCATCTTCATCTCACACGAATCCGCCTGCCACTTCGTCAGAGGAATCCGGTCCATGTCCACCCCTTCACCTCCTCTTCTTCCTTTCACATTCGACCCTGAAGAAGAAGAGATGATCTTGGATAACCTCCAAGAAGATTCCGATCCTGCATCCAAAGAATCTGAATTAGTATCCCTCCTCACAAAGGAAACCCCACTGTGCTCTCCAAGAATCTTGGATGCCCTCATCACTCTACTTCAAACCAACGGCGGCCTCCTCCGAACCCTTGCGGCTCAAGTGATCTTCCACCTCTCCCTCGAACCCTACAATGGAGCCCACATTCTCCGATCTGGGGCCATTGCTCATCTTATTGCCCTGCTCAACACCCGCGATATCCATGCTTCTGCACAAGCTGCTGTGACCTTGCGGAAACTGGCACAGGATGGTCCATTCTTCTCCCTCACGGTTGGTGCATTGGGTGCGGTCAAACCGCTGCTGGACATGTTCTGCAATAATTTGCTTGACGAGAATGGCAGGAAGATGGGTGGATTGGCCCTCTACCACCTGCTGTTAAATTGCCAAGCAAACGTCGAGGTTCTTGTTGAGAAAGAGGGAGTGTTGAAGTTGATAGGGGCGGCAGAGATTGAGACGTTGTCAAGAGATTTGAGGGAGGAGGCATTGGTAATTTTGGACTGTTTGGTGGTGGTGGAAAGTGGGAGGAAAGAGTTGATGGAAATAGGAAACGTCAAGAAGTTGTTGAAACTGGTGAAGGGAGGAGCAGGGGTCAGTGTGCAGAGCTTGAATGTGATGTATAATGTCTGTCGACTGGAGAATTCAGGGAGGTTTCGTGAGGTTGTTCGGGCGGCAGGAGGGGAGGAGGTGTTGGCAGAAGAGATGGAGGACTGGGGGGTGTATGGAAAGGAGATGGCAGATGGAATGTTGACAGTGATAAGGAGAGTTTAAGGAGATCGAAAAAATTTGATCCTGGATTGGTATTTTACTCTTGTTCTTCTTGCAACAAGAGTTATACTTCTGTGTTTCTAGTAAATAGGTTTGTTCATTTCCTCCTTTTTGTTTTCTTGGAAATTAAGTATATGAGGATTTAATGGTCAGAATTCTTCTGTTAATACGGTGTAAATGAAGAAATTAATGGAACAAAAATTTTCTACGCTGTGATCAGATTCAGATTAAGTCTTTTGGAGTTATTTATTGTCATGATATTAGGGTTTTGAACTTTTTTATTAGACTTGCATGCTAAGGTTTTGATATTGTTTGCGTAGATTCTTTGAAAGCTTGAAACAGTTCGACTGATTAGACTTTAGTGATGCGTTTGGTTTTGAAAAATTTGTCGTACTGCCCTTGTTTTTTAAAATAATTAGGACTTGCCCTATTTTTCAAAATATTTAGCGAGATGCCCTTGTTTGTGACACGTCAGCAACAAACGTTATTGAGAAAAACGGCATCAGTTATTTCTATGCCGTTCTTCCCAATAACGCTATCTTTAAAAAAAAGTGTCGTGCCGTTATTGAGAATAACGGCATAGCTTATTTTTGTTTAAAGATCTCTACAGTATCAATTGTGACTCGAGAGAGAATTGCAAATTGAAATCAACTGATGCCGTTCTCTAAGAAAACGGCATATATTATACTGATGCCGTTTTTCACAATAACGGCATGAGTTAAAAACATTTTGCACATGTTCCTATAATCGAAAAACCTTTCTTCTTCCCCCTTTTCCCTTGCGATTCTTTCCTTCCCCATTTCGACCCCGAAAACCCTAAACCCTTCAAAAAAAAATCCTAAAATCTTCGGGTGTGTAATTGATTTGTATTTGGGTGTGTACTCTTCAATCTTTCATTGAGAGTGCCAAATCATTCCGAATCCGAAATTATTGTAAGTATCCAAAAACCCTAATTTGTATTTTGTAAAGTTGTTTTTTATAGTATGATAGATGTGTGTATTGATAGTATAGTACAAGTAATATAGATTTGTGTTATTGAAGTAGTAATTTTGGAAATAATATTATGTATTGTTAGTGATGTAGGGTTTACAAAATATTGAATTGTTGAGAAAGGTGGAATTGTTCATTTTGTTAGGAAAACAAAGAATTTGGAGAGATATTTTGTTTGGGGGGGGGGGGGGGGGGTTACGTTGTCATTATGATGATTGTAAGTAGTTCAAAATTCTTACTTAGGTTATAAAAGTCTATTTTTTTACAATGTTATGAACGATTCGGATTTGAGGAATAACGCGTTTGTGATGAATTATACTTAGTTTATTTTGAAAATTCTTTTACTAAAATTGTTGTTGATTAGTATTTGTTATTGTTGACAGGCCAATGGATCCTACACAACCATCTTCTTCGCATGGTGTTGGTGCTTCTTCTACTTCTTCATTTGGACCACGGGGACATCCGGGTCTATTAGATCCTACCGTTCTATTTCTGCAAGAAGACCACATATCACAGGCCGTTTGGATCCGGGATGTAGAGAAGATGAGTTTGCAAATGCACAACATCATGCCGGTGATCTCCGGTATTGAAAATTACTTGGTAAGCAGCGGATTCTACGGGATGTCGAAGCTGGCGAAAATCAAGTGTGACCACGCTCTACTTACCGCTCTTGTGGAGCGATGGAGGTCGGAGACACACACGTTTCACTTGCCGGTTGGAGAGATGACGGTCACCCTACAAGATGTAGCCGTGATTGCGGGTCTTCCAATTAATGGGGTGGCCGTCACCGGCAACTTGATGTTCAATAAGGTGGCTTTGGTACGAGATTATCTTGGGCTGGTCGTGCCTGAAATGGATCACGAAGTATGGGTTGGGGAATCAATTAGACGTGCTTTTCTTGATGGGGAGTTCACTAATCGGATGCCAGCCGTACCGACGGACATCCAACTCCAAAATTATACCCGTGCTTACCTACTATCGATGATTGGAGGGATTCTATTCCCTAACTCTTCAGGTGATGTAGTCCACCTCATGTACTTTTCACTCATTGCTGACCTGCAGACAGCCGGCCGATATAGTTGGGAAAGTGCAGCTCTAGCCTCCCTCTACCGTGCACTCTCTAACTGTTCGATGGGGTCGATTCAAATGACCGGGCCGATGTCCATCTTGCAAATATGGTGTTGGGAAAGAATACACCTCGGCCGACCCCGTGTCACGGTCTATCAGAGAGTTGGAGAGTACTATAGGATAATCCTGTGCTGAGAGTTCCTCTCGGTGCCTACTGGGTGGGGAAGCGTACATGGAGGGATAACCCACGTGGTTTCCTCACCTATTACAGGGACGAACTCGATCAGTTGAGGGAAGAGTTCGTCAATTGGACCCCGTACACAAATGATAGGTTGCAACGTCTACCACCGATTTGCACTGCCAATAATCAGTTGTGGTTGACCTTAGTTCTACTTGTGAACCTCTCAGTTGTGGAGTTTTATTACCCCGGCCGTGTTCTTCGCCAATTCAATGCACAACAACCCGTCCCTGTAAACAAATTGTACGATCGTAGACTACACACCATCACGGGTCAAGGTCGTTTACCAAATATGGATTGGGCCGATCACCACTGTGCTTATGTAGGATCTTGGAATGAGCGGATGTACGAGTTGGTAGTTAAGGGTATTGTACGGCCGTATGATGGATCAATGCAAACAGCTTATATGGCATGGTACCGTCGCATCACAAGATTGTATGTCGCGCCAAAAACGGATCTTCCAGCGGGTATCCAACAACCGATACCCGCGCACCAGGTTGAACCACCACCCGCACATTCATCATCACAGCCCATGTATCAACCAAAAGCTTCATCATACCGTTTAATGGTAAATAAGTTTGTTTGTTCAATTACATTTATTTGGAGGAATTTTACTTATGCTTCTTTGATTATGTCTAATTTGGTTTACTATTATAGATCGACAACACATGGGACATGGAGAGGAAATGTGCGTGTAATACCCTGATTTTTCAAATATATGAAAGATTATTTATTTTTATATATGGTATGCATGTGTAGTATGTTGACTATTATTTTTAGCATGATGTAAGAATATTATTATTTTTTTTCTAAGCCCAAATGTTAGTTTACTTATTTTTCTTTTGTTATCTTGGCCCAATTAATTTTAGCCCATGAAATTAAACCCTTTTATTTTTTTCTACAACTTGTAATGTGTAGCATCTTTTTAAGACTTATTTTTTTTTATGTACAAGTTCTTGTAGGGGTGATTTGTGCATGCACGTGCATTTCACATACACGTGCATTGAGCACTATTCTTGGCCGAATTTGAGTAGAGAAGTGGGTGTGAGTCATGGGTAGTTATGTGGAGTGTGGGTGGTTATCACAACTCCCTAGTCCATCCTAGCCCTTGATCCCATAACTATCTACTAAATCCTAGCCCTCCATCTACTCAAATTTGTATATAAATACCCCCTCTCATTCATTATTTCTTTTACACTAAAATCCTATTGTAAGAGAGATTATTTTGTGAGAGAGTTGTGTGTGCTTTCTGTGGAGGCCGGGCATCATCTTCCGAAGGCTTCGGTGTGGAATAAGGAGCAAGGAGCAAGGAGTGCTGCGTTGCATTAAGGAGCTTTTCTGGACTTCGATTACTCCGTCAATAAGGTGGGTGTTTCTCAGGACTTCTAAAGTAGAAAATATGCCATATTTGTGATGATTGTTACTATGCTTATGAGAAGTAAATTCAAACGTACTAGAATTGCTTGAGTATGTCTATGATGATAATTGTAGAAGACTATTAGTGAAATAATAGCACTGAAATCAATGACGATTTGGGTCGGTACAGTCGACTGCCGTTTGGATAAGTCGACTGGTACGAGACATCTATTGCATGTTTTGGTAGAAGTTTCATGTCATAAATGTGTATAACTAAAATGAAATAGTAAGGCTAAACTCATATTCTTCATGGTATACACGACTGAGGAGCCATGAGCCTGTAGAAAAAGAACTAGTGGTGATTAACAAAACTAAGAATGATCTGTGCAGTCGACTGGTGTTATGAACAGTCGACCGAGGCTTTGCTTAAACTATGAATAATCCAGTAGTTTCATGAAATGAAGTATTTTTCTATTGTGTTATTCTAGTGTAATGGATTGAGATCAATATTTTCTTCTCTGCAAGAAAGTTATGAATAAGTATAAATGCATGTTTAAAACACTTCCTTGAAGAAAAGACAATATTAGTTACTTGAAATTCCATGTTGCGATATTACTGAACAATTAAGAGATTTCGTGTTTATGAGACATGAACGTATGTACACTGTAAATTGACATTATGATGCAAGTAAGAGGAAGATAATCCTTTAATTTGAAATATGAATCTGTTCAGTCGACTAATGCGAGTAGCAAGTCGACTGAGCTGAACATGGAAATATACTGTTGAGACCAGGACAGACGACTGATTTGTTGACAGTCGACTGTCACGTGAATAACATTTTGAACATGAAAAGTTGCGGGACAGCCGACTGGCCATGTGCAGCAGTCGACTCTCCCGAGTGTTTATGAAGAACTTGTATTGACTGTACAAGTCGACTGGTCTTTTTCCAAGACGACTGTACAGAGTAAATTTTGATATGTCAGAGATTTCATTTTGATTACTGCTAAGAACTGTGAACTTTATGATTGATGTTGATGAACTCTTTCTATTGCTGTATGAATTTATATGAAATGAATCATGGTTTGAATTGAGAAATTCACATGAATTGAGTCATACTTTGAATGAAGAATTACATGAATATGAAAATTAAGAATACGATATGCTGAGGCAATGAAAATGAATTATGAGTTGGAATTGCTCAAATTGGAAGTTGTGAATTGGAAATTGAACAAAGGAGTAGCTAAGTTTCCCCCGGCAATGGAAATGAAATGAAAAATGAGAATTTAAAGACCAAGGTTGGTCATGTATTGAAATGAATGAATAAGTTCGGTTGAGTGGAGAGGCTAACTCCAGAACTTTGATTTTTATTCATGATTCTATTAAAATAAGGACTAGTACATAGTGGAGATGTAATGAAAGTAAGAGAAAAACATTGAGTATGAGGGCTATTGGGTAGCGGCGAGAGCGTATCCCAGGAATTCCCATGATGAGTCTGGGTGAGGATACTACTCCAGAGTACCGTTCCAGTGGCGACGCTCGTGGGATGTTTGAAGACTACGAGTGGTGTCATGTCTATGGTGAGAGCTGAATTACCACAAGATGTCTGCATGATGAGTCATGTCAGCGATGGGATTCCCTCCAGAGTGCCTAGACATGAGTTCGTAGGTCGGAAAATATCTAGGATACTTACCGTAATTACAGTAGTAGATTAGATCATGGCGAAGGATTGAACCCTATAAAAATGAAGAACGATTGAGAGGCTTGCCCTCAGACCTATGTAGTATGGGATGCATAGAATCCGAACAAGTGTGCATTAGTGTCATGTAAATTAAATAATTGCATTAAGGATTAAGTGCACAATCACAACACGACATCATTAAGATTTTCCCCCTTACTTTATTTTTTGAATGTGAACAAGTTTGTGATTTGTTAAGAAATGAGAATCGTTATACTGTTTCTGGCATAGAGAGGATGGCCATGTATAATTATCGTCGGTTGAATAAACTGACGTACCCATAGTTTGTATGCAGGATAAATTACATGTTAAAGAGGAATGGATGCATAAAGATTTTACCATGTCATTGTACATTTATGTAAATGTTGTAAATTTTTACTTCCGCTGTGCAAATGAAAAGTGTAATGTATGATGTAAACTCTGATGTAAAGTGAAAAGTTTGAATTTCCTTGTAAAATTGTACTAAAGAAAGTGAAAAGATCCTGTAGAACATCTCGAATTCAGTGTATTTGGGATTCGGGGCGTTATAGAGTGGTATCAGAGCCACGTTTTCTACGCTTTCTACACTTGTACAAATTTATAAGGAACGACACCCTAGAAGTGGACATTAGAGTGTGTGTTTGAGTTTAGAGATTTAAATGTAAGTGACTTACATTTGTGTTGCTCTATGACTTATGCTTCCTCCTCTCTATTCTAAGATGGCTGATCACTTCGACCCTGCTGGAGACGACGACTGGCATATCATTGAGGAAGAGTACCATCCTGGACAGGCTAATTCTGAGGACGAGTATCACCCTGGGCAAGCAGATTCTGATGAGGAGGAGTGGCCTGAATCTCGAGAGATTACCCCACCTCCAGACTCATCTGACGATTCTTCTTCTGATGAAGAAGAGGGACCAGTCCTGAGTAGCACTGTGGCTTCTTTTCAGAGGCAGGTGGAAACCCTATGAGAGAGAGAGTTGGAGTATTGGAAGCTCAACTGGCGAAGCGAAAGGACGATTTTTCTATTCTCAGTCACCGGGTATGGGAACTTGAGAAGAAAAAGAACCTGACAGATGTGCTGAAGGATGAAGTTGATGAACTACGGGGAGAACTTCGAGAAGCGAAGAGGAACCGTAGGAGTTAGATTGTTGTAGCTGCTATTTCTTTTATTCTGATGTTAAGAAATGTTTTCAATTCGAATGTATAAAGTTTGGAATTCAATGAAATGCAAGTTGATTTAAGTTCTTGTCTTATACTTCGAATTTAATGGATCTCTTACATCAGAATATGTCGAGAAGAGGTGTTAGGAATGGGGAAGGTTTGGATCTGGAGACCGAACTTGCAAGAGTCTACCAGATGCTGAATGCAGTGGCTATGAACCAAGGAAGGGGGCCAGTGAATCCAGTGCCCGAGGCAATTAAGCTGGTGGAATCATTCAAGAGAATGAAACCACCTATATTCGAGGGAAAGTCAGACCCAGATGCGGCTGACAACTGGATTCGGCAAGTGGAGACAATTTTTGAGGTGTTGGAGACACCGGAGGGCAGCAAGGTCAAATTAGCGACTTTGCAACTGGAGAAGGACGCGGCTGTTTGGTGGCAGTCGATGAGGAGGACCATGGGAGGTATAGTGCTTGGCTGGGAGGAATTTCTGGAAGAATTCCGCAGTCATTATTTTCCCTCCGATGTTCAGGAGAAGAAGGCTATGGAGTTTTTGTCGCTGCAGCAAGGCAGCATGTCAGTGAGAGAGTACGAGACTAAGTTCACTCAGCTCTCTAGGTATGCGCCTGAACTGGTGATGGATGAAGCGAAGAAGGCTCGTAAGTTCGAGCATGGTCTGAGGCCGAGCTTGAGATCTCGGATGATACCTCTTGGTATCAGGCGATTTGACAAGCTGGTCAAGAGGGCGGCAGCGACGGAGGCGGATATGGAGCAGTTCCATGTTGCTCAGAACCAGAGGAACAACTGGCAGTCCGGGAAGAGGCCTGCCAATTCTGAGAGTTTCAAAGGACAACCATCTGCACAGAGGTTCAAACCGACAGAGGCGAACGCTATCAGTGTAGCTGGAGGGCCCAGGAACAATGTGGTGAGACCTTCTGCAATCACTTGCTACAACTGTGGTGAGACGGGACATTACAAATCTCAATGTCTCAAACCACAGACTGACAATCACAATGTGCCAATACAGCAGACTGGAAAGAGGCCGTACCAGCCAGGGCGAGTATTTGCCTTGACGGAAGCTGATGCTGAGGAGGCAGATCAGGTCATCTCTGGTACGAGGGCTGATGTTTAGTGGTTTTTGTCATTTCTTCTTCCCGTTCATATTGTGAAACTGTTATGTAATGGTGTGTATTATGTAACAGGCGAACTTTATCTTAATGGAATGAAAGCTGTTGTATTGTTCGGTATTGGATCCTCTCATACATTTGTGTCTCCTAGATTTGCTAAAATGTTGGGAGTGGAACCGAAGATTTTTCCAGGCAAGATCTTAGCAGTAGCTACTCCGTCAGGGGAAACTTTGACCACTGATCGGTATTACGCTGATTGCGAGATTGTGATTGGAGATCGAATCTTTGGCATTGATCTGATCGAGCTGACTATCTTTGGAGTCGATGTTATCATTGGCATTGATTGGATGTCGGTGTACAGTGCAAGCATCGAGTGCAAGACCAAGACGGTGACAGTGAAGGCTCCAGGAGGACTTGAAGTCAATTTCCAAGGGAAGCAGAAGTGTTCTAAGCTGGTGGCAACTATCCGCAAGGAAGAGACTCCTGTGGAATTGCAAGGGATTCCTGTGGTTCGGGACTATCCGACAGTGTTCTTGGAAGATTTTCCTGGGTTACCTCCGCATCGTGATGTAGAGTTCAGCATCACTGTTCAACCGGGAAGTGCACCAATTTCTAAGGCACCGTATAGGATGGCTCCAGTGGAACAGGATGAGGTGAAACGACAGATTGAGGAACTATTGGAGAAAGGCTTCATTCAACCTAGTGCGTCACCTTGGGGAGCACCAGTGCTTTTGGTAAAGAAGAAGGATGGATCGATGAGAATGTGTATCGATTACCGAGAGCTGAATAAGGTCACTGTTCAGAATAAGTATCCGATTCCTCGAATTGATGACTTGTTCGATCGTCTACAAGGAGCAGCTGTATTCTCCAAAATAGATCTTCGATCAGGATACCACCAAGTGCGAGTGAAAGCTAAAGATGTGCACAAAACTGCATTTAGAACTCGGCATGGGCATTACGAATTCTTAGTTATGCCATTCGGAGTGACGAATGCACCCGCAATCTTCATGGACTTGATGAACAGAGTTCTGAGGCCGTTCATTGATTCTTTCGTCGTGGTATTTATCGACGATATTCTCGTGTACTCCAAGTCAGAGGAGGAACACACCGAGCATCTGGCAGCAGTTTTGCAGAAGTTGGAAGAGCAGAAGTTGTATGCCAAGTTATCCAAGTGTGATTTCTGGAAATCTGAAGTGGCATTCCTAGGTCACATCCTTTCTAAGGAGGGAGTGGCAACTGACCCTCAGAAGATAGAGGCAGTGAGAGATTGGGCTAGGCCTACTACAGTGAAGGAAGTCAGAAGTTTTCTTGGGATGACTGGATACTACAGGAGATTCATTCAAGGTTATGCTCAGATAGCTGTGCTGCTTACTGGACTGACCAAGAAGAATGTGAGCTTCAAGTGGACTGAGCAGTGTGAGGCGAGCTTTCAGGAGTTGAAAGAGAAGCTGACTACTGCACCGATTTTGGCTTTGCCTAGAGCTGGTGTTGAGTATGATGTTTATAGCGATGCTTCACATCGGGGGCTTGGTTGTGTCTTAATGCAAGAAGGAAGGGTAATCGCTTATGGGTCTAGGCAACTATGACCGCATGAGAAAAATTATCCGACTCACGATCTGGAGTTGGCTGCGATTATCTTTGCTTTGAAGCAATGGAGACACTACGTGTACGGTGAGAAGTTGAATATGTACACGGACCACAAGAGCTTGAAGTATATATATCAGCAGAGGGATCTGAATCTGAGGCAGCGAAGATGGTTGGAAGTGCTCGAGGACATGCGACCTGAGATCAAGTATCATCCTGGGAAGGCTAATGTTGTTGCTGATGCACTTAGTCGCAAGAGCAGTTTGGCCAGTTTGATTACAACTCAGAAGCATCTGATTGAAGAGTTGGACCGAGCAGGTATTGAGGTTGTCTTGCAAGGATTGGGAGCATCTTTGGCTCAGTTGAGGCTTCAGCCTACATTGAATGCAAGGATCATTGCAAGTCAGGAGGTTGATGCTGATATACTGGTGATGAAGGAGCAGGTTAGTGCTGGCAAGTTGCCCGGATTTCAAATCAGGGATGGAGTGCTGTGGTTCGGAGATAGGTTATGTGTTCCAAATCAGGCGGACCTGAAAGAGAGTATTCTTCAGGAGGCGCATGCTACTCTCTTGTCGGTACATCCTGGGAGTACTAAGATGTACAAAGACATCAAACAGCATTTCTGGTGGTCAGGTTTGAAGCGGGATGTGGCTGAATTTGTTGCGAAGTGTGAGGTTTGTCAGCAAGTCAAAGCCAAAAATCAGAGACCCGGAGGTCTATTACAGCCGTTACCTATTCCGGAATGGAAGTGGGATAACATCAGTATGGATTTCATTACGGGATTGCCTAAGAGTCCTAAAGGCAATGATGCGATTTGGATTATAGTCGATCGACTGACCAAGTCCGCTCACTTTTTGGCGATGAAACTCACTGCTTCGATGGACAAGTTAGCCGAGATGTATGTTGGCGAGATTGTCCGACTTCATGGTGTTCCCTCAACTATTGTGTCTGATCGAGATGCGCGGTTTACTTCGCATTTCTGGAGGAGTCTCCAGACAGCTTTGGGTACCAAAACAGATTTCAGCACTGCTTTTCATCCGCAAACCGATGGGCAGACCGAGAGAGTCAACCGTATTCTTGAGGATATGCTGCGGTGTTGTATACTAGACTTTGGAGGCAGTTGGGAAAGGCATTTACCCTTGGTAGAGTTTGCCTACAACAACAGTTTTCAGGCTAGCATCGGGATGGCGCCGTACGAAGCTTTGTATGGCAGAAAGTGCAGGACTCCTGTTTGTTGGTATGAAGTTGGGGAGCGTCAGTTGTTTGGTCCTGAGCTTGTGCAGCAAACTTTTGAGAAAATTGTTCTGATCAGAAAAAGGTTGGTGGAAGCTCAGAGCAGGCAGAAAAGCTATGCACACAACCGGAGAAGGGACCTTGAGTTTGAGGTTGGTGACTTCGTCTTTCTGAAGGTATCACCCAGTAAAGGGGTGGTTCGATTTGGCAAAGGCGGGAAGTTAGCCCCGAGGTTTATAGGTCCGTATAAGATATTGAAAAGGATCGGAAAAACTGCTTACCGGCTTGAATTACCGGAAGAGTTGTCTCAGGTGCACAATGTCTTCCATGTGTCTATGCTGAGAGGTTATATTCCAGATCCGAGTCATCATTTGCCTGAAGTGCCGGAAGGTTTGCAGTTAGACCTGAATTACATCGAGTCTCCTGTCGAGATTGTTGACCGTAGGGAGAAAGTCTTGAGGAATAAGACGATACCGATGGTCAAGGTAGTCTGGAGAAACCACTTGGTTGAAGAGGCTACTTGGGAGTCTGAGGAGAGGATGTTGAAGGACTATCCTGAGCTTTTTGCTTGATTGTATCTTTGTATTCTTTTGTTCTTGTGTTGTGTTGTATCTTTGTTTTTTTTCTTGCTCTTGACCGTAGTTCTGGGGACGGAACTATTCTAAGGAGGGAGTGATGTAATAATACCCTGATTTTTCAAATATATGAAAGATTATTTATTTTTATATATGGTATGCATGTGTAGTATGTTGACTATTATTTTTAGCATGATGTAAGAATATTATTATTTTTTTTCTAAGCCCAAATGTTAGTTTACTTATTTTTCTTTTGTTATCTTGGCCCAATTAATTTTAGCCCATGAAATTAAACCCTTTTATTATTTTCTACAACTTGTAATGTGTAGCATCTTTTTAAGACTTATTTCTTTTTTATGTACAAGTTCTTGTAGGGGTGATTTGTGCATGCACGTGCATTTCACATACACGTGCATTGAGCACTATTCTTGGCCGGATTTGAGTAGAGAAGTGGGTGTGAGTCATGGGTAGTTATGTGGAGTGTGGGTGGTTATCACAACTCCCTAGTCCATCCTAGCCCTTGATCCCATAACGATCTACTAAATCCTAGCCCTCCATCTACTCAAATTTGTATATAAATACCCCCTCTCATTCATTATTTCTTTTACACTAAAATCCTATTGTAAGAGAGATATTTTTGTGAGGGAGTTGTGTGTGCTTTCTGTGGAGGCCGGGCATCATCTTCCGAAGGCTTCGGTGCGGAACAAGGAGCAAGGAGCAAGGAGTGCTGCGTTGCATTAAGGAGCTTTTCTGGACTTCGATTACTCCGTCAATAAGGTGGGTGTTTATCAGGACTTCTAAAGTAGAAAATATGCCATATTTGTGTTGATTGTTACTATGCTTATGAGAAGTAAATTCAAACGTACTAGAATTGCTTGAGTATGTCTATGATGATAATTGTGGAAGACTATTAGTAAAATAATAGCACTGAAATCAATGACAATTTGGGTCGGTACAGTCGACTGCCGTTTGGATAAGTCGACTGGTACGAGACATCTATTGCATGTTTTGGTAGAAGTTTCATGTCATAAATGTGTATAACTAAAATGAAATAGTAAGGCTAAACTCATATTCTTCATGGTATACATGACTGAGGAGCCATGAGCCTGTAAAAAAAGAACTAGTGATGATTAACAAAACTAAGAATGTTCTGTGCAATCGACTGGTGTTATGAACAGTCGACCGAGGCTTTGCTTAAACTATGAATAATCCAGTAGTTTCATGAAATGAAGTATTTTTCTATTGTGTTATTCTAGTGTAATGGATTGAGATCAATATTTTCTTCTCTGCAAGAAAGTTATGAATAAGTATAAATGCATGTTTAAAACACTTCCTTGAAGAAAAGACAATATTAGTGACTTGAAATTTCATGTTGCGATATTACTGAACAATTAAGAGATTTCGTGTTTATGAGACATGAACGTATGTATACTGTAAATTGACATTATGATGCAAGTAAGAGGAAGATAATCCTTTAATTTGAAATATGAATCTGTTCAGCCGACTAATGCGAGTAGCAAGTCGACTGAGCTGAACATGGAAATATACTGTTGAGACCAGGACAGACGACTGATTTGTTGACAGTCGACTGTCACGTGGATAACATTTTGAACATGAAAAGTTGCGGGACAGCCGACTGGCCATGTGCAGCAGTCGACTCTCCCGAGTGTTTATGAAGAACTTGTATTGACTGTACAAGTCGACTGGTCTTTTTCCAAGACGACTGTACAAAGTAGATTTTGATATGTCAGAGATTTCTTTTTGATTACTGCTAAGAACTGTGAACTTTATGATTGATGTTGATGAACTCTTTCTATTGCTGTATGAATTTATATGAAATGAATCATGGTTTGAATTGAGAAATTCACATGAATTGAGTCATACTTTGAATGAAGAATTACATGAATATGAAAATTAAGAATATGATATACTGAGGCAATGAAAATGAATTATGAGTTGGAATTGCTCAAATTGGAAGTTGTGAATTGGAAATTGAACAAAGGAGTAGCTAAGTCTCCCCCGGCAATAGAAATGAAATGAAAAATGAGAATTTAAAGACCAAGGTTGGTCATGTATTGAAATGAATGAATAAGTCCGGTTGAGTGGAGAGGCTAACTCCAGAACTTTTTATTCATGATTCTATAAAAATAAGGACTAGTACATAGTGGAGATGTGATGAAAGTAAGAGAAAAACATTGAGTATGAGGGCTATTGGGTAGCGACGAGAGCGTATCCCAGGAATTCCCATGATGAGTCTGGGTGAGGATACTACTCCAGAGTACCGTCCCAGTGGCGATGCTCGTGGGATGTTTGAAGACTACGGGTGGTGTCATGTCTATGGTGAGAGCTGAATTACCACAGGATGTCTGCATGATGAGTCATGTCAGCGATGGGATTCCCTCTAGAGTGCCTAGACATGAGTTCGTAGGTCGGAAAATATCTAGGATACTTACCGTAATTACAGTAGTAGATTAGATTATGGCGAGGGATTGAACCCTATAAAAATGAAGAACGATTAAGAGGCTTGCCCTCGGACCTATGTAGTATGGGATGCATAGAATCCGAACAAGTGTGCATTAGTGTCATGTAAATTAAATAATTGCATTAAGGATTAAGTGCACAATCACAACACGACATCATTAAGATTTTCTCCCTTACTTTATTTTTTGAATGTGAACAAGTTTGTGATTTGTTAAGAAATGAGAATCGTTATACTGTTTCTGGCATAGAGAGGATGGCCATGTATAATTATCGTCGGTTGAATAAACTGACGTACCCATAGTTTGTATGCAGGATAAATTACATGTTAAAGAGGAATGGATGCATAAAGATTTTACCATGTCGTTGTACATTTATGTAAATGTTGTAAATTTTTACTTCCGCTGTGCAAATGAAAAGTGTAATGTATGATGTAAACTCTGATGTAAAGTGAAAAGTTTGAATTTCCTTATAAAATTGTACTAAAGAAAGTGAAAAGATCCTGTAGAACATCTCGAATTCAATGTATTTGGGATTCGGGACGTTACAGTGCGAGTGTCTTGAAGAGCAACGCCAATAAGGCATGCAAAGAATTGGCACGAGACCTCCTGTGCATTTGTCGTACCTCTCTTGAAGGCGTTGGAGATGGTCCACGTTTCAATGACCTTATGCGGTCAACCAAAGAGCAACGCCAACAAGTACGACCTACTGCTAGTCAAGCTCCACCTCCACCACAACAAGCATTGGAATTGGGAGAACCCCTCGCACCTCAAACTCAACCTCAAACTCCATCACATCATCCACGAAGGGGTAAGACCGTTCGATTCCCTCCTACGCAAAGCGAATTGGCAAATCCCGAGATTGAAGTAGGAGGAGGTGATGACGAAGAAGGAGTTGGTCCTAGTGAACCCGCAACGCAAGAGACCCGGAAACGTAGGCGGAAAGTCCCGGCTCGAAGGAGGAGAGCACCCCAACACTTCACGCCAAGTTAAACCGTAGAAAACTTTATGTGTTATTGATGTTTATTGTTTTTTTGTCATTATAGACTTGATGTAGTGCATGCAATGTAGTTGATGAATTGTTTAAGTATTTTTAAGTTTGATGTGCATGTTTTCAAAGATTTTGTGCATGTTTTTAAGTATTGTGCAAAAGTTTGTGATGAAATCTGGTTGAAAAATTTTAAGTTTGTGAAGTATGTTTAAGCATTGGAATTTTTAAGTCTGTGAACTTGATGAAGTTTGTGAAGGAAAGCATGTGAATTTGTAAGTTTGTAAATTTTTAAGTTAAATTTGTAAGATGAATTGGATATTGATGAATTGAATTGATTTTGAAGTCTGGATGTCTGTGAATTGATGAATTGATCAAGACATGTACAGATCAAGTCTGGATGTCTGTGCATGTCTGTGAAGTGAAAACCCTGAATAAAAGATGCCGTTATTGACAATAACGGCATCTTAATCCTGTAACGTTCTTGCAAATAACGGCATCAGTATGGATGGAAAATTAGGAGATATGGAGTATGCTGCCAATATTTCTGTGTCCACAGTCGTTATCCACATTAACGGCATCCTAAACTGATGCCGTTATTTAAGATAACGGCATCTTTGTATTACCCACCTGCCTTCCAAGATAACGGCATATATGAAGATGTCCATAAGTATGCCGTTATCCAAGATAACGGCACCTTCAAATCCTGCCGTTTTCTAAAAAAAGGCATCAATTCTGTTCGCCGTTGTTCAGAAGCACGACATCAGTGAAACATCAAAATCTCAAATTTTCAGATTACTGCCAAACTATCTGTCTCCACAGTCGTCCTTGAGAATAACGGCATAGAAAGAAGATGTCGTTATTTACAACAATGGCATTTGTTGTTTGAACAGTTGTGCATGTTTTCTGTGCATGTTTTGTTGTGATTGTTTATTTACAACAAATTTAACTATATCCACCACCAATTCAAACCACAAATCTCATTCCAAACAATTTAAACTTAAATTGCTCAACATATAAAAAGATGTCCATAATTTCATACAAACACTTACAAAGGATGAGACATAACTAACATCCAATAACAAGGAAAATATTCAAGTGCGGGTAGATTGTGAAATCCCCACACTTTGTACATTCTTACAACTCCATCTATTGTGTCCACTTACACCACATTTCGAACACACTTTTCCACCACTCCCACCTTCTTGTGCGTCCATGTCATTGCGGATGCGAGTACTCTTAGGCCTCCCCTTCACTCGACGAAGACTAGAATCAACTATTAGTACCGGTGCGCTTTGGGTAGGCCAATAAGATTCATCTGGTATAGGATTGAAAGTTGGTGCCCATGTTTTTGCTAACGAATCTGTAGAGTAGAAGGGATCTATGTACGGTTGATAATCAAGCGCACGTGAAGCACATGCTGCTAACACATGAGAGCATGGAACGTGGATCAGTTGAAATTTGCCACATGTACAAGTTCGGCCTTCTAGGTCCACCGTATGCCAATGTCCACCTTTTTGATATCCACCGTCCATTCTAATGCCCGTTTTCACCCCAAAAACACCATCGCGATTATTAAACATTATGGCCTCATGTAAATTGGATTTTTCACGGCGGACATCAATTAGGTCCTGAATCCGGGGTGCCCATAGTTTACCTTCACTGATAAGTGCCTATGCGGCCTCACGCCTCAGTGAAGTACATGTTTAGATGAAAAAATATCTGTTCTACAATTGCGGTGACAGGTAAGCTACGAACACTTTTTAGAACCGAGTTGAAAACTTCGGACAGATTTGTTGTCATTATACCATATCTACGCCCACCATCAGCAGTAAGTGCTCATTTCTCAATTGCTTTTTCCTTTACCCAATTAGCCGCATAAGCATTGCTAGCTTCAAGTTGTGCCATCTTTTCCTCGTACTTTTTCCACTGATTTTGACATGCAATTACCTTCAGTTTATTCATCAAAAATTTCGAACCAAATTTTTTTATGAAAATTGCTAGCAAAATGCCGCATACAGTACCGATGATATGCAAATGGTTCCCTCCACGTGCCAAACTCATTTTCCATTGCTGATAAAATACCGGCATGTCGGTCAGAAATGACACAAAGACCTTCACGATCTGTAACAAAGCACCGAATACAGTTCATGAACCATGTCCACGTTTCTATGCTTTCACCTTCAACCAGTGCAAACACAAATGGAAACAACCTCCCGTTTGCGTCTGGTGAAACCGCAATCAGCAAACAGCCTTTATATTTTCCGTACAAGTGAGTGCCGTCTACACTTACAACTGGTCTACATGATTTAAATCCTTCGATGAAAGGACCGAATGCCCAAAAAACACCCTTAAATATTTCTATACCCGGTCCGATCGTAATCTTCGCCCAATGTACAGTCGTACCCGGATTTGAAGCTTGAATTGAATTGAGTAGATATGGTAATTTAGTGTACGCTGTTTCAAAAGAACCATATAGTTTTTCAATTGCTTTATGTTTTGCCTTCCAAGCTTTCCAATATGATATTGTGTATTGGAGCTGATATGGCTAAAAATGGGGTTTAATCGGAACCGTCCAAATCGGGCGCGAATCTCGAGACCTGAGGGTAAAACGGTAATTTCGCCCACAAAAGGACCAAAACGGATATTGGATCTGCCCTCCTAGGGCCCAATAATCCGCGAATGGATCCACCACCAAGAGGGTGCGGGTCTCGACCCGCTGCGTACCCAATCCATCAAGATAGAGTCAGGGTTCCTGATTAAATACGATCAACGGCCCTGATGGACGTCTATCTTTTCACGGGGGATTAGGGATTAAATTCCTTATCTGATTACAGGGAATATATATTGTCAGATTACCTTCCTCATCTGATTATGGAGGACATTCCTTATCAAATCACGGGGATTACATTCCTAATCCGTTCCCTAAGACGCCTATAAATACCCCCCATCCATCTCCATTAAGAGGTAATCAACTCTTCACCAGTTTTTACGCTCTTTCATAATCTCTTTGATTACTGACTTGAGCGTCGGAGGGTGCGTCGCCGGGATCCCCCCCGGTGTCTCGCACTTTTTGCAGGTGCACGGCAGGAACGACGAACGAGGCCCGACGGAACAGGTACGCAGGTTTTCCTATTCAGTTTCCCCAAGAATCCACAAGTTCTATCTGTTTGCCCCCACACCAAATTTAGCGGCAACAGATTGGCGCCGTCTGTGGGAAACAAACGAATAGAGACCTCTCCCCTTCCCGGTGAACAGGTTTTCTCCTGCCATGCCGCCTCGCAAAGTTAGATCTAGGGGCTCCAACCGAGCGCCCAACCCTGACCAGCAAGAAGTCCTTCCTGATCCCGCTCAGCAACAAGGGCAACTCCCTCCTACCATAGAAGAGCCGCTCCAACGGAACCCTCCACCTCCTGATCCAAAGGGGCCTAACCCCCAGAAACAGCCCCTTCACCAAGAGAACATCTCCATCCACAACGCCTCCAGTGCTTCCATGGCCTCCCATCACCCCCGGGCCTCTGGTCGCCACAATGCCCCTCCCAAACGCCCGGAAGATGATGACCTTCGTCGCCATCTGGATGAAAAGCGGGCTCGGGGGGAAGCCTCCCGCCAGCAAGAGCGATCCCCCCGTCACCGAGAGCACAGGAGGTCCCCCATCCGAAGAGGAAGAAAGGACTCCCCCGATTATCACCGAAGAAGGCATTCTCCCGCAGGTCGGCAGCAGCCTAGGAACAATGAGGCACCCATCACCCGTGCCGAGTTCCAGCAGTTCCAAGCAATGGTACAACAGGCCCTCAACCTCCATCAAAATCCCAATGGGCCGAGGGCCCCATCCCCTCCTCCGGTCCGAAGCCCTCGCCAACGGTCCCCCTCTCCTCGTCCTGCACCAACCAACTCCCGGCGCACCCTGAGTCCTCGTCGCTCCCGAAGTGACCGCCGCCGCAGCCCTCGCTCCCCCTCATACGAAGACGAGTCCCGTGGTCCGGCGAATTACCGTCGGAGGGATGACATCATGGACCGCCGTCTCAACGAAGTGGAAAAGCTCCTGGGTCAGATAAACCGAGAAGAGGAACTCAGGGGGAGGACCCTACGTCCTAGCCGGCCCCCGTTCTCCCGAACCATAGTGGATGCCCCTGTACCGTTCGGCTTCAAACCTCCCCAATTCGAAAATTACACCGGCGAGACCGATCCAGTTGATCACATCGAAGGCTTTAAGACTTTGATGCTCCTCCACCAAGCTTCCGATGCCCTCCTCTGCAAAACATTCCCCGCGACACTCAAAGGTCCGGCTCGAGAATGGTACTCTCGTCTCGCCCCGGCATCGATATTCTCCTTTGAACAGTTCGAAACCCTCTTCATCACCCACTTTGTCAGCAGCCGAAGGACCGAGAAAACCAGTATCTCACTATTGCACCTCCGTCAGCAAAAGGGGGAAAAACTGAGGGACTACGTGAAGAGGTTCACAGCCGAAGCTAGAACTATTGCCTCCCTCGACCAATCGGTCGCTACCGCAGCATTCCAATCCAACATTCTCAATTCCAACCTCCGCTCCTCCCTAGCCAAGAAACCCCCACATGACTTTTCCGACCTTCTTCTTCGCACCGAAAAGTACATTCGGGCCGAAGAGGCCGAGCACCCCCCCAACTGGGAAGTGCCCGCCTCCGGGCTTAAAAGGAAGGGGGCAGAAGAAGAAGGAGCCAAGAAGCTCCAGAAGGATAATGCCGGCCAGCGCCGACCTCCCCCTAGATTTGAGAAGTTCACTCCCCTCAACGCTAACCTCTCGGCCATCTTCATGGAGGTCGAAAAAGATGGGGTCTTGCCTCCAGCTCCCAAAATGAATACTCCCGCTAAGAGAAGAGATAAAGAGAAATGGTGCCGCTATCACCGGGACCACGGGCATGACACCAACGACTGCCGTGCTCTGAGGAACGAGATCGAAGCCCTTATCCAGAGGGGACAGCTGACGAAGTTTGTAAAAAAGGACCGAGCCGAGCTCCCTCTCCCGCCTCGGGGGGCTAACAAGCGTCCGGAAAGAGAAGAGACGCCAGACTTCGAGGAAGAGCGAGTCCTCCACCTCATCCATGGGGGTCCAATGGGAGGCTCCTCGAACTCCTCCCGAAGAGCGTTTATCAGAGAGGTCAATTCAGTCCGAACCACGCCTCCTCCCGAGGGCCTCGGAGTGCCAGTTACCTTCTCCGACGAAGATCTCGAGGGAGTCCGTATCCCGCATTGTGACGCTCTCGTCATCAGCCTCCACATGGCAAATTTCAAAGTGGAGAGGATCTTAGTCGACAACGGCAGCTCCGTCAACATCCTATTCCTCTCCGCTTTCAAAGGCCTAAAGCTCTCCAGAGACAGACTCAAACCCGCCGGTTACACTCTCCATGGGTTCACGGGGGTTCCGGTAACTATAGAAGGGGTGATCACCCTCGATGTAACTGCCGGACAGACCCCTACCACCAGAACGGAGCCAATGGACTTCATGGTAGTGGATGTTCCCGCTGCCTACAACGTCATTTTGGGCAGGCCCGGCCTCGCGGCTCTGGAAGCAGTTCCCTCGGCATATCATCTGAAGATGAAATTTCCCACCCGATCCGGGGTCGGAGAAGTAAGGGGAAATCAGGAGCAGGCCCGGAAATGCTACATGACTTCGACCCTTGGGCCCGTCCTCTCTTTAGAGACCCTGGAAATTCCCCAAGATTCCACAAGACCGACCTCCGAGCCAGCGGACGAACTGGAGGAGGTGCTCTTCTCCGAACAAGAGCCGACCCGCAAGTTCTTCGTAAGCAAGGCCCTCCCGTCCGCCCTATACTCAGATATTGTGGAATGCATCCGGGACAATCAAGACCTCTTCGCATGGTCCGCAGCTGACATGCCCGGTATCTCCGAAGAACTCTTAGTCCACCGCTTGAGTGTTGATCCGGGGTCCAAACCGGTTCAGCAGAAGAGGCGTAAGTTTGCCCCCGAGCGACAGCTCGCTATTAAAGAAGAGGTAGATAAATTGCTGAAGGCCCGATTCATACAGGAGGTAAACTACCCTGAATGGTTATCGAACGTAGTAATGGTGAAGAAGTCCAACGGAACATGGAGAATTTGCATTGATTTCACCGACCTCAACAAAGCCTGTCCCAAAGATCCCTTCCCTCTACCGAGCATCGACACTCTGATTGACGCAATCTCGGGACATGAGCTTCTAAGCTTCATGGACGCTTTCTCGGGTTACAATCAGATAAGGATGTTCCCGCCGGATATCCCAAAGACGTCTTTTGTGACCGACCAAGGCCTTTATTGCTACAGGGTCATGCCATTCGGCCTAAAGAACGCAGGGGCAACATACCAGCGCCTCGTCAACAAAGTTTTTCAGGCTCAGATCGGCAGAAACATGGAAGTGTATGTCGATGACATGCTGGTGAAAAGCATCCGAGGTGTTGATCATGTGACCGACCTCCAAGAAGCATTTGATGTTTTAAGAAGGAACAATATGAGACTCAACCCGAACAAATGTGCGTTCGGTGTCTCATCAGGCAAGTTCCTCGGCTTTATGGTTAGCCAACGAGGAATAGAGGCGAATCCGGAGAAGATCAAGGCCATACTGGACATGGCCCCCCCTAGAAATGTCAAAGAAGTTCAGAGGCTGACTGGTCGCTTAGCCGCCATAGGGCGCTTCCTGTCGAAGTCCGGGGAGAAGTGCCTCCCGTTCTTCAAAGCCCTCAGGGGGGCTAAAGGATTCGAGTGGGGGCAGCAGCAACAAGACTCCTTTGACCAGCTTAAAGCCTACCTCGTCAATCCCCCTCTCCTTAGCAAACCAGTACCCGGCGAACCGCTCTACCTCTACCTCGCGGCTTCCGAACAGACGCTCAGTGCGGTCTTAGTCAGAGAAGAAGAAAGGGCTCAGAAGCCCATATACTACGTCAGCAAGGTGCTCCGGGATGCCGAACTTCGGTACCCGAAAATTGAGAAAATGGCGTATGCCCTGGTAATGGCCGCGAGAAAACTTAGACCCTACTTTCAGTCTCATTCGGTGGTCGTCCTTACCGACCAGCCACTGAAACAGATTCTTCACAAACCCGAGACTTCTGGTCGCCTCATGAAGTGGTCGATCGAGCTGAGCCAGCACGATATAACTTATCAGCCTCGGACTGCAATCAAGGCACAGGCACTGGCCGAATTCATAGTTGAGACTACAATCCCCGAGTCTGGCCAAGCAGCAAAGGGACCCCCCGTCTGGTCGGTCTATGTTGACGGGTCCTCTTGTAATGAGGGTAGCGGGGCAGGAGTCATCCTGGCAGGACCAGATGGCTTCATCCTCCAATACTCACTCCGGATAAATTTCAAAGCCTCGAACAACGAGGCCGAATATGAAGCACTAATAGCCGGGCTTCGAATGGCCCGAAATGCTGGGGCACATCGGCTACAGATTTTCAGCGACTCCCAGTTGATTGTTAACCAGGTCCTCGGCGAGTATGAAGCCCGCGACGATAGAATGGCTAAATACTTGTCCAAAGTAAAGAGCCTCATGGCGCTGTTCGACGAGGCTCTCATCCAAAGGATCCCTCGAGAAGAAAATGCTCAGGCCGACGCCTTATCCAAGTTAGCCTCCTCCTCCCTTCAAGGTCTGGAACAGACCGTTTTGATAGAAGTCCTCCTAAAGCCGAGCATAGAGGACGAAGCGCCAGACTCCGTTGAAGCATTGCCCGTCCTCCTCGAAGACAACTGGATGAAACCCATTGTCGAATTCCTGAGGAACGGACTCCTCCCTGAAGATCCGAGGGAAGCACGAAGAATTAGGGCCCGAGCCGAGCGTTTTACTTTACTCGAAGGCATCTTATACAAACGCTCCTTCACCCAAGCGGATGGTCGACCGTATCTAAGGTGCCTCTCCCCCGAGCAAGCCGACTACGCCCTACAGGAGCTCCATGAGGGGATCGGCGGAGCCCATTCTGGATCCAGGGCTCTGGCGCGCAAGGTATTGAACTATGGATATTACTGGCCCACTCTCCTACGGGACGCCGAACGACACGTTCGGCAGTGCAGCTCCTGCCAAAAGTATGCAGACATCCGACGTCTTCCGCAGGCACCGCTGACCTCCCTATCAAGTCCCGTTCCCTTCGCTATGTGGGGGATGGACTTACTGGGACCATTCCCTCCAGCCCCCGGACAGCTAAAGTTCCTAGTCGTGGCAGTCGACTATTTCTCTAAGTGGATAGAAGCCGAGCCCCTGGCTACGATCACCGAACATAGGGTCGTTCAGTTCTTCTGGAAGAATGTGATTTGCCGGTTCGGCGTTCCCCGAGTCATAGTCACAGATAACGGGACACAGTTTACTGGAGCCACCTTCCGAGCCTTGTGTGAAGACCTTTCCATACAACACCGATTCTCCTCCGTCTCCCATCCCCAGTCGAATGGCCAAGCTGAGAATGCCAACCGACAGATTCTTGCAGGAATCAAGAAGAGGTTAGACAAGTGTTCCAAGGGACTATGGGTCGATCAGCTGCCGAACGTACTCTGGAATCACCGCACCACCAAGCGGACCCCAACAGGCGAGAGCCCATTTAATCTCACCTATGGGGCCGAAGCCATCATCCCCCTAGAAGTCGGGATACCCTCTCCTCGCCTGATCGCTTATGAAGAAGAGCAGAATGCTAGAGAACTCAGAACAAGCCTAAATCTGATAGACGAAATCCGAGAGAGAGCTGCCATACGCCAGCAAGCTTACCGAAGAAGGATCGAGCTGGCATACAACAAAAGAGTCCGCCCAACGGACCTCAAAGAAGGGGATTTAGTCCTTCGGAAGTTGGCCATATCATTCCCCGGGCAGAAAAGCAAGCTGGCCCCGAACTGGGAGGGACCGTACAAGATCTCGAAAGTAATCCGCCCCGGTACGTACAAGCTAGAGGATCTCGAAGGCAGAGAAATTCCCCGGACTTGGAACGCCGACCATCTTTTGAAATACCAAGAGAAGGCAACTACGTCTCTCCAAGTAACTCGAGATGTCGAACCGTTCCCCTCCTTTCTCTAGTCATAGTTTGTCCTTTTTGTGCTTTCTTTTATTATTGTAATAACGGCTAGCAACTTTAGAAGCAGCCGATCATTAGATGTTAATAAATGAAGTTTCTTCATGTTTTCACTACTATTACATCCCTCTGCTTGTAACTCTTTAATGTCACAATGGTTCCGGAGTCCCACACTTGGCTCGATTCTACTTCGCGAGCTCGCTCCTAAGCGAGCTAGAAGTAGCTCGCCATTCGAAAATGCTCCCACAGCCGTTGAATGGTACGGAGTCCAACACTTGGTTCGACCCTACTCCGCAAGCTCGCTCCTAAGCGAGCTAGGGGTAGTTCGCCATTCGAAATTGCTCCTACACCCCTTAAACTGACAATGGTTCCGGAGTCCAACACTTGGCTCGATTCTACTTCGCGAGCTCGCTCCTAAGCGAGCTAGAAGTAGCTCGCCATTCGAAAATGCTCCCACAGCCGTTGAATGGTACGGAGTCCAACACTTGGTTCGACCCTACTCCGCAAGCTCGCTCCTAAGCGAGCTAGGGGTAGTTCGCCATTCGAAATTGCTCCTACACCCCTTAAACTGACAATGGTTCCGGAGTCCAACACTTGGCGCGATTCTACTTCGCGAGCTCGCTCCTAAGCGAGCTAGAAGTAGCTCGCCATTCGAAAATGCTCCCACAGCCGTTGAATGGTACGGAGTCCAACACTTGGTTCGACCCTACTCCGCAAGCTCGCTCCTAAGCGAGCTAGGGGTAGTTCGCCATTCGAAATTGCTCCTACACCCCTTAAACTGACAATGGTTCCGGAGTCCAACACTTGGCTCGATTCTACTTCGCGAGCTCGCTCCTAAGTGAGCTAGAAGTAGCTCGCCATTCGAAAATGCTCCCACAGCCGTTGAATGGTACGGAGTCCAACACTTGGTTCGACCCTACTCCGCAAGCTCGCTCCTAAGCGAGCTAGGGGTAGTTCGCCATTCGAAGTTGCTCCTACACCTCTTAAACTGACAATGGTTCCAGAGTCCAACACTTGGCTCGATTCTACTTCGCGAGCTCGCTCCTAAGCGAGCTAGAAGTAGCTCGCCATTCGAAAACGCTCCCACAGCCGTTGAATGGTACGGAGTCCAACACTTGGTTCGAACCTACTCCGCAAGCTCGCTCCGAAGCAAGCTAGGGTAGTTCGCCATTCGAAATTGCTCCTACACCCCTTAAACCGACAATGGTTCCGGAGTCCGCCAAACGAGCTAGGGACAGCTCACCGTCCTAAAAAACGCTCCGACGATGTTAACCTAATCAAGCAAGTGCACAACTCGGCTCGACGTTACTTCGCGACTCCACTCATGATCGACCTAAAAGAAGCTCGCCATTCGGAGTTCGACAGTTCAGAAGTTACCCCATGATAGACAACATTCACAGCAATAAAACACGCAAGTTCGGCAATAACGCATTTATTAATGAAACAGATGTGATACAAAGGCAAACACAAACAGGAGCACGACTCAACAAGGATATTTACAATACCGACTCGTCACACTTAGCGAAAAGCAAAAAAAAAAAAAAGAGCAAAGAACGCGCGGAACCGACCACCTCAGCGCTTCTTCGGAGCTGGAGCATTCCGCTTCAAGGACACTCGAGAGTGACGACGCTTGTCCCCGGACCGTGACCCCAAGCCGGCAAACTGGGACGTATCCTCGGCACCGCTCCTGGCAGCTACGCCGACAGACGCCCCGCTCGAGGAGATTGCCACCGAGCTCTGCGCGTCCCCCGGGCTTGGTTGGCCGATCCGCTGACGGGTCGCCATCTCATAGAAAGTAATGCCCCGCTCACTCTCAGCACGAGTGCATGACGTGCTTCGAACGTTGACCGGCCCTGAATGTGGCTTCAGACGAGCCACTTCCGCCTCCAACTCTGAGATCCTGTCCCGCAACGAGTCGTCTTTAACGTCGACTTCGAAACGTGGGGGTATCGCGGAGTCCGGCACTCCAGATCGACTAGCGACGAGGCGCCGAAGGTGGGTGACTTCGATGCTTTTATCCACCGTCGCCCTCTTGAGCGCTTCGACTTCAGCAGTCAACTCGACTCGTTCAGTCGTCAACTTGGCCACCTCGGCCGTCAGCCCCTCGCCCTCACTCCGGAGCTTCGCCTCTACGGACTGCAGATGCTGTATCTCGGAAAGCAACTCGTCCTTCTCCGCTGTTATTTTGGACAAATTATGACGAATGCACTGAACACGAATCTCATTACTGAAATCAGTGGGCAAGTGTTCACCTTCGGGTATGAGCTCGGCGATTCGGCTTTCCAAACGACGAATCTCGATATCACGCCGGCCAAGGACGAGCTGGAGATGCTTCCTCTCGCTCTCGGCTCGGCGCAATCCGAGCTCGACCTCATAAAGTTTCTCCCTACACCTAGCCAGACACAGCCTCGTCGCCCCTAGGCCAGCTTCGGCTTTAACCTCTTCGTCCGGGCGGGAAAGCTCGACGTCTTGGGGGATTACCATAAGCTGCAAAGAAATCGGAGCAATCAGCGAAAACGTTGAACGTGGCCGAAGCACCGCACTTGGAAAAATTTTCATCTCTAAAAACAAAGTTTGACGGTTCGGCAAAAGAGGGGGCATAAAACAGAAATTTCCGAGCACCAACACTTGCAAAAATTTTGATTTCATTTACGTCAAAAGAAGCGGTGGCCAGTCCGCTATTAGGCATTACAAAGTTCGATAAAAAAAAAAGAGAGAAAAAGAGCAGAAACGGCCAAAAACAATAAAACGAGAGGCGGATTCAGTGCTCGACCTCTTTCCCCGGGCGACGAGGCGGAGTAGGGGTCGACTTCGCCGAAGGAGACGCCGCCGCCAGTGGAGTGGCCGTGGCGTTCGGGACCTCGCCAGTAATCCCGGCATCGGCATCAGCGCCGTCCTCCTCCTCCTCCTCCTCTTCCCCTTCGGACTCGGGGTCGAAGCCCTCGACGTGTCCGGGGAAGAGTCGCCATCCCGAGACGTCCACCCCGGGGTACGCCTCTCGCACCCGGTCGAGGGCAGTGGCGAAGGCCTTCGCCATGTTCTGCGCGAGGTACCCCTGGGCCTTCTTCAAGGTGGCGTCCTCCACCTCCTTCACAGCCGCCGCCTGCTTCGCCTCGGCCTCGGCCAACTGATTGGCCGACCCCTCCTTCTCCCGACGCAGCTCGTCCTCCAGCCTCTTCACTTCAGCCTCGAGGTGCTGGATCCTCGCAGACCGGCCTTCATGCTCGACTCGGAGCTTGTCGAGCTGGTTCGACATCCGAGCCTTCTCGTTCCGAGCCTGGTCGGACTCTTGCTTCAGCTCCTTCTCGAGGGCGGTCAGCCGTTCGGTGAGGTGACCGAAGTGGACGACGATCTGCAAGGGAAAGAGGAAGAACTCAGAGAGTTAGAAAAATTTTGTGATTCAAGATGAAACGAATGAAGGGAACTCGGAACTTACCGATACCGCCGAACGAGCGATCTCGATCACGTCGTCGCCCTGCCTCCCCGCGTCCATGGCGGCGCGGTCCTTCGGGGTGGCGAGATGCTTGACGGCTTGCATACTCGCCAACGAGTTCCCGAGGAACCCATCGTGCCTCCGGACCTGCCAGTCCGGAATGTGGATCCGTTTGTGCTCCTCCGTCAGGAGCTCCTCGCCTGCCACGGTCAACGGCGGGGTCGGCATGGCGAGGGCGGCGGCGATGGGGAACTCGCCCGCAGATGCTGGAGCCGAGGTCGACACCACGGCGACGACCGGGTCGTCGGCAATCTCCACCGCCTGGACGGGGCCCTCGATCCTCGGCGCCTTTGAGGATGAGGGCAGCTTCGACGCTACCCTCTTGCGCTTCCTCGGCGCCTTACTGGCGAGTCCTGCCCTGAGCGCCAACACCGCCTCGTAGTCCATAGATTCTACATCAAAAGAAAAAAAAAATTTTGATTAGCACAAAAGAAGAACAAGGCAGCAAGTACGGAAAAAAAAGAACTTGGCGAAAAGCCGCGTACTAGGATCTACGCGGCCGAGCCCTCCCCTGTAAAGAACGTCCTCCGTCAACTCCTTCCAGTCGTACTTCGGCCGGTCGAGAAGGGTCCGAACCGCCCCTTCTTCTTCTACTGAGAGTCTCGGCAGCGCCGTCGCCCTCTTGGTCACCCCTTCTGCCCAATTGGTGGGGATCGGCCAGGCCTCTCGACTCCGCACGACGACCCACTTCTCTCGCCAGTGCTTGATAGAGTCCGGGCAAACCACGAGCCTGCCGCCGTGCCTCGGAGTCAGATAATACCGGTACTCCGACTTGTTCCCTTGGTGGAGCCGGTATATCGTCCGAAGCACGTTCAGCTGCGGTTCGATCCCCGCGGCCTGGCAATGGAGAACGAAGCCATTAATCACACGCCACGCGTTCGGCATGAGCTGAATAGGGCAGACCCCGTACCAGCTCACCACGGTAATTGCGAACGCGTGGAGAGGTAGCCGGGCACCGGCGATAAAGGCATCAACCGGCCAGCAACACATGGTCACTGGCAGCGGCGAATTGGCCCTAACCCTGGGGCCCGGCAGCATGATTTCGTACTCCTCCGGGATGAAAAAAGCGTCCCGGATCGCCACCAACTCCTCCTCGCGCAGGATCGACGCCGCATCGTCCGCCTCCGTCGTCTCCCTCGCTTCATTCTCCTCGAAGGTCCTCTCCCTCCCATGGATGATTCGTTCGGCCTGGTCCTTCGGGAGCTCCCGGACCCTGTGTAGTCCTGTCAGCGGACCCGGCAGCTGTCCGAACTCTCCCATCCTCTTCGGATCCTCGACAATCGAATCCTTGCCGAACACCTTGCCCTTGGTTGGAGTCGGAGTCGAGGCTTCGGCGCCTATAGGGGAGGACTCGGACCCAGAGACTTCATCTGAGACAGAAGCTACAGACATAGTTTATAAATTACCTCGAGAGAAAGAGCTGCCGAAAAGCTTCGCCTGAGCTAACGCCGGTGCCGGAAAAACTTGCCTGAAACACTAGAGAACGCCTGAACAAATGAGAGGAGAAGTGAGAAATGAGGGGGGGTGAGGATTTATAGAAGGGCGGCACGCCCCACGAGGCTAATGGGCTTGTACGACCGGCCCATCTAAACCAAGCGGCGGAGCGATCCCAATCGTCACCTCGTTAACCGCAGCGAATCATGAGATGCATTTAATGCTATCCCATCTGATGGAATCCCAGAGGTCACAGCATTTAATGGGCGTCCCATCTGTCAGGGTTGTCAGAATTGTCAGAATTGTCAGACGTTCAAATGGCGCACAGAAGAGACAAACTCACATAAACGACAAGTCTGCACGCTCGGCACCCACTGCCGAGCATTCGTCACACCGACCCTGTTATAGGGGAAAAAGTCACGCTCGGCACCCACTGCCGAGCATTCGTGACACCGACCCTGTTATAGGGGAAAAAGTCACTCTCGGCACCCACTGCCGAGCATTCGTGACACCGACCCTGTTATAGGGGAAAAAGTCACGCTCGGCACCCACTGCCGAGCATTCGTGACACCGACCCTGTTATAGGGGAAAAAGTCACGCTCGGCACCCACTGCCGAGCATTCGTGACACCGACCCCGTTATAGGGGAAAAAGTCACGCTCGGCACCCACTGCCGAGCATTCGTGACACCGACCCTGTTATAGGGGAAAAAGTCACGCTCGGCACCCACTGCCGAGCATTCGTGACACCGACCCTGTTATAGGGGAAAAAGTCACGCTCGGCACCCACTGCCGAGCATTCGTGACACCGACCCTGTTATAGGGGAAAAAGTCACGCTCGGCACCCACTGCCGAGCATTCGTGACACCGACCCTGTTATAGGGAAAAAGTCACGTTCGGCACCGCTGCCGAGCGTTCGTGGCACCGACCCTGTTATATGGAAAAAAACAGGTTCGGCACCGCTGCCGAGCGTTCGTGGCACCGACCCTCTTATAGGGAAAAAACCGGTTCGGCACCGCTGCCGAGCGTTCGTGGCACCGACCCTGTTATATGGAAAAAACAGGTTCGGCACCGCTGCCGAGCGTTCGTGGCACCGACCCTCTTATAGGGAAAAAACCGGTTCGGCACCGCTGCCGAGCGTTCGTGGCACCGACCCTCTTATAGGGAAAAAACCGGTTCGGCACCGCTGCCGAGCGTTCGCGGCACCGACCCTCTTATAGGGAAAAAGCCGGTTCGGCACCGCTGCCGAGCGTTCGCGGCACCGACCCTCTTATAGGGGAAAGACAAGTTCGGCGGACCGCCGAACTCGCTCCTGACGCTCGCAGTCCTGCCGAACTCACTTCCCTCTCTGGAAAAGCTCGCCGAACCGCATATGGACCTCGGCCCCTTCGCCAGCGAACTCTAGGGGGGTCTAAAGCGTGCTCCAAGTATACAAGACCACCGAATGACGAATTGACACTTTGCGAAGTTAATAAGATATCCCTGCAAGAATACCACATGACCATCAGAGTTCAGGAGCGACTCAGAGTTCAATCCGCTTGAAAAATCACCAAACTACCTCCTTCAAGATTCAAAACCTTCCGTTTGGGCCCCGATACAACTCCACCAGCCATTAAAAAACTGCTAAACTACTCCTCAAAGGCCGATCAAGCTCAGCCTTTAGGAGTGGGGGGCTCGTGATATGGCTAAAAATGGGGTTTAATCGGAACCGTCCAAATCGGGCGCGAATCTCGAGACCTGAGGGTAAAACGGTAATTTCGCCCACAAAAGGACCAAAACGGATATTGGATCTGCCCTCCTAGGGCCCAATAATCCGCGAATGGATCCACCACCAAGAGGGTGCGGGTCTCGACCCGCTGCGTACCCAATCCATCAAGATAGAGTCAGGGTTCCTGATTAAATACGATCAACGGCCCTGATGGACGTCTATCTTTTCACGGGGGATTAGGGATTAAATTCCTTATCTGATTACAGGGAATATATATTGTCAGATTACCTTCCTCATCTGATTATGGAGGACATTCCTTATCAAATCACGGGGATTACATTCCTAATCCGTTCCCTAAGACGCCTATAAATACCCCCCATCCATCTCCATTAAGAGGTAATCAACTCTTCACCAGTTTTTACGCTCTTTCATAATCTCTTTGATTACTGACTTGAGCGTCGGAGGGTGCGTCGCCGGGATCCCCCCCGGTGTCTCGCACTTTTTGCAGGTGCACGGCAGGAACGACGAACGAGGCCCGACGGAACAGGTACGCAGGTTTTCCTATTCAGTTTCCCCAAGAATCCACAAGTTCTATCTGTTTGCCCCCACACCAAATTTAGCGGCAACAGGAGCCTACCCTTCATCTGCCCAATTATGGCGCTTGGTGTTATTGAGAGTTGTTCCTTCAGAGTATCCATTATGATTATCGATACGACCGTCGAGTCAATTTTGCTGTAATCCTGAGTCAATGTAGGATTCACACATGTGTGTACACCTTCAAGCTTTTCACCACAAAATAATTACGATCTTTGGGAACAATTGCACGCAAGCGCCATGGATAACCAACTTCATTTTGAAGTGATGAATTTTCTGCAATCTGCTCGGCTGAATGGTGGATGGGCGCGTATTTACATTTCACATGGTATAGACAACGATCTGATTTTACTGTCACGAATTCTCTGTGGTTCTTCACGGCGTACATCTTCACTTGATATTGTAGAGCATCTTTGGATGGAAATCTTTGACCTATGAAGAGTTCATCCAAGTTGGAAGAACCAATGGAAGACTGGCCATGTTCATGTACGGTGGCACGGGACATCCATTCGCTTGATTGCGATCCACGCATAGCTGCACTTGTGTCCTGACTTGGCAACACGCGGGCATTGTTAACCGGCACATCAACAACTGGAGCTTCAATGGAAATCTCCTCATCATCATCCTCGAGACCGCGTACCTCATCTTCTTCCTCTTCTACCAAGTCGTTATTTACAACAGCGTTGTCAAAGTCTTCCATAGCAATGCCAGCTACCAAAATATTTTGTGGCAATGGGGTCGGATGTACCTACTCGTATTCGGAGGAAACAGGATTCGTTGGAGTTGTGCTAGTATCTCCAATTGTATTTGAAATCCTTGCGTGTGACTCTGCAGATGGTTTCAAAGTTCTTGTGGGCCTTGGACTTTCGATAACAACTATTGTAGTATTTGAAAGCCTCTTTTGATCGATATATAACTCAACTATATTCCAACCACAACTTGGATGAAGTGTCCTAAGCAAGACAGATCTCAGAGAACTGTCACTGTCTATGAGTACCAACATGAAGTACTGTCCATCCCCTTTACTAGCAGAATAACGGGCTCTCAGTTTCAGACTCATTTCACTTCTATCCCAATTGGTGATTTCATATATCTTATCTATTAATTCTGCGTAACCAAAGTTGGGGGTAGCCCAAATAATTACTGGATCAACATCACTATAAGAATATCCAATTTTCGGATCCTTAATTACTTCACCCCCATAATATAACCAAATAGGGATATCAAATTCCATACCTATGCATAAAAATTAAAACATATTCAAGTCATTCACTACTCACAATAAACAAAACATTGAAATAAAAATCAAACATAAGGTTAAGATGATAATACCTTCAAATTAAACCAAAAAAATCACTAGCAAAAATTTCGTTGTGGATGAAGACTGAAAATGAGAGTGGGAGTGAGGAGGTAGGATGTATGAAATTTTACAGGACTCAAATGGTTGGATTTTTTTTTTTTGAGATCTAGGGTTTGTGGGTAACAGGAGCGATGCGAGAGAGAGATGTTGACGAATCAGAAGGGGAGGAAAGAGAAGAAGAAGGAGTTTTTCGATTATAGGAACTTGTGCAAAAAGATTATAACTTATGCCGTTATTGTGAAAAACGGCATCAGTATAATCTATGCCGTTCTCTGAGAGAACGGCATCAGTTATTTCAATTTTTGCATTTCTCTCTAAAGTCACGATTGATACTGTAGAGATCTTTAGACAAAAATAAGCTATGCCGTTATTCCCAATAACGACACGACACTTTTTTAAAAAAGATGTCGTTATTGGAAAGAACGGCATGGAAATAACTGATGCCGTTTTTTCCAGTAACGTTTATTACTGACGTGTCATAAACAAGGACATCTTGCTAATTGTTTTGGAAAGTAGAACAGTAAGGCAAGTCACTAATTATTTTCAAAAAAGAGAGCATTTCGGCAAATTTTTCTTTGGTTTTTGCGTGAGAAGTTGAAATCTACACGCAAGAGTTTCTTGAGTTGCATCTGCAGCTTTATGGAAGTCTAGTATATTCTCTGATTAAGGAGACTTTGATTTATATAGGAATATAAACTTTAAAACAATAAGAAAATTAAAGATCACACTCCTAAAGACTGGAACAAACTGCCAATTCTCTTGATCTAAAGAATCCGATGGAATCAACTCATCTTTGCAAGTTTGTCTTAATTTATAGAAAATGAAACATGAATTTCGTTTTCAAGGGAAATCAGGATTCTACTGGATGAATCAAATATTTGTAGAGAAAGTCAAACTGTGTGACTGGAAATCTTCGATAGCTATTTAGTGAAAATTTTGCCCGTACTGCTCCACTTTTTGAAAATATTTAGCGTTCTGTTCCACTTCCGAAAACAATTAGCGATTTGTCTCTGTTTAGGACACATCAGTATAAACCATTATTGAAAATAACGACATAAATTATTTACGTGCCGTTATTTTCAATAACGGCATCTATATTTAAAAAAAAGTGTCATGCCGTTATTTGGAGTAACGACATAGGTTATTTTGTTTTTCGATAGCTTGTAGTCTCCATTTAGAGAAAAAATTGCAAGTGTGAAAACCTTATAACAGATGCCGTTATTTCTAATAACGGTATTCTCAATACTGATGTCGTTATTTAGAATAACGGCATCAATTATAATTTTTTTTTATAAAAAAGTAACTTATTATTCATCATCTCTGACGAATAAGTTAATATATATATATATATATGTATATATATATATATATATGTATATATATATATATATACAAGTGATACCATTATTCCAAATAATGGCATCAGTTATAATTTTTTTCTTTTTTAAAACTTATTATTCATTCTCTCTGTTTCCAAACAACGACAACAATTCATTTATATATAACTGATGCCGTTATCTCCAATAACGGCATCAGTCATTCGAATGTGGTTATTCAGGATAACGGCATTATTTATAAGTTTTTTTCACACTTAGAATTTTTTAAAGTGAGAAGATTCACACTTGTAAGAGAACTATACTGATGCCGTTATTCCAAATAACGGCATGAAAAAAAATATAAAATAGATGCCGTTATTGGAAATAACGACACGTAAATAACCTATGCCGTTATTTCCAATAACGGTTTATGCTGACGTGTCCTAAACAGGAGCAGATCGCTAATTGTTTTCGGAAGTGGGCAGAGCGCCAAATATTTTTAAAAAGTGGGGCAGTACGGCAAAATTTTACTATTTAGTGGAATGACCCACCTTTTGATTTTATTTGGTCAAATGATCTAGTTTGAAAACTATTTAGCTAAATGACCTAGTTACCATTTAGATTTCTATAGTATTCTTCCAATAATAATTTCTATAAGATGTGTGATCTTTCTTTAAATTCTAAATGTATTTGGGTTTTAAGATAATTTCTACTTTTATTATTAAATTTTTGTTATCTATTCTATAGCTAATAAATTAGTGATTAATTTGCAGAAATTGAGTTAAAATTACTTACTCTGTACTGGCTCTGATACCAACTTGGGTGCGAAGCGTGAAATCTCTCCTGCAAAATAAAATTAAAGGGAGTATCAAAAACTTTAAAACTTTAAAGGATCAATTTTTTTTTTTTAAAGATGATAATTTTCTGTAAAATAATATTCTTCGAAATAATGTATATTGTCTATCTCAAAAAAGTAATCCAATGTATCTTCAAGATCTCTCATATATTCTAATTCTGTCTCAGATATTTTACTATTACTATCATATGGAGGTTCTTCGAATTCTTCTATATGTCTATTTTCTTCTCCAATTTGTTCATTTTCTTCTAGAAATTGTCTATATGCTGTTGTAGGGCTCCAGATATAACTACTAAATACATCATTCTCATAGAATAATAAAGATCTTTCATAAAAAGTTAAATCATCAATTATTTCAACATTTATATTACTAGTTTCTCCAGGATTTATTTAATTTATTGTTATAATTATTACTCGTTGAACACTGAAGAAGAATAATTTGAATTCATAATAATCAATCAAGCTTGTTACTCTGTGAGGATAATAAACATAAAAAACTAGCATTCTATCACTTTCTTGATAATTAATCATTAATTCAAAAATTTCTAAGGCAATACCCAAACTATTATTATCCATTAGTCCTATTGAAAAATAATCAGGAGTAGAGAGAGATTTCTAAGGATACCCTAAAAATCAAAACAAAATGGCCCATCATGCTTCCGACCAAGTTAAACCTCTTTGAGCTGCTCTGTACCAGTTACTATCAGTGGATAAAATACTTCTGGTATGCACCCCGATTTCAGTGCTCCTTTTACGTTCCTCCCATCTCAAGATTACTATGCTCTTAAAAAAGCTTCATCCGAGGGATACGTTTGGAACAACTAATAGAACTTCGATACAGGCAACCACAACCTAGCTCGTTTCCTGCTACTAGGTGTATAATCTAAATTTAGAAGGTTACAAATGAGTCTTTTTTGCAAGGTCCTTGAGGCACAGCCTTACAAAACTCTCCATAAATAAGAAAAATTAGTTGTTCATACCTTATTTAGTAAAAGATCTTGCAGAGGAATTCATAGAAAGATAATTTTATTGCTCTGGATCTCCTTACAGATTTTTCTTACAAGCTTATATGGAGGATCTGGATAGTCCCCTTCTTTCTTGCTTCGCTTTTCCTTTTATAGACCAAAGGATCAGCTTACAACAAGTTTTCATGCGTCACTGCTTACATCATATGTTCAATAATTGCGATAAATACGTAAGTGCTCACATCAGCTTACAATAATTGTTCTGATTACATTTTGGCCTATTCTAGGAAAAGAGATTCCTCTTGGACGATATCTTTACTTGCTCCACATTTATGTTGGTGTTCCATCTTCATAAAGCTACAGTAATATACAGCTGTCTCTTCTGTCATTGTCATTGCTCCTGTAGATAGTATCTGGTACCAACTGTCAAATGGCTCATGTTTATCTTGTGGTTGTTTGATCTTTTCTATACTATACATTATTATTTTATCTGGATCTGGGCTGTCATAGATCCATATATTGCTGTCTTTTTTTTATGTCTTTTAATTCACAGTACATGTTCCTGAAGTCCATTGCCCTTCTTTCTGGGAATAATTTCTCAAATTCTTCAGTTTTAAATTGTACAATATTCGATGCTCCATAGATCATTTGGGTAGTCATCCCTATTTTTATAACATGTTCTGCTGGAAGTTCTTCATCGTCATTAAGATACTTGGGGATGGCTGAATACATTCTGACATATATTTTTGAGGCCCTAATGAGCCCAAAATAACTTTTGCCTGCTTTGTAAATTTTTCTTGGTAGTTGGATTAGTTCTTCACATTCTCTGGACGGATAGATGCAATGAATAAGTCTTCTTTCGAACAATGCCCTAGTTGTTCTTGGATTAGCTCCTGGTAAGATGATGGCCTTGTTCATGTGCTGTTGTGTAACTCCTGTTTCCCTAAATCCTTATTTTCTGTATTTAAATTTTTTGTAAATCATTTTTTTTTTCTCACTTCCAAATTCGTTTTGATAAAATGTATTCTTGGTTCTCATATTAAAAAACCTTTTTTTATCCATAGTTTTATTTATAACTAGTTCCCAATGATATTTTGTTATAATACAAATCTTTTATTATTACCTTGATTATTATGTTTAAGTTTATGATTATTATTATTATTTTTATCTTTCACCTTTGATTCTTAAATTAAAAACTATCTCTATCGATAATTGTATTGTAGTATTCAAATAATTCTCATATTGTAGAACAAATATACCTTGTTATATAATCCTACCTTGTATTAGTTATTTTATCTCCTTATTGGATCTTAAATACTATTGAATTTATGTATACCATGATTTTATTAATTTATTATTATTTATTATTTTAATTTAGAACTCTATTTTTCCTTATTGGATAATCCAATACCCAAGTACCCAAACCCTATACTATAAATACCCTACCCTAACCCTAGAACCCTAACCCTACCCCCTATTCCTGTTCTACCCCCTACTACTGTAGCCGCCTTTACCCTTCTCCACTGTTTAGCCCCCACAGTAACCACCGCCGCTCTCTTCTCCATCTTCAACCTCCCGTCTCCTTCCTTCCGCTCCCTGCCCCTTCGACCACCGAACCAACTCTCGAACCTCGAAACCCAATCCCTAGCACCTCCCTCGCATCGCCTCCCTCACCTCTCCACCTCCGATCGCCTCGCAATTTCCACCATCATCCCCAACTCCATCGAGACCCAACGAACCCATTTCGCCTTAACCCATCACCAGTCGCCTTCATCGTCGTCTTCCCCATCCTTCACCTCCCGAACACTCCCACTCATCTCCCTGCTCCCCCCTTGATGTCGCCATTGTCCTCGCCATCCCCGTCCTCTTCGCCACCTCCATCCCATCCTCGTTTACCCACCGTCCTCTTCATCCTCGACATTGCCGCACCTCGGGAGCCCATACACCATCGAACCCACTATCCCCGTTGGCTTCCCTCTCCCGACCTCCTCTCCTGTGTCGCAATTCCTCGGCGACCAGACCCCCGAGCACCCGCGCCATTGGACCTCCTCTGTTCGAACTCGAAAACAGAGTCCATCGCTGTGCCACTAACTCGACGCGCGCCGCCCTATCACCGCTGTCGCTCCCTGCGCCGTCGTCCTTCACAACATTGCCGCCACCTACGCTGCCAACCAGTCACACCGCCGGCGCTGCACCTCCTCCCTCTCGATCGCTCTCTGTTCAGTGAAGGAGGGAAGAAGATCAGCCACTTTGAATCCTAACCGTCGATCTCATCAGATCTCGATCTGGTCTGATTGGTGTGGGCTGTTTTGGAGCCCAGAGCAGATCCTTGGAGCCCTGTGTGCTATTTTGCACGTGTCTCATACGTGCGTGCGTGTGTCCGTTCTCGTGCTTCGCCTCTCGGGATTCTCATCCCGTATTGGTTCGTGTTCGGATTCACCGTCGTTAAGGCAAGTAATCCTCTTGTACACATTTTTGTTCTAGTACAAGCATTCCTTGAAAATACTGCAAATAGTTAGAAATTGTGACTCCTCTTTGACTCGTCGTTGTTAATCAAATATTAAACCTCATCAATTTCATAATCTTAAAAGTCACAATAATTTTATTGTATTATATTACAACTACTTGGACTCATTTTATCCCCTAAACACAAACACATGAAATTAAGGAACCCTAGATTTGTAGACATATGTTATATCTTGTATGTAATGAACTTGCACCCGCTAAAGTCGAGAAATAAATATTACTTGCTGTTTTGATAACCATTACCCCGTACTTATATCACACATTAACCTAGACGCCTAATAACCAATTTTCATTTAACCTGTACTCGTAAAACATTTCCACATGTTGCTGTCCAGGATCTTATTATGCTATATTGACCCCTTTAACACCAGAATCTGAACCCGATTCCTGAACAGTAAACGTAGCTCCAGATGTCTAGATGTCGATAGCCTCCAGAATTTTCGAATTCCGAGTTACGTTCTAGGAGATATCATAGTTTTGGTGCAGCAATCTCGTGCTGTCCAGAGTTGAGATTTTCGTTGTTCGTGTTATTTTTATTCATGTTGACCCTTGAATATGCCATATAAATATCTCAGACTTGTCCCATGTCCATGACCATGATTTCTTGACTTTTTTCACACACTTGCATGCTTACTTGATAAAAATTAATAAAAGTAACAAGCCGGGGTTTAAGGAAAAGACCATAGTAGTGGACAATATAAGTAAGTGTACTCAGAAGGGAGCCCGTGTTTTCCAAATACTTAGTTCATGAACTTGTTGTATCTTGATCGATTCATGGAGTCAGTTACTTGGCTCATGAACTTGTTTGATTCATGAACCCACTGTGCGGTTCTTGAACTTGTTAGTGGATTCGCGAACTTGCTTCGTGAACTTGTTATTTATTTTCCGATTCATGAACCATGGCTTGCTTGATACTTGATATCTGAGTACGCCGCCCTATAGACTCCATTACTAGGTCTAAACGTAACTGATTTGCCTGTAGCAACCATGTAGTAAAAGTATGGATGCATGAAGTGCTACCTAGATAGTAATCACCACAAGACTTGAACATGAAACTTGAACTCGATACCTGTTTACTTAATACTTGATGATATGATACATGATACATGAGACTGGAAACTTGAAACTTGAACTTGATACATGTTGCTCGATACTTGACACTAGAATTGAGACTTGTCACTTGATGTTAGATACGCTACAGGTTCACTCATCACTTGTTCACCATTAGTATTTGTTATCCAACCTGTTTACTAAGATGTCCCTCTTGCTAGCTAGTTCTTGGTTTTTCCACTACTTGTTGCATCCCTGTTACATTCTTAATTCCAATTCTTGTTCCCCATTACTTGTACTCGTTTTTACTATTTGTGGTCCTAACTTGCACTAAGGGCATTTTCTCTTGTTTTTTCTATTTTTCTCTTTTTTTGTATTTATTAAGCAGATTTTGGAGACGTGCTACCTGCTGGAATTCGGTGAGCAGACGTTCTAGGCCTTGCTTGGGAAAAGCCTTCCTTAATCATTTCGTTTTGTAATTGATTTATTTCATTTGTTGTTGCTTAAGACTTGTAACGGGCTTATGTTCCCGAGTTTTATATTTGATCCAGACTTGAAAACTATTTGAACATTATTATTTGTTTAAATTTTTTTCCGTTGCTTAATAAATTATTTATGCATGTTTGGTTGTGGATACTTTTTATATTCTTATTGTGATGCTGAGTCGATCCTACAGCTTATGAATGATGTTAAAATCATTCGCTTGGCTTCGTAACGCGCTCGTATTCCATATTTTTGGGAAGCGGGGCGTGACATGTTGTGATATGGTCTTGATGAACTGGTTCTGTTACTTGGCATAGTTTTTTAATATATTGTAAAAATAATATTTTCTTCGATACTTTGGTAGGAGCTTTCTCAGTAAGAAGTATTTTCTTGTATGTAGTTTTATTTGAGGATGTAATTGCTTCTTCTTTTACTGACTGAGAAGGCTCACCTATCTCACTCATTTTCCCGCTATTATTGTCTACCATATTTTCTGTGGTTACATGCTGACTTACATGCTGATAGAATAGACTTTGGAGTCGGCATATTTGTAGTTGTAATTGATTAAATGCTCATTTTAATTGCTCCATTGTTTTCTTGATATAAATAACATCTTGTTCTATTTGCTGAACTCTAGTTTCCATTCTGCAACAAGTGAAATAGTTAATTTCTTGATAAAAAATCAGCTAAAATATTATCTTTTCCTTTTATGTTTTCTATTAAGAAATCGTAATGTGCTAACTCCATTTGCCACCTTATCAATCTTTTGTTTGCTATGGTTGCGTTTATTATTTTGTTAATCCAACTCTTTGCTTGGGTATTATCTGTCCTTACTGTAAATTTTGTATGTATTATAAATAGTTCAAACTTTTTTTATAGCTTTTAAGATTGCTAGTAGTTCTTTTTCGTTTATGTGGTAATTTCGTTAGGTTTGTGTGAAAAATCTACTAGTATATCTAGCTAGTTTTTCCTCATTTGCTCCTATTTTAATAAATTTTAATACTGCTCCCTAATTGGTTTCACGTGTATCTGTTTCTATTATCTATGAACATTCTTTAACAGGTAATCTTAGCTTATGTAATTCTGAAGTTTGTTTTTTAAATAATTTAAGTTTCTCTTCATCCTCCGAGGTCCATTCCCATTTCTTAAACTTTTTCAGTTTTTGTTGTAACCAATTTGTTTTTGCTGATAAATTTGGTATGTAACCTCTTGTTTGATTTAGTAACCCTATTATAGATTGTACTTCTCTTTTTTGTTTTAGGATATTCGGAAAAGTCTTTATTTATTCTATTATATGTGGTTGTAATTCTATTCCTTCATGTGATAATTTTGTTCCTAAGAATTCTATCTCAATTTTGAATAATTCCATTTTTTTAATAGTATAATACCTGTATTTTTCACTATTTCTCTGAATTTTAGTAGATGTTCTTTATGTCGTTCTTCGTTTTCGGATCCTATTAGAATATCATCTACATATACTAATATAAAATTGTTGTATCTTTCAAAAATTTTATCCATATACTCTTGAAATATTCCTGAGCTGTTTTTATAACTGAATGGTAATACATTCCATTCATAAAATTTCTGAGGTGTGCTAAATGCTGTTAAAGGTTTTGAATCTTCTATTAGTTTTACATGATAAAATCCTGATTTACAATCAAATTTCAAATATTGGTAGTTTAAAATTTTATTTTGGATTTATATCTAATTTGGTCACTCTTATTTTATCGTATTTTTGTATGTCAAAGTACATTATTTCACTTATTTCTTCATTGTTTTCTTCTCTTTATGAAGGTTCTCCTATTTCTGTCAACATGTTTATTTTATATTCTTCTGTTTCAGCTTCACTACTTTCATTATCTTCTTCCATTACCATTATTTCTGTATCTTCACTTATTTCTAACCATTTTTCATCATATTCTATAGGTTCATAATTTATGTTATTCATTTCCTCAATTTCTTCTACGTACTTTATATTTTCTTTTTTCATTCTTTTAGGACAATTTGGTGATATATGTCCTACCTCCCCACATATGTAATAATTACATTTCTTAGGGTTTTTCGTATACTGCCTATTTTAACTTTTATTCATTTTTCTAAAGTATTTTTTATAGGGTTTTTTTTATCTCTTAAAAGTTTTTCTATATTTGGGTTTATATTTTTGGAATTTGTGATTATTCTTCTTTGTATATTTATAGTTATTATTGCATCCCCAATGATTCGGTCTTGCATCTTCACAACAAATTCGTTGTTTATATGTTCTATAATATTTCATTGTTGCTCTAGCATCTTGGCATACTTTGTCCCTATAATCTTTTACGAATTGTGTTCTATATCCTAAAATGTCTATTTCTGGTTTTACTTTCTCACTTATGTATGCACTATATATGTTTATACTCCATGGATCAGATAGTTTTAGAAAGAATGAGTCCAAAATTTAACTACGTTTTTATTTTGTATAATAACTATCTTGAAAATATTCTCAGAATTCACAAACATAGTTGTCAAGATAGCACATGTCGCATATTTCTAAGTTACTTAATCTCCATCTTGTTTGATTCTTTTTATATATAGTGTGATTTTCTCCTTTATCGTATACACTGAATTATGTTCTTATTGCTTTTTCGTAATTTGTAATTATTTCTTTTAGACCTAAGATTCGTTGTGTTAAGCTTTCTTCAGTTCCTCTATCATCAATTGGTCTTGATTTTCTTATTGTATATATTTCTCTCTTCTTCCTCTAGCCCATTCCACCATTTTGCTACTACTCCCATAAAGGTGGCTTCTATAAATTTCTCAAATACATTTCCGGTAAGGTTTTGTCTAAATCCCACTATTAGTAAGGCTTTTACCCATTCTTCAATTGTCCTATCTACGTCTTTTACACAATCTAGGTCTAACCATTCTCCATTTCCTGCTATACCTTTTTCGTAGTGTTCTGTAGGTTCATATTTTGGGGTTTCCTTTTCTTTATCTCCTCCTAGTTGCATTCTTCTTTTAGTGTTTTGCCATTTCCATGGTAATTGGTAAGGTTTTTTGTTAGGTGGTGGTCTGAAGATTTCGTACATGTTACTTGGAATTTCTGAAGGTTTTACAATAATCTTATCTTGGTCCATTTTTATTTCATCATTTGTTATATCTAGATTTTTCAAGGCTTCTTCTACTTCTTCTGAATTAGGATTTGTCATTAAATCTTCTATTTCCAAGATATTTTTATTAAGTTTTGTTATGGCTTCTAACTTTTTCATACCTTCATCCGTTATGTCTGATTCTTCTTCTGGGTAGTCAGTTATATATCTACCTAATTCTTTTATATTTTTATTTATGATTTTTAAATCTTTTCTTATATCTTCTACAATTTCAGGACCATTGTAATCTTCTTCCAACTCATGTATGTTTATCATATAAATTTCTGGGTTCATGTTAGGATTTAATGCAACTCTTTCGTTGGGCATGCTTAGCTTGTTATTTTGTATGCTAGTAGGTGTGGGTAATACCAACTTGCTTCTTCATTTCTGTAATCTAATACTTTGTATGCTATATCTTTTTGTATCTCTTTAGGTAGTTGATTAGTTACTTTTTTTGTTAGTAACAAGTATTCTAATATTTCTTTACCAGCAATATGCTTCCTTTCTGTTAATCTTTTATCAACGTATCTAATCTTAAATTTTGAAAGATTTTTTAATTTTAGTTTCGTTATTTTCTGTGAATTATCCAGCTTTTATAAGGATTATAGTTTATTATTTGTAAAGTAGGGTTATATAGAAAGTTTTGTTTTTAGGTTATTATATTAAAAAGGGTTAGTTAGTTAAATATTTTATAAAAGTGGGTCGGCTAAATCTTTTTGAAAGTGGGTCATTTGACTAAATGTTTTCCAAAAGTGGGTCAGCTAGTATGGTTCACTCAATCTTCGAAGCTCTAGACTATGGGAGCTTATCAGTCAAATCAACTACAAGTCAGTCAGTGCTTCTCTCCTCTTCCTCTTCTAGTAGAATTTTTTGCCCTAATAGGCAACTTTTTGAAAATATTTGCGATTATGGGCCAGTTTCGAAACTATCAGCGCTTAGGGGCTACTATGTGCTACGTCAGTAGCGGCCGCTATTCTCGTTAGCGATATCTTCTTTTTGAAAGTCGCTAATAGAAATAGCGGCCTCTGTTTTAAAATATTTGGAATTTTTTGTTTGTTGTCGCTATTCCTATTAGCAACCAAAGCAAGCATATATGAAGTCGCTAATGGGATTAGCGACCTTTAATGAACTGTATTTTAACACTTAGCAAAATCTAGAAAGTTTTTGCTCTCTAAAAAATAACAATCAATTTATTTTTGAATCTGAGGTTGCTATTTGGATTAGCGATATTAGTTGTACATAGGTCGCTATTCCGAATAGCGACCTTAGTTGTGTGACTATTTTGTAAATTTTATAAACAACAAGGAGATTGAGTTTCCTACTAAGGTCGCTGTTGCGAATTATGACCGAATTATACGAAGGTCGATATTCACAATAGCAACCTCAGTTTTTTTTTTTAAAATCAAGAGAATAAAAGCTCTCTAGAAATCGCAAAGTGTCACAATATATTCATTTTAGGTCGCTAATCCCATATATTAAGGTCGTTAGTGGGAATAGAGACAGCAAACAAAAAATTTTGAATATTCTAAAATATAGGCCGCTATTCTCATTAGCGACTTTCAAAATTAAGAGGTCTCTAATTAGAATAGTGACCACTGCTAAAGTGGCATAAAGTAGCCCACGAGCACTAATAGTTTCAAAACTGGCCTATAACCACAAATATTTTCAAAAAGTAGCCTATTATGGCAAAAATTTCCTTCTAGTATGGGGTTGAGGCTCCATTTAGGGGGCCTCTAAGATGTCATGTTGAATAACCTGATGTTGGCATATGTGAGAAACAAAAAAATGAGTTAAAGGTGAGTAAATTTTGCAGATAATTTACTCAGGATACAGTTAATAGTAGACCTTCATTTAAATCATGAAAAATTGTGAAATCGAGATCACAAACTGTATTAACTAATATAATGCCTTTTTTCTTTTTTATCAAAAAGGTTGGCCGAAGCCCCTCGTGTTTAATTAAAAAGCTTTTAACAAAACAGATAATCAAAAAAGCTTTTAACAAAACAGATAATCAAGCACCAAACAATAATATTCATGTCTCCCACAAGCGGGCCATGATGCTCATTCCCCATCCAAAATAGTAGCCCCCTCCCAAACATGATACAAAGCTCAACCCCAACATAAAGAAAAGACAACAAAATACAACATTCATTGGTCCATCTAGGCACCGAAATAAACCAAAAGTAGCACATGTTCCTCACTCATCTTCGCCCGCCAATCACTACTCCTCTGGTGTTCCTTCCCTTTCTTGTGGTTCCACCTCATTGGTGGCATGTGTAATGTCACTGTACATATCCTTGATTTTCTTCGCTTGTTCATCGCCTGTCGTTTTAGACCAGAAAATGATATTAGCAATAATCTTGAAAAGCAATTGTTGATGCATGATGTGCTTGTGTGTTGGTCTGAAAATTCTATTATTCCGTTCTAGACATAATCCCCAGCATGTAGCTGCTACCCCGATACCCCATATGGGAAGGTTGCTTTTGCATATGTGACCCTCTCTCCAACCCCCCCAAGCGTCTTGTGCCGTTTGAGGTCCAGCCCCGTCGGTACCAATTCTGCGCAAAAAATCCTCCCAAATTGGTCTTGCGAAATTACAAGCCACTAGTAGATGGTCCACCGTTTCATTCTCCCTGTTGCACATAACACAATGGGCAGATCCCTGCGACATGCACCTTGCCAAGTTATCTCGTGTGAGAATGGCATTTCTACATGCCAACCAATTAAATTTCCTCACCTTAAGTGGGACTTTAACCTGCCAGACTGGATCGTACACCCTTACACCCCCATCGTTAAGCCTTTTATAAGCCGATTTAACCGAGAATTCGCCACCCTTTTCTGCCTCCCATTTAACCTCGTCCTCATGATTCTCTCCTGTTGGTTTCCAATCCTGTAAGAAGCCGATAAGCTCTTGTTTTTGTCTTTTAGCCTCTCTGCTAAGCCCACCTGTGAGTCTTGGTCTCCATTCGTCATTCCCCCATTGTCTAGCAACCCAATCATTTTTATCTGTAGAGAATTCATATGCTTCTGGGAATATTCTTTTTAGATTGATAAGGCCGCACCATTTGTCCTTCCAGAAGCTTGTCATCTCCCCATTTCCAATGGAAAAGGTGACCCCTGAGATGAAAATGTCTCTAGTATGTGTTACCCCTCGCCAAAACCCAGACATTGACCCCTTATTTTTCAGTTTATGGTGTATACAACCATTCTTGGTGTAAGTTGCCTTTATAAGTCTACCCCATTTAGTCTTAGTCTTTACTTTAAGTTTCCACCACCACTTGCAAAGTAAGGCTTGGTTCATTTGATGAATATTGACTACCCTCAATCCACCAAGTTCTTTTCGTCTGCAAACTAAACTCCATTTAATTAAAGGGCACCCCCTCCCCTCCCCCAACCTGTGCCAAAGGAATCGTCCTTAATCGGTCAATTTTCTTGGAGACCCAAATCGGGATTTCGTAGAATGATAAAAAGTATAGCGGTATAGAGCTAACCAGCAGAACCAGACGTCCCCCGATTGAGAGCATTTTGCCTTTCCACCCCTCCAGTCTGCTAGCTATTTTCACGATTAGCCCGTTCCAGTCCAGCCGCCTAATATTCTCGGTGCCGATCGGCAATCTCAGGTATTTAATCAGTATTTTCTGGATTTGGGAAATTAAGAATATCGACTATTGTGTTACCAGCTTCTCCAATTTCGTCTAAGAATGTAATGGAGCTTTTATGGAAGTTAACATTTAGCCCTGACCATTTCTCAAATTGGTATAAACCCCATTTCAAGAATGTTGCCTGCGCAATGTCACACTCACCAAAGATTAGAGTGTCATCCGCATATTGAACATTCATAACTGCGAAAATACCCTTCTCATACCCAGCCCATTGATAAGTCCATTTTCTCTATATGCATGTAGCATTCTGTGCAGCCTGTCTGCCACCAAAGTGAACAGTAGTGGTGATAGTGGGTCTCCCTGTCTTAGTCCCCACCTACATCTGATCTCCATGCCGGGTTCCCCGTTGACTAACACGCTGACCTTGGCAGTTATTAACCAATTCTTTATCCATCCAATCCACCTACTTCCAGACCCTCGTCTTTCCAGAATCTCCAATAAGCATTTCCACTCTACCTTATCATATGCCTTCTCGAAGTCTAATTTTAGCATGAACCCAGCCTTCTTGCATCTCTTGGTGTTTTGAATGACTTTCTGGACCAGTGCAACCCCTTCTAAGATATCCCTCAGAGCAATAAATCCGGTCTGATATTCCTCGACCATGTCCCTGATGATCCTTCCCAGTCTCTTAGTTAGCACCTTTGTAATGATTTTGACTGAACAATTAATCAAGCTGATAGGTCTGAAGTCTCCCACCTCCCTAGCATTTTTTTAGGTATGAGGCAGACATGTGCATAATTGAGTCTATCCAAATCCAGGCTACCATCAAAGAACACATTCATGACCTCCATAATGTCATATTTCACAATGTCCCAGAACTGCTTATAGAAAAAAATTGGAAACCCATCTGATCCTGGCGCCTTGTCCTGCCCCATCCCCCACTCTGCCTCCTTGACCTCATCCATTCTGAACGGTTCTTGTAGAGCCTCAACTCTTGCTCGGGAATTCCCATGCAGCTCCTCCCATAGATTTTCATTTGACTCACTTTGCCCTACCCTGCTCCCTCCAAATAGTTTCTTGAACTATGCATGAACATGCTAAGTAATCTGTCCCTCGTCTGAAACCGCAGTTACGTCGATATCCAAGGAGTGTATGTAGTTGTTTCTTCGTAGCATGCTAGCGATCTTGTGGAAGTACTTAGTATTAGCATCCCCTTCTGCCAGCCATTTTACCCTCGACCGCTGCCTCCACATGATTTCCTCTTTCAAGTAAGTCTCTTGAATTTCTTGCCTGTATGCCGTTAATCTTTGGAATTGGTCCTCATCTAGACCGTGTACTTCCTCCTTCCTTTCGATTTCCTCGATCTCGTTAAGGATAGCCACTTTTGTTTTGAAAATATTACCGAACGTAACAAGATTCTATTTTCTTAATCTTCTTCTGAGGGTAGATAGTTTTTTGCTCAATCTAGCGGCTGGTTCTTCCAGCTGAGGCACCTTTTCCCAGTAGCTCTTCACCATCGTATGGCACTCCTTATTGGACAGCCCCATTTTCTTGAACCTGGAGATTCTCTGTCTTCTTCTTCCCTCTTCCCCAGTACCAATAATGATAAGGACGTGGTCCGATGTATTTCGGATACATGACCTCACCATGGCCAGTGAAAATCTCGTTTCCCAATCAGTAGAGACTAGAATACTATCTATCTTAGCAAGAGTTGGATCCTTTCTTCATAAAGCTACGATCATTAATCGATATATCCATCAACATCAGATTAGAAATCACTCGATTGAATTTACGCATATCGTGGCCATTGCCAAGACCTCCTCTTCTCTTGTACGTGTACCTGACGATATTGAAGTCCCCCCTACCACCCATGGCAAACTCCATCTTCCCCTGATGTGTAGTAGCTCCTCCCAAAACTCTTGTCTCATATTCCTCTAATTTTGTCCGTACACCGCCATGACGGTTTGCTGCCATCCATCCTGCCTTCTTTGAACGACCATTGACACCGTGTATTTTCCCACCCAGTCCTCCAGTAAATCAAATTTACTGGTATTGACCCCCCACCATGATCCCCCCTAACGCACCAATGGCGTCCCTAACCCTCCAATCCTTAATATGGTCTAACTTTAGACCCCTGAAAACCAAGTCAACTAGTTGAGCTAATTTAGTCTCTTCTAAGCAGACAATATCAATATTATTTTTCCTAATGACCTCCCCTACCATTCTTCGCTTGGCCGGCTGGCCAAGCCCTCTAACGTTCCAGAAAATAACGTTAAAAATAAAACTATCGGTACCTCCATCTGCCTGTAGAGTTGAATTCAACTCTACCAGGTTTCGGGACACGCAATCCACATTTGTCCCCCCTTCTAAGCCCCGTTGAACATTTGAAATATTAACCAATTCCCTACCCTGAATAATGTCAATGATATTTGTGTGTGCATTATGAGAGACATGCAGATTTATACCACAAATATTTGCAAGCTCAATTAACAAGTAATCAGGGATTGAGCCAAAAATAGAAATCTGCGGATTTGTACCTACGATGTTCTCATAGCTCTTTCGCTTTCCCACCCTTTGGTAAATCTCTTTGACCTTCATGGCCTGTCACCTTTGCTACACTGTCTGACACTGCGCATGTACCCCTTATTTGCCTTTGCTAGTTTTTTCTTCTTACTTGTTTCAACCGCCGTACTATCCTCCTCAATATCTAGAATCTCTCTTTCCTCTCCCGAGTGTGGATCATCCGACCTTTCAGATTCACAATCTGACCCTGAGGATATCTCTGATCTCTGCTTATTGTCCATAGCCCAGTTTCCCAACATCTCCTTCACCCTCTTTTTGACCTCGCGTTGCACTCTTTTTTCCACCTCCCTTTTGAGAATTTCTTCAATTTGAGCTCCCTCCTCCCCGTATTTTTCCTCTTCTTGACTCAGTGAAACAAATTTATTACTCTTCAGTAACTCTCCGTCTTTAATCCCTGAGCTTGTAATCCCTAACCTCTCCTCAGGCCTTCCGTCGCCTAGGCCCACCACCAGGTCAGATTGGCCCAGGCCCATATCAACCTCTGCCTCATTCGAAATACCCTGTTTCGCGCCCATCCCTTCCTTCTCGAGCCTAGTGAAAGACGTCCAGCGCTTACAGTTCCCCACCTGTGCCGAAGTGACCCTTGCACTTGTTGCAGCGTTTCCTACTGTGGGGCCCCTTTGAAGCAGCACCCTTACCTCATCTCCCATCACATTAATCCCGTGTTTGCTACTTACCTCGAGCCCCACATTTGGTTCCATAACGAACAAATCATTCAAGAGTTGTGTAGCTACTGACGTGTTCACCTTGGGTCCCACACTACTTCCCACAGACTGCCTTGCTATCGTAGAAAGATGTGGACGTTGCTTAATTATTTTTGTATTCTTACCAAACGAGAATTCCCCCACCATCAGATCATGTCCCACTTCTTCACCTCCATTGATGAGCGGTTGATCCGTTGTCACTTGAACCGTTTCACTAGGCCCCTCCGGTTCAGCATAGGGTTGGCAACCAAGTCGACCGGGCCGGGTCGGTTCGGACCCACCCGAGTTGGAACCGAAGTTGGGTGGGTTCGGGTCGGGTCGGTTGGTTAACCAGGCCGGGTTGGATTTGGAAAATGTCGATCCGTCCAACCCGTGAACCCATTCGAGTCCAACCCGGGTCTGGTCGGGTCGAGTCGCGAGTTGACCCGTGTGTTTGACTTTTTTTTAACTTTTAAAAAATTGTAATAATAATAATAATAATAATAATAATAATAATAATAATAATTAAAGAGTGAAATTGCTAAAATAAATGTATATATTATTCATATGATTTCAACTTATACAAATTTCCAACTTTTTAAAGAGAAACAAAGAATTATTATAAATTGGTTCTATACAATTACAATTTTCTTCTATAAAAAGACAATTTTCTTCAATTTTCTAACTTATTTATAAGGAACAAAGATTTATTACAATTTTTAATAGATTTATAAATTTTTTGCATATGTTGGTCTTTAATTTGTTGTTGTTGTTGGTCTTCAATTCTTCATGTTGGTTGCTATTGTTGTTGTTGCTGTTCTTCCGGCAAATTTCTTCCACTTGTAGACGTGTCGAACCTTATTCCTTGAGTTCTATCTTCGGCCTTCATCGAGTCTTCCGTACAGACGAGCATCTCCAACGATTGGGGCTTCAAGCGATTCCTGTAATCGGTTAGAACCCTGCCACTTGTAGAAAATGTACTTTCTGAAGTAACTGTAGAGACAAGAGGAGTTAGTAGATCTTTAGCTATATATTTAAGAATACTATAAGTATGTTCATGGTCTTACCACCATTGTAAAATATCTAGTGAAGAAGTAAAACTTTCAGAATCTTGTTGATTATACCAATGTAATTCATTTGGTTGATTAGTCCTAGCTTTTTTTGATTGAATTTTTGCAAGTAAACTAAATGTATCATTATCTAATTTATTCTTACCCTTACCTGTAGAAGTAGCACAAGAAGAAGTAACTAAAGTAGTTGTACTACTAGATGAAAAACTTCTATCATAATAATCATACAAGTTATTTAATGTCGATTCAAATTTAACTAAAAATGTTTCGCAATCAATTTCAGATTTATCTTCCCCAAGTAAAGTAAAAAATATTTCACTCAAACTCTTCGTACCGTCTAATTTGATACGATGATCCATCACAGTAGCAATACAATACAATATAGGAGGAGGACTAAAATACTTCAAAAATTTGGTGTATGCAGGTTTCACAATATGACCAATAAAAGCATCATTGATCATTTCTTTGAAAGTTTGCATCATAGAAAGTATTGAAATAAAAATGCTACTAGAAGTAGATTCCTAAGATTTTGAAAATTTCAAAGTTACAGTTTTAAAAGGTTCTAAAAATTTTAACAAAGATTCGGCATAAAACCAAGCTTGGGGAGTCATTTCAAAATTTGGCATATTTTTTGCCATACAAAAATTATTTATACATGCTTTATATTCAGTAACAACATTTAGCAAATCAAAAGTAGAGTTCCATAATCCTTTGAAAATTTTCTAAAATGTACACTTTTAAGCCTACACCAAGCTTTCCATTCTTGAAATATAGAGCCACTCAATGCAATAAAATGTACACAATTTCTAATGTTATTTATATATGGCTCGGCTATTTTTAATATATCTTGAACACATAAATTTATTATATGACATGCACATCTAACATAAAAAATATTGTCAGATGGAGGGTTTAATACGGGTTTTAATATACTAATGGATGGATTGTTGTTAGATGCATTATCAAAACTTATACGCATAATTTTATTGCGGATATGAAAAAAATCACAAATTTCTAAAATACGATTTGCAATTTCATTACAACTATGGAGATAAGGCAACGCAGCAAGTGATATGATCTTTTTTTGAAGGATCCAATCACTGTCGATCCAATGACAAATTATTGCCATCATTGGAATATTATTACAATCCTTCCAACAATCGAAAGTTAGAGAAACTTTACAAGTTAAACTTCATAAAATGACAATCAAAGCTTATCTCATTTCGTTGTACATTTTAAAACAATCAGACTTCAAAGTATTTCTAAGGATTGTTTTAAAATGCGGGTTTAAGGCGATTTGTTTAAAAGTTTCAAGTCCCTACTCTCGGAATAGGAAAATGGTAACTCTTACTTGATTACTAGTCGGGCCATTTCCCGACGAACAAGTTCGAGATCATAAGAATAGCTATCAACTACACCGGTCCTAGGGTGGATTTTTTGTTGGCCGGGTAGGTCTACAAGAAGTTCTGTGTACATTTTGGATGTGTCGTTTTATTATACCCGTCCCCTCACCCATCTTCAATTTGTATGGCTTTGAACATGTTTTACAAATTTTTATACCTACACCCGAATTTACTTCGTCCGGAATATAATCATAACATTTGTGCAAATCACTAGTTTCCCCTCTAGTTTTCCTACTACAACCCGGTTGTGTTGTTTCGGTTGCTTGTGTTTGTGGTTCTTCTTCTATGTCTATGTCTCCTACAAACTCATCGTGTGTACCAATGTGTTCAATCATATGGTACTCTTCGGTGGGCTCAATTTGTGGGACAATTGGAGGCCTATGAGAAGTGCCAGTGGAATCTTGTCTACTTTGGCTACGGCCGCTACCTCGTGATCTAGACATGTTGATATAGTAGTGTATGTCAAAAAATTAAATACAATCTAAGCGAGATAAGTTTTAATAAAAAAATCTAGAAAACAATAGGAGAGTGTGAGAGAGAAGATAAAAAACCAACAAACAAATATGATAAAAAAAATTATAACTACAAAAAAAAATATCAAGACAATAAGAGGGTTGTGAAATTTTGATACCGTACTTCGCGGATACTCGTATATAGAATGAGAGTGAAAATAAAAATAGAAGTAGAAGTAGAAGTAGAAGTTCGGACTCGTATATAGATAGAAAGAGAGCTTCTTTGTTGGAGCCTTGAAGGAGTTGAAGACTTGAAGACATAGTTGAATGTTGAATTTGATACAATTGGAATTTGTCGCTTCTATGTTAATGTTGCTAGCTTCTTTGTTGACAAAATTTCAAAAAAATGAGATTGAATTAAGTAGTAGTAGTAGACAGAGTAAGAGAATAAGGTGTAAAATTTTTAGATTGGGTGTAAGGGATATTTATAGTGAAAAAATAAAACCAAAAAAAACCAAAAAAAAACCCAAAAAAATGGCTATAATAGAGTCGTTGCTCTGTTTTCGGCCGTTGGACCCGCGGGTCGAACGTTTGGCCTGTACGGGTCTAATGGTTCGAAACCTGCGGGTTGGCTACTGTTCACCGGGTTGGCAGGCTGGGTTCAACGGGTTGGAAATCCGTATTACTTGACCCGGGTCGACCTGCTTAGTCTTGCGGGTTCGACCCGGACCCGAACTGTATATTCACGGGCCAGGTTTAGCGAGCGGGTCACTGATCAGCCCGGCCCGGTTGCCATCCCTAGTTCAGCACCCCCCTCCGGTTCAACCCCTTTGAACCCATCTTCTTCAACCTTCCTCACTTTCTTCCCTGCCACAATCTCCGCCGACCTAGCCCCCGTTCGCTCGCCGCTCTCCTCACCAAAAAGCTTTTTGCTCACCATTTTTTTTGCCCTTCTTCCTCCGCCATCTTCGCCGCACACTCTTCCTCCACCCTAACCTCAACGATATACATCTTGTTTTCAACCATAGCGTAAATTGAACTTGGCATCCTCTCCGCACCATGACGAGCAATTCTCACTCTTGCGAACCCTCCTCTCTTCCTTGCCTTCATAGTGTCGATCTCAAGCACGACTCCGAACCTCCACATGACGTCTTGAATGCCTCCAATCTCCCAACAGTGGAGCGGCAGTCCAGAGAGGGTCACCCATATTCCCCTCACCTCGTCTTGGATAATAGACCCCTCATCGCCCGTCCACTGCTTGATGGAAATCCCATAACGAACACCTGCAATCTTTAGGTCCTCTCGTCTCACCAGCGCGCCGCTACTCCTTCCGATGATGGAAACTCTGCAATCCAAAAATCCTTAACTTTATGGAGCTCCCAAGATCTTCGGTTGAACGAATCCGACAATTGTCGCAGTCCCGTGACAATCTCCTCCGTAGACGGCCACCCCCTCACTGCCCTAATCACCCCCATCATCGCCTTAAGAATAACCTTGTTCTGCCTCAGTTTCTCTGTAACAGATATGATGGCGCGTGAGGCTTCTAAGGTCCTAACCACTGTACACTCCTCCGCCCCCTGCCTCCCTCTTCGCTTATCCTATCTAACTTCACATGAGTGAACTTTGTGGCCCAGTTCTTTACATTCGAAGCATACGAAGTAACCGAAAGTGCACTCTTCCTTACGGTGCAAATCTCCGCAGAAGAGACATGAGGTGTCACTACCCTTTGATGCTTCTAGCTTCCTTGATGACTTCGATCAGTATATCTCCCATTCTCCCTCCTCATCACCCTCCTCATGGCGATCCTCCCCTATCCTCCGTCTCACCTGAAGTTGGCCGGAGACATGGGGGCCTTAGTCGTTGAGTTGATGACATGCGGTTGTAGTGGATGGGGTTGAGGGGAATGCTCCATGCTGGAGATACGACAAGGTTGGGTGTGCATGGGAGGTGACACCCCCGCAATGGGGCTAGCCACCTTTGGTTTTACCTGAGGGCTCGTGGAGGCCTCCCCTCTACCAGCTCTCAGGGACAGCTGGTCGTAGGACTGTTTATATAGCGGCGACCTAGATCGCAAGTTCCGTTGTCCTCTGCCACTTCTCACCATAGGAGGTTTAGCGCTAGCTCTCCTAGGAAATACATGCCCTGAGTCATTCCTCTCAGCAAAGTGCTATCCGGAGACCTATCCCTGCGTTTATCACGATTTCCCCCCGCTCTGTACACATGATGGTCATGTCTGCCACGGAGGTTACGGCGTTCCTCGTCGCTACTGTGCTCGTGAGGAACCCACACTCGCTTTCTCCCACTTTTGAGCCCAGACTCTCCTCGCATCGGTGACAAAGTATAGGTGGGAGAAGGTATTAACTGATATATTGTCATCCTTATACGCAGCTCAAAGCTATAATTTTGTTTTTCTATTCTGGTAATGAAGGATTGATTACTATAGAAAAGTGTTATTTTCCCCCTTGCAGGAAGCTATGACAATTGACAAGTGCATAGTAAAATTTTAATAAGAAAAATCGGACTGATACAACAATCGATCAGGTTTTTTGAGTTGGTCAGGTTATTTTTGCTAAAAAGGATCATATGGCATACTTCTTTTCAACAAAGAACTTGAACAAAAATATAGTTGAGGCAAACATCAATCTGGGAAGAGTATCTTGAGTTCAGTCTAAATAAGCAAGGTAGGAAAGCAGGATGAGAAATGTTTAACTGTTTAGAAAAATTTAGAACTATGGTACCGGATAATACCATAATCCATGCACTTAGTAAGGATTGTCCATCATTGTCCTTGATTCATCCCTCAGGTTTCTAACCTAAAAAAATGAACCATTAACGATATATATCAAAAAGAGTTTCTCTCTAGATTTTCTAGAGAAAGAAGCTCCCCAAAAAAGAACCAAAAAAAAAGAGAAACTAGATCTAGATCTGAGTTTGGAGGGGGTGGCGGCTAGGGCTTCGCTGCCACATAATCTCCAACGACGTGCTCCTCACGCCTACACTTCGACTTCGGCCTGGGTCGAATGTACGAGGATGGCGAAGGCAGTGATGGGGACCTGGTTCTGTCTCATCAACGAGGGGGCTGATGGGGGTTTGGTGGTCGATGGGGGTTTTGGTCGACAGTGGTTTTGGTCAATCATGTCGCCCCGTTGCTCGAAGACTGAGTTATCGGGGACGGTGGAGTTGGTCTGCAAGGCAAGGTCGTTAAGTTCGACAGGGCTAGGGTCGGCAGCGACGGGGTCTGGTTCTATTTCGTCGATAGGGGGTTTCAATTTGGTCGACGGGGGTATGGCTCTAACTCGCCGATGGGGGGTTTCATTGTGGTCGACGGGGGATTTCATTTTGGTCGACGGTGGTCGGGGAGGGGGGATCTCAATTTGGTCGACGGTGGTCTAGATCTAACTCGTCGATCGGGGGATTTCTATTTGGTTGTCGGTGGTCTAGCCCAGGCTCGTCGACGGGGGGTATCAATGTTCTCAACGGGTTTAGTGGTCGCATCGTCGACCCAAAGGTTGAGTCGACGGGGTATTTGGTCGACAAGGCGAGGTTCGTCGGGGTCGACAAGGCTAGGGTCATCGGGATTGAAGGTAGTCGCTTGTCTAGGCGATGGGGTTGACAGGCTCTGTCGGAGGCCTCTGGGGGGTTCGGTATGATGCCTCATTAGTGGGGTCAACAGGCCGAGAAATGTAATGTCGATGGGGTGTGGAGTATGTGACGTTGGGGTGCAGCGGTTGACTTTGCTTTTGGGTTGGTGTCGAGGAGCTTGTCGGAGTTGGCAAGGGGCAGACTATGTCGGGGATGGTCAGCTGTCGTCGGCCATAATGGTCAAATGTAGTGACTAGGGGATTTAGTCGGCAGGGTGGCCAACAATGGAGATCGTGGGGGAGTGAGAGGTGTGTGGACTTCCCTAATATCCAAGTGAGTCTATCCCTTAATATCCAAATACACTCAACTTACAATTAGCTTTAAAATGTATCCTAGTTGATGCGGAACAACGATAACCGAGCAAGTTTATGGTTTGAGCTCAACTTTGATCTATTCAAGTCAAAGTGAGGGGTGCCTAGGGGCTCTCTCATGTCAGAGGGCTTGAAGGTATTTGTGGAGCCGTCAGGGGCAATGGCAGCCTCCGTTGCAAGATGGCGGAGCTAGTCAACGGTGGACAAGTTAGGGGATGAGAACGAGGTTACAATTTGGACATAGGTATGTCAGATTGGTGGGTACCTGCGGTATCTCTCGTATGGTGCTTGAGGTTGACATTGTTGAAGAATCTACCCCACAACTCGTAGTACAAATAGCGGAAATACACCACAAGCAATAGAAACTTCCAAGACTTAGATGAACCAAGAACAAGCCACCACATTATATGCAAGATCTTTCAAGAACACAATCAATATGCAGAGAAAATCAATAATTCTTATTCCCCAAGAAATACAAAGATTACAAAAGAGATTACAACTCTCAATCTCTCTCTCTCACCTTTGAAACACTCGGCACAATCCCCTCTTGCAGTTGAACAATGATAACGGCTCACCAAATCTATCTCTTTGGATCATCAAAGATATCTAAACCCTAGAGTCTACGACTATATATATAGCCCCCAAGTAAACCCTAAAAGATTAACACAAATCTAGCAATTGGGCCTTAAACTCGTAAGCCCAAAAACAATCAGCCGCCGAAGTCGATCGATGCACCCCCAAGGTCAATCGACCGCAACGTGTAAGTCCAGACCCGAGAGCTGACCGGTCGATCGCACGGCCGACCGTTCCGTCCTCTGTTGGACCTGTACACTCGAAGAACTCTCAGCAGCTAAGGTCAGTCGACCGAAACTCTCCAGACTGCATTCTTCTACCAACTGTCTATCTTCTCTTGCTTCTTTGTCTCCTCCTCTTCTTCTCCAACTTCAAGTACTCAGTGCCTACATGTATTTGAGACCAAAACCCTAACAATCTCCCACTTGAACCAAATATACAACACTTCAAAGTTATTGCAATCTTTACCTCGCATTATCTCTGCCAATCTCCCACTCTCATGGAAGACTCAAGTACTCCCCACTCTCATGAAGAGCACCTCCGCAACCCCACCACGTGGAGTACACCAACCACCCCTCATCGCCTCATGAAGAATGTACTCCACCAATCGCATAGAACCAAATATCGAAAAAACAACCTCCCGTGTCGGATTTCGTGTTATGAGACTCCCCAACTCGCAGAATCTCCATCAACACCGGATATGGTTCAAAACCTCCCAATGCACCCTCTATATTAGAAGTCTCCGTGGATGACACCTCCACAAAATTCACAGACTGTTCAACGCCTATAGTCCCGATTCGGTTACCCTCATCGACATCACCCCGCATATCAATACCAGTGCTCTCTATAACACAAGAGAAAGTTGAAGCTTCAAATGCCATATTGCAAAGTACCCTCACCGCAGCAACGTCTTGCCCTCTAGGATCACTTCCATGGTAGGCAGCTCCCACTAAATTAGTAACCTCCCCTCGACAACTAAAAGAACTCGGTTGCACCCCCACACAACCTACTACTCGATTCTGGCCGAGAGTCAACTACAAGAGAAACGCCCCTCATGTCTCTAAGAAAATACAATGTTCCCTCACGCTTTCCTTTTGCAATCACCCTTGAACCTGCAGCTATACACCACTCCCCACTACCAACTGTAGTAGACAACCCCTCCTTGTCTAGCCTTCCAATCGAGATAGGATTTTCCTTCAAGTATGGAACATGCCTTGTCTTTCGCAAGACAACACTTTGATCATCATTGACTTTCACGCGAACAGTACCAACCCCACGTACAGGACACTGGTGACCATTTCCCACGATCACATCTCCAAAAAAATCCTCATTGTACTCATCAAACACCTATCTCCTCGGAGTGCAACGAAAAGAAGCTCCTGAATCAATACACCAATCTTGAGTGCCCAACTCCTCCCGAGCTGATAAGCATAGCTCCTCAACAAGTCCCACTTGAGCTTCCTTTGGGGTCTCACATCGGTTTTTCCTGCTTCTTCTTCATATAAGCCTTGCAACTGCGCATCATGTGACCCTTCTTGTGACAATACCAGCCCTCAGGCCCATGTCCCTGATCACTGTCATCAGATCCACTCACAGATGAACTACTCTGATCCTTTCTTCTTCGACTACTCTTAGATCTCCCACGTCTCTTCTCAAAGTATATTGCAGAATCTCAAGAAGATGATGATGGATATCCTCCGTTTCTCACCCTTCTCACCTCCTCGTTTAGAATGCTACTCACCACTTCTTGTAGAGTCATTGAATCTGTCATAGTGCCTGTAATAATCTGTTCCACCGTACCATAACTATCGAGTAAAGTAGATAGAAGTAACAATGACTGCCCCCTCTCTGAAAATTTCAAACCTGCAGCTTCCATCTAGTTATAAACCATACTGTAATTGTTCACATGCTCTGATACTGAACCCACTTCCCTCAATTTCATATTAACCAATTTCTTCCGATGAAGAATTTGATTAGATGCCGACGATTTTTCATACATATCCGTGAGAATCTCCATAGCCTCCTTTGTGGTATTTGCCTTCGAGATATGAAATAATGCCTTCCTACTCAGCCCCAACTGAATCTGCCCCAGCACTTTCTGATCCAAACGATTCCAATCTGCCAAGACCTTTGCATCTTTGTCTGAACCTACCGGCTTCTCATCAAACAACGGACCATCAAGATCTTTCTGATGAAGATACGCTATCATCTGAATCTTCCACATCGCGAAATCACTCCCATCGAATCTCTCGATCTTCATCTTGTTATGGGCCATCTCGAACCAACTGCTCTGATACCACTTGTTGAAGAATCTACCCCATAACTCGTAGTGCTAATAGCGAAAACACACCACAAGCAATAGAAACTCCCAAGACATAGTTGAACCAAGAACAAGCCACCACAATATATGCAAGATCTCACAAGAACACAATCAATATGCAGAGATAAATAATACTTCTTATTTCCCAAGAAATACAAAGATTACAAAAGAGATTACAACTCTTAATCTCTCTCTCTTACATTTGAAACACTCAGCACAATTCCCTCTTGAAGTTGAACAATGATAACGGCTCACCAAATCTCTCACTTTGGATCATCAAACATATCTAAACCCTACAGTCTACGACCATATATTAGCCCCCAAGTAAATCTTAAAAGATAAACACAAATCTAGCAATTGGTCCTTAAACTCGTAAGCCCAAAAACAATCAGCAGTCGAAGTCGGTCAACCGCACCCCCAAGGTCGGTTGACCGCAACGTGTAAGTCCGACCCGAGAGCTGACCGGTCGACCGCACGGTTGACCGTCCCCTCCTCTGTTGGACCTGTACACTTGAAGAACTCTCAGCAGCTAGGGTCGGTCGACCACAACTCTCCAGGCTGTATTTTTCTACTAGCTGTTTGTCTTCTCTTGCTTCTTTGTCTCATCCTCTTCTTCTCCAACTTCAAGTACTCAGTGCCTACATATATACTTGAGGTCAAAATACTAACAGACATATGGGACACTGCTGGGGGCAATGGCAAGGCGGTTGCGGGGGACGGCGAGGGAAAACAGAATACAAGCGAGGAAATGAAAGAGAATGAGCTCAAATTGGCACGAAAAATTTGTTGTGGCGAGGTTGGCCGACCAGTAGGATTATGTTTTGTTGCTTTTTTGTTTGTCGGTTGGGGTGTATGAGTTCTAGGACCCAGCTTGTTGGGTTTCCTAAACTTCATAAGCCTACTTTTGATTGTATGTTTTGTTAAAATCTTTTTAATGAAACGCGGGGGGCTTTCAACCCACCCTTTTATTGATAAAAAAAAAATAACCATTTAGATATACTAATTAATGCACACAAAAAAAACCCCCTCAAACTACGAAAAAAATATAATTTGTATATAGTTCACAATTCCTGCTTATTATTTGAATGCATGAAATTTAATAGAGAAGCAAAAGGTAAAACTAATCATGATAAACAAATATCTTCCGAGAAATGATTTTTTTCTAGGATGAAATGCAATATCCCCAAAATAATGAACAATTATTTTGCACCCCAAAATAATTAATAATTATTTTGTACAACAATTTTTGTATATAAATATTATTGCATTATATATTGTTATTTTATATTTTGCTTATGAATGTTGTTGCACGTGAATTGAGCACATTCTTGTATATGGTGTCATGTAGTACACATAAGAGCATCCATAGTCGTGAGAGGTAAATATGCATATGTGCATAATTGAGAATAGCAATCTGTTATTTCGCTGCAGTGGAAAAAGGCAAAGGCAAAATATAACAAAGTTGTAAAAAAAAAATCGAATGTTTTGTCCCTCCTAATTTTTCTTTTTAGACTTTTTTTAATATGATATTAAATTTTAAATAATATTTTAATACAGACGAAACATCATGTTTCGTCCGAAAAAAATTTCTTAATTTTTTTTTGGTTGATCGTCCAACACTTTTACATTTTGCAAAACAACATGTTTCGTCCGGGTTTCAGGGGTATTTCTTGTTTATTTTTGTTTAAATTTGTGGAGTTATTGACTTTTTTACCCCTTCTTCATTTAATTTTTTGGAGTTTTATTTTTTTAATTTTTGTTTAAAACTAGGGGCAAAATGGTCCAAAGTATTTTAATCTTTTTTTAAATTAGGAATGGGATGAAACATCATGTGTCATGCCCCGCTTCCCAAAAATACAGAATGCAAGCACGTGACATGGCCCAGCGATGACTTGCGTCATTCATAGGTTGTCATCGATTCAACTCAACAATATAAAACAGGAAGTAACACAGCCACACATGCAATAAAAGAAGTAATCACATAAATAACAATACTTGAAATTTTAAGCATAAAATAACCAACAAAATATCAATCCAACATCTGGAATCAACAACAATAATGTTCGGGTCAAATGCCCACAAATACAAGAATGTTCAATTATTAAAGTTAAAAAAAAAGTGAAACAATAATTATTCAACAGCGCAGCAACACAAGTCTTTCACCATTGTTGTTCTCCTAGTCCATCAGGCAAATATCTCTGATTACCTGTAAGCTGCTCTTCTAAAAGAGATGAAAATATGTCCTTAGAGCAAGTCGTGGACAGCAAGTAAAGAAATAGAGAAACAATATAATAATGGTATAACGATGAATTCAATGAACGATGGAATCAATAGTATTGAACAGTGACAAGGCGATAATAGTATATATTGTGCAATAACGATGATTTATAACCATAACAATAAACAATAACAATAATGGTAAACAATAACGATAACACTGTTCAATGACGATGACAAAATGCAATGACAATGCGATAAGTCTTAAGTCTATTATTCATTTTAATCCTAACTAATGCACGTACTACTACATCCCATACTACAAGTTCTAAGCATACAATCAATTTCATTTAGACTAAAGTGGTAGATTCTATAGGTCATGTACTCGCACGATAAAAATAACAATTTCTTGCACAATAACGATAACAATAGTCGGCACGATAATCCTAAAACAATACACGATGAATTGGGATATTGTGGTCAGTAATCCAACAATAAATCGATAGCACTAGCCAACACAATACTTTGAGAACAAAGCCCACAATTCCGAGTACAGTCACTATATTGTTAACTACCCTAGTCAACCCTTAACTCCGGCTTGATTAACATTCTTTACTCAATTAACTTTCAATACTAATAGGGAACAATAGAGATAGATATATCAATGAGAAATGATAAGGTGATAAATAAGGAACACTAGAATAATGACAACACAACTCTAAGATCATGCAATGTACTCTATATAATTAAATACACCAAATTCAACGTTATAGATTCAATTATATATTATTAAACATAAAAACCAAATTCTAGACAGTAGTAGGTTGTTGTACGAAAATCAGAATTTCTGTTGCTACAGGATAACAAATGTGGATATGACGGAAGGTCTAGAAACTAGACTCCTGCCCAATTCCAACGCATATAAATAAGATACATAAAATTTGTAGCATCAGGTGGCAAAATAGCAAACTACACAGAATTTGTGTTCAGCCAGAATTTGTAAAATTGTATTTATACATATGAAATTGGTCTGAAACTACATTAATTAATTTTAGAAAAATTAGAGAATGTTCTCTAGTATGTCTAGTATCAGCATACATAATTTCAAGTTATTATCTTACAGGTAGCATAGTTAAATTAATTGTAAACTATAGTGTTGTAGCAGTTTTTAGGATATGGAATTCTACGATATAGCTGCAGTAAAACTGCGATAACTCACAAACCATAACTCAGAATTCAATTCCGTTAAGAGGGTGGTAAACTAGACATCTGGGGCTATATTTCATATTCAGGAAGTTATTGATTTTGGTGACATTATCTAGGCCGAAACAGCATGGTAATGTTCAGGTTGGCGATAAATTTCAGGGTCTCAATATATTTTTCATGAATAAAAGATTAGAATGTTTATGAACGATGAGTTAGGGGTCGACAACATAAATCACAACAAGTTACATCTATGTGAGCATGGTATTAAGATGTTTAATGTCCATAATCTTACTAATCACAATCAATTAGCACACCATCTTCAATCATAGGAACAATCAACACTAGTATATAATCTACAGTAGTTGTGTGATGTCATAACATGAAATGCAATAGCAATCCCTATTCCTGTATTCAATAATTAACCATACAAATGCATGTAAGATTTCAATAAGTCGGAGGAAAAAGACAGCACGAAGTCAAGACTACTATTTAGATTCACTTGTGTAAATCCGTAGTATCTCAAAGATAGATAACAATAACAATATACGATAATAAATAGGGATCTACTTGCGGGATTCAATAAATAATTTTGAATATGATTCAATATAATTCGAAAGTGAGATGACTTCCCTTTAGATGAAGTTAGATCCAATAATGAGAATAACGGGATTAGGATCCCGGGCGACAAACTACGAACACGTCGAGTCACGAGAAAAATCCGAAACAGCAAGAGCAACCAAACAGCAACACGGCGGATCCAAGGCAAAACACCAAATGGCAAACTCGGATCTCCTATACCAAAACAGCAAACACCCAATTGCTGTCTGCTTCTCCCCTGCTAGGCAAAACAGTACACACGGATCCAACGAATAGCAAGTCCAACTTCGGATCTCGCCACACACAACAAAAAATGCCAAAAGCGGCCACTCCCGCTTCGTCTTCTCCAACGCAACGGGGAGAGGGAGAGAGAGCGACGGCGACTGCGGTGGTCGGGGGAGGCGGTAACCGCAACCATGGAAAAGGCGGTGAAGACGCCGCTACGGTTGGGAAGCGACAGTAGTGGCGAGGGCGACCAAGGAACGGTGGTAATGGCGCCACTCTGTTTCGCACCAAAAACAGAGGAGCGAAGACGGCGAGCTTTCGGGCGCTCGACGACGACGACAAGGGGCGAGGGGGAGAGATGAGGGGGAGGTTGCAGGCAGAAGTGCTCGAGGGTGGTTCGAGCAGAAGAAGACGACGGGAACTCGAGCTTCAAGTTCGACAATGGTGGAGGATGTAGACGAGGAGGTAGACGATGGGGTTGTAGTGGAGGCAAAGGGGCTGCAGTGGGGGCTGACTGCGGTGGGGCAAGGCGGCTCGCAAGGTGGAGCGCGAGGAGGAAGACGAAAGGGATGAGCGGAGTTGCGATGGGTTTCGGTTGTGGTGGGGTTGAAGGCAATGAGGAAGGGGATGGAGATGGTCGAGGAGGTGGAAGACGATGGAGGCTGTGAAGAGGACGACGAGGACAACGGAGGATGGGGCAGTGGGTTTCGACTTGGGCGGATGGGTAAATAGGGGAAGAGTGGGAAGGGATGAACAGTAATGGGGGGTAAGGGGTGAACAGTACGGAGTTAGGGTTTGCACAGTGTAGGGGGGTCAAACAGTGGGGGGTAACGGCTGAATGTGATTATGGTTTTGAATAGTAATGGGAAAAGATTATAGGGCTGATTATTAGGGATTCAATTTTCAATTTTAGGTGGTTACAAGATGTGGTGATGATTGAGAGAGATTTTTGGGGATTTGACTGTGAATGGGGATATTGGGGATATGGAGGTGGTTTTGGGTTAGTAGGCTTGAGGGTAGGATCCAATAGAGGTGGATATTGGGTTTGGGTACAATATGGGTCAAATAGGAGGACAATTCACAACCAAACAAGATAAAAGATAATTTTATGAAATTAAATTTTAGATTAGAAAAGAGGGAGTAAGATTCAAATGATCAACAGAGATTAAGGATAAACATGAATAATATTAGAATTGATATTATTCGATACAATAATGAGTCAAAATGAAATGTAATAGAATTACAATGGAGATTACAATGGGGATCAATAATAAAGGGGGAAAATGAAAGCGGGAGTTACATCATGTTTCGTCCAATCCCATTTCTATTTCTGCACGAAATATTTATTTTCATAAATCGATGATTTTCATCGGACAAAACATCTGATCCTTCAAAAGTATTATAAAATATTAGGACAAAACATGATGTTTCGTCCTTTATATTATGCATATTGCTGTATCGATTCTCATATATGCCATTCTATTGTATCACAAAAGGCAAAATATGCATAAAATGCCACACAACTGCAACGATATTTTGGCTAAAATATGCATAATATGCATATTTGCTACACGACTGTGGATGCTCCAAGCTGTATGGTTTTGGATTAACCCAATTAAATTCATATAAATTTAACCAATGAGGCTAACCATAAAAATTATGTTTCATAAACATACATACTACTATTATATATATTGTACATACACTACACACTAAATATATGAACTAGAAATGCAAGTTGAAGCCCACAATTTTTGAGTTGAAGTGAGCCTACAATTGTTGTCTTAGAATATGTGTTATGAGTAATTATTTAAACCAAGGGGTTTATGTGTAAAATTGGAGGGACACTGAAGCATCCCAGAGTCTTCTACACTCACCCACACTCTTCCAACCCTAACCCTAGCTTTTAATTGTCGGCCAACCCTCATCCTCATTATATATATGTGTGTGTATATGTATAAAGAAACCCTAGTTCTCATTTTCTTCTTCATCCTACCTTTTTCTTAGTCCATTTTCATACTAATTCCTAGCTCATTTCTATACTACTCTTCACTCCTTTATTCATTCCAATTTCCCTAAATATTTTTCAGAAGCTAATTAAGTAAGAAAAGAAGCAAGCAAGCTAGAAGGAGGCGAAGAGCATACTTGGAGCTTGGGAAATTCATTTTTTGTCTACACTTTGAGGTGGATATTCTCCAGCTCTCTTTGTTGTTAAATTGTGTGTAGTGTAACTCTTTTTCTTAATATAGATGACATGAAATTGTATGGTGCATGTGGTGTATGTTTATTTTGGGAATAGCTTGGAAATTTTGTATTTTTCTTTTTTGGAATTTCACTTCAACTCCGAAAATCATAACTCATGGAATAAATGGATTTTTGGGTTGAAATTTTTATAGTATTATCTCACACATGTCTAGAATATCTATAACAAATTTCATAATTTTTTGATAATAATTTCTATTTTTATAAAATCTGATACCACTGTTGGTATGAGCTGCAATTTTCCTTGTTTACTACTTCTACCTCAAAAATTCAAATCCTTCTAACTATGTAGTATTTTAAGTTGAATTTTTATATGTGATACATGTATGTGTCTAGAACATGCTCACCAAATTTTATGAAATTTGGACTTTTTTTAATTTTAAATTAATTTTGACTCATGATTGGTTAGTAGTTTTTAGTTGCTGGAAATTTGTACATCTTTCAGTTATTGGTTAATTTAACATTTTAAATGAATTATTTTGAGAAAACTCCAAACCAAGAACTTATAGTAAACTCATTGACCTTTCTTTAGAACCTAAGATATCTAAATTCCAATAAGAGGGTGATTATTGGTGATTTTTAGAAGTTGCAAGAACTGCATTTTAGACTTAAACTTATTGTTTTGGGCATATGCAAGTTGTCATCTCCTTCGGACTTCTTAACAACCTTAGAAATGTTGTTTATAAACTCTTAATTTATATTATGATATTTATTGAGTTGTGTAAGATTATATTTTAAGTTTGCGCATGTAAGTGTGCGATGGAAGGCTTGTATATGTTCAAGTATGAGTACATGATATATAGTCGTATGTTGGGATGTGCAAGTTGGTATTGTTTGGTTTCGAATAACCCTTAGAATGTGTAACCCCCGTTCCCATTTATACGGATTTGTACTTATTTTCTTCTTCGTATTTTTTTAATTCAATTTTCTAGATAAATCTTCATTTTCTCCTGGAGCCAAATTATTTTTTTAGTTTGGATATCCGATTAATTTGGTTGAACCCAGAGGTTTTAATTCATGTTACTGTTATTATTGTTTGATCTCTTTTTGTGAAGCCCAAATCCCATTTAATATAAACCCAAAACCCAAGCCCACATTTGTGTACCCAAAACCGTTAACCCAACTCAAACCCACTAACCCAATTTTCTTAACTACATAACAATCACCTTCCTTAATATTCTCTACTAACAGCATACATTACTCCCACTATAACAAATCCCCCACAAATCTCTCCATATCCCCATTAATCCTAACTAAACCCATGATCCCCTCCTTAATCATCTCCTAACCCCCTTAATCCATCAACAGATCTCTCTCTCTCTCTCTCTCTCTCTCTCTCTCTCTCTCTCTCTCTCTATCCCTTCTTCTTCTTCTTCTTCTTCTTCTTCTTCTTCTCCTGTTCACGCTGAAACCCAAATCACCCCTACACCCTTCACCATTCAACCACGCCCTCGACTGCTCTCCAATCTCCATCGCCTACACCGCAGCACCAACCACCAGCACCAGCCGTAGACTGCTCCTCACCACAGGCTTCACCTCATTAACCTGTACCGCACCACCCCCCTTTGCAACCACCTCCTGCAACCACCAGACTGCACTGGATCGCCGCAATCAGCCACGCACTCCACCTCACCACTGCTCCTCTATCGAATGACCCCCGACCTCTGCCTTCTGACTGTCGCCATCCCATGTGCTCTACCTTGCTACTCCTCCGTCGACCCCCCACTGTCGATGCCTCCGACTGAAACTCCAGCCCTCGCAGCCCTCGCATTCCCCCTCACGACTGCCTCCATCGCCTCCCTCATCCCCTCAACTGCAAACCCACCGCAACCTCCTTCCTCCCTCGCCAACTTTGACCCTGTCGTTACGCCTGCAACACCCTGAGATCCTCGCCATCCCTGCCTGCAACCAACGACAACCACATTGCTCATCTTCTTCCTCCTGAAACCCTACCCTAGTCTGTCGCAACCTCCTCCCTTCTTCCTGCCACTCACCTCCACCGCAAGCACCCCTCTCTCGCCACCTTGGACCACCACTACAGCCTCCGCCTGCACCCCCCCTCCCATCGTCTTCTTCCTCTCCTTCGTCACCACAGCCACCTGCAATCCATCATTGCATGCTGCCTCGACCCCAAATAGCAACTCCGACCAGCACTCCCCTTGCCGCCTTGCAACTCCACCGCAGCGCCCCCTACTACCATCTCTACCAGCCCTTGCCTGAGCCACCATCGACAATACCCCTTGATTGCCTGCTCCTCATCCCCTACCTCCATTTGCTACCACCATCTCCCTGCGTTGCCAAGCCGACCCACTACCACCGAACCCGTCACCTCGCCTTGCTGCCCATTGCCGCTGCCACACCTCCACTTGCTCGCTGTCATGTACCGCGGGTTGTGCTTGTTGCCCACTGCCATTCTTGTTATTTTTGCTGTTGCACTTGCTGACTGTGTCGTTGTTCTTCCTCCCATTGATTCTCGTTGCACGTGCAAATGTAGTAAAAAGGCAAGTACCTTGTACATTTAATTGTTCAGTATGCCGCAATTAGTAATTAGATCATCGTATTTGAAATCCGTTATTCATGTAGTATTCATGTTTTGTGATGTTCCTATTAGTCTTTATATTGAATCGAATCAATTATTTTGCCTCCATGATTCGATGTCATCAAAAGATCGTAGTCTTCCATTGTCCCCACATTCATTGCACAAACACGAATTTGATACTATATGTTTGCAAGTAAGAACCGTTACAATTTGAATTGACAAGTTGCTGTCTTGCTGTTGATGTAACTTGTATCTAGATTTTGACTTAGACAGTGTTCAAATTAATTAGATCTTTGTACACGAGAGTTGTATCCCTGTGAATCTAGTTACTAGAACATTCGACATATTCAAATTCCGAGTTGTAGATAATGATTTATCATGTTTTTTGTACTGCTAGGTCTACACATTCCAGATTGTTACTTATAGCACACCAACATGTTTCACAAATTAAAATGTCATGTTCATGGGTGAATTAGGACTTGATATTTATCAGCATACTACTATACTTGATTAGGAATCATAATATAATTTTTATAGGATTGTTGAATAGATTTGCAGACCCGTTATATACATGTAAACTTGGCCCTAAACCGCTGTTAGAACACTAGACCAGTAAAGACCTGAACTTTTGACCCATTAGCAGTTAAAATCACTTAGAAAAGTTTAAATAGAAGTCATATCCCTCTATGTGAGGAATCCAGACTACTTGACGGATTCTCAATCTGACTTATAGAATGCAAAATATTTAAGTTTTACTACTGTACTATCAAATTCCAGATTTGCAGTTTATAATTACACTGCCATGTTAAATTAATTGAAATGGCAGGATAACTTAAGAAATTAGACCTGAGGATTTTAAGAATGTTACTTACCAATATCAGGAACTTAATTATAATTTTTGCAAGAGTTTTAGTTATGTTTTTAGATAAATTATCCATATAATAACTTGATGCTGAGTCGCTGTGTGCGCAGTAAAATCATAAAGAACTAGCTGGTAGACCATGTTTCTATAGTTGAAATGTATCGTGTAGATATGTGTTGGAACTCGAAGGGACTCTAGAACTCCTGACGGAACCTGATTCGCTTTCCTGTAGCATCGGGAAAGCGAGTTTCTGTACAGCAACATTGTGCTGTCCAGAATTGTATATTTATGTTTTTAAAATATAAACATATTTTATTCATATTTAATAATCGAATTGATATAGTAGATAGATTGAATGACTTTATATCATGTACTGCATGGTTTATTATTGCAACTTTTTCACTGACTATACCGACTGCCTGTATACCGATTCCATGTACATGACTGAATCACATTAAAAGAATGACAAGTTGGGGGTAATAAGGGTGCGACCTAGTAGGGGATAATATAGGGGAATGTACTCAGAAGGGAGCTCGTGGTTTCCCTACCATTACTTAATGACTGAATAACTGAATAACTGAATGGCTGAACATTGTATATTGTTCATTGAACATGGATAGGAATACTGAATGACTGAATAACTGAATAACTAAATAACTGAATCGTGTTTTCTGTTTATATGTAACACCTTGAATTCTAAATAAGTCTGAATTCGAAGTTCTACAGGATCTTTACACTTCACTTCGTACAATTTAAAGGGAATTTAAAACTTTTGTATAATAGTGTTTACATCAATACAGCGAAAGCAAATTACAACATATTACATGAATAAAATAACACTTGAAACAATTCTTTAAGCAGCATTTCTCTTTAGTCCTTTCATTCATTTTATCATGCATAGAAACTTTGGGCACGTCAGTTGCATTCAACTGATGCTAGGATATAATACATCAATTTCTCTTATGGAAAATACATACTTGATCACAGACAAAGCTAAAGGGGACTATCCTATGGATGTCGTGGGTGCTGTGCACTTAATCCTTAATGCAGTTATTTATATTTAATGACACTAATGCACACTTGTTCGGATTCTATGCATCCCATACTACATAGGTCCGAGGGCAAGCCGTTAATCGTACTTCATCTTGTAAGGATGGATCCCTTGCTATGAGTTGAACTACTACGGTAACTACAGTAAGTATCTTAGATGTTCTATGAGTTACGAGCCCATGTCCAGACAGCCTGGAGGAGAATCCCACGTCATGACATGACGCATCATGTAGACATCCTATGGAAAATTCACCTCCGTCATGGGACAATGGCACTATGTAGTCACCATGCACCCCACAAGCGTCGCCACGGTTCTAATAATTCCGAAGATGTATTCACGTCATGACATGACGCATCATGTAGATAGCCTGTGAACACTCTCACACTGTAGATCCGAGGCCCTCATACTTGTGTTTTTTTCTTACTTTCATCACAACTTCACTATGTGTCTAATTCTTAGATAATCGAATCATGAGTAAAAATTAACACCCTAGAGTTAGCATCACCTCTACACCGAACTTAACTATCAATTGATAACAACGACCCAAACCTTGGTCTTTTTCTGCAACATTTATTTTTCAAGAATTCATTCATGCCGGTATAAGGACTTAGCTACACTCTAGTTCTTAACTTCTTTTTCATGTTCACCAAAAATGAGTGTTCATACTCACAAATTTTCACATTTCATCATGTTCTTTTTATTTCATTGTCCATGAGCACTTGCACACATTAGACATCAATTTACAACATCTCATAACTTAATCTCCACATAATTTCTTGCATTCAAATTTCTCCTCTTTCTTTAATTATACTAAAACCACATTTTTAAAGAAAATTTATCAAGTTCTTTAATCCATTTTAATCTAAAAACCACATCTAATCTTCACAAAAATACGTAAAATGTTGTAGAATTAATTTTCATAAAGTCTAGATAATATATGAAGAATAATAGAATTATTATTTTTTGTTTTCAATTTTTATTTGCAATCTAAACTCTTAAAACTCAAAAAAAGTCAAAAAAGTAAAAAGGGGTCGGCGGAATCGAACCCAGAACCAAACAGAACCCCCGCCCAGCTACAGTAACAGACCCAAAGCACACCCGAAGACCACTAGGTCCTGACTGACTAACCGATATGAATATGGTTAATATCTTTATATGCCGATTGTACTGTATTTGAGAAAAATCGAATTTTTAAGAAAAACAGAGCTTCTTCAGAACTCGAACCCAAAACCCCTTACACTGTACACAGCGCTTATAACCCACATCGAAAGCCAGTATGCCCAAACTCAATTCCTGTTATAGTTAGAAGTCGAAATAGTTATATACTTACTGTCTATTTATAAGTCTCTTTTACAAAATTCAATTCCTTAATACATTGGTATCTTTTAAATTAAACTTGTCCAGAATATTTTTCCTTAAAACAAAACAGTATAACAGTAATTAAACTCTTAATTTTTAACATTAAATAAGTTTTCTTTACAACTTTTATTCAAAGAATATCTTATCGTCTTTAAAATGTACTATCGTTCATTCTCAAAATACCAATATAAAATCCACTAAATATAGGTTCTTGTTCTCTTTTTCAATTCTACAAGAGTCTAGCCATTATTCTTTTATCACATCACAACAATTTATTCATTTAGCAATTAAACATGACATTATCTATTCATCTCAATCTACAACTAAACATAAAAATATCCATTTATTTACAACTAAGCCATTCATTCACGAAGATCATCACACTAGCATGGTTTATTTACAAATAGATATTCTAGCATGAATTTCATTAATAGAACACCATGATGAGTTTTAATTTACTAATCACAATCAAATTTTCTATTTTCTCCTACTAATCTTTTTAAGCAATATCATGGTCCATTTTACTAGTTTCTCTAGCATATTCATAGAATTAATTTCCTAGCATGGTACTACATTAGATGTAGAGAAATCACCCACCTTCTTTGAAGAACAAAGAAAACTCCTAAAGAAACTCCTTGTAAGCACGATCGTCTCCCTTCTCCTCGTAGCTTGTGCCAAAAACCAAGCCTTATCCTCCTTGATGGTGTCACCCGAGCCTCTCCTCCTTGATGCTAGTTGGCCACCCACACACAACACTTAATCTTTTCTCACACAACTCTATCTTTTCTCTTACACAAATTCTATCTTTTTTCTTTTGAAATTTCTAAGTGTAAAGAGAAATGAAAGACTAATGTGGCTATTTATACACAATTCAAGACAAAATGAAGGGTTAAGATGAGTTTCGGATGAAGGGTTTAGATGCATTTGGGAGTTAGAAGAACTACCCATCATCAAGTAACCAACTCTCCACTCTTCCACTCTCTCCATCCCTTCCAAGTGTGGCCGGCCTAGTCTCTTCAAGCACTTGCATGTGCAAGTGCAATGCACGTGTCTCTATATACACACTAGTTAAGTTTGTACATTTAATAATTAACTAATTTGTTACATGACAAGTCTACTCTACAAGTTGTCTTAATTACTAATAAAATTAACTAGTGGGCTAATTAAGTGGGTTAAAACCATGGGCTTTTAAATTAACTAATTAATTAATTTGGGTGAATAAGAGGCTTTTTAAAAGAGAAGAAAATATTTGTTCATGATATAAGAATAATTTTTAAAGCTAAATACGCACATTAAATTACACATGCAAAACACGTGAATTTTAAATGAAAATTTTAATTATAGGAAAAATTCAAGATGCTACATTATGTCTTCCCGAGTACATGACCTATAACATTCACCACTAGAGTCAAAACGTTACATGGTTGTATGCACCCGAACCTGTGGTAAGAGACACATGATTACGTGCATTAGATAGGAGTGATTAAATGAATAGACTTAAGATTAACACTAAGCACATGCATATTCTTGGTTACAAGTTACATGTTCTATTTACAAGCTATATGATTTGTAAAGCCACCAAACCTGAGGGTAACTATTTCAACTACATAATACTTATCAAATCTCATGCCGATAAAACTCATCAATAAAAAGTAGCTCAAATAGCTAACAAAAGTATATGAATCATTAAAGAAGAAAATAACTAAAATTATTCAAGAAATGAGTCTCTTTATAACTTCAATAAAATCATCTAAAACAATTTCAGAAATACAATTTATCAGCTTTAAAATCTCTCAATGAAAATTTACTCCCAGGAGACAAACTTTCAGATCCTTTATTCTCTACAGGCATCCATTCTTGATGCACAAATCTGAAAAAATTTATTAACAACAAAATGAGCTGACTCGCAGTAGTAATTGAATAAATATAACAAGTAACCGATAATTCATAAAATACCGCATTAACAATTAAACATATTAATGCACAATTATATAACTGCAAACATTAGAACAAGAATATCTATATTATAACTAATACTCTTATTATATATAAATGCAAAAATAATTAAGGTAGTCATACTAACAAACAATGCAGGATGTCTAGTGCAGTACTTGTCTAATAATTTATTTATCTCATACTACATAAATAATCAAATACAAATATTCTAGAATGCAAGGGAATTTAGGCACGCTCATCTCTCAATGCAGTCAATGCTTCATACTCCGGTTGACAAGGCATACCTCACTATCGTCCGTGATTGGAACAATGAATTGCATAATTACTTTTCAACACTTATAGAGTGGACACAATGAGAGCCCAAATGGATTACTTAGATTCCCGACTCATATACCGGTATATAAACTTGGATGCATAACACATGAGTAACACAACTATAGACATGGTAATAACTTAAAATAACCATATCAGTATTCTCAACATCATAAGATCATTCATGTATATACATCCATACCCAAACTATGTAAAATAATGCATAATGTTATCGTTTAAATAGGCAATCCACCGATATTACTAACCACAATTCACATATGAATAACACTCCCATATCACAGTTTTTATATTCATGAAAATATACCAACAATATATCAGTTTAATATTTGCACAACATCACAACTCATCACATAAAACAATTATAGACAATATTCACAATATAATTTCACTACAAAACAATAAATATTTTATGAAACTACATTCTACAGGATATAGATATTCAATTACTTACAGTGGTCGGCGAAGTAACGGATTCCAAACGACTCCTTAATTTCAATATAGATTTCTTCTATAAAATCTAGGGTTTAAAAAAATATACATTGACCAATATATAAACAATGGATTAATTAGATTTTACTAATAGAGAAATTATAATATATAAATATCTTTGATTTTCTCCTTCTCTTTCTCCCACTATTCTTTTTTTCCCTGGCGGCGGACCCAAGGAAAGGAAAAGAAGAGAGAGTGATCGGGAAAGAGAAAGAAATAGAAGTCACTTTTATATTAAAAAAACCCCTTTTTGGCACATTTGCAGAAAAACCCTTAACAATTATTCTTTTGCAGAAAAATCATATTTAACATAAGTATTTATTTTATTTTTTATTTTTTTGCGGGGGGGGGGGGGTGGGGGGGGGGGGGGGGGGGGGGGGGGGGGGGAATTACATTCTAACCCCCTTAAAAGAAGTTTTGTTCTCAAAACTTGGAATATTTACCCGTAAACTCAATCACTTATCTCCCCGAACAATCAATTCTAAAATAAACTACAACTATATTATATACAATTACAAAGAAACCCGAAACATAGAATAAAATAAGTCCTCTTAATTACCTCAAGCTATAGAAACATAACAACACCAACTAGAATCAACAATCAGAAACAATTAATAGTTAAGGCTATAGTAATCACAGTTTACCAAATATTAACCAAGGCAACGAACCTACTAAAAATATTAAATATTATCTAATCCAAATACGATTCTAGACCTCAAAGTAACTAGTTAATAAAGAAGAGAATGCAATCAAATGAGTTTGGTTAAAAGTAGAAAGTAAGCATAAAGAAGGCAACGTCATTTATTCAAAATGTAAAGACACGTGCATTCCAATAAAGTAGACTCGCTATTCATTTAAGGTGGAACCATACAAATTAACATAATCTGAGTACTCCAATTGATAAGACTTCAAAGAGATAATAGAGATAGACAAAAATTATATCCACACTTTTAGCGATAATTTACTTAAACATGTGATAGCAAATTCACATCAAATCCCAAACAAAAAAAATGAACCCCTTCCTGTAAATTAGTAAACATAAAAACTACAAGAATAAGTTTAGCAAAGAAATCAAAAAAATCAAACTTATATTTCTGGAAACAAACTATACGAAATCAAAACAATTAATATAACAACAGAACGAACAAAAAAAACCATAAGATCTCAACACGTATAAATAAATTTTCTATAAGAAATATGTTTGTGGATCTTTTGAGCATGGACATCGCTCATTACAAAACCCATTTCTCATGAAAATAAATCTTACGAAGTCAAACCTAAATATAAGATACAAAAAATGATTTGGCCAATTTTTTTTTATATAGATAATATAACTATAGAATTTCAGGGACTGCACTACCATTAGAGATATTAGTCATAAAAGCACGTCTTAAGTATCCAAGTAAGGAGAAAGTACTAATCAAATCAAATACAACAAAACCCAACAAATCCTCATTTTTCTGGTTTTCCAGTAAATAAGTTCACATACGCAATCAAATATAAGTTTTTTTATTTTTAGAATAAAAATCAAATAGATAGAATCCAAATTTCCACAGACAAAAACTCAAAACCAATGAAAATCTAGCACTAGGAAGAACCCATATGAACATGTCTTCTCTGAGTTGTCATTCTTTAGTGACTCTTTTGAGCATTAACATATCTCACTCTAGAATAATAATCAGGGTGAAAACTCATCAATCCTATTTAAACTGAAAACAAAATTGCTAACAAAGTAATTCAGCAATGCCCAAATTTTGAAATAAAGTTTGGATACCCTAGCTAGAGATAGAGGGATGCAACTATATGTAGCATGCCTCTACCTACATTATAAAAGAAACCTATAGGGCAAAAATAACCTTTTTTTTAAAAAAAAAATTTAAAGTTGAGATACACACATATATCTAAATTTTTGAAGCCCAAAACATTCGTATGGTATCTCACCTTAAAAAGAAGTTTCCAAACAAGATCCAATATTGCATGAGAAATAAGATTTTTTTTTCCAATAATTCTCATATCAATCTAATACTCTACATTTCACATATATTATTCAGCATATTACACATAATTAATATTAAAAAAAGGTAATCTTTTTTATTCTGGAAAAGTCCATATAAGACAATTGAATCACAAAAAAACAAAAGTCATTAATATGATCAGAACACACAACCATCAAAAACCTTCTTTTGAGAAATACTAATTATAAACGTATGTCTCGATACCATATACCTCCATCAAATTTACATTTCTATCAATCATTTTTATATCAATCTCACTTTATTTTTCATAGACATTATCCAACACAGTACATCGAACACCCAAATACGACAAGTACACCAATCAAAACACAACAAAACAAATATCCAAATCATCAATAATCAGATATTATCAAAATCAAACAATCCACTACCAAAGCAAACACATCAAAATAATTATAAAAGATCGGGGCTCGGATTTTACTAGTATATTACCTTAATAACTCTAGAACCTACAACCTAAGTTTTGATACAATTCTGCAATGCCCCCAAATCCGAGGGCAACTATTTCAACTACATAATACTTATCAAATCTCATGCCGATAAAATTCATCAATAAAAAGTAGCTCAAATAGCTAACAAAAGTATATGATTCATTACAAAAGAAAATAACTAAAATTATTCAAGAAATGGGTCTCCTTATAACTTCAATAAAATCATTTAAAATAATTTATGTAACCCCTATTTTCCATTTTATGTATTTTTGGATTGTTGCTGCTGAATCTGGTGTGGGGGCAATACATTGAATTTGTGGATTCTTGAGAAAAACGAATAAGGCAAACCTGCTGACCTATTGACCTTCACCAAATTGTTGACCAGTTTCTTGCTGCTACCACGAACCTGTAAAAAGTGCGAAACACCGGGATGAATCCCGATGATGCACCCTCCGACGCTCTTGTCAGTAATCAGAATGATTAAGAAAGAGCTTTTACTAGAAAAAGATTGATTACCTTGCAACGGTGGGAGGAGAGGGGTTTTTATAGTCGCCTTAGGGATCCGTTTTGAGATAAGAACAAATCTCTACTTTCCGGTGTGGTTGGATAGAAGTGGTTAAAACCACCTTTTAGGGATAATTATGAATCTGAATTCTTCTTTATCCTTCTGAAATGGTTTGTAACGGATCCAAACCCGTACCCAGTAAGACAGATCCGTTCATGGGTTATTGGGTTTTGAAGAGAGACCCAGTTCCCATTTCAGACCCGTTTGTAGGTGAAATTACCGTTTTACCCCTGAGAGCTTTAAGATTCGTGCCCGATTTGAATGGTACCAATTTAATCCCATTTTTAGCCATATTACGAGCCCCCCACTCCTGAAGACTGAGTTTAACAGCCTTTCAGGAGTAGTTTGTTGTTCTAATGGCATACAGAATTTTATCGGAGTTCTCGGGGGAGTTGGATCTAGCTCGGGGTGTAACAGTGTTATTCTGAGCTTACAAAATTCCTAAAATTATTCTTAGAATTTTCTGAATTTTTGGTAATTTTTTCAGATTTTTTTGAATTTTTTCCAATTTTTAATCATTTTTTTTGAATTCGTTATTCAATTTCCGAATTAAATAATTAATTACCGAAAATTTTAATTAATTATTCTAATTTAATAATTATTATTTTCAGAATTTAAAAATTATTTTCTGAATTAATAATTATTTTTAGAATTTTTTAATTAATTTTTTCGATTTTTAATTAATTTTTCGAATTTTTTAAATAATTAATTCAATTAAATAAATAAATACCTGGACACATGGCACAATCCTGCACGTTGATCATGATCAGATGTGCGCGCATCTCAAAGCGACATATTTTTCCTTATAACCAGTTCGGAAACACGTTTGTTCGCCACCGCCCGAACGAAATGCTCGCCAGCCAACCAGAAGTCGCTGCGTGGACGGTCAACATTGACTGCCACGTGGCAATATATTTTCTTCTTTTTTTTCTTTCTTTTTCCTCTTCTTCTTCGCCGGCTCTGTTTCTTCTCCTCCACCTTCTTCTTTCTTTGTCTTCTACTGTCTTCTCCCTTCTCTTTTCGACCTCCGCCTCCACATCGACGAGCTCCCATCGCCGACGGAGGCAAAGGCAATGGATATGGAGCTCAGTACTGAAGATTGAGGATGGGGAGCTCGACTACGGTGGAGTAGAGCTCGACAAAGCTCTATCGAGGGAGCTCGACGAGGAAGGAGAGAAGCTTCGACGGAGCTCGCCGAGGGAGGTCGGCGTGGAGGGGAGCTCGGTGTTGTTGGAGGTTGGCGATCATTTTTCCCTCTAAAACGATCGGAAACACGTCTGTGCGGCAAAGGCGGCAAGCGCATCTCGAGCGCGACGAGAGAGGCTAGCAACTATAGCAAGGCCAGGCAAAGCATCGTGAGCAATGCATTTTTCCCTATAATCAGTTCGCAAATACGTCTGTACGGCAAAGACGGTGAGCGCCGGTCGATAGCGACGAGCGAGGATGGTGAGAGAGGTCGGCAGTGGAGGCGCTGCTTCGGAGCGGCGATGGGTTCGGAGCTCGACCATGCCACGATGGAGCTTCTATGAAGAGTTTTGGCGAGGAGATGGTCGGCGAACGACCAAGCTCGACGTCGAAGGTTAGCAAGCCGTTTGGTGAGTTGGCGAAGTGGATTCGAGGCTCGACAAAGCTCCGATGGGGGAGTGGGAATCTCGGAGCTTGTTGATGGAGTTGGAGCTCGGAGGCGTGAGGTCGGGGATGGAGCTCTGCGAAAGAGAGCTCGAAGCTCTGTACTGGTGCTGACAGTTGAGCTTGGAGACACGGGGGCTCGACTGTCGTGAGCTCGGCGAGGGGCACAGCGGAGATGGGGAGCTCGACTATAGAGTCGAGTTGGAGCTTGTCAATGTGTTTTTGGAGCTCGGTGTTGGGGAGCTCGACAGTGGACTCGTCGAGCGGCTTCATCGAGGAGGGAGTTCGGCAGAGACCATAATGGGGGTTGGTGAGCTCATTGATGGAAGGCCTCGACGATTGAGGGCGGAGCTCTTCCATGGAGCTCGGCGAGATGGAGAGCGGAGCTCGACGAGGTGGAGAACGAAGCTCGACGGGGTGGAGAACGAAGCTCGTCGGCCCAGGGAGCTCGGAGAGGGGAGGAGTTTGGTCAAGGAGCTCGCGTCGTGGAGGTTGGTGAGCTCACCGCTCGATGGGCTTGCCGAAGGTTGGAGTTCGAGCTTGGAGACAGTGGGGAGCTTGGCAAGTTGACGGTGGCGATGTGGAGACGAGCTCGGCCATGTAGATCGTCAGAGGGTGTGCTCAAGCTTGACGGAGCGTGCAGTTCGGAGATGGGGGAGTCGAGCTCGGCGAGTTGACGAAGGCACTGTCGAAAGCTTTTTGGCAGGAAAGATTGGAGGAGAAGAAAGGAATGGAGGAATGAGGGTGTACGGGTTTGGATCGGGTTTGGGTCCAAATGGGTTTGGACCAGACCCGTTTACCCTTATCTCCTTCTTCTCTTTATTTGTTTAATTGTTTCGGGCGAATCTCATCCATCCATCTTGATTTGAGCACGGATTGGGAGGAGATTTTTTTCATCTCATTTTTTATTCGGGAATAGCTCTGTTCGGCGACTGCGGTGAACTTGGCAAACAAAATGTCGAACTTGGAAGACGTTGACTGGTCAACGCAATTTTTGGTGTTTTTAGCTCGGAAACACGTCTGTTCGACAACTGTGGTGAGCTTGGCGAACGAAGTGGCAAGCTTGGCGAACAAAATGTCGAGCTTAGAGGATGTTGACTAGTCAATGCAATTTTGGGTGTTTTCAACTCGGAAACACGTCTCTTCGACAACTGCAGCGAGCTGGGCAAACAAAGTGGCGAGCTTGGCGAACGAAATGTCGAACTTGGAAGACGTTGACTGGTCAATGCAATTTTGGGTGTTTTCAGCTCGGAAACACATATGTTCGACAACTGCGGCGAGCTTGGCGAACAAAATGTCAAACTTGGAAGACGTTGACTGGTCAACGCAATTTTGGGTGTTTTCAGCTCAGAAACACGTCTGTTCGTCAACTGCGGCGAGCTTGGCTAACGAAGTGGCGAGCTTGGCGAACGAAATGGCAAGCTTGGCAAACGAAATGTCGAACTGGGAAGAGTTGACTGGTCAACGCAATTTTGGGTGTTTTCAGCTCGGAAACATGTTTGTTTGACATCTGCAGCGAGCTCGGCGAGCGGTTGTGTTGTAACTCACTTTCCCCGGGCTACAGAGGTCGGTCGGGGCGTGTGACCCCTTGTTTCGAAGCTAACTCGGAGGTCTACAAGTTCTCTTTAGAAATAAGTTGAAGAGTCATCCTTCTTCATGGTCAAAATAGTCCCGCAATATACTTGTCTTCATGGAGTTGAGAAGAGCTTTGTATGACTCTTCAAAAGATCCGGTCTTGGAGGCAAGTCTAAGGAGCGTCTCTAGATGAGTTAGGCTCTGAAGAATCTTGGAAGAAGGTTGCTTGGTTAGGCGAGGGCTCTAGGAGAGAGCCATCTGGGAGACAAGTTTGAGCAGCAACTCTAGAAGAGAGTTGTGCTCCGAACTCATTGAGAAGAGGTCCGTTTTGGAGATGAGCGGAGCGGAGAGCTTCACCAGGCTCTAGGAGACAGTTGGGCATCGAACTTGTCATTTGAGTCCTACAAGTTTGTAGAAGCGACCCGAAGAAGGGGTTGGTGCCGACCTACCGTTTGGAACCGGTAGGCTTGTAGAAGCAACTTTCGGATGGAGTTGGCCTCCAAACTTGCTATTTGAGCCCAGCACGCTAGTAGAGGCAACTTGATGAGTGAGTTGGGTACCATATCAGAGTCTTGAAGGTGAACTAGTTGCGGAAGATCCTCTAGAACGAGCTAGGCTCCAACACCCTTACATGGAGTGAAAGAGTTGTTGGTTTGGCTCAGGAGAGGAGCTGAGCACAGAGCTCAATGATGAGGATTGTCGAGTTGTACGAGCAGCTACAAAGGTGATTTAGGCCTTGGGGATAGCCCTGGAAAAGAGCCAGTGTTTGAACCTGCTTGTTGGAATCAACCAGTTTCGGGAGTAGTTCGAATGGTCATGTCGAGCCCTGAACCCATATACTTGCAAGTTGTGAGGGTGATTTTCGAGCCATGATTGTGAACTCCGAACCAGTTTTTTTAAAGATTTATCAACGGTTGTGGGAGCAATTCCAAATGGTGAGCTGCCCCGCATTTGCTTGTTTACAAGTGGCTAAGGCAACATCGAACCAAGTGCTTGACTCCGAACTCGTCGTTAGGATGTTTCAACTAGTTGCAGGAGCAATTCCGAATAGTGAACCACTTCATACTCGCTTGTAAGCAAGTATTTGAAGTGGAATCGAACTAAGTATTGGACTCCGAACTTGTTGTTAGACGAGATTAACGAGTTATAGGAGCAATTCCGAATGGTGAGCTGCCCCCCCCCCCCCCCCTTGCTTGTTTGCAAATGGCTAAAGCAACGTCGAACCAAGTGTTGGACTCCAAACTCGTTTTTTGAGATTAGTAAGTTGTGGGAGCAGCCATATAGGAGATGTTGGACTCTGAACTTACCGTTTAATGAGTCTTAGATGTGACTCGGAGAGATAGAGATGAAGCAAGAGCAATAATTTTTAATAAAAAAATGCTAAGTTTTGTTGAGATAAACTAAGTGACCACTTCAATAGGGTGAGCCATTATTACATGCTTCTTGGCCGTATTACAAGCATCGGCCTTATTGAAAACCGAGATCCTACTTTATGATAGGGTGAAGGCCTCTTGGGAGGAGTTGGGTTCTCCCCCCATAGGACCTCCTTGGGTGAGGTGGAAGACGACCCCAAGTTATGAATCTTGGAACTCGGCGGACGTCTCTCTTCGCTTATAGGTTCCTCGGGGTGGAAGGTCGGTCCCGTCTCTTCGAACGAACTTGTCTAGGTGTCCCCGCTATATGAGATTTTCGATCTCCTCTTTGAGAGCCCGACAATCATCCATGTCGTGGCTGTGGTCCCTATGCGGCACCACATATCCCTATTTCTTTTCTTGCCAGGGGTATTCATTCTAAGAGGAGCACGGAGTAGCCCTTCTTTGTCCACCTCCATAAGGATCGATTATATACTAGCATTGAGGGGGGTGAACTTCTCAAAACAAGGAGCTGGGCGGTGTTGGCCATTGTCGTCCCTCTAGAGCTTCTAGGACCCTTCTTCGCTCGTATTCTTCCGTTTGTTCTCGGAAGATGATTCCTCGAGAGTGGGGGGGGGGGGGTTGAGAGCCTCTTCCACTCGAATGTACTTCTCACTCCTAAGCAGGAGTTCTGAGAAGTTTCGAGGAGGCTTCTTGGCAAGGGACGCTCTGAGGTCAGCATTGAGGATATTGGACCGGAAGGCGACAGTGGCGACCGAGGGTTCCAAGGAAGCGATGGACCTGGCTTCAGCAGTGAAGCGCTTGACATAGTCCCTCAATCGTTCACCCTTCTTTTGACTGAGGAACAGTAAGGAGCCGCTTGTCTTCTCGGTGCGGCGATTGCTCACGAAATGCGTGAGAAAAAGACCCTCGAACTGGTCGAACGAGAAGATGGAGGCCAAGGCAAGTCGAGAGTATCATTCTCTGGCAGGCTCCTTCAGCATGGCAGGGAAGGTCTTGCAAAGGAGCGCATCCGAAGCCTGGTGGATCATCATGAGAGTTTTAAAACTCTCGATGTGGTCGGTGGGGTCTGACTCCCCATTGTATGACTCAAAGTTAGGGGGCTTAAAGTTTTGCGGAACCGGGACTTCCATGATGGCTCGGGAGAACGGGGGCCTGCTCGGGCGAAAATTCCTTGTCCGTTGTTCCTCTTCTCTGTCAAGTCGTCCAAGGTGCCTCTCCATCTTGTGGAGACGGCGGTAGACCGTGTCTTCCCTTCGGTCATATCCTGTCGATCCCATGGACTCTTTCCCATGCGATAGGGGACTAGGAGTGCAGTGGTTACGGCTTGGGGCAGGTTCAGGACTAGGTGCCCATTGCTCATGGTTGGGAGCGGCGTTGAAGGCCCACAGAATGGCCTCTTGAAAATCTTGGAGCTCCGCCCTTGTGACTGGTGCCTCTCCAGCTTTGCAGTCCATATGTGTGGCTCGGCTTACTGGAGAATGAGTTCTCCGTCGATGACGCCGAGGGGACTCTCTTCGCCTCCTCGGGGGAGGGGATCTAGTCCTCGGTCGGCTGGGGGTCTGAACTCTTGAGACCCCTGGGTGCTCAGGTTGATGGACTCCCCCAATGGCTCACCATCCATTTAGGCAAGTTCGGAGGTTGACCCCCTTTTGGTGGTCGACAATCACTTGACGGAGATCCCGCTCAGGAGGACTTTGAGAAGCCAGAGAGCCAACTAGAGGATTGTGGATCGCGACATGGTCCTAAGGAGGATGTTGCTATGGACGACTCCTACGAGAGCCACCCTAGGCGGCCCTCCGAGACCCTGGAGGGGCCTATTGAGGACGAGCACCTTGAGTTAGAGGAGGGGGAGGAGGAAGAGAAGTGGTTCTTCGGCTGGAGACCGCTGCCTTCCCCTTCTCTTTTGGAAGCATGGTTGGAAATGGTTTTAACTGGTGGAAGAGGCTGGATTGCTATTTGACATTTCCTACAGACGGTGCCAATCTGTTGCCGCTGAATCTGGTGTGGGGGAAATAGATAGAATTTGTAGATTCTTGAGAAAAACGAACAAGGCAAACCTATTAACCTGTTGACCTTCACCAAATTGTTGACCAGTTTCTTGCTACTACTGCGAACCTGCAAAAAGTGCGAAACACCGGGATGGATCCCGGCGACGCACCCTTCGACGCTCTTGTCAGTAATCAGAATGATTAAGAAAGAGCATTTACTGGAAAAAGATTGATTACCTTGCAACGGTGGGAGGAGAGGGATTTTTATAGTCGCCTTAGGGATCCATTTCGAGATAAGAACAAATCTCTACTTTCCAGTGTGGTTCGATAAAAGTGGTTAAAACCACCTTTTAGGGATAATTATGAATATGAATTCTTCTTTATCCTTCTGAATTGGTTTGTAACGGATCCAAACCCGTACCCAGTAAGGCAGATCTGTTCATGGGTTATTGGGCTTTGAAGAGAGATCCAGTTACCATTTCAGCCCGTTTGTAAGTGAAATTACCGTTTTACCCCTGAGAACTTTAAGATTCGTGCCCGATTTGAACGGTACCGATTTAATCCCATTTTTAGCCATATCATGGGTGTATATTTCTTTTTGGTGTATTTTTCCTCATTGTATCTCTTTTTGGACTGTAGATTGGAACTTCTCTTTCAATGTATTCATTATTTGTCTTGTCATCTTTTATTTGATCTTCTTGATCCTATTATCTCCTTTTGTGTCGTCTCTGTTTGATCGAGCCCTTATTTTGATTCCCATTATTTTATATTGTTCATGCCATTTTATTTATTCATTCTCGTGCCGTCTCATTTCTATTTGGATTATTTGAGCCCAACCCTATTTAATTAAACCTATTGGATTTTTGTTCTCTGAAACCCTATATCCACATTTACCCTCTGCTCAGACCCGTTTACCTAATAAATCTACCCGTTAATCCAATTGAATACCCAAACCCATTTTAAAACCCTCATCACCCTCTCAGCCGTCATTCCCCATACCCTAACCCTAACAACTCTTATATATAAACCCATGCATAATTTTTCCCTCAGCCACTCTACCTCTCTCTGTGTACCCCGATCAAACCATTCCCCGTGTGCACCTCTCTCACTCTCTCAAAACCATTAGCCTGCTCCCGATCCCCATCTCTTCCGACCACCCTTCCGTTCACCACTCCCTGTGTGCGCACCCTGTGCCCCCTGCCGACTTCACAGCAGCCAATGACAGCCAGGGCAGCGAGTCGACTCCCCTGTCCTTCTCCCTTCGCTGCGATGAAACCACCAGTCACCGACCTCCTGACGTTCCTGTGTGCTGTGCCCCTCCCGAGCGCAACACGACTGCATATCAGCAAGCCGATGCCAGCCGCTGTCCCGACCTCGTTGCCATTGTCTCCCTCTTGCTCTCTCTTTATTGCACGAGCATGAGAGTTGCACGTGTAGTGTGTTCGTGATTATTCGTCAAGTTCGTGTGATTTGTGGTCGTTCATTGTGTTCGTTGCCCGGGATCCATTCTCGTTATTCTTTCGTCGTTCCCGTCGTCGTCTATAAGGCAAGTAACTTATATTCTTTTCTTTGTGTAATACAAGTACTAAATAATGCATGTAGTGTAGCTGTGTTCTAGAAACAACTCTTGTACAAACCCCAATTATATATTGTCTCTATTGTGTTGACCCGCCCGTAGTTGCCTCATTACACACATGACATGAAACAACTTAGGGATGACCACTTCTTGATATGTACATGCATGTTATTCTCATGATATCGTGTGCTTGATTGTGTTATTGGTAGTATACTCATTGTAGACGTGATAAATACCCTATATCATGTTGTTTGTACATCTAGTACACTATATTTCATGATTGATATGTTTTGGATTAAACATGAATTAGTTGATTTTATGTTCGAAGAGTATTTCTGTATTTTCTGTTACCTCGTTTCTATTCAGTATTTTGGACCCTATTACGGTCAGTATATTAAAATTATTTGTGAACATGAAATGTAGAGAATTCTGTCTATTTTCCAACCCTTCTGACATATCTCAGTTTCGCTTTATGAGCTGTGAATTATAACTATTTTACTACAGTGGTGTAAAAAATTTCAGATTTTGTTTTATATAAATTTTGTGGAGTAAACTATTTTTATTCTCATGTTAAAAGTATTATTTTGATCCAATATTTTTCTGAGTATAACTAAACCTGATTGGGATTAACCCTGAAATTTTGTAGATTTAATTAATGAGTTTTACCAGCTATTTTATACTTGCAAATAATAACTATACTAGCAGAATTTCCTTGTTGTTCAGTAAAGATACATAATTTTGACCTGATTCTACTTGTTGTTTGGAAAAATCTTTCTGAATATGAAAGTTAGCCTATTGTATCTAGTTTATCACCCTTTTGAAGGATCTGGATTTCGATTTGTATTTTGTGAGATATTGTTGTTTTCGTACTGCAGTGTTTAAGATTCCAAATTTACAAATTTGCCGTGTCTTGCTGTTTTCTGATTGTACTTGACTAATCTATCTATATTGAAAAATTATGAAACTTTATTTTTTGATACTAAACATAGTAGGGAATACCCCAGATTTTTTGTAGATTTAATCAGTGAGTTTTCATGCCATTTTTCTATTTATGAATACAAACTTCTGATTTCTGACTGAACATGTTTTCTGGATTCAAATCTGTTTTGAGACTTGTTTTTGTGAAATACCATATGACTTATATATATTTGCTGGATTCGGTCGGAAGTCTATTTTCCTGATTCTCTGAAGGATCCAGGTTTGCATCTTTGTAGCAACGGAAATTCCAGATGTAGTGCAGTACTGTCTTGCTGTCCTGAACTAGAATTTTTGTTGTGTTATGCTTTTGTGTGTTGTCTATCATATGTACATGTTTATCTGTCACTCTAAACCTGTTACTTTTTTATACCATGCTATTCTTACTCTATTTTATGCACACACATACCTGTCTGATAATAATAATAAATGACCAAGCCGAAGTTTAAGGGAAAGATCTAGTAGTGGAAAATTATAGAAATGTGTACTTAGAAGGGGGCCCGTATTTCCCATACCGATGAACTATTATGTGGTACGATATTGTTATACTGATTAACTGACTGCACACTTCCCTATAGGAAGGTGTACTCGGAAGAGAATTTGTAGGTTCTTACTGTTTGATTATTGATACCTGAGTACACGGCCCTATATGATCCCCTACGAAATCTAAATGTAATTGTTTGAAAGTAGAAACCATGTGGTAAATAGTTGGGACGCATGAAGTGCTACCTAGATAGTAATAAATACAAGAACTGTAAGAATATGACATCTGTTATCTGACACTGTTATCTGTTTACCTGTCTGACTGTTATCTGATACTATTACCTGTTTTTACCTGTCTAACTATTATCTGACACTGTTATCTGTATATCTGTCTGCATACTATTTGACACTTGACACATGTTACTAGTACCTGTTATTCTGTTTTCCTAATTCATGTTAGATATTCTATTATGTTGATATGCCTATTCCATGCTATGTTTGTTTCCGCTATTACTCTGCATCTGTTTATTCCCTGTACTTGTATCCTGCACTACAAGCGGTCCGTAACTTGCATTGACGGGTGTTTGTTTTCTTTTTTCTTCTTCCTGCAATTTATTAAATTGTAGATCAGGATGATTAGCTGCCAGATGGTGTAGGTAATGTAACATATTAGTCGTTGGAGTTTTGCTATTATTAGTTCCTGTTGCTTATTTGAACAATTGTATTTGATACTTTGATTTATTTGTATTTGGACAATGTGACCCAGGAATATTGACTTATTCAGATCTGATTTATTTGAGATTATTAAATTTTGTTCAAGTAAATTTCTGTTGGTATATTAATTCAATTATGCATGCATGGTTGATACTTTTGCTTCCTACTCTGATTATTCCTATGAGATATTGTAAAGATTTCTGACAGCTTATGGATGATGAAAGTCATTCGCTGGGCTTAGTCACGTATCCGTATTCTGAATTTTCTTTCTGGGAAGCGGGGCGTGACAATTTCAGATATACAATTTATCAGCTTTAAAATATCGCAATGAAAATTTACTCCCAAGAGATAAACTTCCGGATTCTTTATTCTCTGCAAGCATCCGATCTTGATGCACAAATCTGAAAATTTTGATTACCAACAAAATGTGCTGATGCCCAGTAGTAATTCAATAAATATAACAAGTAGCTAGCAATTCATAAAATACCGCATTAATAATTAAACATATTAATGAAAAATCATATAACTGCAAATATTAGAACAAGAATATATATATTATAACTAAAACTCTTATCTCTAATATTATAATGGGAGAAGGCCTTAGTGTCATTTGTCAATCTACCAACGCATGCATTGCACGTGCATAATTAATATGAAGGAGGTCTCAGGTTCAAGTCCTCACTACGTTATATTTTTTACTTTAATTTTTTAAAATATATTAAATGTGCATCACACGTATAAATTATTATCTATCTATCTGTCCATCTATCTGTAATATAATATATAATCTCTATATATATAATGGGAAAGTTGGAGTTGTAAATCTACATATTTACTTATTAAAATATATAATCTTATTTATTAAGACATGCATCGCACATGTAAATCAGAGTTTTTATTTTAATTTTAATTTTAAAAAATAATAATTGCATCGCACGTGTATATTACAAGTCATATATAATTGCAACAATAATTAAGGTAGTCATACAAACAAATAATGCAGGATGTCTAATGCAGTACTTGTCTAATAATTTATTTATCCCATACTATATAAATAATCAGATACGAATATTCTAGAATGCAAGGGAATTTAGGCACGTCCATCTCTCAATGTGGTCAACGCTTCATACTCCGGTTGATAAGGCATACCCCACTATCGTCCGTGGTTGGAATAATGAATTGCGCAATTACTTTTCAACACTCATAGCTTTTCAACACTCATAGAGTGGACACATTGAGAGCCCAAATGAGTTACTTAGATTCATGACTTATATACCGGTATATAACTTGGATGCACAACACATGAGTAACACAACTATAGACATGGTAATAACTTAAATAACCATCTCAATATTATCAAACATCATAAGATCACTCATGTATATACATCCATACCCAAACTATGTAAAATAATGCATAATGTTATAGTTTAAATAGGCAGTCCACCGATATTACTAACCACAATTCACATACGAATAACACTCACATATCACAATTTTTATATTCATGAAAATATACCAACAATATATCAATCTCAATTTAATATTTGCACATCATCACACCACATCACATAAAATAATCATAGACAATATTCACAATATAATATCACTACAACAATAAATATTTTATGAAATTATATTCTACAGGGTATAGATATTCAATTACTTACAGTGGTCGGCGAAGTAACGGATTGACTATGGATCCTCCAAAAGACTCATCAATTTCAATATAGATCTCTTTTATAAAATCTAGGGTTTAACAAAATATACATTTATCAATATATAAACAATGGATTAATTAGATTTTACTAATAGAGAAATTATAATATATAAATACCTTTGATTTTCTCCTCTTTCTCCCACTATTCTTTTTTTCTCTCTCTGGTGGCGGACCCAAGGAAAGGATAAGAAGAGAGAGTGATCGGGAAAGAGAGAAATAGAAGTCACTTTTATATTAAAAAAAACCCTTTTTGTCTCTTTTGCAGAAAAACCCTTAACAATTATTCTTTTGCATAAAAATCATATTTAACATAATTTTTTTTTTTTTTTGGGGGGGGGGGGGGGGGGGGGGGGGGCATTACATGATTCCTTTTTACATATTACATGCTCAGTTTACCAGTTTCATGATTCCTGTTTATAAGTCAAGTTTACATGATCCTCGTTTACATGATGTATTTTTTATTACATGACTTGTTTCATATATATATGATTCTCTGTTCTTGCTATATTCCTGTCCTTGTTCATTTGTTTGTACTACTTGCGGCCCGTTACTTGCTCTAACGGGTGTTACTCTTCCCCAACTCGAGATGATGAATTTACAGGAGTGAAAGAAGAATTGCTAGAAGCAATTAGTAACCAAGTGTTCTAAGGAACGAAGATGAATTTCAGCCTGCTTTACTTGCTTTATATTATGTTTCAATGTTCTATTTGTTTTACTGCAAACCTTGTATTTCGGGCGGTTGACCCAAAGTTTATTTCTGTTGGATGTTGGTCATTTGGACTATATTTATGATATCCCTATTTATGTGATTATAGTTGCCTGCGTGGTTGTGATTATTTCCATATCGTTGAGTTGATTATGACAGCTTATGAGTGATGTGATTATATCATTCGCTGGACCTTAGTTGCGTGCCCGTATCTCCGTATAATGGGAAGCGGGGCATGACATAATGGATTCAAGAAGAGTTCGTTAATAGACATTTGTTATATGGTGTTTACCAAGTTCTCAATTGTAATAGCTTTAGTTTATGTTACCATTGTTATAAGAACAGATACTAGCTAGCGTTGTACTCTCCTGTCAAGGGGACACATGCGGCGGCGGCTCGACTGTTGATTTATGGAGTTTAGTGATAGGAGCGGAATGTGGACGTAAGTCACAATACTTGTTGGAACATAGGGGATGGACCCTTAAGCTTTCGTCTATGTTCTGAGTTATCAATAGGTATAAGGAGCAAGAGTTAAACTCTATGTCTCTTGGTGGAGTAGGAAAATGCATGCCGGTCCACCTTATGATTGGATAACTTTTGGTATGGTTCGGGAGTGGAGAAAGACCACCAGTTCCAACGAGGCTGAATGATCACCGACCTGCCAGAAAGTGGAGAAAGACCACCGGTCCCGTGCGGAGAGAAAGACCACCAGTCATAGCGGAATTGAGTGATCACCAGACTGCTCGGGAGTGGATAAAGACCACCGGTCCGCAGCAGTGGCGGATAGACCATATGAACTGCAACCTTATCAGTCACTAGATGAATGTCAGAAACAGAAAAGAGTATAAGAGTAATATGCATGGCGAGGGATCGAACCCTATCATTTGGAGAATACGAACTCGATTTGAGAAGTATGTAGTATGAGATACATATGTTTCTAAATCAAATTTGCATTAGAGTAGGAGCATCGTGTGTATTTTGAGTTTGTGCCCTAGAATCTAGATAATGACATATACCGACACTTGTGGTTTGATTTTCAGATTTTTATTCTGCATCAAATAATTATTTTTGAGAATTTTGGAGATCGCGGGTTTCATCCGCATTGCGTCTTGCATTCAACTAACGTGCCCACAATTTGTTAATTGCAAGATTGTTGATCGTGCAGCAGGGAATTCGAGTTGCCTGAAACATCCAATTGTAATGGATAAATGTAATATCATTGAGGTAATGAAGTTTGAATTTTCTGTGCTTTCAGGTGTTGTGTACTCATTGAAATAAGGATTCTGAGTATGTGTTATGAGCTTTCAGTATGCGGAACTCGGGATGCTACAAGAAATATGCAGTTCAGAAATATCTTTTTGTTATGAATTTATCTCTCATAACTCATAAGCTTCTCGAAAAGAAAACTTAGACCTTCGGTACCAACTGCACAATGGTTACTTCAAGTTCGAGAGATCTCTGTTTCCTGATAACATCTTTTCCGAGCAATGCTGTGAGTTTCAAATGGCACGTCGATATCAAATGTTGTGTTGAACTCCTCAGCGTGACCAGAATACTGAATCTAGAAATATATCAATCCATGAAGTAGGTTAACAGATGATTTATTTGCGAAGGGACAACCCTGAACTAAGGCTTAGGGTTATGATATACATAAATCAAGTGGTTCTATTCCAACTTTGGCTTAGGCCGCTTATGTTCTAGACTACTTTTCTCTCTGATTAATTCACATTAATTCCTCATATCCTCTCATCTTTAAATAAATCTCAAGTCACTCATTCTGTAAATAAAGTTCTATCTCAATCACAATTACGATCACAATCACAATTATAGATTCATGAGTTTTCTCAGAGAGAAAAAAAAAAATTTTAACTGTTCTCAAGCGAAAGTTGTATTGATATTTCAATGCCTTCAATTATAATAGAAAATTGAAATTACTTAAGACTGACCCATGATATGATATACAATAAAAAGGACAAAAGTTCAAATCATACCTACAATAGTAAGCTGCTTACTTGATTAGATAGAAATTTGATATTTGGTACTAATATGGGTCAGTCGGCGTGGTCCTTTCTGGACCGTCAGATCTCCTCAAAAATCTGCTTTTTTCTGATCATCAGATCAACCCAGAACCAGATGGGCCTCTTCCACATCAGGCCCACGAACAAATGGGTCCAACCCGGTCCAGTAGGGTCTCAGACCTGTTTCCTCTACCTATAAATACAAGACCCCCTCCTCACTGAAAAGGTAATCAAACTTTCTTCCCTTGAACCCTAGCTACTGTTGCTTTTCCAAGTGAACGACTAGATCGTTGGAGGGTCTGTCGCCGGGACTTCTCCCAGTATTTCTAGGCAGTGTGCAGGTACCCAGGACCGAGCCGAGCCCACAGATCCGAGCCGAGCCCACAAATCCGAGCCGAGCACCCTGTACCGACCACACTCCTGCTACTCCCGAGACGGTCCCCCAGCCGGGGGTCGGACCAGAAACAGTACCGAGACTTCCATTATACAAATTAAAAGAACTCACACCTGTTGCAGCCACATCCCAAAAACAAACAGCATCAGGTTGGTGTCGTCAGTGAAAATGTCCTTTTAAGTACTGTCGTCCTTCCGAGCCCGTCCAGAGTCGTCACCTCGAGTCTGAGTCCACCCATGGCTCCCAAAGCAAGAAGGGTCGTCACCTCGTCACGACACCCGGACCGCCTACATCATAGCCGTCCGAATGGCCAGGGTTCCAACCAATCTCGGGTCAACAGCGCGGCCCGACCTTCAATTGCGTTGGATTTATGCCGCGTCATCTCGAACAAGCAGGCCAGCCGGATGAGGGGAGAGGCCACTTCCAACTCGGTCTCGAACCATCGTCGACAGCCTTCCCAGGTGCGCGATCCCCCGCAGGACCCGGTGGGGCAAGCCCCCGTCACAATGGTCGGATTCCAGAATTTCCGGGACGAGATTCTCCAAGCCATCCGAGGCGGCCAGACCACCGAGGTTCACAATAGTTTTGATCCTCGGTCAGGAATAGGAGCCGGCGAGTCCCGCGGATTGGCTCATCCCCAGGAACAGGCAGACACCGTTCTTCATCGTTTGGAGGAGATGGAGAACCGCCTCACCCATCTTGGCGAGGGCGGACCTGTACCAGATCGCGGTCATCGACAGACCAGACCCTTTTTTTTCCAAATCCTAAAGGCCGTGATCTCTCGGAATTTCAGGCTCCCCCAATTCGAGACCTACAATGGCGAAGGTGATCCTGCTGATCACATGGAGGGATACATGACCCTCATGATGATTCACAACGCTGCAGATCTCCTCCTCTGCCACTCCTTCCCTGCTACCCTCCATGGACCGGGTCGGGAATGGTTCTCCAAACTTACCCCCGGCTCGGTTTTCTCTTTCCAGCAGCTAGAGGCGGGTTTCTTAGTCCACTTCGTGACCAGCAGGAAGGTTGAGAAGACAAGCTCTTCCCTTCTGGACCTCAAAAAGAAGGACGGGGAATCCCTCTAGGAGTTCATTTGAAGGTTCACCACCAAGGCGAGGTCAGTTTTCTCCCTTGACGCAGGGGTCGCCTCTGCAGCCTTTCGATACAATGCTCGCCATGGCCAGCTCAAGGCTTCTTTAGCCAAGAAACCACCCATGAACTTTTCTGACCTACTCAACAGGGTCGAGAAGTACATCCGGGCCAAAGAGGCTCTCAATCCCGAGGGCACTAAGGAAGCCACTGCTAAGGGGAAGCGTAAGGTCGATGATGCTGAGCCTTTCAAGAGACCCGTGGAAGAAGCAACTGGTCTCAAAAGGGTCCCCCCGATCCCCCGGTTCGAGAGATATACGCCCCTGACACAGAACGTCTCAGCAATCTTGATAGAGATCGAGGACAAAGGGATCATCCACTTCCCTCCCCGACAAATGAACAACGGCAAGAAGCAAGACCAAAGGCTCTATTGCCACTTCCACCGAGACACCGGGCACGATACAGATTATTTTCGAGCCCTCAAAGACGAGATCGAAGCCCTCATCCAATGAGGGTATCTGGGGGAGTTCGCCCGGACCAATCCCAAAGATCGAACAGAACCAAGAAGCCCGAGGCCTTCGCCTCCTCCTCGACCAAACAGCCATCGACCTGAGTGGGACCCCGAACCCGGGGAAGCAGGGGGACCGGCTATCCTCCACTGCATCCACGACAGACCCATAGGAGGGGACTCCAATACCTCCCGCAAAGCCTTCGTCCAAGAGGGCAATTCTGTACGGGACCATCCCTTCCCCTGTGTCCAGCAGCTGGCTGTCTCCTTCTCGAGAAAAGACCTCGAAGGCATCCGGCTTCCGCACTACGACGCCCTCGTCATCAGCCTCGTCATGGCAAACTTTGAGGTCCGCCGTATCCTGGCGGACAACGGCAGCTCGGTTAATATCCTGTTCTTAGAAGCATTTGAGAACCTCAAGCTCCCCCAATAAAAGCTCAAACCTGCCGGCTACACCCTTCACGGGTTTTCAGGCATCCCCGTACAAATTGAGAGGATTGTGACACTAGATGTAACTGCAGGCACGACCCCCATCCTCCGAACCGATTCGATGGATTTCATGGTGGTCAACGTCAAGGCAGCATACAATGCCATCCAAACCAACTCGGGCTCTATTCGTTCCAGTCCATCCCTTCGGCCTACCATCTGAAACTAAAATTCCCCACCGATCTCGGGGTCGGGGTTGTCCGAGGCAACCAGGAGTCGGCACGTTCGTGCTACATGACAGCGGTCGGGGGTGGGATATTTCTCCTCGACACGGTTAAACTCCCTCCTGAGAGAGACCATCCGGAGTCAGAACCGGCGGACGAGCTTGAGGAAATCTCGTTCGGAACAGATGACAATCTAAACATTTCCGTGTAAGCTGCACCCTGTCCCCAGACTTGAAATCAGGCCTGATTGATTACATCCACCGTAACATCGACCTCTTTGTGTGGACCCCATCCGACATGCCTGGGATTTCAGAGGACCTGATCATGCACCGACTGAGCGTCGCCCCGAGCTTCAAGCCCATTCATCAGAAGCGGTGTAAGTTCGCTCCGAAGAGACAACAAGCCCTAAAGGTTGAGGTAGACAAACTGTTGTCCGCTCGATTCATTCAGGAGGTCAGCTACCTGGAGTGACTGGCCAACGTCGTTGTGGTAAAGAAGGCCAGTGGAAGCCGGACGATCTGTATAGACTTTACAGACCTCAACAAGGCATGCCGGAAAGACCCCTTTTCTCTCCCAAGCATCAATGCCCTAATCGATGCAACATCGGGTCACGGCTGTTGACGTTCATGGATGCCTTTTTAGGCTATAACCAAATCCACATGTTCCCTCCTGACATCGCCAAGACGTCTTTCGTGACCGACCAAGGTCTATATTGCTACCGGGTCATGCCATTCGGGCTCAAGAACGCCGGAGCCACCTACCAGAGACTCGTCATTCGGGTCTTCAAAGATCAGATCGGTCACAACATGGAGGTATACGTCGACGACATGCTTGTCAAAAGCTGGTGAGGTCAGGACCATGTGAACGATCTTGAAGAAGCATTTGGCATCCTCCGAGCACATAACATGAGGCTCAATCCCGCCAAGTGTGCCTTCGGCATATCCTCCGGGAAATTCCTCTGGTTCGTCGTCAGTCAGCATGGCATCGAGGCGAACCCCGAGAAGATCCAGGCCATTTTAGACATGGCCCCTCTCCGGAATATTAAAGAAGTTCAGTGCCTAACGGGGAGGCTGGCGGTCATCGGCCGCTTCCTCTCGAAACTAGAGGAGAAGTTACTCCCCTTCTTCAAGGCTCTCCGGGGAGCCAAAGGCTTCGAGTGGGGGGACACCCAACAGCAGGCATTCGAACAACTGAAGTCCTATCTCGCCAACCCTCCACTCCTGAGTAAACCCGAACCGGGCGAACCACTACAACTATATCTCTCAGCCTCGGAGAGCGCCCTCAGTTTCGTCCTCGTTCGGGAAGTTGATGGCATCCAAAAGCCTCTATACTACGTGAGCAAAGTCCTGCTCTCAGCAGAGACGCGGTACGCTAAAATGGAGAAGGTGGCCTATGCACTTGTGATGGCCGCGCAAAATCTTCGCCCTTATTTCTAAGCACACTCCATTCAGATCCTGATAGACCAGCCCCTCAAGGCCGTCCTTCACAAGCTCGAGACTTTCGGCTGCTTGGTCAAGTGATCAATCAAGCTGAGTCAGTACGACATCAGCTACCAACCCAGGACAGCCATCAAGGGGCAGGCCCTCGCCGAATTTATCACGTAGTGCACCATTTCCGAGCCACTTGACATTTGGGAGACCGACCCAATGTGGGAGGTTTATGTCGACAGCTCGTCTTGCGAGGGAGGAAGTGGAGCGGGCGTCATTCTGAAAGGGCCTGATGATTTCTTCGTTCAGTATTCTCTGCGTCTGAATTTTGCAGCTTCAAACAACGAAGCCGACTCCCAGAGGAATTTCCTGGAGGAGATGCCGGATCCAGACACATCAAGACCTTTAGCGACTCCCAGCTTGTAGTGAACCAGATCACCGGGGAGTACGAGGCTCGCGATCCCCGAATGGTGCAGTACCTGGCGGTAGTCCATCAACTCTTGGCATCTTTCAAATACCACTTGGTAGAACGGATCCCTAGGGAACATAACACCCAGGAGGATTCGTTATCGAAGCTCGCCTCATCATCATTCGAAGGCCTCAACCGCACCATTCTGATCAAAGTTCTCCTCAAGCCTAGAATCGACCTCCCCGAAGTCTCCTGCCTCGCCACTGATCTCCAACCAGACGACTGGATGAAACCCATTCGAAAATTCCTTTCGAACGGCGAGCTCCCTCACGACCAGGCCGAAGCAAGAAGGATCAGGGTCCGCTCCGAAAGATTCACCCTGATTGAAGGAACGCTCTTCAAGCGCTCATACACATCAGCTGATGGTAGGTCTTACCTCCATTGCCTAACTCCAGACGAGGCAAAGTACACTCTGAAGGAACTGCACGAGGGGATCAGCGGATGCCACATGAGGAGTAGGTCACTCGCCCGAAAAAGGCCTTAAATTACGGGTACTACTGGCCTACAATGCTGCAAGACTCCCAAGACCTCGTCAAGCAATGTGGCCCGTGCCAAAGATTCTTATCGATGAAGAGGCTTCCCCAAGCCAACCTCCAATCCCTATCCAGCCCGACCCCTTTTGCTATGTAGGGGATGGACCTGGTCGGCCCCTTTCCACAAGCAACGAGTCAAAGGAAATTTCTAGTGGTAGCTATCGACTATTTCACAAAGTGGATCGAGACAAAACCCCTGGCCACGATCACCGAGCATCAAACTCAACAATTCTTCTGGAGGAACATCATCTGCCGATTCGGGATCCCGCAGGTGCTCATCACCAACAATGGGACCCAATTTGTCGGTAAAAATTTTCGAAAGTTCTGCGAAAACATCGGTGTGACACCCTCAGTCAAATGGCCAAGCCGAAAATGCAAACCGCCAGATCCTAGTCGGCCTCAAGAAGTGGCTAGATAATTCGACAAAGAGGTTGTGGGTCGACGAGCTACCCAGCGTACTCTGGGCGCACCGAACAACTAAGAGGATCCCCACAGGTGAATCCCCCTTCAACTTCACCTACGGCGCCGAAGCTTTTATCCCTTTCGCGATCGGCCTCCCCTCACCCAGGATCATGGCCTTCAGCCAGGAGGACAACTCTTCGAACCTCAGAGCCAATCTGGACCTCTTGACGAGATTAGGGAAAGATCCGCCATTTGCATAAGCATATACCAACAAAGGATCGAGAAATTCTACAATAAGAAGGTCCGCCCCGCGGACATCAAGCAGGGCAATCTCGTGCTCAGAAAGCTTACGGTCTTCGACCCCAGAGGAAAGCAAAAACTCTTGCCTAACTGGTAGGGCCCTTACAAGGTCTCCGAAGTGGTCCGTCCTGGCACGTACCGACTCGCAGACCTGGAGGCAGGATAATCAAGAGGCCCTGGAATGCAAAGCACTTCATTAAGTTCCTCGAAGGAGAGGGCTAGACTTATGTAACCGATCTATTATAATCGGAACTTACGTGCTGTGTAAATAACAAAGTATAACTTTATGTTTTCTCCTACACTTTTTTAATTTTCTCCCAAGTTAAGGGGGCTCGACCCTTGGCACTCACCTCGAGCCACACCCTAGCTTTCTCAAGCTAACAGGGCTTCGCGCTCGGCAGTGCCTTCGAGCCATAACCTGGCAACTCTTCTCTTACGTTAAGGGGGCTTGACCCTCAGCACTCACCTCGAGCCACGCCCTAGATTTTTCAAGCTAACAGGGCTTCACGCCCGGCAGTGTCTCCGAGCCACAACCCGACAGCTCTTCTCCCAAGTTAAAGGGGCTCGACCCTCGGCACTCACTTCGAGCCACGCCCTAGCTTTCTCAAGCTAACAGGACTTCGCGCTCGGCAGTGCCTGTAACCCCTGTTTTCCCAAATATGTATTTTTCGTGTATTTTCTGTATTTAAAATTTCCGTAAATTATTTTTACCGCCTTCAAATTCTTTTGTCAAATTGTACTATTAGATCTCCTATTAAAATCTGTTTTCGATCAATAATTTTATTTGTAACTATTTTCTATGATTTTTATATTGTAATATAATTCTGATTTTTGTTATTATTACTTTTATTATTATTGTTACTGTTATTATTAGTACTATTACTATTTTTATCATTTTTCTCATTATTGTTATTGTTCTCAGTATTCTTATTATTACTGTTATTTTTAACACTGATACTATTGTTATTATTATTATTATTATTATTATTATTATTATTATTATTATTATTATTATTATTATTATTATTATTATTATTATTATTATTTCTATAAAATCCCAATTGTATATTTTATTGGTTATTTTTTTTATTTTCCCAAAAACCCGAAACCCATTATCCAATATCCCAATCTAAACCCATTACCCATTATCTTTCACCCCAGACCCGTCAACCCGCTCCCCTACACAATCCGACCCGTTTTGCACCCTGCACTGTTCCGCTGTCACCTCCCCTTCACTCTAAACCCTATTTCTCTATCCCCTATTTATACCCCCTACATGCAGCCTATTCATCTCCCATCTCCTATCATCCCAGCCGCCTTCCTTATCCTCCGTAAACCCATCCTCCTTCTCGTCTCTCTCTCCCCACCGCCTTCGCGCCGCCTCTCCCGCGCGATGCCCAGCCGCCGTGTCGCTCCCGACCTCCCATCCTCTCTCACTCGTCTTCCTCCACCGCCGCCGCAGTATCCCCCTCCACGCGTCGTCCCAGTCGCGGCAGCCGTGCATTGCCCCGACGCCAACCACCACAGCGACTGCACCCCGGTGTTGTCCCCTGTGCTGTTCCCAACAGACAGCAGCCAGTAGACCTCCACCTCGATGCCACCTTGTACCCCGGCGCTCTCGCCATCAGCCCCATGGCTGTTGTCCCGTCGGTAACCTATCCTACCGTCGCTGCCGCCGATGTGCTGCCATCCACCGTCTGAGCCGCCAGCCATTATGGTTGCTATTTATTTTGGGTTTGATCAAGTGATTATGGTCCGTTCGTTTGATTGTGATCTTGATCTTGATTAATTGATTCCTAGCCGTCCGTTGATTTGATCTTGATCATCACCATCAGGGTGATCTTGGCCATCTGTTGGATCTTGACCATTTTATTAGATCCTAGTCGTCCGATCTCCTCTTGATCATCATGATCATGATGATCATCAATTTCCTTTGATCGCAATCGTTTGATCGATCGATCTTGATCTTCATCATTATCTTTATCATCAAGGAGCTCTGGCTGTCCAATCTGATCCGATCATCTTGATCTTGATCTTCAATCTTAGCCGTCCGATTGTGTTCGTGATCATCGTTTCATCGTGTTCGTGATCGATTTTTCATGGGTTCGTTTGTTCATTGAGATCGTGTCTCGGGGAATCCGTTCCCGTTATTTTTGCTTTGTGCCGTTTATGTTGCCGTCGGTTTAGGCAAGTAACTTGTATTAAATTTCTTTGCCAATACAAGTACTAAATACCGCTTGTAGTGTAGTTGGATTCTAGAGACAATTTGTGTGTGAATTCTCTTGTTGATATTGTCTCTATAGTGATCATACATGACATGACATGATATAACCTAGGATTGACCACATCTTGCTGCATATATGCATGTTATTTATGTGTTATCTTATGCTCGTTCGTGTTATTTGTGGTAGATTTGTTGTGGACTTGTGAAATACCCTATAACATGTTGCTTGGACATCTAGTATACTCTATCTCGTGTTTGGTTGAGTTTTGGATGAGTTCTATGTGAACTAGTGGATTTTGTGCATATGCGATATTTTCAGTTTTGCTGCCTTTTCTGTTTTGATCAGTATTTTAGACACTATTAAGGTCAATATTTGAAAATATTTTGTGAACATGATTTGAAAAGAATTCTGTCTATTTTCCAACCTTTTTGACTGATCTCAGTTTCGGTTTATAGTTTGTGAGTTATATCTATTTTACTACAGTGGTGTCGAAAGATTTCCAGATTTTATTTTCCATAAATTCTGAAGAGTAATCTATTTTTATTTTGGTATTAAAATTACTATTTTGATCTGAAATTTTGCTCAGTACTTCCACATTTGATTGGGGTTTACCAAAAATTTTGGTGGATTTATTTGAGAAGTTTTACAAACCTTTGCATGCTCACAAATAAAGATTTTACATGCAGAATTTTACTACTGTTCAGTAAAGAACCTGATTTTCGACCTATTTCTACTTGCTGTTTCCAAAATATTTCTGAATATGAAAGTTTTCTTACTGTATCTATTTTATCACCCTTTTGGCAGATTTGAATTTCGATTTATGGTTTGTGAGATATTGCTGTTTTCGTACTACAGTGTTTGCGATTTTAGATTTGCAAAGCTGTTGTGTCTTGATGTTTTCTGATTTTACTTGACTACTTTATTTTTATTGGAAAATTATGAAACTTGATTTTCTGTTACTATACATATAGGGAAATACCCTAGATTTTTCTTAGATTTATTTAATGAGTTTTCATGCAGTTTTCCTGACTTTGAATACGATCTTTTGATTTCTGGTTGAACCTATTTTCTGGATTCAAATCAGTTTTGAGTTATGTTTTTGTGAAATACTATATGACTTATATATGTTTGCTAGATTCGGCCGGGAGTCTATTTTTTAGAACTCTTTAAGGATTCAGGTTTGCATGTTTGTAGAACCAGGAATCTCAGTTTTACTGCAGTATGGTCTTGCTGTCCTGAACTAGAAATTTGGTTATTTTATCCTTTTATGTGTTATCTTGCACCCGTATATATTTATCTTGCAACTTGAACTTGTTACATGATCATGCCATATTATTCTTGCTATATTTTGTACAAATACATGCTTGTTTGACATTATTAATAAATAACCAAGCCGGGATTTAAGGGAAAAGATCTAATAGTGGATAATTCAGGAACGTGTACTCGGAAGGGGATCCACTGATCCTATGTGATTACTTGATACATGATACTTGACTCGTGATTACTTGAAACTTGCACGCAAGACATGTGATTACTTGCCACTTGCACAACTTGACATGTGATACATGATACATGATACTTGGAGCTTGGAGCTTGGAGCTTGATTACTTGATACTTGTCCCTGAGTACACTGTCCTCAATGGTCCACTATGAGATCTAAAGTGAAATTGACTGTTGTAGCAACCATGTAGTATGGGCTACATGAAGTGCTACCTAGATAGTAATAACTACAAGACTTGATACATGATACTTGAACATGATACATGCTTACTTGATACTTGACTACATGATACATGAGACTTGATACATGATACTTGAACATGATACATGCTTACTTGATACTTGACTACATGACACATGAGACTCGATACCTGACGCATGCTACATGATTACATGATACTTGATACTTGATGCTTGTTTACATGATCCTTATTCACTGACACTTGATACATGCTACTTGTACTTGTTCACATTACCATGCTAGTTGTTATATTTTGATATCATGTCTATTCCATGATATTTGTTAGTTTAATCCATGTACTTATAACCTGCATTACAAGTGGCCCGTAACTTACATTGATAGGAGTTTGTTTTCTTTTTCCTATTCCTGCAATAGTTAAATTGCAGATTTTGGAGAACAGGTACCAGATGGTATTGGTGATATGAAGTATTAGTGCTGGATTTTGCTATTATTATTCTTGTTGCTTGTTTTGAACAATTGTACTTGATTACTTGGATTTATTTTTATTTGGGCAATGTGACCCAGGATATTTGACTTATTCAGATCTGGATTATTTGAGAATAATATATTTTGGTTTCAATTATTCTCGTTGGTATTTTGGTTCATATGTGCATGCTTGGTTGATTCTTTTGCTTCCGACTCTAATTATTCTTGTGAAATATTGTAAAGATTCTTGAACAGCTCATGGCTGTAGAAAATCATTCCCTGGGCTTAGTCACGTATCCGTATTCTGCATTCTCTTTTGGGAAACGGGGCGTGACAGTGCCTCCGAGCCACAACCCGACAACTCTTCTCTTACGTTAAGGGGGCTCGACCCTCGGCACTCACCTCGAGCCACGCCCTAGCCTTCTCAGGCTAACAGGGCTTCGCACTCTGCAGTGCCTTCGAGCCACAACCTGACAACACTTCTCCCAAGTTAAGGGGGCTCGACCCTCGGCACTCACCTCGAGCCACGCCCTAGCTTTCTCAAGCTAACAGGGCTTCACGCTTGGCAGTGCCTCCGAGCCACAAGCCGACAACTCTTCTCTTACATTAAGGGGGCTCGACCCTTGGCACTCACCTCGAGCCACGCCCTGGCCTTCTCAGGCTAACGGGGCTTCGCACTCGGCAGTGCCTCCAAGCCACAACCCGACAACTCTTTTCTTACGTTAAGGGGGCTCGACCCTCGGCACTCACCTTGAGCCACGCCCTAGCTTTCTCAAGCTAACAGGGCATCGTGCTTAGCAATGCCTCCGAGCCACAACCCGGCAACTCTTCCGCCAAGTTAAGGGGGCTCGACCCTCGGCACTCACCGCGAGCCACACCCTAGCTTTCTCAAGCTAACAGGGCTTCGCGCTCGGCAGTGCCCCCGAGCCATGACCCAAAAACTCTTCCAAATTACGAGGGATCGGCCTTCGGGAAACCAGCTCTCCTCCCTACCCAAAAATTTTCATTAAGATTTAGGGCGCTCGCCTTCGACAAACGCCCCAAGCCCCGAACCTCGGGTCCACGCACCTCTCACCCGCTGACAACTCGGGGTAAACGACCCTCTAAGCCAAAACCCTGAATTGTCAGAGGGTGGTAGGGGAGCCACTGATCTGGGACTCTCGGCCAAAAGTTCCGTTTTAGGGCGCCCGGCTTCGGCAAGCACCCCAAGTCCCGCCCCCGCGATCGACCCACCTCTCACCGGCTGACAACTCTGGGTAAAACAGCCTTCGGAGCTGCAACCCCGAATTGTCAGAGGGTGGCAGGAAAGCCACCGAATATGGGAAATCATGGTGAAGTGAGGCGATTTCTGATGAACTACTAGTGAGGGAGTAAGGGTTATATAGCCCTCCAGAAAGGCGCATTTATGACATTGGAAAGTCCAAACGACGGAAGATGAAATGTCCCCTATTAAGTGCTACCGGCAGATTAACGGCTCGGCTCCCGAGCAAGGCAGGGGGTTCGGAGCCCGGTTTGAGGGGCAGTCAACATCCTAATTTTTCCAAGTCAACAAGGTTCGGACAAATCAAATCTTATACATAAACACCCTCAAAGTCTACGTTACAATTTAAAAACATTACAGCGTTCTCCCTCTACTTCTACCTAAGGGTCTCTCCCTAGACCCTCCGGGCTCACAAGAGCCGCCTCGAGCCCGGCGGAACGGCTCCGCCCTCTAGCAATCTCATCCCCCAACTTGGGCATAGCCATTGTCAACGTCCCCGCGACCGAGCTCTGCGCGTCAGCAGGCCTCACCATCTCCAGATACAGGGTCAGCAATGAGCCTAAGACAGAGGGGCCTCCTGGCCCCGGACGGCCGAGTCGAGGTCGTCCGATGCCTAGTAGCACCTTCATCCTCTGAATCTCTAGCTCCTTCTCAACAACAGCCTTGCGAAGAACAGATTCGGAGATCTGAAGCCTGGTGGAGGCATCAGATAGAGCCCAGTTTGTCTCGGCACTCCCCCAATCGTGGTCGGCTAGGGCCTTCTTTAGATGAGCCGCCTCTATGCTGAGCTCCTTAGACTTGTTCATAAAATAGTCCATCGCAGCTTCTCGGTTGCGAGCCTGCTTATGATAGCAAATCAGTACACTCTCCTTGGACTCTAGCTTATTTCGAAGTCGCCGGACCTCGGCAGAACTGAGGTCGGCCCCGGCAGTCTCGTTCATCTAGCAAAAATAGGGGAGAGGCAACGATTCACTAAGAAAGCTTGCTAAAAACAACAAGTCACAGAGGGTCGGCCAAAATTTTGTTTTTATAAATTCAAAAAATTGTGTTATAAAAAGCGGTGACCAGTCCACGCAAGGCAAGTACAAATCAAAAAAGAAAGTAAAAATACTACACTACTTTGGTACCTCTTCGGTAGTCGGTTCACCCCTGCCTCCTCCTCCAGACGAGGGTCCTTCAGAGCCTCATCTTCCTCACCCCCGGGGGTTGGTGGAAGCACAGGAGGCGCCCACCTGTAGTTTAGGTGGTCGATCTTGGCCTCTGGGTAGAGGTGCAAAAAGTGCTCCTTGGTCCGGTCGTATGTATCATCTTGAGCTTGGATCATCTCTTCCGCAGAGGACATCTCCAGCTAGTCATGCGCCAACTTCATCACAGCTCGAACCGCCGCGACATCGCGCGCATGCTGATCCTGCAGAGAAGCCATCTCGGCTTGGAGGATCGCATGAGCTCCCTGAGCTGCCGTCAGCTCATCCTTCAGCCTCTTTCCCTCTCGGAGGTACTGCTCGGCATTATGCTTCTCGAGCTGAACCTCCTTCTCCAGGCACTTCCTTAGATGTGCCCCGTGCAGCAGTGCCTGGCCGAGGAGAATTGAGTTAGATGCAAAGCTCATAAATACTAAGCACAAAGCGGATAACTAACAAATACTTACCATGACCTGTGCCTAAGCCCACTTCATGTAGGCCACCTCGGACGTCTCTGTCGTCAGATTCATCCGGTCATGCTCCGTGATGAGCTTCTCCACCACCTCCACCGCGATTGGGCCCTCCATCATGGTGTCGCCCTCCTTAATGTCCCAATCCGGGGCGAACGGCTTTAGACCCCTCTGGCCCACCATTTCCTTGGCATCAGGGCGGAGTGCTGGGGTCCCCGCCTTCAAGACCTCCGCTGCCTTCTTACTACTGGAGCTCAGCTCCGACTCCTTTGGCCCCCTAGATGGGCGGCTTCTCTTCGACTTCTTTGAAGGCCGCTCTGAAGATCCTTGGTCCGCCCCCTGGGTGGACCCTGCTGCCGGGGCAGCCTTCTCCTTGGCAGCCTTCTCCCTGTCAGCTATCCTCTTCGCAGCCAAGGCTAGGAGGGCATTCCTCATCTTGAGGTTCTTCGCATCCATCGCTAAAGAAAAAGAAAAATGTTAAACACGAAGACAGAAAATTAAGCAAAGTCTAAACAAAAACATACAAAGGGGCGCTGGGCTCAGTCCGACTCGGGCCAAATGTAACTCTGCGATGCGCGGCCAATCGATGTTGTGCCCCTCTACAATTTTATCCACTTCAGCCCATTCCTTTTCCGTCAAGTCCCTCCGCCTCGGGGGTTTATGGTTTGGCTTGTAAAAATTCCATACTGTGGGGATTTCCCAAGGCATCTCGCTCTGGACAATGAGGGACTTCTCCTTCCAAGACTTTATCGAGTCCGGGTGACCGTGCATCACTCTCTTGTGGGGGCATGGCGACATATAGGAGATCCCCTCCATATCTCCGAGCGAGCTCACCCCCAAGACGGCGCTGAAATACTTGAGCTTTAGCTTAACCCCCTTCTGCGGGCACTTTAGGATGAAGCAGACCAGATGCTTCCACGAGTTGGAGCCGTACTGCATCGGACTCAGCTCCCCCCACCTCAGCACCCTCTTGATAAATGGGTGCAGCGGCAACCTCAGCCCCGAGACGAAAGCGTCCTCAGAAAACATACAGAAACTCTTCTCCAACTCAGTAGTTGGACGAAAACTGGAGCTCAAAATCAGCAGCTCAAACTCCCGAGGAATGAAGTAAGCTGCCCTTAATATCGGCAGGTAGTCCACCTTCAGCACACACTAGACGTTGTCCATCTTTATCATGGTCTGATCAGAGGCACGCTCCCCCGCGATAAATTGGACAAGTTCCTCAACATCGTCATGATACATCCTGATTGACCCTGGGTTCTTATTGGTCAAGGGGGGAACCGCAAGCCCTTCTCCGAGCTCGTCTGGTGTGCTCAGACTATCCGGCCGAATCCACTTTCTTTTCCTCCTACGAGGGCGAGTATTCCTCTCCGGAGACGGAGTCGACAACGGGGGCCGGGAGGAGACCCATTTCTTCCTCCGCTACCACTCCCTCGGCTCCTCCTCGCCCCCGCCTGGTCGCCCTCTTCCTCGACAAGCTCCTCCTCAGACCCCTCCTAGTCGCCCTCTTCCTCGACAAGCTCCTCCTCAGACCCCTCCTCAGTCTCCTCCCCCGACGACCCCTCTTCTGGCATACAACTTCGCAAAGGGGCCATGTCAAGAACCACATCACTGGTGCCCCCGGATACCGAATCCAACTGCTCTTTCTCCTCCGAAGTAAGGTCGTCCAGGGACCAAGACATCGACTGTGACTCGACCTCCACCACACCACGACCCGAAGAGCTCGCCTCGGAACCAGACTGAGAGCGTGACAGAAGAAAAAAGAATACTAACCTGATTATCGGGAAATGGGAGGATCACCGTAAAAGTTGTCACCGACAACAAAGAAAGGAAAATTCTTGTTATGAAGATAGGGAGAGAACGAAGTGAAGAAATGAATGGAGGGGTGGGGGACTTATAGAGTGATAATGTAGCGCCCCGATTCCCATATAACTGGAAAACCGTGACACATGCCAAGATCTTTCCTTCAATTAGTCCCGATACACAAAATGCCGGAAATTAAAACTTTTTATTCAATACAGAGTTACCCCGCAGTAATTACAAATATCAGTTTGTAATACCAACTGTAGCACCTGCCCTTTTCCCCTTTTTGACTCCAAACTCAATTCTTCCAATTTCTATATCACTTTAACCATAAACTAAGATAGTTGTGTTTCAGAGAAAATTTCGGCAGAGTCTCCCCTGTAATTTCTACCCCGAAACACAAAAAGCTTACGGAATTCTGCTCTAAATTCCGTAGCTCACATCACAGGCAATAATATCACGGGCTCCCCAGGCCAAAATGAGCATCATCACACAGGCAATATATATATATGCTCTGGGGACCAAACTCATGACCGTTTATCAATTATTAATTAAAAACCATAAATCCTTTTGAAAACGCGGTAAGTTTTTAGAAAGTAACTTATAAAAGCTTACCACAGCGCCTGGTACTCCACAACGAGATGGGTACGGGTCCAAACCATACCATGCCACTCCACACTCTACTCTCCATCATCATCCACATACTTATACAGCAAAAATATAATTTAAATCATAAAATGCACTATTCACCCAATTAAACCTTAAGTGACCATGGTAAAAATGAAGCTCCGTCCACGGAGTCTACACCTCACCTCTGCACCGCTGAGAACCTGTAACAGTAGGGGCCTAGGTAGTCCAGAGACTCCCTAACCCCCCAAACACTAAGGGGTTAGCCATTTCTGGTGTGAGTATAATTTATTAATAAGCAACTCAATTAAACTTATAAGTAAAACAGAATGAACTTACGAATACCAAAATAAACCTGAGCACGTAAATATCATAAATGGAATTTCACATCAAATACTCGTTGCATCACTTCCTGTATGCATATCCACACCTGCTCACAAACATACTTAACTTTAATTTGGAAAATCATTTCCAAATTAATTGCTTAAGGCCCATCACTTTACGCCTTATGCAAATATTCCTTTCCAATTTCATATCACATAACATCGTATTCATTCATTCTTACAACACATATCATCACGTCTCGCAATACATCACTTTCACACTCATAATTCATCTTAAATGGAAAATAAACGTGTATCCTAATTTCCTAGTGTTTGTGTATGCCATGACCTGAGTCTAATGCAACAATACAGAATATAGAACAGATGCACTTAATCTAATGTCAGCAAGATTCTGGTTGCACATGCATCCCATACTACATGTGACCCAGGTCAAGCCAACATACTTAGTCCAATGCAAGCGAGACTTTGGAAATGTATGCATCCCATACTACATACTTTCCAAATCAAGCCGTTGTTTCTAAGTTAGGGATTCGAACCCTCGCTATGCAATGCATTCTAATTTGGTCTACTTCCTGTTCCTGATAGTATGACATGGTTGGGTTCAAAGCCGTGACGAACTTAAAGATATACCGCAGTATACCTATAGCATTGTCTTTCTATCGGACCGCAGTCCGTACAACCCGTTCGTGTCCACTAGCATATACCTGGATCCCATTCAACAGTCGTGACGAACTTAAAGATATACCGCAGTATACCTATAGCATTGTCTTTCTATCGGACCGCAGTCCGTACAACCCGTTCGTGTCCACTATCATATACCTGGATCCTATTCAACAGTCGTGACGAACTTAAAGATATACCGCAGTATACCTATAGCATTGTCTTTCTATCGGACCGCAGTCCGTACAACCCGTTCGTGTCCAGTAGCATGTACCTGGATCCTACTCAACAGTCGTGACGAACTTAAAGATATACCGCAGTATACCTATAGCATTGTCTTTCTATCGGACCGCAGTCCGTACAACCCGTTCGTGTCCACTAGCATGTACCTGGATCCTACTCAACAGTCGTGACGAACTTAAAGATATGCCGCAGTATACCTATAGCATTGTCTTTCTATCGGACCGCAGTCCGTACAACCCGTTCGTGTCCACGATGAGTACTAAGTACTGGAACTTATCTAAGTCCCAATTGAAATGCTAAAACATCAATCAAACCCGATAGCTCATAATCACCACACTGCGATATGCAGAGGGCTCCTCATCAATTATCCGATGGAATAACCCAAGAAATAGCAGTAGCTGTGGCCCAAGCTACGCTCATCGGAATTCAACATGATCAGACTTCTAGAAGAGTAGGGGGATCCACAGCAATCCCCCAGTGGGCGACTCTTTCAAATATTTAAGAGCTCAAGTCCCCAATTCACATTTAGATTCGTCTCACACTATGAGCTACGACTCTTCCAACATAGCACACAAATTCAATCACTCCTTCAGCAGAGCGTTTACTACCCTTGACCAAACAGACTCTAGAATTTCTAACGCTTGAGAATCATCAAATAAACCCATACCAAAAGCTACTCTCAAGGTTCATAGCAAGATCATACCTACACAAATGGTTATGACCTTTTGGACTTCAGTCCAAAAGCGACTGGCTTCAGCTCTGCCCTTTCAGACCAGCTGAACTCTGCAAGTTCTGAGGTATCAACCGACCTCGTTAATTTATGAAATTTAACCTACAGTTGTGGACACATACAAGAGTGTCCACACCAATCCTTAACTCAAACATCCATGCTACACTAAGATACAAAACAGAAATACACAGCAATTTATAATTTAAAATTTTCACAACGCATCATGTGCGTAAAATAAAAGATATCATACTCACAAATTGTCCCGCGAAGACTCGAAGCGCTACCACGCCATCCCGCATCCAAAGTCGCCAACATCCTATTATCAGATTTCAACGCAATTAAGGCTCAAATTATTCAAACCAGTCACGGAAAACAATAATACTAATTATCTTAATATCACACAGGCATTCTATTGAACGCCTAGGATGCACACGCGCTTTGCACGTAATCACTCAAATCGTCCAACCCAATTATAAAAGCTAATAACAACATCCCAAATATCACACAAGCGTTTATTGAACGCTTGGGATATACACGTGCGATGCACGTAATAAACTAATGCCGACGAGATTCTTATCTCCAAATAATTACTAAATCACCCCCAAAATATTCTAATAGCCCCAATACAATTTCTATTACTATACGAGAATTAATTCATATCCATATAATTCTCTTTTACAAACCCAAAATCCCAATTTACTAATAACTTACGATCTCTCTAACAATCCACTAATTTCTCACATCTACCACTTCCAACATCTCTAAATCTCGCTACCCTAATATTCCTACTCAATAAAAATTAACCCAACTAAATTTTATACAATAAAATAATTAGGATTTTACCTTCCCGAATCCATTCGAAAATCCGACGCTACCACGATGTAGAGAATCCCTCCATAAGTCTACCCCTCACTTTAATTTGAAATCCATGGAGAAAAGAGGTGGATTTGAGGTGGGGGAACGATCGGCGATGGGTTCGATTTTGGGGTTCGGGATGGAGATCGGAGGGGAAGGAGAAGGGCAAGGAGAAGGAGAAGAAGGGAGGTGGGGTCGGGGTTTCTTCGATCTCGGCTGGAACGAACGGAAGGAGGAGGTCGGGAGAGGAGGCCGGGGTTCCCTGGGGTCGGCGTCGAACAAGAAGGGAGAAGAAGGAAGAAGGGAACGGGAGTGAGGGGGGGTTCCCTTTCGGCTGGAAATGAGCGGAGAGGGAGAAGGGAGAAGGAGAGGCCGGGGGGGGGGGGGTTCTTTTGGGTTCGGTTTGGGAAACGAACGGGAAGAGGGAGAAGGGAGAAGGAGAGAGGTGGGAGAGAAGAGTTTTATAAGGGATAAATAAATAAATAGATAAATAAAAGATATAAGGGGAATATTACATATAAGTCCCCCAAGTCCCAATATATTTCAAATAAACCCAAAAATCTCTACCTTAATAATCCAAACAATACAGAATACATTAAAACGACTTTGTAATAATCCGTATAAAATAATTTCATCTTCGAAAATAATAATGATAAAATAAAGTAGACAATATATCTTATATTTCTCGATAAAAATAATTATTATCGGAAAATACATATCGCGCGAAATTCTCAATCACGCACACATTTCGATGCAAAATAGCCATATGCTATTTTTCGGATCGTTACATCACTCCCTCCTTAGAATCGTTCTGTCCTCAGAACGCTGCTAGTGGAGAGGAAGACAACCACAACATCAATGGTTCATGAGACGTTTCCCTGAACCATCTCCAGTTCCTCGAGCGATATTCTCGAAAGCTGGTCTTCTACCAAGTTGAACTGTTGTCCTTCAGCCTTCTGGACAGACCCACTATGAATTTGATGCTGACCTTCCTCTGCTCTTACTCTAGGGTAGACAATGGCTGCATTACCTTGCTCTATCCTTGTCTACAAGTGATGTTGATTTATTCCTCGATTACGACTTCTATTGGTTGGTGACCACTCCCTCCTTAGAAAGGACGAAGTCACACATTGCTACTTCAGCCCCTGAGCAGCTCCTCTCGGTGACCTTGCTGAATTGTTAACAGGATTGCCCCCTGTCTGAGCGAGATCTCCTCCCTGGGCGTGTTCTTAGTGGCAGCTTAATCATAAGCTGATCTTGGAGAATCTGTCGCTTCAGCGCTTCCATCCCTGCATCTCCTGCTTAAGCCTTCTGACTTGCTCACTCGAGCTCGGTTGTAGCTCCCATCGTGCCAAAACTGAGCTCTAAACTTGAGTAATCACTCTAATAATGACTTACTTGATCTCATCATCTAGCTTCTTGCTTCTTTCACGGTCTTTGGTTGAGGTCAATCCTTCACTTATCTCGATCTTTTGCAGTTCAGTAGCCACTCCCTCCTTAGAATAGGGCATGGCCTATAATCATTACTTCAAACTTCCAGGATTCTCTTTTGTAATTTGCTCGAAGCTGATGCTCCAGATGGTGTATTCAAACAAATCAAATCTAGAGTTGCCTCCCGCACACATCTCAACACTTGAAAATAATTCAGACAAGGAATGTGATGAACCACAATTGAACAAAACAGTTGTATGGATTCCATATATATATATATATAAATCCAACTGGTTACGAAAGTGTTTCATCATACCTTACTTCTTAGTCCAAAATAATTTCTAAAAATACAACTTTTAAACTTAGTTGCAATTCTATATGCACATACCGGTACTAGCACTCCTGCCTTCTACAGCTTGCTGGTAATAAATACGAACTCTACCCTTGGTGAACAGGCTCTTTTCCTCTATTGTTCACCTTTGGGGTTGATCTGCTGTTCTTTCTTATGAAGCTGGGGACAATCTGGTCGGATATGACCAATCCTCCCACGTTTGTGACATGCACTGGTATCTATCTAAGTGTCCTTCCTCGAACACTGGTTCTTGAGATAACCATGCTCACCACATAAAACAACTTTCCTGAGCTTGGTGCCTCCAAGGTTGCCCTCCGTTTTCTGAGTATCTGCTTCTGACCTTGGTCCTTGAACCCTGACGCTAGTGCAGATCTTGTCCCTTGTAGTCGTGGACAGACTAATTTCTTGTGCCTGACTCTCTCGCAAGATTGCATACTACAACCTTGGTGGTCCTTGGAATTTGCTCCCATTCATGTTGTAGTCCTTGTGGTGGTGAAGTCTCCTTGGCTCCTCGCTCAAGGTTATCGGATCTTCCATCGATGTCGGTTCACTCTCTTCCATCAACACCTCCTTGGTTAGGACATCCTCGAACATCATTCATGTGTTTAAAGGATGGTAACCAATACACTAGGATTAGTCCAGATATAGAAAAATTATAAAACATAAGTTGAAAGAGCCAACAATATGAATTATAACTATCTACAACTAGCTAAAATCCGACTCCGAAAGGGCATTCAAGTTTAACTTTCCTACTGTGTTGGACTGTATATTGAAGTCAGCTCTGATACCACTCTGTAGCGCCCCGATTCCCATATAACTGGAAAACCGTGACACATGCCAAGATCTTTCCTTCAATTAGTTCCGATACACAAAATGCCGGAAATTAAAACTTTTTATTCAATACAGAGTTACCCCGCAGTAATTACAAATATCAGTTTGTAATACCAACTGTAGCACCTGCCCTTTTCCCCTTTTTGACTCCAAACTCAATTCTTCCAATTTCTATATCACTTTAACCATAAACTAAGATAGTTGTGTTTCAGAGAAAATTTCGGCAGAGTCTCCCCTGTAATTTCTACCCCGAAACACAAAAAGCTTACGGAATTCTCCTCTAAATTCCGTAGCTCACATCACAGGCAATAATATCACGGGCTCCCCAGGCCAAAATGAGCATCATCACACAGGCAATATATATATATGCTCTGGGGACCAAACTCATGACCGTTTATCAATTATTAATTAAAAACCATAAATCCTTTTGAAAACGCGGTAAGTTTTTAGAAAGTAACTTATAAAAGCTTACCACAGCGCCTGGTACTCCACAACGAGATGGGTACGGGTCCAAACCATACCATGCCACTCCACACTCTACTCTCCATCATCATCCACATACTTATACAGCAAAAATATAATTTAAATCATAAAATGCACTATTCACCCAATTAAACCTTAAGTGACCATGGTAAAAATGAAGCTCCGTCCACGGAGTCTACACCTCACCTCTGTACCGCTGAGAACCTGTAACAGTAGGGGCCTAGGTAGTCCAGAGACTCCCTAACCCCCCAAACACTAAGGGGTTAGCCATTTCTGGTGTGAGTATAATTTATTAATAAGCAACTCAATTAAACTTATAAGTAAAACAGAATGAACTTACGAATACCAAAATAAACCTGAGCACGTAAATATCATAAATGGAATTTCACATCAAATACTCGCTGCATCACTTCCTGTATGCATATCCACACCTGCTCACAAACATACTTAACTTTAATTTGGAAAATCATTTCCAAATTAATTGCTTAAGGCCCATCACTTTACGCCTTATGCAAATATTCCTTTCCAATTTCATATCACATAACATCGTATTCATTCATTCTTACAACACATATCATCACGTCTCGCAATACATCACTTTCACACTCATAATTCATCTTAAATGGAAAATAAACGTGTATCCTAATTTCCTAGTGTTTGTGTATGCCATGACCTGAGTCTAATGCAACAATACAGAATATAGAACAGATGCACTTAATCTAATGTCAGCAAGATTCTGGTTGCACATGCATCCCATACTACATGTGACCCAGGTCAAGCCAACATACTTAGTCCAATGCAAGCGAGACTTTGGAAATGTATGCATCCCATACTACATACTTTCCAAATCAAGCCGTTGTTTCTAAGTTAGGGATTCGAACCCTCGCTATGCAATGCATTCTAATTTGGTCTACTTCCTGTTCCTGATAGTATGACATGGTTGGGTTCAAAGCCGTGACGAACTTAAAGATATACCGCAGTATACCTATAGCATTGTCTTTCTATCGGACCGCAGTCCGTACAACCGTTCGTGTCCACTAGCATATACCTGGATCCCATTCAACAGTCGTGACGAACTTAAAGATATACCGCAGTATACCTATAGCATTGTCTTTCTATCGGACCGCAGTCCGTACAACCCGTTCGTGTCCACTATCATATACCTGGATCCTATTCAACAGTCGTGACGAACTTAAAGATATACCGCAGTATACCTATAGCATTGTCTTTCTATCGGACCGCAGTCCGTACAACCCGTTCGTGTCCAGTAGCATGTACCTGGATCCTACTCAACAGTCGTGACGAACTTAAAGATATACCGCAGTATACCTATAGCATTGTCTTTCTATCGGACCGCAGTCCGTACAACCCGTTCGTGTCCACTAGCATGTACCTGGATCCTACTCAACAGTCGTGACGAACTTAAAGATATGCCGCAGTATACCTATAGCATTGTCTTTCTATCGGACCGCAGTCCGTACAACCCGTTCGTGTCCACGATGAGTACTAAGTACTGGAACTTATCTAAGTCCCAATTGAAATGCTAAAACATCAATCAAACCCGATAGCTCATAATCACCACACTGCGATATGCAGAGGGCTCCTCATCAATTATCCGATGGAATAACCCAAGAAATAGCAGTAGCTGTGGCCCAAGCTACGCTCATCGGAATTCAACATGATCAGACTTCTAGAAGAGTAGGGGGATCCACAGCAATCCCCCAGTGGGCGACTCTTTCAAATATTTAAGAGCTCAAGTCCCCAATTCACATTTAGATTCGTCTCACACTATGAGCTACGACTCTTCCAACATAGCACACAAATTCAATCACTCCTTCAGCAGAGCGTTTACTACCCTTGACCAAACAGACTCTAGAATTTCTAACGCTTGAGAATCATCAAATAAACCCATACCAAAAGCTACTCTCAAGGTTCATAGCAAGATCATACCTACACAAATGGTTATGACCTTTTGGACTTCAGTCCAAAAGCGACTGGCTTCAGCTCTGCCCTTTCAGACCAGCTGAACTCTGCAAGTTCTGAGGTATCAACCGACCTCGTTAATTTATGAAATTTAACCTACAGTTGTGGACACATACAAGAGTGTCCACACCAATCCTTAACTCAAACATCCATGCTACACTAAGATACAAAACAGAAATACACATCAATTTATAATTTAAAATTTTCACAACGCATCATGTGCGTAAAATAAAAGATATCATACTCACAAATTGTCCCGCGAAGACTCGAAGCGCTACCACGCCATCCCGCATCCAAAGTCGCCAACATCCTATTATCAGATTTCAACGCAATTAAGGCTCAAATTATTCAAACCAGTCACGGAAAACAATAATACTAATTATCTTAATATCACACATGCATTCTATTGAACGCCTAGGATGCACACGCGCTTTGCACGTAATCACTCAAATCGTCCAACCCAATTATAAAAGCTAATAACAACATCCCAAATATCACACAAGCATTTATTGAACGCTTGGGATATACACGTGCGATGCACGTAATAAACTAATGCCGACGAGATTCTTATCTCCAAATAATTACTAAATCACCCCCAAAATATTCTAATAGCCCCAATACAATTTCTATTACTATACGAGAATTAATTCATATCCATATAATTCTCTTTTACAAACCCAAAATCCCAATTTACTAATAACTTACGATCTCTCTAACAATCCACTAATTTCTCACATCTACCACTTCCAACATCTCTAAATCTCGCTACCCTAATATTCCTACTCAATAAAAATTAACCCAACTAAATTTTATACAATAAAATAATTAGGATTTTACCTTCCCGAATCCATTCGAAAATCCGACGCTACCACGATGTAGAGAATCCCTCCATAAGTCTACCCCTCACTTTAATTTGAAATCCATGGAGAAAAGAGGTGGATTTGAGGTGGGGGAACGATCGGCGATGGGTTCGATTTTGGGGTTCGGGATGGAGATCGGAGGGGAAGGAGAAGGGCAAGGAGAAGGAGAAGAAGGGAGGTGGGGTCGGGGTTTCTTCGATCTCGGCTGGAACGAACGGAAGGAGGAGGTCGGGAGAGGAGGCCGGGGTTCCCTGGGGTCGGCGTCGAACAAGAAGGGAGAAGAAGGAAGAAGGGAACGGGAGTGAGGGGGGGGTTCCCTTTCGGCTGGAAATGAGCGGAGAGGGAGAAGGGAGAAGGAGAGGCCGGGGGGGGGGGGGGTTCTTTTGGGTTCGGTTTGGGAAACGAACGGGAAGAGGGAGAAGGGAGAAGGAGAGAGGTGGGAGAGAAGAGTTTTATAAGGGATAAATAAATAAATAGATAAATAAAAGATATAAGGGGAATATTACATATAAGTCCCCCAAGTCCCAATATATTTCAAATAAACCCAAAAATCTCTACCTTAATAATCCAAACAATACAGAATACATTAAAACGACTTTGTAATAATCCGTATAAAATAATTTCATCTTCGAAAATAATAATGATAAAATAAAGTAGACAATATATCTTATATTTCTCGATAAAAATAATTATTATCGGAAAATACATATCGCGCGAAATTCTCAATCACGCACACATTTCGATGCAAAATAGCCATATGCTATTTTTCGGATCGTTACAGATAGAGACTCCTCGAATTCTGCAAAAGAATCTCCACCGTCCAATCTTGATCATCAAGATCTAACGACCACTAGGATCTCAGAAGCCTCGATTTCCACCCCCATGAGGTCAGCCTGACATATCAAATTTTGGTTTTACCCTCGGCCTTGTTAGCTGGCACAGTGTCTCGTCGCTACCCCTTTCTCCCACGACAGAGGAGCAAGTTAAGCCTCTTCGTTCTGTAAAAGTTCAGAGTATACCAAAGCTTTTCCAACAAGTTTTGGGGCTCGTTGCCCGATAGTAAACTCTAGCCACACCAAAGCTCTTATAACAGGTTTTGGGGCTCGGTGCTCGGTTGTAACCTCGAGTCACACCAAAGCTTTTCCAACAAGTTTTGGGCTTGGAGCTCGGTTGTGACCTCGAGCCATACCAAATCTTTTCAAACAAGTTTTGGGGATCAGCGCTCGGTAGTAACCTCGAGCCACACCAGAGCTTTTCCAACAAGTTTTGGGGCTCGGTGATCGGTAGTATCCTCGAGCCACACCAAAGCTTTTCCAATAAGTTTTGGGGCTCGGTGCTGGGTTGTAACCTCGAGCCATACCAAAGCGTTTTCCAATAAGTTTTGGGGCTCGGAGCTCGATTGTGACCTCAAGCTATACCAAAGCTTTTCCAACAAGTTTTAGGGCTCAGCGCTCGATAGTAACCTCGAACCACACCAAAGCTTTTCTAACAAATTTTGAGGCTCGGCGGTCGGTAGTAACCTCGAGCCACACCAAAGCTTTTCCAACAAGTTTTGGGGCTCAGGCGCTGGATTGTAACCTCGAGCCATACCAAAGCTTTTTCCAACAAGTTTTGGGGCTCGGCGCTCAGTAGTAATCTCGAGCCACACCAAAGCTTTTCCAACAAGTTTTGGGGCTCGGCGCTCGGTAGTAACCTCGAGCCACACCAAAGCTTTTCCAACAAGTTTTGGGGTTCGGCGCTCGGTAGTAATCAAAGCTTTTCCAAAGCTTTTCCAACAAGTTTTGGGGCTCGGCACCCGGTAGTAACCTCGAGCCACACCAAAATTTTTCCAGCAGGTTTTGGGGCTCGGCGCTTGGTTGTAACCTCGATCCATACTAAAGCTTTTCCAACAGGTTTTGAGACTCGGCGCTCGGTTGTAACCTCGAGCTACACCAAAGCTTTTCCAACAAGTTTTGGGGCTTGGAGCCATACCAAAGCTTTTCCAACAAGTTTTGGGGCTCGGCGTTCGGTAGTAACTTCGAACCACCCCAAAGCTTTTCCAACAAGTTTTGGGGCTCGGCGATCGGTAGTAACCTCGAGCCACACCAAAGCTTTTCCAACAAGTTTTGGGGCTCAGCGCTGGGTTGTAACCTCGAGCCATACCAAAGCTTTTCCAATAATTTTTGGGGCTCGGTACTCGGTAGTAACCTCGAGCCACACCAAAGTTTTTCCAACAAGTTTTAGGGCTCGGCGCTCGGTAGTAACATCGAGCCACACCGAAGTTTTTCCAACAAGTTTTGGGGCTCGGCGCTCGGTTGTAACCTTGAGCCATACCAAAGCTTTTCCAACAAGTTTTAGGACTCGGCGCTCGGCAGTGACCTCGAGCCACCCACCAACTTTTCCAACAAGTATAGAGGCTCGACGGTCTGTAACAATTCCGAGCCTCCCCATGGCTTTTCCAACAGGCATTGGGGCTTGGCGCTCGGAAGTGACCTCGAGCCACCCCCTAGTATTTCCCACAAGTATATGGGGCTCGACGGTCGGTAAAATTCCAAGCCTCCCCATGGCTTTTTCAACAAGCATGGGGGCTCAGCGCTCGGTAGTGACCTCGAGCCACCCCCTAGCTTTTCCAACAAGTATAGGGGCTCGACGGTCGGTAGCAATTCTGAGCCTCCCCATGGCTTTTCCAACAGGCATGGAGGCTCGGCGCTCGGCAGTGACCTCGAACCACCCCCTAGCTTTTCCAACAAGTATGGGGGCTCAACAGTCGGCGGCAATTCCGAGCCACGCTTGGCTCCCACAGATAAGCTTCTAGGCTCGGCATCCGAACGTTTAGCCTCGCCACCCATGCTCAGGAAGACTCGACGATCGGTGCTCGGCGCTCGGCACTCGACGCTCGACAACAGGTCCCGGCATCCGAGCGTGCAGGAGCACGATGCTCGACACTCAACGCCCAGCTCACGACCCTCTGTTCTCGGCTCTCGACGCCCCTCATAAGGGGATCCCCTTCATCCTACCCCACTGGCCTCTCCAGGAAGATACAAACCACATTTTCCACCATACACACCGCTCCGCTCTTCCTACAAAGGCGAACACTCTTACACGGTTGGATTACCCAGCCCTCCAAGATTGGGAGGCTCCTGATATGGGTCAGATGACGTGGCTCCTCCTGGGCCATCAGATCTCCTCAAAAACCCGCTCCTCCCTGATCATCAGATCAACCCAGAGCCAGATGGGCCTCTTCCACGACAGGCCCACGAGCAAACGGGTTCGACCCGACCTAGCAAGGTCTCAGACCCGTTTTCTCTGCCTATAAATACCAGACCCCCTCCTCACTGAAATGGTAATCAAACTTTCTCCCCCTGAACCCTAGCTACTGTTGCTTTTCCAAGTGACTGACTAGATCGTCGGAGGGCCTGTCGTCGTGACTTCTCCCGGTGTTTCTAAGCAGTGTGCAGGTACCCAGGACCGAGCCGAGCCCACAGATCTGAGCCGAGCTGCTGGATCCGAGCCGAGCACCCAGTCCCGACCTCACTCCTGCTACTCCAGTGCCGGTCCCCCAGCCGAGGGTCGGACCAGGACCAATACTGAGACTTTCACTATACAAATTATAAGAACTCACACCTCTTGCAGCCACACCCCAAAAACAAATCGCATCAGGTACCTAATGTAAAGAGTTTACATCCATTCAAATCCAAGATTGACCCAAGCAAACCCCAGGAATTGTTTCCTACTCTCTAACCTTTGACCAAGAGCCAAACACAATCCAGACCCAAGCCCAACATCTTATCCTAAAATCTAGCTATAAATAAGCAATTCACCCCTCTTCTTTCTTATTATTCATTTCATACAACATTCAAGGAAAGTGTAACAACCAACTATCACAATGCCAAACCCCGCCAAAAAAATCTTGAAAAAGCTCTTCTCTTCCTCCTCCTCTGCCTCTTCATCAAGAACCACTCGAGAAGAACCACCACCAAAACCACATCCTCCAATCCCCGAAGGTTACCTCTGCTCCGTCTCCTCCCTTCTAATGAAAGCACCCAGAGTAATCGACTCTGGGCAATCCCTCGAAGAACCCTGCCTCAAAGCATGCAGAGCCCTCAAGTTCTCCCCTCCTCTTCACACCTTCCCTCCTCCTAATGTTCCCCTCCTCCCCAACCGCAACCTTGACTTAGCCATAAGCGAATGGTGCGTTACTTCCGGTCACCCCTCCCCCACCCTCATCTCATCCGAATCCGCCCTCCACTTCGCCAGAGGCCTCAAGTCCATGCCCATTACTCCACCTCGCCCTCTTCCTTTCATGTTCAGCGACGAACAAGAAGCAATGATCTTGAAAAACCTTCAAGAAGATCCTGAGTCTGCATTCGATTCCCTCGTCAAGAAGGGAACCCCACTCTGTTCTCCAAAAATCTTGGCTGCCCTCATCTATTTACTTCAGTCCAACCACCAAACCCTTGCGGCTGAAGTGATCTACAACTTCTCCCTCGACGCCAATAATGGAGCCCACATCATCCGATCCGGGGTCATCCCTCATCTCATCGCTGTAATCGACAGGGGTTTTGTCAATGCTTACATACATGCTGCTGTAACTCTGCAGAAACTGGCTGGAGATGAACCATACTTCTCCCTCGCAATTGGTGCACTGGGTGCGATCAAACCATTGCTGGACAGGTTCTGCGATAATTCCCTCGATGAGATTGACAGAAACTGGGCTGGATTTGCCCTTTACCACCTCTCAGTAAATTGCCAAGTCAATGCCGAAGTTCTTGCTGAGGAAGGGGGAGTGTTGAAGTTGATGAAGATGGCAGGGGTTGAGACTTCGCTGAGGGAGTTGAGGAAGCAGGCTTTGATGATTGTGAATTGTTTGGTGAGGGGGCACAGAGTGGGGAATGAGTTGATGGATGTAGGAAACATAGAGATATTGTTGAAATTGGTGAGCGTGGGAGAAGGAGTGGGTTTGCACAGCTTGAATGTGATGTACAATCTTTGTAGGGTGAATTTCTGGAGATTCCAGGAGGTTGCGAGGGTTGCAGGAGGGGAGGTGGTGTTGGCAGGAGAGATGGAGAATTTGGAGGAGAAAGGAAAGGAGATGGCAAGTGTGATGTTAAGAGTAATAAGACGAGAGATTAATGAGGGAGAAGAACTCATAGAGATAAAAATCGAGTAACTGAAGTAATAAGAAAAAAAGAGTTGCTGTAGGCTTTCTCCTCTGCTTTAAAGAAGAAAAGTTGCTGTATGATGGAGTAGTCTCCGAGGAGTTGCAGGATGTTTCCTGCAAATAAGTTAGTTTTCTTGACAAGTTTTCGAGGATTGGTCAGAATTGTTTTGTTTTTCATTAGTAGTTACAGTTTTTTTGTTATTACTCTGTAATGAAGAAAAGAAAAATAAGTTTTCTGAGTTGTATCAGATTCAAAAATGCAAGATTCAGGTGGATTCTAAATGTTGTCAATAATATACTTGAGGATCTTGAAAGGTTTTATTCTTTTTCTAGTGCAGCTTTCATTGAAAGGAATTAATTACGTAATATATATTTGTTTTGTTCATGCAGTTTTCCTTGGAGATCTCTCAGATGAAATATCTTGAAAGTGTTTGTAAAGGTTTATAGCTTCTTGATTTCATGTTGCTAATAGGCACATGAGTTAGATCATAACTGATTAAGATATGTACCTGCCACAATTTTGAATGAAGGTCTTCAGTAGAGCAGTTCGTTGAGCTTGTATAGATGAACTTAGCTCGAGTCTGAATTTGGTCCCATGCTGTATCATGATAATCTGGAAGGTGTAGTTTAGATTTCCCAGTTAACGATGTAAGATTTCCGTTGTTCATTCGCTTGAGGATTGCCCAGTTAGCGATATACACCTGTATGCAATGGCAATGCTGCCATCTTCAAACCAATACTATTGTGAACTGATCTTATATCTGGTGCTACCCTATGAGGTAGATGTAGTAAAGAAATTGAGCTTGTGCTGTAGTGTATCTGAAAAACAAGTCAACCACATACTAATTTGTTTTCTTACCTCAAAGATCGCATAACAGCCTGCGTTTTCATTCATGAGAAATAAGAACAAAATACCTGATACCCAAACACTTCAAAGTGCAATTTCACAACTAACAACAATTCCCAACAAAAAAACAGCCTCGATAAAGGAGCAAAATGAAAAGCAATGTCAATCTGAAATTCTATGCTTGTTTTTCATAATCTACAAGATCTCTAGTTAAGAGTCCCTGGAGTTGCCTGGCACACCACAGTACAGTCTATATACACAATTCAGATCTATGTACATGATTCTGAATGAAGGTAAGATCCAGAAGAACCACAAAAAAAACCAAGGTCACTCTTGAAATATAGTAATTGTATATTCTGTTTCTTAATCTATAGGAAACCGACTCCCCAAATCTCTCATCTCCCCAATCTTCTCTCAATCTCTTTTTTTCCTCCAAGAATGTAATTCTTATATATAGATGTATACAGTAGAGAAATAATGAATAAGAATAATAATTGTTTTCCCCAAATCTGTTTTCAATATGGTATGAGAGCCTAACCAGATCTAGGCTGGTTGAAGAAGAAGAAGAGAAGGAAGTGATCGGATCTAACACCTCCATCCTGATCTGATCCCGACCAAACTCCGGTCCCCAAACATCCTCGTCGACCCCGATCCCGACCAAACCCCGATCCCCGAAGCTCCTCGTCGACCCGATCTTCATCGACCCCGATCCTCGCTGCCATCGAACCCGTCGCCGATCTTCGTCGACCCCGATCCTACAGCCCTCATCGCCCCACCATCGACTCCCCCCTGAGCCCTAAGTAGCCGCCTCTATTGGGCCGACCCACAGTTCGACAACAACGACAGCAACTCGTCGACCCTGATCTTCGTCAACCCCGATCTTCGTCAACCCCGATCCCACAACCCTCATCGCCCCACCTTCGACTCACCCCTGAACCCTAAGCAGTTGCCTCTGCTGGGCCGACCCACAGATCGACAACAACAACAGCAACTCCCCGTCGTCCACCCGTCGTCGTCCTCACCCTCCTCGAATTCCCACCTGTCGTAGACCCATAGTCCCGAAGCCTCATCTCCCCAATCTTCTCTCAATCTCTTTTCTTCTTCTCCAAGAATGTAATTCTTATATATAAATGTATACAGTAGAGAAATAATGAATAAGAATAATAATTATTTTTCCCAAATCTGTTTTCAATATGGTATGAGAGCCTAACCAGATCTAAGCTAGTTGAAGAAGAAGAAGAGAAGGAGGTGATCGGATCTGACACCTCCATCCCGATCCGATCTCGACCAAACTCCGGTCCTCGAACATCCTCGTCGACCCCGATCCCGACCAAACCCCGATCCCTGAACCTCCTCGTCGACCCGATCCTCGTCGACCCCGATCCTCGCTGCCATCGAACCCGTCGCCGATCTTCGTCGACCCCGTTCCCACAGCCCTCATCGCCCCACCGTCGACTCACCCTTGAGCCCTAACCAGCCGCCTTTGTTGTGCCGACCCACAGTTCGACAACAACGACAGCAACTCGTCGACCCCGATCTTCGTCAACCCCGATCCCACAGCCCTCGTCGCCCCACCGTCGACTCACCCCTGAACCCTAAGCATGCCTCTGCTGGGCCGACCCACAGATCGACAACAACAACAGCAACTCCCCGTCGTCCACCCGTCGTCCTCCTTACCCTCCTCGACTTCCCACCCGTCGTACACCCATCGTTGCGAAGCCTGATCTGATCAAGATCTGTTGTTGTTTGATCCAGATCCATTGTTTGTTGATGTTAAAGATCTAGTGTGTTGAAGATCAAAATTTTGTTTGCCATTTGTTGAAGACTTGGAGTTGTTCTTGGCCAAGTTGTGTCGTTTGCTATTAGTTGCTGAAGATCAGATCCGTTGTTTCCTTGTGCCGCTACCATGGAACAAACTGTTGGAGCTGAGAAGAGTATTGGACTCGCCTCTACATTAGTTACAGCTATAGGTAATGATGGTAAGGAATTAATATTTCTGCCTCTGTTATGAATAATGCATGGATAATTGATTCGGGTGCTATCGACCATATGACTTTTGATTCTAGTCAAGTTCAAAATTTTTAACCATCCACCAAATTAAGTGTGTCCACTGCCAATGGTGATCATGCCACTGTTACTGGCAAGGGTACCTTACCTCTCACAAACAATCTAACCTTAGATACTGCCCTAGTTGTGCCATCCTTAAATTTTAACCTATTATCTGTTGCTCAAATAACTACTGCCTTATATTGTATTGTAGTCTTTTGGCCTTCACATTGTGTGTTTAAGGATATTCGGACTCGCGAGACGATTGGTTATGGGGTTAGACATGGGAAGCTCTATTATCTGGATTTAGAATCTGAAAGTTCAAGCAAGTTGACTCAAGCTCTAAGTGTGGAAGGATCCAAAGATGAGAAGATGAAATCAGATATTTGGTTATGGCATCGACGTCCAGGGCATGCTTCTTTTGGTTATTTGAAGAAATTATTTTCAAGTTTATTTTTGAAGTTGGATAATTCTGCCTTTCGGTATGATGTGTGTGAACTCTCAAAAGGTCACCATGTCTCTTTTCCTCCAAGTCCAAGTAGAAGCTCTCTTCCATTTATGATTATTCATTCTGATGTTTGGCATCCACCTAAAACCACTACATTTGGAGGAGCCAAATGATTTGTGATATTTATTGATGATTGTACTCGTATGACCTGGATTTGTTTGATGAAGTCGAAAAGTGAAGTTAGTGGCTTGTTTTAGAAATTTCACAAGCATGTTATGATTTAGTATAAATCACAGATTCAAGTTCTTAGGAGTGATAATGGCGGAGAGTATCTGAGTTCGAGTCTGCAGTAATATTTAGGGGAACACGGTATTGTTCACCAGACTACATGCTCATATACACCTCAACAGAATGGGGTTGTAGAAAGAAAAAATAGATACCTGTTCGAGGTGGTCCGTGCTTCTCTTATCTATGGAAATATGTCACTCATTTATTGGGAGGAAGCCCTTGCTTCTACTGCATACTTAATCAACCGAGTACCCTCTAGTATCCTAAACTTCCTCATACCATTTCAAGCATTAACTAAAGCTGTGAATGCACCAAAAGTCATCAACTTGCCACCTCATGTGTTTGGGTGTGTTGCATTTGTTTATCTTCGTCAACATAAACACAATAAGTTAACTCCTCGAGCTATCCGCTGTGTTTTTGTGGGATATGCACAGGATAAGAAAGGGTGCCGGTGCTATCACCCACCAACTCAAAGGATGTTTGTGACTATGGATATTGTGTTCCATGAAGATGAGATGTATTTTTCTTCTACGACTGAACTTCAGGGGAGTATCGAAGTAAATTTCAGACTCTTGGGTATGATAAAAGGGTTAGTGAAGCTCAGACTCTTGGGTATGATGAAGTAATTACCAGTCAAAACGAACAACTGGATACAAATAATGGCGAACACTTGAATGAAGACCTAGTAAGGGAGGAAGACCCTCATGAAGAAGTGCAACCAAGGGAAGAAGACCCTATTGAAGAAGCCCCTCTTGAAGAATTGCAACCAGTACCAAATTTCAGTGAGAGTGAACCATCAGAACCCCAAAACCAATTGTCATCGTTGTCCGGAGCTCCTAGAAAAGAACTCATGCACAGGACTAATAGAGGTATTCCAAAATCCACTTATGCACCTGATCCCACTAGTAACGTCAAATATCTCATGAGTAATTATGTATCCACTCACCGCTTGTCGGAATCAAATAAGTTATTTGTAAATCGATTATCTACTGTATCTATTCCTAACAGTGTGCAGGAAGCCCTTACTAATCTAAGGTGGAAAGCAGCTATGGATGAGGAGATGGAGTCCTTAAAAAAGAATGAGACATAGGAGATAGTCGAGCTGCCAGCAAGGAAGAAGCCAGTAGGATGTAGATGGATTTATACGGTGAAGTATAAGTTTGATGGTTCAATAGAGCGATACAAAGCAAGGCTGGTTGCCAAAGGATACACTCAAACGTATGGAATTGATTATGAAGATACATTCGCACCTATGGCAAAATTCAATACTGTTCGAGTCCTACTATCACTTGCTGCAAATCTTGACCGGCCGTTGGAGCAATTTGATGTGAAGAATGCATATTTGCATGGAAAATTGACAGAAAAGGTTTATATGGATCTTCCACCAGGGTTGAACAGACCAGTCCAATACAGTAATAAAGTATGTCGTTTGAAGAAAGCATTGTATGGACTTAAGCTGTCACCAAGAGCTTGGTTTGGGAGATTTACAAAATCAATAAGGACGTTCGGATACTATCAGAGTAATTCAGATCATACTCTGTTCCTAAAAAAGAAAGAAGGTAAAATTACTGCTCTCATTATTTATGTGGATGATATGATAGTCACTGAAGATGATCCTGAGGAGAGGAATGCATTAAAGAACTACTTGTCACAAGAGTTCGAAATGAAAGATCTTGGCTCTTTGAATACTTCCTTGGTATTGAAATTTCTTGCTCAAGAAAGGGGATATTTTTGTCTCAAAGAAAGTATGCTCTTGATTTATTAAAGAAAAATGGAATGTTTGCTTGTCAGCCGATTAGTACACCGTTAGAAGAAAGACTAAAACTGTGCAACGAAGCTGATCATGTACCTTGTGATAAGGAAAAATATCAAAGATTGGTTGGAAGGCTGATGTATCTTGCACATACATGACCAAATTTGTCATATATTTTAAGTGTGGTAAGTCAGTTTATGCATGCACCTCGGGAACAACATATGGATTAGATGATGAGAATTATGAGATATATTAAGGTGATAAGAAAAGGGATCTTATTTGCGAAATATGGTCACTTGAAGGTTGAGGCATATACTGATGCTAATTGGGTAGGATCTATAATTGATAGGCATTCCACTTCAGGATACTTCAGCTTTGTTGGAGGAAATTTAATTACATGGAGGAGCAAGAAGGAAAATGTTGTTGCGCGCTCTAGTGCAGAAGCTGAGTATTGCGGAGTAGCTTGAAGTATAGCGGAAGCTTTATGGCTGAAACTCTTATTGCATGAACTTAGGCTATGGTCCGAATGAACCAATGAAAGTGTATTGTAATAGTCAAGCAGCGTGTGATATTGCTGCTAACCCGGTTCAGCATGATAGGACGAAACATGTAGAAGTGGATAGATTCTTCATCAAAAAAAAAAAGATGAGAAAGTCATTGAGATATTGAAAGTGAAGTCAGAAGATCAGGTCGCAGATATCCTAACCAAGGCAGTTTTGAATCGGCTCTTCTTGAAATTTGTTGACAAGTTGTGCATGTTCAATATCTATGCACCAACTTGAGGGAAAGTGTTGAAATATAGTAATTGTATATTCTGTTTCCTAATCTATAGGAAACCGACTCCCCATATCTCTCATCTCCCCAATCTTCTCTCAATCTCCTTTTTTCTTCTCCAAGAATGTAATTCTTATATATAGATGTATACAGTACAGAAATAATAAATAAGAATAATAATTATTTTCCCCAAATCTGTTTTCAATAGTCACTAGGGAGACCCTCTCTCCAAAGTCTAAGTCCTCATGTGCCATAAATGGTGTGATCTTATCTAAGGTGTACTTGTGACGGACGGCCACAACCTTCCTATTGATGACACAAACCCTTGGTGCGGTATTGAGGTGGAGACCTCACACATACAAAAGATTTCTATGATATTACTTTATATTGTTTTAGCAGATTATCCAATGTTCATATCCTTCAGGAAGGTGCCCGATGTATTGCCAATATATTCCACAAGTTGTTTGCTTGTGTGGTAAACAAAATAGTTCTGTCCATCAAAATGTTACAGGTTGAGTTAGCTCAAGAGTATGTAGGTTATATAGTAGCTATGATTCATATATGAATGTATCAGATGATGAATGTATCAGTATCAGTCAATTTGTGTTGAATAATTACTATTCATTCTGAACAGGTTTATCCGGGTCGGGTTGTAGACAGTCAGGTGAGTGGTTAATCAGTTGACACTGTAGATTACATCAACAACAAAAAATTAACACTGTAGGTGTACCTGCATTCTATGTAATATTCTCTCCTTTAAAAGAGAGAAACTAGCTCTTTTGTAAATCAATCAAGAACTGAAGAGAATTTCCCAATTGCTTGTCCCCAATTCTTCTTCTTCAAACCCTAGCTCAATTCCATGGCCAAGAACAAACACTCGCAAGGTTTCAGCTCCTATCACAAAATGTGAAGTCTACAAGCTTTTGTTTGGGAGATATGACGGGAAGTGTCAATCAAAAACTTTTCTAGTTTCATCTGTCCTCGGACATACAAAATAAGGGGTAGTTGTAAATTGATTGTTAGGCACTCTCTTACTATGCCTTGTCAAAAATCGTGCTCCTATGTGGGAATTCGAGCTTAACTCGATACCAGCATCTACTAATGATCTCCATTCGTAATTATCACAGAAATAAATTCTAACCAGTCTATTGATTTAGCTCTCTACCTATTAGAAGCGGGATAAGTCGAGACGTTACATTATTTAGCCAACACTTTCAAGGTATCTACAAAACGGTGTAAATGAGTACCTCAATCCACACACAAAAAAGAGTAATGCTTCATCCACTACCAATTTCACTACCATTTTGTTCACTATCTTAGGTAGCATACTTCTATTGAAGAGTTCTCCCACCTACTGTATCTTTTCCTACCTATTGGAGTGTGCCACCTTAAGATAGTGAAGAGAAATGTAATGAAATTGGTAGTGGATGTAACATTACTCCACAAAAAAAAAAGGAAGCAAACCTTAACAGCCAATGAGTATCCTGCCATCAAATCTACAAGTGAAAGATTCCAACTAAATCTGTCATTATTTTAAATATATATACTTTTATTGTAATATGAACTAACTAGAATCTATGAAGTACCGATATGGGTACGGTGATACGCGTACGAGAACATGGGATGGGGGATACGACAATTTTTTAAAAAGTAGGATACGGAATATCGTGGGGATACGACTGTATGTATATATATATATATATATATATATGTGTGTGTGTGTGTGTGTGTGTGTGTGTGTGTGAACAATTACACAAAAAATATGAGGCAGATGATTCGGCAAAGAGAGAGAGAAAGAGTAGAGAGGGAAAAATGCTAGCCGTTTACCTCGTATTAGCCGATGGAGGCCTTCGCGGGCGAGACAGACGGAGGCGAGATCAGACGAGAAGGACGTTTACGTCGACTCGCCGTCGAGCAGAGAGAGGAAGGACGTCGGCGTTGATTCGCCGTCAAAGGCCGTCGATTCGCCGTCGAAGGACGAAAGATGGAGACTTGGTCGTCGGCGTTGCCGTGAGGGATTGCAACCGACTGAAGGTAGGAGCTGATTTGAGTTGAGCAATAACTGATTTCAGTTCTTTTTCTTTGAATTAGGTAAGAAAACCCTAACTTATCTTTTCTTATTTCTTCAAATTAATCCCCAAATTCAATTTTTTTATGTTTTAAACCCAAAAATTATTTCATTCTAACAATTTACACCCCGAGTCGTATCCCCACCGTGTCTGCCGTCCATCCCCGATGTATCTGTTTAATAAAAATGCAGAACATGTTTCAGCCATATCTTGTACGTATCCGGCCGTATCCCATATCGGATACGTACAGGATACGGGGATGGCACCCTCCTTGAAGTATCAGTACTTCATAGACTGGAATTCATAATAACATAACATACATAATACAGACCCTAACCATCTGTAACTAATATTTCCAACATATGTGCACAAATATTGACAATAAATATCTTGTTATATTCAAATTATCCTTTAATTGATATTCTTAGAGAAAGTGTATAAGTAAACTTAAATTCACCTCTAATTTATTTTTTTTGAAAATAAAGATGACCTCGCCATCACTTCATCAATGATCTATATAATAAAACATAAAGAAAGCTATCAAGTGGCTTTTCTTCAATTCCCCCAAAAATTAAAGGTCCAGATCTAACCTCACAAAACATATTTTTCTCTCCAAAAAATTTCCCCCTAAAACTCAAATTCAAATCCTCCACCCAAAACAACTCCTATATTTATTTAATTATTTTTTTTTCTCTCTCTCTCTCCCTCTCTCTTCTATTCAAAAAAATTAAGAGAATAAAAATTGTTAAAAATTTTAAAAAATTTAAATTAAAAAACTAAAAAAATTAAAAAATTTAAAAAATAAAAAACTTTTAAAATAATTCAAAAAATAAAAAAAAAATCAAAAAATTCATATAATATGTTTTTTTGCTGGATCCCCAAAAGTTCTTATATAATATGCTTGCTACTTCAATTAATTTGCTGGACCTCCAAAACTATTTTATATGATTAAATAAGTTGTCCCGTTCCGAAGACGTGCCATAGGCACGTGTCAACGGGCAAACATAGTAAATCAACAAAATAAGTAGGATATATTATAATATTAGTACTCAAAATCCAAACATAATTCTCAACGAACAATACATACTAATACATCAACCACTCAAAAAAAGATACATAAAAACATAATCATCCATCCAACGACTCGCTCCCTTCTGTCCTGAACTACTACTACTACTCCATACGTAGTATCTTATTTTGCTCCTGCCTGACCTACCCAAGCGTGAATAGAAGCAAAGATTTTATGCATCATAACAGAAAATCTATTATTAATATTACGGATACACAACTCGTTACAGTCTAGTCATAAGTCCTACATGTCCAAGAGTATTGTTTCCACACCATTAACCGTAATGCACCTCTAATTTATCATCTGTCACAAATTGACTCGGGTGATTCATAAAAAGCACATGCTAAGAAACTCAACAATAGAACTCACAAATAATCACGTACATACTTGCCAATGTGACAATACTAAACTGAGCTGTGACAAATTTATTTGTTATTTTGTGCAAGTGGTGTTGGATAATCAACCCTATCAATGGTTCTGCCCACAACATTGCCCAGAAGATTATTTCGAACTCATGGGTTTTTGCTCATTATCCTAACGATAACTAGTGATCAAAATACCAAGCTTTCTTCGACGCATTGCTTGACTTATGCTCGAACCAACATAGTATGTTCGGGAATGAGTTGGTTTGATGCTACAGGCCAACATAATTCTCACATACATCAATCTTCGCATTCTTCGACAGTTTATGCAATACATCAAGATGCACTTTGTAATTGTTCAAAACATAAGCGTACATTTCCTTTGTGATCTTCTCATCTTAGCCCAAGTCAACTTGGGTTTCCATCAATGCATTTGCTGCTTGATTTGTGTTCGAACCAATACAGTTTGTTCAGAATAAGTAGGTTTGGTGCAACCGATATCATGCTCATATACAACAATCATGGCATTCCTGGACAGCTTATGCAACATATCAAGCTGTTCTTTGCAATAGTTTAAAACATGAGCTTGCATTTCCTCTGTGATCTTCTCATCCAAGAGCAAGCCGACTTAAGCTTAAATGAGAAGATGACAAAAGGAAATGCATGCTCATGTTTTTTACAGAGTGCTTCTTGATGTATCGCATAAGTTGTTGAAGAATGCAATGACTGATGTATGTGAGAATGCAATGATTGATGAATTTGTTAATTTGGACTAATTAGGATTGATTAGAGTTTTAGTTTGGTAATTTGTTAATTTGTTATGTCTGATTAAAGTTTGTGGACTAATTAGGTTTATGCTTGTGGATTGATTAGAGTTGAATAATTGATTTTGTGTTGTAATAATAAATTTCATGGTCAAAGAAATTATTAAACTTAATGATATGGCTAAAAATAGAACTAAATCGGGACAATTCAAATCAGACGCGAATCTCAAAGCTCTCAGAGGTAAATTGGTATTTTCCACTACATACAGGCCCAAAAATGGGAACTGGGTCTTTTCCAAGCCCAATAACCGAAAAACGGGTTTATCTTAATAGGTCAGGGTGACAGCCCATTATGAGCAAACTGAGGACATTTAAAGACTAAATCAAATTCATGATTATCTCTAAGAGACGGTTTAAACTAAATTTCTTATCATGAAACGATTTACACTATATTTCTTATCCAAAACACTAGGAAGTAGAGATAAGTAATTATCTCGAAACTGTTTCCAAAGGCGACTATAAATACCCCTCTACCCCAACCATAAAAAAAGTAATCAGTATTTTCTCCACAAAAACTCTTTCTCTTCTTGATTACTGACTTGAGTGTCGGAGGGTTCGTCGCCGGGAACAATCCCGGTGTTTCGAACTTTTTGCAGGTCAGCGGCAGCGTCAAGAAACGGTTAATACCGACAAGAAGTCAGCAGGTTTGCTTTTATTGTTTCTAAAAGAATTCACATATCATCTGTTTGCTCCCACACCGAAATTAGCACCAACAGATTGGCGCCGGCTATGGGAACAGAAAAAGCAATCCGACCATATTTCACCGGTAAAAGTAGTTTTCAGCCATGCCTCCAAAGAGAAAAGGGAAAGTGGCGGCATCCAGCCGAAGAGTCACCCCTCTTCCTCCACCTCCTCCACTTGAGGATGTTCCCCATCAACAAGATCAACAAGTTCAGCAGCCGCCTCTCCAATAGGCTTGCCTTATGCCCAGAAGGGTTCCGCCGGGGGGGCTCCCGTGCCGTCACGAACAACATCCTCTTCGTGACCATATCTCGATCCACAATCCTTCCACCGACTCGATGGCCTCATGAGGTCCTCAGGAGTCAAGAGACCTTCGTCAAATTATCGTCAACCACCAACCAGGGATCGACCTTCGAACCCGCTTGAATGAGAGACGAGCCCGTGACGAGGTCCCTCATCCAGAATGCCAAAGAAGTCATAGGAGCCATTCTCCCCGAAGGTCGAGATCCAGAAGGTCCGCCTCCCCAAGGGGGCCAAGGTGGTCTCCTCCCCGTCGACAACAAAGGAGTCACACCGTTGTGAGCCGATCACCACCAAGGATTCACTATGATGGAAGGGCACAAGTCACCCAGGCAGAATTCCAAAACTTCAAAGATGACATACTGCGAGCCCTTATCATCACCCCAAATCACAATCGACAAGTGCGCAGCCCTCGCCATGCCACCACTCAGGAAGGAGAGTCCCGAGGGTCGACTAGATCCGACTAAAGGAACAACTCGGTTCACCATCACCTTTGAGGGAAGGAGAGGCGCCTCAGCAAGATCAATCCCGAAGAGGGTCAACAGACAAAGAACTTCCGCCCGAGTAGACCCCCCCTCTCCAGGACCATCATAGAAGCCCATGTCCCCAAAACGTTCAAGTCGCCTCATTTTGAAACTTACAATGGGAAGTCTGACCCGGCTAATCATATTGAGAGTTTTAAAACCCTCATGATGATCCATCAAGCCTCGGACGTGCTCCTCTGTAAGGCCTTCCCAACAATATTGAGGGGACCAGCATGAGAATGGTACTCCCATCTATTCCCAACCTCCATATTCTCATTTGACCAGTTTGAGGAACTCTTCCTCACCCACTTCGTTAGCTGCCGCCGAGCCGAGAAAACAAGTGCACCTTTGCTAGCCTTCAGCGAAAGAAAAGGTGAATGCCTAAGAGATTATGTTCGACATTTTACTGCCGAAGCCCAATCTATTGCTTCTCGAGACCAATCAGTAGTCTTTGTAGCATTCAGACATTACGTCAATGACGTCGACCTCAAGACATCCCTTGCCAAGAAGCCTCCTCAGGACTTCTCGGAACTCCTGCTTATGAGTGAGAAGTACATCCGAGCAGAAGAGGCTCTCGACCCCCCAGTCGAGAGGAGCCATCTTCTAAGAACAAACGGAAGAACAAAAATGAAGAAGGGTCCCAAAAATTACAGAAAGATGATAATGGCCAGTGCCGCCCAGCTCCTCATTTTGAGAAGTTCACCCCCCTCAATGCCAGTGTATCAGCAGTTCTTATGGAGGTGGATAAGGAAAGGCTACTCCATGATCCCCCTAGAATGAATACCCCAGCGAATAGGAGGAACTTAGAAAAGTGGTGCCGCAGTCATAGGGACTACGGTCACGATACGGATGATTTTCGGGCTCTCAGGGAAGAGATCGAAGAACTCATACAGCAGGAAAACCTGACCAAGTTTGTTAGAAGGGACGAGGCCGATCCTCCACCATGAAGAGCCAACAAGCGAATCAAAAGGCCCGCTAAGTTTCAAGACTCCGAACCTGGGGCCATCCTCCACCTTATCCATAGAGGTCCAATGGGGGGAGAATCAAACACCTCCCGAAAGGCCTTCATCCGAGAGGTGAGCTCGGTCTAGAACTTTCCCCCGGCCAAGAACCCTGGGGTCTCAGCGACATTCTCAGAAAAAGACTTGGAAGGTGTCTGAACGCCCCACTGTGACGTGCTCGTAATTAGTCTCCACATGGCCAACCAAGAGGTGCACTGAATCCTGGTCAAAAATGGTCGTTCCGTCAATATCCTCTTCATGGAAGCTTTCCAAGGCCGCAAACTTTCTCAAGATCGTCTCAAGCCTGCCGAATACACACTCCAAGGGTTCTCTGGGGTTCCAGTTCCAATCGAAGGAATAGTTACTCTTGATGTGACCGTAGGAAAAACCCAGACTACCCAAACAAAGGCAATAGACTTCATGGTTATTGATGTGAAGGCCGCTTACAATGCTATCCTAGGCTGACCAGGCCTACCAGTACTTCGTGCCGTACTCTCAGCCTTTCACATGAAAATGAAGTTTCCAACATCTGTAGGGGTAGGAGAAGTCAAAGGAAACCAAGACACAGCTCAGAGGTTCTACACAACCACAATGGGGGGCTCGATCCTCCCGCTTGAAGCATTAGAGCTCCCCAACAGAACAGTCAAGTCCTTCCCGAACCAGTTAATGAACTCAAGGAGATCTCCCTCTTCGGGAAAGCCGGACTTGGAATACAGAGCATCGAATAAAATACCATGAGGGTGCCTCTCGTAGAAATAGGTTTTTGGTTTTCAATAAGGCCGCCACTAGAGATATGGCCAAAGATGTTATAAAGGTTCACACCATTGAAGCGGCCACTTAGTTTGTTTCAATAAAACTTAGTTTTTTTTTTCTTTTAAAAATTATTGCATTGGCCTCATGTCTATCTCCCTGAGTCACATCTACGACTCGTTAAACAGTAAGTTGGAGTCCAGCTTGTCCCACAGGCCCACAACTTGCTAGGCTCAAAAGACAAGTTTGGAGTCCAACACTTGGTTCGACGCTGCTTTAGCCACTTGAAAACAAGCAATTGCTGAGTAGCTCACTATTTGGAATTGCTCCTGCAACTCGTTGAAATCCCCAAACAACAAGTTTAGAGTCCAACACTTGGTTCAACGTCGCTTTAGCCGCTTGCAAGCAAGTAAGTGCAGAGCAGCTCACCAATCGAAATTGCTCCTACAACTCGTTGATAACTCCGAAACAAATAATCTGAAGTTCACGGTCATGGTTCGAAATTGCCCTCATGCTCGCCAAAATCACCATGTTCCCTGAAGTTGCCATTTCGTTCGCCGACGAAAAATGTCGAGTAGATGAAGAACCATTCAAAAAATGAGGAAAAATACTCTCCTTCCGATCCGAGCTCAATCTTGTCGATGGCTAGGACTAAAAAAAGTCAAAAAGTCAACAGTCAGCGTTGACTGGGTCAGCGGTCAAATGCTGACTGCCATGTGTCGATAGGGCGAACGATCTCAACAATCGTTCGGCGCGCTCCGAGTAGAAGCAAAACCGAACAAAAAATGAGAGAAAAGATCTACCTCCCGATGCGAGCTCGATCGTTATTAGCGGCCCAAATTTCGCCATGTCACCTGATTCCCCTCTCTCCTCAGTGCATCAGCGCGCAAGCACGATCGTGATTAATGGCCCAGATTTCGCCACGTCACCATGTAACCCCTATTGCTCACTTTTGTATTTTTATTATATTTTAATAAAATTATAAATTATTATTTTATTTTTGGATTGTGTTTATTGCTTGTTGTTGTTGTTTTCTTGAGATTCGTTCTGTTGGTTTCAGCCTTTATTTTCTCTTTTGATTGATCTACAACTTGTTCTTGACCTTGTCTATTGTTTAAACCTATTTTGGCCTAATTGTTTGTTATTGGATCCCTTTCACCCTATTGGATACTACCCAGATCATCCAAACCCATTTCCCCCCTATTTATACATTCTAATTGAACCCTAACCCTAATTACCAAACCTAATACATCTCTCTCTCCTAGCCGTCAAACTTTCTCTCTCTCTCCCTATTCCCAACCTACCCCGACTACCCCCGCTCCGTCGTCGTCTCCAATCACCGGCGACACACCCCCTCCCCCCCGAACTCCCCTACCACATCTCCTCTCCTTCTTCATCCTTGCATCGCGACCCAACACCCCAGGCCGACCCCTGTCGTGCTCCCTGTGCTCGGCTGTCGCCTGCAGTCGACCATCGCGCGCAACCCCCCATCGCCGTCACTGCCATCCCCCTGGGCCATTGTCAGCTTTGCTGGTGGTGCTGCTGTCCACCCTTGCTTTCGGTGGTTGTTGTCTCTTTGTGATTGGTTGAGTGCGCGCGCTTTTGTGTGCATGTGCGTTCGTTCGTTGGAGTTCTCGTCTGTCATTTTTTGTTTGTGTTCGTGTGTTCGTCGTTTGGGATTGTTCCCATTATTCTATTCTTGTTCGTTGTCTTCATAATCTGGAAAGTAGCTTGTATGTGTTCTTTTTGTCATACAAGTTAAATACCGTAAGTAATCTAGTATGAAAGTAACTGTCCTCTCATGATGATCCCAATTGTTAGTTTAACCGTTGACATCATCTCTTGATCATGAGTAGTTACAACAATTGACACCCGTTGCATGATCACAATTATATTAGTGGACATCTTGATTGTATGTTGTTTGTGACACCCCGTATATTGTAGTTGACTGTTGCTTGGATGTTTGTTGGATGTATTACCTCATCATAAACTATTTGTACACATGTCATACTGATTTGAGTAACCCACATATATCATGCTTTGCATGACATCTTAGATTGGACTGTTTGTAGTTAACTTGTTTGATAAAAAGCCTAAAAGAACTTTTGTCTAGTGCTGCCCTATTTTTGAACAGTATTTTCAACCCTGTTAGCATCAGTAAAATAAATAAATTTGTGAACATGAATTGTAGCCTATGTTTTCTAGTTTTCAGAACTTTCGACGGATCTGAATCCCGATTTTTTATGCATGAGTTATTGCTGTTACTGCAGACATATCGTATTTTTCAGATTCTGAACTATATGTATTATGTTTGAAATATTATTTTATAACTGATATTAAAAGTAGAATTTGAACCCTATATTTTATTGAGTATGTTTAGAAATGATTGGGATCAGTCCCTAATTTTTATGGAATTATTATTTAATATTTATATCTCTTTTCATACTGATGAAACAATCGATATATTTTCCAAACTACATGTTGTTCAGTATAGAACTAAGTTTTCAACCTGATTATATTCGTTTTATATAAAAACTTTGTAAATATGAACTGGCCTTATCTGTCTATTTTATCATCATTTTGACGGATCTAGATTTCGATTTATATTTTATGAATTATCTCTGTTTTGGTACTGTTGTGTTTGAACTTTCGGAATTGAGATTTTGTTGCATTACTCTGTTTTGCCGATTTTGTTGACTATACTATCTGTAATATAAATTCATGATATTTTATATTTTGAAACTAGATATGTTAAGGAATCTTCCATACTTTTCTCAGATTTAATTATGATGATGTTGGACTCTTTTCATGCTTATAAACAAGATTTTGCATTTTCTAGCTAAACCTAATTTCTGTATTAATTGCTGTTTTCAACCCTGATTCTGTGGCTGATATGTGACTTATATATATGTGCTGGAATTGGCAGAGAGTCTAGTTTCTAGCAAGATTTTGCATTTTCTGGCTGAACCTAATTTCTGTATTAATTGTTGTTTTCGACCCTGATTTTGTGGCTGATATGTGACTTATATATATGTGTGTGTGTGTGTGTGTGTGTGTGTGCTGGAATCGGCAGAGAGTCTAGTTTCTAGATTTTCTAAAGGATCTGGATTTGCTATTCTGTAGCAATAAGAATCTCAGATTTGGTACAGTAGTGTCTTGTTGTCCAGAATTGAAAGTTTCGTTGTTTTGATCGTTTTAAGTTGTTTTTATCAACCATTTGTATTCCTACTTCATCTTAGACTTGTCCATGTTCATGCTATGTTCTTAGACTGTTTATATTCGTTCACACCTGTTGTTAATAATGAAAATAATCAAGCCGGGTTTTCTAAGGGACAAGATCAAGTAGTGGACAATATAGAAATACATATTCAGAAGGGACTCGTTTCCCACTGTTTACTGTGGTGCCTACTGTTTATCTCTGGATGCATGAGGGCATGATCCATGACACCGTTACTTTTTATTATTACTATTACTGTTACTATTTGTCTGAATATATTGCCCTATAGAAGTTCCACTACAAAATCTTAAAGCGAAACTGTTTATTGTAGCAACCATGTGGTAAAAATTTGGGACGCATGAAGTGCTACCTAGTTAGTACTGAACATTAGACATAAGAATAACTATTTCACTGTTGCATCCTGTTACTGTTACTGTTGTTTATTGTACTATTGATTACTACTACCGTTGATACACTGTTACTGTTGACATAGTGTTACTGTTATACTCTCACTGTTGTCACTACACTGTTTACTGTCATCTGCACATTGTTATATTTGCTACCTTCTCCATGTTAGTATTACCTGTTTAAGTTTAGTTTCCCTTCATTTTCCCACTTGTATTACTTGCGGCCCGGAACTTGCATCTAACGGGCGATATGTTTTCTCTGTTTCCTATTTTCTTTTGTAATTACCATATGAGCAGGTTTTGCTGACCATTTGCCTCCTGGAGTTGGTGAGCAAATGTTTTGAGCTAAGCTAATGGAAAATTACTGCTTATTGTTTTACAATGAACTATTTATTTCATGGATTGTCTTGAGACTTGTATTTGAGCTTATTGTCCCATCATTATTGTTTTGATTTTGGATCTTGTATTGTTAGGATATTATTATTATTGCAATAAATACCGTTGAGTTATATTTATTTTTGCATGCCTGGTTGGAGTATACTGTTATATTTACTGTTATGATGAGTCAGGCAGGTCCGTACAGCTTATGGATGGTGAAAACTATCTGCTGGGCTTAGTCACGTACCATATTCTGTATTCTTTTGGGAAGCGGGGTGTGACACATCAGATCTTCTCATCGCGACCGCTCAATCCCATCAGCGCACGAGCTCGGGAAGTGATCAATGCCCCAGATCGAGCCACCTCGCCTCTTCATCAGATCCCCTCATCACGACCGCTCAATCCCATCAGTGCGCGAGCCTGGATCAGCGGTTTAGACTGAGCCATGTCGTACCCTCTCTTCTCAGATGCATCAACGCACGAACCTAATGGTGATCAGCGGCTCAGATCGAGACACGTCTCCCCTTCTCTTCTCAGATGCATCATTGCGCGAGCCTTATGGTGATCAGCGGCTCAGATCCAGCCACGTTGCCTCCTCATCAGATCATCTCATCATGTCCGCTCAATCCCATCAGCATGTGAGCCATCCTCTGATCGACGACTCAGATCGTGCAAAAAAGCGTGTTGGGGTTTAATTATTCCCAAAAAATCATTTTAAATTCAAAAATTAATTTAAAAATCCAAAAATAATTATTTAGATTTGAAAAATTCATTAAAAATTTCCCGAAAAATAATTTAAATTGGATTTATTAATTATAAAATTCAAAAAATGTGATTTTAAAATTGGGAAAATTTTTAAAAATGATGAAAAAAAATTGGAAAGTTCACAAAAAATCTAGAAAATTCTAAAAATAATTCTGAGTATTTTACAAACTCAGGAAAGCATCGTTACACTCCAAGCGAGCTCTAAACGTCCTCGCGAATGCTAATAATATCTATGAGCCATTAAAAACGGGCGAACTACTGCTCAAAGGCTGTGAAACTCAGTCTTCGGGAGTGGGGGCTTGTGATATGGATAAATAGAACTAAATCAGAACCGTTCAAATTTGGTGCGAATCTCAAAGCTCTTAGGGTTAAAACGGTAATTCCACTATAAGCGGGTCCGAAAATGGGAAGTGGGTCTTTTCCATGCCCAATAACCCAAAAATGGATCTGTCTTACTGGGTCAAAGTGACAGCCGATTATGAGCGAACCCAGAACATTTAAAGAGTAATTCAAATTCATGATTATCTCTAAGAGACTATTTAAACCAAATCTCTTATCATGAAACAATTTAAACTCTATTTCTTATCCAAAAACACCGGAAAGTAGAGATAAGTAATTATCTCGAAACTGTTTCCAAAGGAGACTATAAATATCCCTCTACCCCCACCATAAAAAAAGTAATCAGTATTTTTCCCACAAAAGCTCTTTCATAATCTTCTTGATTACTGACTTGAGCATCGGAGGGTTCGTCGCCGGGAACAATTCAGGTATTTCGAACATTTTGCAGGTCAGCAGCAGTGTCAAGAAACGGTCAATACCTGCAAGAAGTCAGCAGGTTTGCTTTTATTATTTCTAGAAGAATTCACATATTATTTGTTTGCTCCCACACCGAAATTAGCATCAACACTTAATTTTGTTAATAATTATTTGTTTTAGAGTTGAATGTTTCTAATTAAGTGGTGTAAGATGTGGATGAGTTATGTCTCATTGGAGTAACATATATTGTTTGAATTGGTAGTTGCAGATTGTTTCATTATGAATGTAGTTTTTTCAATTAACTTACACACTTACATGAGATAACAAATTAAAATTTTAATTTATGGAATTTAATTTTTTATATTGAGTGATATTTTTCAAATGGATAAAAGCTAGACTGATAGAGTTTGAATTTATGTTAAGTTGCCGATATTATAAATAGTGGACGAAAATATAGAAAACTGCACAAACAAAATCCAAAAATTACGAAACTTTGTGAGTATGTCAGATTCACTACACATAAGCTAACACAACTTGTATAGATGAGTTACAACTCACAGTTTGCAAGATACGATCATGTATCACTTGTACCTCGATATTTTTTATAGGGGTTAAAAATCACGCGTCAATGCGGTTAGCTCATCCGACACTTCAAATTTGTGGGATTGTATGATAGCGTACATAGTGTAGCAAAAAATTAATAAAATACCAACCCTGGCATTTGCAAGTGCTGGGATAGTTCCATTCCTATCTCGGCATTTCAAAACGCTAGAGCCTATCCTAGCATTTGCAAGCGCTAGGATAACCATAAGACTTTCTTGGCATTTTGAAACGCCAGGATAGACCCTATACTATCCCGGTGGGGGCATACTCAGTGCTTGCGGTGGCGGTTTTCAAAATGCCGGTGGTATCAATCCTGGCATTTAAAAATGCCAGGAATGGCCTAAATAAGCGCCGGGAAAAGCCCCGCCATTTGTAGTGAAGAAGATGTTCAAAGCAAAGATTGGAGGCGACAAAAGTTGTAGTTCTGGGCTATTCAGGGGTGACAGTCGACTGCTATAAATAGCAATCAAGTGCATGTGGCAGGGTCATCCTCGACTTCTATAACAGTTGACTGGCACTTTGGACAACCGAACGCTCATATCAGGCGGTGGCAAATGGGCAATTTCCTTGGGGGATTGAGATTGATTGAGCCCAAGTTTGTGCTCCAAGTAATATGGTACGACTCTCATCACGTGGTTTTTTTTCTTCATGGTATATCAGATGGTGATGGATCAAGACTACAACCTAAGTTTTTTTTAGATCTTTATAAATTAATGTAATGGTCCTCCATGAGAGGTAGTACTTAATCTATGAGTTTTTCATTGTAAACAATAGAGTATCTTCTACTGAGGCTTAAGAGATAAAGTGGCTTAGTTGAATAAAATCTCGGTTATTTCTCCCCCGGATTAGTTTCGCTAAAGCGGCTTGTGTGCTTTAGTGTTTTTTGTGGTCGACATAGCTTGGTTGTTCATTGTGATTAGTTGTCGCATAACTTAGCACCTAAAATTTTCCGCTGCACCGATTAGATGGCTCTACACTTTTGACCCTTAAACTTCTCTTATATTGCTTCGTGTTGTTTTTTTAAAAGCTTTCTCTAATACCATTTTTTTGAGAAAAATGCGACTTCTTTTAGAATTGAATGCAAAAACAAATTAAAACTAAACATAGAACACATAAATAGAGTCACAAAGTTGTAGAGGCAATCAATGTTTACATCATAAATTTTGGAAATATATAGATTTTACAGAGATGATCTCCATCGTCCTTTAATATTGGAAAAATAGAGATTTTACAGAGAAAAAATCATCTTTCTCTTTGATTGGTTTACAATTTTCTTATGATACACCATCAGAATACTCGTACCTCATGTACATGGCCCTTGACGAATTATGGACAGAACAAGAGTTCCTAAAGAACTCAAAAACCCTTAAAATAACTCAAGCGAAAGTCCCAGTTTAGAAAGAATAGGAGACTTGTTCTCCCAATCTACGGAAACCTCGACCTTATCCAGTTTAGCAAGAACATGAGAAGCTTGCATATACGACCAGGTAAAAAGTCTATAAGTAATTGGGATGTTAACTAGATACAAGTCTGAATTTACTCTATGAACTCTTCTTCATCTCCATCGTTGCTGCTCCTACACGTGTTCGTGAGCAAATCATGTAATATTGAAATCTCATTCAATCAAGCAAGTGGCCTGCCATCGATTTTGGATCAAATGGAGCTCGGACTAGAACCGTGTCGTAGCTCTGCAAGGTTAGGCCCATAAACTCCAAACTGCATATGAACTATAAACTATATATTCCTTATGAAATTTCTTGTGAAATTCATCGATGCATCCAACTATATATGGATTAAATCTAATAGTGATACTGCGAGACACACCGTTCGAGGGATTCAACTTTCAATCTCTAATTCTATTCGCACCTACACGACCCAATCTAGAAATGCCAGTGAGTTTGGTTTCTTACAAAACGACAACATCAACATTGGAATAGAGTGTTAGGTTTTTTGAGAAATTAACAATTGAGAATTAGGGTTAATATCTAGATCTAAGTTGCTTGAGATATTCACCCTAGGTATCAAGATTGGAATACCTAGACTGCTATCACAAGCTAGTATTTATGAATAAATACTGGTTTGGGTATCGGGTTATAGGCCCACAAACCCACGTTCCAATATCCAATCAATTGTACGTTCAATACACGTGTTACTCATATGCACATGTATTATTTATATATAAAGAATGTACCCATATATCCAACAGTCTCCTCCTATATTTTCAATATCTAAAGTACAGGATTATCTCATCAGTTCAGTATGAAACTGACTGGCTGATAGCAGTCCATAATATAAGACAAGCATCATAAAAGTATAGTTTCATAAAAACCAATATAATTATAAATCTGGATAGTTCAATCAAGACTAAACCAATATAATTAAATAGTTCCAAACCATATCCAATTCAGAATAGTTCACAGGGACTAAACCAATAGATAAAATAAATCATAGTCTCAAAACTAAACAAAGCAAATAAACTTCAAACAAAATTAAAGAGTTTTAAGCTCAAAAATGCAGTCTTAAACTCAAAAGAAGTTCTTATCAAGCAAGTGATCAGAAATACAAAATTCTTGCATGCTGCTTCATGATTACTCCTCCATATCGAGTAAGTCATCATCTCCAATATCGAGATCTAGGATTTTATCTCCACTATCTTTTCTAGCACATGTTGCTCAACATTACAAATAAGAATTCATGAGTCATTTCTCTTTGAATTCAAACAAATTGCATAAGAGTATCTAGTTCAAACAAAAAAACTTAGTACAGTTCAAATTAGCTAGCAAGATTTTAATACAAGCATCACAATCAAGTATCTTTAACAAATAAAGTACATGAACTTTTATAGTTTCTACACAAGAACCATACTATGTTTCATATTGGAATGAAAAGACTGTCATTTCAATCATGGTTTAACAATGAATCATCAAAATTAGAATGAAACATGTATCCATAAAAGATATATCATCAAATTGGAATGATATTTAAGACAATTCAATCATCGGAAACACATCTACAAGTTTTTATGTTTCGTATTGAAATAATATAATTATTCTAAGTAAATTCTATAGATATATAATACCATCAAAATTGGAATGACATTATATATTTGTGGAATTTATGTGGAATCATCAAGATTATCTAAAACATGTTAACTGTCAAATTGATGTTTAAGTTTGAACTTCTCTATGACTGTTATGGGTTCTAATTATCAAAATAACTAGGGTGTTAAGGCCTTTATGACTCAATGGCTCTTAACCCCATTTTCTCCATAGTTTTGACAAGTAGACCTCTTTGTAATACCTTAGTAAAGGCATCAGTCATATTCTGTTTTGTTCTCACATCAATGAGGGTAATAATCCCTTGCTTAATGAGTTAGTTCAACCTTGCCTGTCTAAGACCGACAGTTCGTTTCTTACCATTGTAAAGAGTATTAGTTGCTACAGTTTTTGTAGCTTGGTTGTCGCAAAACAAGCTAAGAGTGGTTACTTTTAATCTTCTCAATGGAATATCTAGCAACAGGTCTCTCATCCATTCCTCTTCTTCACTAACACAGAAAGAGCAAAGAGTTCAAACTCCATAGATGAGAATGCAATGCCTGGTTGCCTTTTAGATTTCCATGACACTGCTGCTCCTCCTAGTGTGAACACATAATCACTAGTGGATTGACTTTCACCAAATTATGTGCACCACGATGCATCAAAATATCCTTCCAAAACTGAAGTATGTCTAAAGTAACACATAGCCAACTCTTGAGTACCACTTAGGTAACCCATTAGCCTCTCAAGGGCATTCCAATGTGACTTACTGGGATTACTAGTGAATTTGCTAAGCATGCCTACCGCAAAGGCTGTCTGGTCTAGTGCAGATCATTGCATACATGAAACTTCCAATTAGTTTGGAATAATCCAACTATCTCATGGTTGCACCATCGTTAGGTGTCAACTTATTATTATAATCATAAGGTGTTTCAAACCTTTTGAAATCACTGTATCCCCACTTTTGTAACACATTATTGATATAGTGAGATTGACTAAGGAATATACCTTGCCTAACAAAACTCACTCTCATTCCTAACATAGTGTCCACAACACCTAGGTCCTTCATGTTGAATTCTTTGGATAGCATTATTTTAACTTCAACTACTGTTGAGAGGTCGCCTCCAACAATAAGCATGTCATAAACATACAAGCAAATTATAGAAATTTTATTTGATAGATCACGAAAATAAAGGCATTTATCAGAATTACTAGATTCAAAACCTAAGCTCTTTATTGTTGTATTAAATTTTTCATGCCATAATTTTGGTGCTTGTTTTAATCCATTCAAAGATTTTACCAATTTGCAAACTTTTTTCTCTGAACCTTTAAGTAAAAAACCTTCAGATTAATTCATATAGATTTCTTCATTAAGATCTCCATTTAGGAAAGCAATTTTAACATCCATTTGGTGAATAACAAAATTTTTAACGGATGCAATGGCAAGAAGAATCCTTACTGTAGCAATATAACAAACAGGTGAGTAAACATCAAAATAATCTACCCCACTTTGTTGAGTATAACCTTTAGCTACTAGTCGTGCTTTATACTTTGCTACAGATCTATCCGGATTAAGTTTCTTCTTCAAAACCCACTTGTTTCCTATGGTTTTAGCCCATTTTGGCATGTCAACTAATTTCCAAGTTTTATTTTGTAATAATGAATCCATCTCATCATCAATAGCCTCTTTCCAAAGTAAACCATCCCTAGACCGAAAGGCTTCCTTTACACTAAGTGGATCAGCCAACAGTGCATAAGTTACGAAATCATCACCATAGGTTCTAGGTGTCTTATCTCTGGTGGAGGTTCTTCTAGGCTCAATTTCATTTTTAATTTCAGTTTCAGTTATGCTAGGTCTAGATTATGTTTGTGAATCATTGGCTAAGTCCGTGTGGCCAGATAGTGTTATACTTTTGTCTTTGATGAACACATATTCAAAGAATTTTGCATCTCTAGATTCAATTATCTTATTGGGAGATAGGTCATAAAATCTGTATGCCGCACTATCAACTGGACTTCCTAGATACACACAAGTATTTGTACGAGGTCCTACTTTAGGCCTTCTATGGTCTGGTATTCTAACAAAAGTAATACAACCCTATATTTTTACTTTATCAAAACTCGGTGTGTGTTTATACCATAACTCATAAGGTGTTTTAGACAATTTAGAGTGTGGTAACATATTAAGAATATTATTAGTAGTCAATGCAACCTCTCCCTAAAAATACGAAGGCAATCCAGCAGTCAATAACATAGAATTCAACATTTCTGTGAGTGTTTGATTCTTTCTTTCGGCGATACCGTTTGACTGTGGCGAGTAGGGTGCTGTTGTTTCAGAGATAATGCCATGTGAAGTGCAAAATTCTTTAAAATCCATTGATACATATTCCCCACCTCTATCAGATCTGAACCTTTTTATTTTAGTATTTAACTGATTTTCGACACGGTCTTTAAATTCTTTGAATTTATTAAGTGTTTCATCCTTTGTTTTTAACAAATAAATATGACAATATCTAGAATAATCATCTATAAAAGTGATCAAATACTTCTGACCTCTTTGCATCACAAAATTTTTAAAGTCACATATGTCAGAATGAATTAGTTCAAGAAGTTGTGTACTCCTAGAAACAGAACTAAAGGGTTTTCTAGTAATCTTTTTCTGAGCACACACTTCACATTTGCCATATCTTAAGGATGTATCAATTGGCAGGGTAAAAGTTTTAGCAACAGCAAGTAATTTAATATAGTTCGCATGTCCCAATCTATTGTGCCAAGTATAAGGGCTACACAGTTTTGAGCTAACAGCATTAATCACTTCATTTGCTAAACTAAGTCTATACATGCCATTGACTAAGTAAGCACAACCAAAGTAGTATGAGTTAACAGATAAAATAGCTCTACCACTTATCATAGAAACTACCATGACAGTATTATTCAGTAAGCTAATAGAAATTAAATTCTTTGCTAAAGCAAGAACAAATTTAACATTACGCAAAATTAAATTTTTACCTGATGAAAGACTGAGATTTGCAGTTCCAACCTAGAGCACCTTGACTGATTCTTCATTCGCCATAGAGACTGACTCGTTTGCATCTTTGAGATCAGTTAGCAATTTCTTATTATTGCAAGCATGGCATGTAGCCCCTGAGTCCAACAACCAACTAGCAGAGGCACTGACCTTATCATCACCAACAACACACAGAAAGTTGGTGGGTTCAATGTTGCCCTCTAACAAGTTCACCCTTTCATTGTTAGGTTGTTCTCTTTTGAGTAGCTTACATTCGGTCGTATAGTGACCCCACTTTCTACAGTTGTAGCACTTTCCCTTCTTTTTGACAATCTTTTTAGTGGCTTCCAACTTGGACGGTTCACCCTTAACTTTATTAAGCTTGTTCTTCTTAAACTTAGGAACATATTTGGTATTGGTTAGCACATTAGCATGAGAAAGTTATTTCTTAGCCAACTCCAAATTGATCCTAGTTCTAGTCTCATCCTCAACTTTAATAGATCGTTTGAGTTGTGCAAGCTTAATTTGTTCTGGTAGTCTATACATTTCAGTATTAAATGTAAGCCGTGATGCAGGTAATTTAAAAATTATTGCTCCAGTAAGAAAAGCATCACACACAATGATATCTTCAATTTTTAGCTACTAAGTTTTCAAGATTAGTTACCTGAGGGAGAATGGTTTTCTCCTCTCTGAATTCAAAACTCATGAACTTATCAACCAAGTAAGTCTTGGAGACCTTCTCCTCCTTTTGGAATTCATCCAGCAGATTATCCCATATTTCCTTAGCTGTTCCGTTCTTCATGTAAACATTTGCAAACCGATCTAAAATACTGTTTAACAGAAACTCCCTACACAAGTCCTCATCTGTGATCCAAGTGGCATCATCCACATCTTCGGTACACTCATCATAGGTCGTTCGACAGGTATAGAAAATCTTCATGAATTTCATTCCATACTGTGCTTTCCTCTTCTAGTTATTGAATTCAGAACTACTTAACGCCTCTAGTTTAAGTACCTCATACGGTCGATCATGTTTTTCCATCTTAAGGAATAAACGATGAGTTCCTAAAGTGTGAGAGTATGTTATGAATTATTACTACACAAGTAATTTAGATAAAGAAGAGGGTTTATCTGTAAATCTGCCAACTAACAACAGAATAAATAAATTAGATAATTGCACGAATCTTAAAGTTCAAAGATACCGGATCAGAAGATGAGATGAAAACAAGAAAGACCGCACTATCTTCTTCACAACCCGGAAACAAGAGAACACCAGAATTCTTAATGGATCGGGTTCGGATTTGATTACTCAGCAAGTCAGAGAAGAGAGAAGGAGGATGGGTCTGCTTGCGGTCGGGTTCGCCGCAACTGGGTCTGACACACAGACAGCCAGAGAGGGAGGTCAAGGGCAGTGCCGTCGAAGTCAGACGAGGTCGATTCGACTCGTCTCTGGTCGACGCCTCGACTAATGGTCGATCGACTTTGAACGAAGAAGGCGACAACTCACGGTGAACGGCAGTGGGAGCGACGACACCGACCATGATGGCGGTGATGGCGATCATCGGTGACGTTGGCTTTGACGGGATCCAGAGAGGGGTACTCTTCTTTCTTAATTAATCTCACAAATTGATTAATAATATCTCAAGAATGTTAGGTTTTGTGAGAAATTAACAATTGGGAATTAGGGTTAATATCTAGATCTAAGTTGCTTGAGATATTCACCCTAGGTATCAAGATTGGAATACCTAGACTGCTATCACAAGCCAGTATTTATGAATAAATACTGGTTTGGGTATCAGGTTATAGGCCCACAAACCAGTGTTCCAATATCCAATCAATTGTACATTCAATACACGTGTTAGTCATATGAACATATATTATTTATATATAGAGAATATACCCATATATCCAACATAGAGAATGACACCCCTCACCATTTCCCTCTTCCCGCGATCCCATACTCCCCCTAACATTCCAAAATAGAAAATTTATCTGGGAACTATTCTTAGGGTATAATAGATCTCTAAGGTCACCTCCTAGAAAATCTCTATCACTTTTCTATCCCCTAATTTTATTAAAAGGGAAGGTGATACTGTTCCAGGTCGATCTTCGCCGACGACGACGATCACCGAAGCTCTCCTCCTCGGCATCAGTCCTCGCATAAGAGGTGTTAATGGAGACACGAGAGGAAGAGGATGATGAACAAAGGAATTAACGATTTTATTCACACTAAATTCTGTTACAGGAGTGGGTTTTTATACAAGAGAAGGCATGTGCACAACACGTGTTTGAATAGACAGTTAGCCAAACAGTTGAACTTTTATGCAAAACGTAAAGCACATTTACAAATAAACCCTACAAAGAAAGATTATATCCCAGGGACTGATATGTGATTGTTTCTACTAATCCTCTTGGGCTTCATCTGTTTCCCTCCGTCGATCTTCTCATCGATCACCTAAACCATGCTCAGATCCAAGGTTTGGATCAATACTTCCCCCTTTCAAAGATTCCAGGACTACACGAAAGGCCGGGAATCACCAGTACAGATCCCAGTAATTCTCCCAAGTTGCTTCACTATCGCTGCAATGCTTCTACTAAAGTAGCACTTCTGAAACCATTCGACAATCAAGGATCTTAACAGGCTTAGGTGCTTCTTCTACAAAGTACTCAGGTAATGCAGATGACAACACTGCAAAGCTACCCTCCTGTACAACAAAAGTCTTCAATTGAGATATATGAAACACATTATGTATGCAAGATTCAACAGGCAACATGAACTTGTAAGCAACAGCTCCCACCCTCTCCAGTATCTCATAAGGCCCACAATACATGGCAGAGAGTTTATGGATATGCTTCCCTCCCACTGAATTTTGTCTATAGGGTTGTAACTTCAAATATACCCAGTTTCCCACTTCAGACTTCTTGTTAGTGCGATGCATATTAGCTTTCAACTACATACGACTTTGAGCCTTAACCAAATTATCCTGGAGCAATTGTGTCTTCTTATACCAGGTCAAAATTTGACTCGAGCAAAGTGTGTGTTTATACCAGCTCAGCGAAGTGATATACTGAAGAACTCCATTCAAAATTTCCGCAGGTATCTATCCTAGTCGGTCGTGATATAACTTCTATACAAATTTCTCATAGCAAAGAAATCAAGAAGATATATAGTTTAACCAACACTTTCAAGATATTGAGGAATTGGTCATCAAGAAATACTGCATGTGTCAAGAAAATAGTTATGACAAGTAGTTACTGCTGGCAATACCTACCATAAGCTACACCAGAAAAGAATATATCCTTTCAAGATCCTCAAGTATATTGGTGACAAAATTTAGAATCTGTCAATCTTGCATTTCTAAATACTTCATCTGAATCTGATACAAAGAACTTATCTTCTAGCTTTTCATTTACAGTATCCTATCAGACAAATAGAAAAACTATGACCACGGAATCTTCAAACACTTGTTAAGAAAACAAATGAAGCCTACATGTTAGAAGCAGAGTAAATTCCAATCTAATTACTTGAAGATTTATCCATGAATTTGAGATCTTCTCCCTCACTAAAGTTGCAGCGCCCCGAGTTCCTCACACTGAAAACTCTTGATACATACCCAGAATCTTTACTTCAATGAGTACACAACACAGAAAGTTACAGGAAATTAAAAACTTTTTTTTACATCCCAGAGTATTATAGTGTACAAGTTACTTTACAATAAGTTACATAATAAATTACTTAAATGAATTACACTGCACAATCTATGTCCTTCACTTGAATGCTCCACACAGCTCGATTCACATGCTCCCACGATAAGATAGTCATGCTCATTAACCAACTGTGGGCACGTCAGTTGAATGCAACTGACGCAATGCTAATAAAACCAGCAATCTCCAAAATCCTCAACAATTAATATTTGATGCAGAAGAAAAATGTATAAATCTACAATAGAAGTGTCGGTGTATGCCATGACACAGAATCTAATGCACAACACAATGCACACGATGCTCTTAATCTAATGCACACTTGATTGAAAATGTATGCATCTCATACTACATACTCTCTAATCAAGCCTGAACATACTCCAAATTATAGGGTTCGATCACTCTCCATACATCCTACTCTTGTACTCTTTTCTATTTCTGACATTCAACTAATAACTGGTAGAGTTGCAGTTTATGCGGTTTATCCACTACTGCTGTGGATTGGTGGTCTTTCTCCACTCCCGAGCAGTCTGGTGATCACTCTGCACAGGACCGATGGTCTCTCTCCACTCCGCACGGGACCGATGGTCTTTCTCCACTTCCTGACAGACTGGTGATCATTCAGCCTTGTCGGAACAAGTGGTCTTTCTCCACTCCCGAACCATATCAAAAGTTATCCAATCATAAGGTGGACCGACAGGCCTTTCCCTACTCCACCAATAACTTAGAGTTAAACTCTTACTTCTTGTTCGTATTGATAACCCAGAATATAAACGAAAACTTAAGGGTCCATCCCCTAAGTTCTGACAAGACTTGTGACTTGAGTCCGCATCCCGCTCTTGTCACTAAATCCCAGAAATTAATAGTTGAGACAACGCTGCACGTGTCTCAGACGAAATGACACCGCACGTGTCCCCTTGACAAGTGAGTACACACCCAATTAGCGATAGTCACATAACTTAGAACTAGCATACCCCACCGATCCTATTTTCCTCGGCAATAAATCCGGCCAATTCATTTATCCTCACATTCCAAGAGTAAAGCAACTGGTCGAAACTTTCAGTTTACTAATCAACTAGTCTCAACTAAGGCCCAACTTGGCCTCTAATTGAACAACAACCATCAACACTTCGGAATGATAGACACCAAATAAAAAATGACTATTAACAAGATCTTCTTGAACCTGTTCCAAGGGTTATTCGAACTCAAACAATACAAACTCGCACATCCCAACATACAACCATATATCATGTAGTCATACTTGAACATATGCAAGCATTTCATCGCACACTTATATGCACAAACTTAAAATATAATCTTACACAACTCACTGCATATCATAACATAAATTAAGAGTTAATAAACAATATTTCTAAGGTTTTTAAGATGTCCTAAAGAGATGACAACTTGCATACACCCAAAACAGCAAGTTCAAATCTAAAACGCAGCTCTTGCAACTTGTAAAAATCACTAATAATCAGCCTCTACTTGGAATTTTGATATCTCAGGTTCTAAAGAAAGGTAAATGAGTCTACTACAATTTATTGGTTGGAAGTTTTCTCAAAATACTTCATTTAGGAGGCCAAAATAAACAGTAACTGAAAGGTGTACAAATTTTCAGCAACTAATAAAACTGTGAACCAGTTGCAATATCAAGTTTTATTTAAATAGCAAATGATATCAAAAATTCATAAAATTTGGTGAGCATATTCTAGATGCATACAAGTATCACATATAAAAATTTCGACTTGAAATTCCAAATATTCAGTGAGATATAATTTTTTGAATTAGGGGTAATAAACAAGATAGCATAAGCTCTGTTTCTTCTTGTCCAATGTTAGTTTCGAATTTATAAAAATAGAAAATATTACCCAAAAATTACGAAATTTGGCAGAGATATTCTAGACACATGAGATGCTACCATAAAAATTTCAATTTTAAATTCATTATATTCAATGAGTTCTGACTCCGCATAAACACATAAAATTTTATGAAATCTACACAGTGTCGACACTACTTTTCTATTTAACAACCATGAGGATTGAAGAACACCCACCTCAAGTTTAATCAAGATGAAACTCCAAGCTCCAAGCTTCTCTAGTATGCTTTTCTCCTCCTAGCTTGCTTGCTTCGTTTCTTGCTTCCTTCTAGCTCAACTAGCTCTAGAAATTTTTGTGGAAATTTTTGGAATGAAGAGTGATATAGAAATGACGAGGAAAGTAGCATGAAATTGAGACTTAGAAATAAGAAGAATGAGTTGGGTTCTTCAAAAACTTTACCTTCATATATATATAAGAGGATTAGGGTTATGGGGTTTTGGGGTTTGGCCGGCCTAGGTTAGAGTGAGGGTTAGGAGCATGGGGGTTAGGTTTAAGTAAGATGTGTCGGTGTGTGTGGAGAGATGTGGAGGATTGATAACCATAAATACAATTCATAATATATATATATATATATATGGCCCTTCCGTTGTGCACTATACTCCGTGTGCACTCCGTGTGAACTTTTTACACGGAGTGCACATGGATGATCCGAACTGTTCACATTGATCTACATGTCTAAATTAGTCTAAATATGCAAAATCAAGTCATTTGGAATTCATTTGCCTATCAATTGAAGTGTTCCAAAATTGTCCGGCTGATTATAGTTTGTTTTTATACTGACTTGATGGATGGGCAAATGAATCCAAATAACTTGATTTTACATATTTAGACTAATTTAGATGTGTAGATCAATGAACGGTTCAGATCATCCATGTGCTCTCAGTGTAAAAGGTTCACACGGAGTGCACACAGAGGGTAGTGCACAACGGAATGACCCTATATGTGTATATATATATATATATATATATATATATATATATATATATATATATATATATATAATTTTATTAGCAAACTATTGTTGTAAAAATGTAATACTGTTCATATACAAAAATAATTGTTAATTATTTTGGGGATATTATAAAAGCTCTCCTTTTATTACTCTTAACATCGCACTAACCATCTCCTTTCCATTCTGCCCCCAATTTTCTGTTTCTTCTGCCAACACCACTTCCCCCTTGCAGCCACCCAAAACAGTTCTGAATTCTCCCTACGAAGATTATACATCACATTCATGCTCTGCCAACCCACCCCTTCTCCTACCCTCACCAATTTCAACCACTTCCTCATGCTTCGTCGACGCATCAACTATTCCCTCCCTTTTTCAACCCCCACCAAACAGTTCAAAATTTTCAAAGCCTGCTTCTTCAACTCCCTCAGCGTTGTCTCATTTCTTACCATCTTCACTGGCATCGACACCTCCTCTTTCTCATCAAGAACTTCGACGTTTACTTGGCAATGTAATGAGAGGTCCTGCAGGGCCCATCCAGCATGCTACCTTTCATTAACGGGGAGGAAAATCCTGGAGAACCTATCCAGCAATGCCTCAATCCGACCTATTGCACCAATCATAAGGCAGCAGTAGGGATCATCCCTGACCAAATTTCCCAATGTCCCGACAGCTGCTGCGCAGGAACCGTGAGGACCACTGTTATGCACAATGATGAGATGGGGGCATTGCCCCAGCTCGAAAGTGTTAGGAATGTGTCTTGAATACTCGTGGTTCAGATTAAAAGAAGGTAAGATGAAGCACGGAGGTCGAAGCGTCGAAGAGAGTAGAAGGAAAAATAACAACAGCAAGGTGAAGCAGAGTGACAGGTTGACTATCCTGGAGATAGTCGACTGCACCGCCGACTGCACACCCGACTGCAATTGTACAGGGTTTTTCCGAGAGAGGGACGGTTGACCGATCTTGTTGGACGGTTGACCGACCACGGTGTTGTGTATTTTTTAGGTCTTGATTTGTTAAATCGTTTCAGCCCAATCTTCAACTCCACGTCGGATCGTACGACTCCTATTCAGTTACTTCTCTTCCAGGTTATATCGAACGACTGAGAATTAATATTAAACCTAGGGTTCTCTCTATTCTTCTATATATATTGTAAACTTCTCCAGTATAAGGTCAAGGTACTTCACTGATATTTCTCCAAAGAGATGCTTGAGAGAAATAGTTCTTGGTGAGTGAGTTTAATTACTTGTGTTGGGTGAATCAGTAACTCCTTATAGTCTCTTCTAGTTGAATTTCAAATCTCTCTATATTTCCCTCCGGATTAAGTGAAAGCTAACTAGGATAAATTCTCGTTGTGTTTGTATTGGATTGGTGGATCTATTTACTTGCTCAATTAGTTCGTCTCATCTACTTCGACTTCCTTATTGCTCTATTTAGTTCTGCTGCGACAACGGGTGTTTGTTGATGCCCCAATCCCAATAACTGGTATCAAAGTTTTAGGTTGTCGAGTTCCTTGGTTAAGATGACAGGTCACAATCTTTTGAAGATCAAGCAGTTCGATGGAAAGATCAATTTCAATCTTTGAAAGGTTGACATATACGATGTCCTTATTCAAGAATGTTTGCAGTTAGCCGGTAAGAAAAAAGAAAAACCATCCAATATGAAGGAGGATGTTTGGAAAAATATTCATGAAAGAGCCATAAGTCTGATCCGACTATCATTGGCAAACAAGGTCAAGTGCAGATTTCTTGAAGAAACTGATGCAACGAGTTTATGAAAAAAACTCATAGCTGACTGCTCTGGTTTTTCGTTATTAGATCAGATGAATTGGAAGAGAAAGTTATTCCATTTGTCAATAAAGTAAAGTACCAATCTCCAAGACCACATCACAGAGTTTAATAATGTTCTATCTGAACTCAAGGCGATAAATGTGGATGTGTGAGGAAGATAAAACTTTCAACCTGATATAAACACTACCAAATTCGTACGAGCTTTTGATCACTACCATGCTACACGGTAGATCTGCCAATGAGAGTATTTCGGTAGATGGTGTAATCAAAGCATTGAAGAAAAATCAACTTAGGAAGGAGACTCAGAAATTATCGTCGATTCCCACAAGTTGTCTAGCAGTGGATTGTCCTTCAGAAGGAAGACAAAGTGCCATGCAAAAGGATTTGATATGTTGCCGATATTGCAAGAGGCCAGGGCATATCAAGAAAGACTGTTGGAAATTGTAGAATCAGGAGAGCACGAGAATGGGAATCCAGCCACTAATGTGGTTAGTGCCCTTGATTCAGGTGATTCGTGTCTTCTTATTTCAAATTCTTTAGAAGTAGATTCTAGTTGGTTTCTTAACTCATGGACTTCTTCTCATATTTTCTCCGAGAGGAAGTTGTTTTCTATTTATAAGTTTACTACAGTGCATTGTGTGAGAATGGGAACTGGATAGATTTGTGAAGTAGTAGGTGAGGGGATAGATATGTTGAAGATGCCAGGTCTAAAAATGTTCACTTTAAGGGATGTTATACATATTCCTCTGCTTAAACGGAATCTGATTTCCTTGAGAATTCTTGATGCACAGGGCTGCAGGTACACAGCTTCGAGGTGGAATTCTGTCTGTTTTTTAGGGTCGTTGTAAGGTGATTAGAGGTATGAAAGTGGATGGGTCAAGCCAAAATAATCTCTACAAGCTTTAGGGAATGTGAAATACCTATGCAGGTGTTGTTACTTCTTTTTCCGTTATTTCCGCAAGCTCAACTAGCTTGCCACAACTAGCATCATCGAAGCGAGACTACGACGTTCGAATATCGTGGGAGGTGGAGAATGTCTTGATGTAGGTGAAGTTCGTTCGGAGGTTGGCAATTCTGTGAGTATGCCTACAGAGGTGTGCCCTTGAAGGAGTATAGTGATCGATGAGATTGGGTAGAGATTTGTTCAACTAAAAGAAGAAGCTATTGTTCTAAAGTGTTTTTGCAAGGGAGTTTTAGTAAAGTTTAGAAATGAATAATCACATCATGTGATAGCACTCGTATGCAATCTAAGGTGAAAATTGTTAGGAACATGTCTTGAATATTCGTGGTTCATATTAAAAGAAGGTAAGATGAAGCACGGAGGTCGAAGCGTCGAAGAGAGTAGAAGGGAAAATAGCAACAGCAAGGTGCAGCAGAGTGACGGGTCAACTATCCTGGGAAATCGTCGACCGCACCCCCAACCGCACACCTGACCACAGTTGTACAAGGTTTGTCCGAGAGAAAGATGGTCGGCCAGTCTTGTTGGACAGTCGACCGATTGCGGCACTGTGTATTTTCTGGGCCTCGATTTATTAGATCGTTTCAGCCCAATCTTCAACTCTAAGTCAGATCGTACGGCTCCTATTCAGTTACTTCGACTTCAGGTTATATCGGACGACTGAGAAACAAGATTAAACCTAGGTTTCTCTCTATTCTTCTATATATATTGTAGACTCCTCTAATATGAGAGTAGAGCACTTCATTGATATTTTCTCCAATGCAAAGAGATGCTTGAGAGAGATAGTTATTGGTGAGTGAGGTTAATTCCTTGTATTGAGTGAATCATTAACTCCTTATAATCTCTTCTAGTTGAATATCAGATCTTCCTCTATTTCCCCTCGGATTAAGCAAAAGCTAACCGGGATAAATCCTCGTTGTGTTTGTGTTGGATTGATGGATCTACTGCTTTTTCAATTGGTTCGTCTCATATTCTTCAACTTTCTCATTATTCTATTTAGTTCCACTGCAACAACGGGTGTTTGTTCACGCCCCAATCCCAACAGGAAGATGTGGACTCGATTGGTGGCTAGCCAGAGATGACGAAGATAAGGTGATTAGAGGTGATCAGTAAAGGGATGACGGCAGCTAAGATTCTTGAGGATAAGGTGATTAGAGGTGAGTAAAGATGATGAGAGATTTTAACTTATATTCTTGGATTGAAGGGTCTGATGCTTCGATACTATTCAAGATAATCTATTCTTGTTCGGGGTCGAAGGAATATGGAAGAGAAAGAGGAGTAGGAAGGTCGGTCATGGATTTGAGTCCTTTGACAATGTGGCGGGCGTGTTCCCGTTGGATGGGGATAGGTTAAGGGTGGTCGTAGGTACAACACCATTCGAGACTAGCGGAACTGAGGTAGACATTGTAGACATTTTGAACAGAAAATAGGAGGTGGTCAAGATCAAGAGGGGTGAAGTTGAGGTTGGGGATATCTTGATGTGGAGGAAGAGGTAGAACAACATGGGGAGAACCATTTTTGAAAGAGTTGTTTGGCGGGATTTGGCATTTTGGTAGTTAGGTAGTTAGGTAGTCCTGGTTTCTTGAAAGCTGGACTAATTGGTAAGAAAACTAAGGGGCTATTTGCTTATTTATAGCTGGATTTTAGGCTCACTAGTTGGGCTGGGCCTTAATCAAGCTATAGGCCCAAGCCCAACTAGAAATCAATAGAAAATACATTTTATATAAAGTGATTGTTCTTAATCAATCCAAACCTGATGATCACGGTGTTGGGAATTCGTATAACCCTACACATGGAACTGTTTGTCAAAAAAAATATTTGCATTCATTTAATCTAATTTGTTTATCTGGCGTTTAAAATACAAATACAGATACAATGAACTGTCGTTTCAATTGTAACCGAGCATGGTCAGTGCTTTTATTTGAGGATATTTAGTAAAGAAATATGTGCCTTTAGATTGTGGTTGGTCGATTTACCATAAACGTACTTCCTACTGGAATTGCAATATGTAAGAGATACATACTGCACATTAAATTTCCGGATTGAAATTGGTTGTTCAGTTTAAGATTTGATTCTAGAGTACTGCTATTCGTTTCTCATTTTTGAATTTGAATGCACATTGCTATATATCTTGGAAATGAATAGAGATGCAGCAAACGATAAAGTTTCCCTCGAGTGCATAAGATGACATCTACATTGTGTTCGGTGCAGGCCATTCCAACAGAATAGACAGAGTGACAGACCAAGGGGGAATGAGTCGGTTCTCTTATGCTCTTGTTTTTCCATCTCGGATACCTTTCTTGCAACAGTAATCTCAATTTAATGAATGCCAACTTTTTCATGACAGTGTTAAATGATATATTAGTTTAGTTCCATATTGATTATGTATCAGTTTAATCTTCTATTCTCTTCTATATGTATGAGACATATTGTATTCAGTTTATTAAATCAATCAATAAAGAATTATTCTCATTAGAAGTTTGACGCATCTCGGATACTTACTGGGCATTAGAAGTTTACTAGCATTCGAGTGGCGCTTTCTCTCAGCTACTGGTCTTTCGGGGGGTATTGCTTTAAGGTTTGACGTGAATCTGTTCGAGTGTACCGATGAGTTCATTGGGAGTTTCACGGTCACCATTAGGGTTAAAAGAAAAAGTGATGGATGGGAACAAATGATTACTTTGGTGTATGGCCCGTACACGAGTAAGAGGAGAGAGTTATTTTGGAGTGAAATTATTTCAATTCGGGGAAGATGGGAGGGCCCTTGAGTTGTGGGGGGTGATTTAACATTACTAGATTGAGTAACGAGCATAGAGGGAGAGGTGCGTCAGAGAGTGAGAGACAAGATTTCAATAGAGTTATCAACATGCTAGAACTAATGGAGCTAGAGGTGACGAACAGACGGTTCACGTGGTCTAATGTGCAGGGAAACCCGATTTTAGCGAAGTTAGATAGGATTTTGGTGTCTTCAGACTGGGAAAGTTTTTTCCCACTAGCAAGGACCAAATCTATTCCTAGATTTACATCGAATCACATACCTTTGTTTCTGGATTGCGGGGACGAGCGTAGTAAGGAACCATGCAAATTTAGATTTGAAAAGGCTTGGTTAAAGAGTGTCAATATCAGAGGGATCATAGAGGAGTCATGGATTCAACCAACCATGTCGGATAATGCAGTCTCAAAATAAATTCTGAAACTTAGACGCCTACGCTCCCACCTCAAATCTTGGGCAAGAAGAGAGTTTGGTGAGGCTAAAATAAACAAGGAGAGGATAGCAAATAGAATTCAAGAGTTGGAAAAGTTAGAAGAAGTCTTGAACCTCGAAAGTCAGGAGTATGAAGAATTGGCAGCTGGTAGACTAGAGTTGCACAGATTGGGTGAAATGGAAGAAACATACTGGAGACAGAGAGCAAGAGTGCAATGACTTAAAGCGGGGGACGAAAACACGGTTTTCTTTCACAAAGTCGCAAACGGTAGAAGAAGAAACAACTGCATATCAGGCTTGTATGTGGGGAAAACTTGGACGAAGGATAGGGAGTTGATTAGTCAGCATATTGATTCTTCGTTTAGGGATCTACTGAGAAAGTCAAGAAGGGAACAGTGTGGTCTTAACAGGAATATGTGGGAGGAGTCAAGATTAGATGGTAGTGAAGGATTAGAGAGCCACTTCACGGAGGAAGAGATTTTCAAAGCCATCAAGGCATTGGGTCAGGATAAAGCACCAGGGCCTGATGGATTTCCAATATTTTTGTACAATATATTGGAACGTCATAAAAAAGGATTTACTAGATATCTTCCATGAGTTGGACCATGGCCACGCACAGGTGGAACGTTTAAACTACGTAAACGTGATCCTTATTCCTAAAATGGCAGTTATTCAGAGAGTTTCAGACCTTAGACCCATTAGTCTCTTAAACGGGTCGTTCAAGATAGTTACAAAGGTACTTGCAAGAAGGCTAGCTCCACTTCTGTGCGAGATTATAGATGACTCACAAAGTGGTTTTGTGAAAGGAAGAGATATTATGGATACCATTGCATCGGCTCATGAGATAGTTTTTAGAAGTAACAAGGATAAGATCAACGACTTCTTACTTAAACTAGATTTTGAGAAAACATATGATACAGTGGAATGGGATTGTGTAGATGAAGCTTTAGAATTAAGAGTTTTTGGGCCGAAATGGAGATTATGGATGAGGATGTGCGTAAGAAATGGGAAATCTTTCGTCCAAATTAATGGAAAAGATGGAAAGGAAATTCGCTACTGTAGAGGTCTGAGGCAAGGTGACCCTTTATCACCTTTGATTTTCACGATGATTGCGGACGATTTGGCTGAAATGATAAATAGAGGAAAAAAGGAACAAATTATTAAAGGGGTGAAGGTTAAAGGGATTCATGACTCTATCGATTCTACAATATGCGGATGATACTCTAATTTTTGGAGATTAGAAGTGGGAAGAGATCAGGCGCTATGTGTCATGCTAAGATGCTTTGAGTACTGGTTAGGTTTGGCAGTGAATCTACATAAGAGTGGTGTGATTGCACTTAGTTTGGAGTCGGGAATTAACATACAACATATATCAACCGCGATTAAGTACTTGGGAATACCCGATTAAGTACTTGGGAACGCCAATCAGAACAGGCAGGTTGCGGAAAGAGGACTGGATACCTTTGGTGGAAAGAATTGAGAAGAAACTAGTTGGATGGAAAGGAAAATTTCTATCCTTAGGTGGTAGAATTACACTCATCAATGTGGTTCTTAGTAACACTCCCACTTACTTAATGTCTATATATGAACTTCCAAGATGGGTCATTGATCGAATAGATAAATGTAGAAAGCGGTTTCTGTGGAAAGGGAACCAAGAGAACAGTAAAGGTTTTCACTGGGTTAGATAGGGAAGGGTGTGTAAGAAGAAAGAATTTGGAGGTCTGGGAATAGTAAATTTACGAGACATGAATAGAGCCCTACTGAGCAAATGGTGGTGGAAGATGAATAAACACCGCAAAGCATGGTGGTGTAAATCTTTTCATCTATATAGAAGAAGGAAAAAATATAGATTTGGGGGTAGGAGCGCACAGGGGAAGGCTTCGTATCTGTGGAAAGGAATTGCAGGGGGGGAGTTATTTCACGTAAACACTCGATCGAAGATTGGAGATGGTAGAGATACAAGGTTTTGGAAGGACAAATGGTTAGGAGATAACACGCTACAATCATTGTTTCCTCAGCTACCCAACGAAGCCAACAACGACAACCTGTTAGTGTGTGATATATACCGGAACGGGAGAATAAAGATTGACTTCAGAGGACCACTATCGCAAGCAAACCGCGTTGAGCCCCAAAGACTCAAGACGATGGTTACTGAGTGGGGGCAAGTTTCTAACAACATGAAAGATTCCAGGGTATGGAACCTCCACTTTCACGGTGGCCTCCATGTACCGTCAGCTGAATGATGGGGGAGTGAGGTGTCTAGAGGCGAGCATTATCTGAAAATCGGAAGCTCCGAGTAAAGTTAAAGCATTCTTGTGGCTAGTTATCAACAATGTTATTCTATCAAAGATGAACCTTACAAAACAAAACCTTCAGATCGACAGTGCGTGTCCAAGATGTAACCAAGGGGATGAGGATGTAAATCATATTTTTTTGGAGTGTCCTAGGGCGAAGTTAGTTTGGGAAATAATGGTTCTGAGTTTCGGTATGGTAGAAATTCCGAGTCGGGTAGAGGACTTTTGGGGTAGCTGGAGATCAAAAAAGATTAGAGCGGAGTGTAGGGATATGTGGGATATCACAATTGCAGCTAGTGTGTGGACCCTTTGGCTAGACATAAATAATTTTTGCTTCCGTGATAATAGATTTAGCTATAAAATGATGTTTTATAAATCTCTGAGTCTTATTAATGCATGGGAAGATAAGTTGGGGGTCAGAAGGAAGCTACAACCAGATCTGCATGACTAAAGAGAGAAGGGAAGCCTATGGAATCGTCTCTGGGGACAGACCGATTTTTTTCGTTTTACTGCTCTATGCATTATGTTGTTGTCCTATTTTCGTTTTGATGTTATTTTTTATTCTAGATGAGGTATTGATCTAGAGTGAACTTTATGCATTTGTAATATTTTGATTGGACTAGGTTTCTTTAAAATCTCATTAACGAAACAGGTGACAGTTTGGTCACTTTTACTTCAAAAAAAAAAGAATTATTCTCATCCAATAATCTTCACATGGTATGTCTATCGTCCTATAAGGACTATACTAATTTGATCATCGTAGTCGAGGTGAGGTGGTTCTCGTCTTCATCAGAATCACTCCACCTCCCGACATTCCTCTCCCGATCTTGATGAAAACCCTAATCTCCCCCAAAACCCTAAATCTCCAAAATCCTAGCCGTCATCTAACAACAAGATCCAAAACCCTAGCCGTCATCATCAACATCAACGTCAGCATCAAATCGTCATCATCAACTCCAACCAACTCACCCCGACTTTCATCCTCTGCCTCCCCAAGCTCCCTCTCCCTCCTCCGCTCGACCCACCTCGCCCCTGCCATCCGCAACGACCCCCGAGCGCCGCCCTCCTGCGGCACTTGCCATCACCTCACCGACCACAGCTGTCAACTCTCCCCGCCATCGACTTTCCTCAAGAATCCAATCACCATCGTCTTCAAAAACTCAATCTTCAAATCCAAACCTTGAACACTATTTTCACCGAAACCAACAACCCACCTCGCATACCCTCCAAATCCCTCCACTGATCTGATCCCCATCCTCGCCATTTCTCCCTCATCCTCTCCAATCAAAATCAAGAAGTCGAGGAAGATCATCGATTCCATGGATCTCAATTTGGAAACCCCTCAAAGACATTCGATCGAGGAGCCCAAATCCGAGAAGAAGAAGATCAAAACTCATCTCCCTGAACATCATCAACCTAATCCTAATGGCATCTCCATCTACTCCGAAATCACCTCCGAAACCCATCCACTTCCACTCCATTTCCTTCAAAACCCCATCGAAATCCCACCTTTCCCCCTCGGTTTTCGCAATAGCCTCTTCTCCTTCTCCTTTTGTTTCTTCTGGTTCGAAGCTGCCTGTGCTGTTTTTTTTATCGTCCTCTTCTTCTTCTTCTTTTTTCTGTCTCTCCTCTTCAGCAACCTTCGCAACCTTCGCAGACTCTTTTTTTTCCGTTCCTTCTATATCAACATCGTCAGCATTCCAAACTCTTGTTGCATGAACCAACTTGAGTTTGAGAAGAGGTGTTAGATGATATATTAGTTTAGTTCCATCTTTTTTTTGTATCAGTTTAGTCTTCTATTCTCTCATACAGGGGCGAAGCCAGAAAATTTTTACCGGGAGGGCCAAGGTAAAATTCTATGATTACATGTAAAAATATACAGATTTTTTCATAATTTTTAGGGGGGGGGGGGGGGACAATAAAACCTAGTTTTCTGGGGGTTAAATCATAGTTTTTTTTTTGAAGGGTTTATAAAATTTCGAATAGTGTGAAGGGGGTTTTTGAAAATTCTGGGGGGGCGCGGGCACCCCCGGGCCCTCACTAAGCTCCGTCACTGCTCTCATATATGTATGAGCCATATTGTATTCAGTTTATTAAATCAATTAATAAAGTATTTATCCCCATTCAATAATCTTAACAGACAGGTTCCATTGCACCGATAAATTTTTCTACAACAGATGTTATGTAAACAAGATCATTATACAGCATGGGAAAAATCTGACTCCAGCAAAGTCTGTTAATATCAGCTCCATGAACTAATATACTGAAGAACACCATTCAAACTGTCGCAGTTACATATCTTAATCAGTCATGACATAACTTTTATAGCGATTGTACAGCAAGGAAATCAAGTAGATAAAGACTTTACAAAACACTTACGAGGTATTCATCAACTGATCTTCAAGAAACACTGCATGCCTGGAATAAAATATAAATGACAAGTAATTTATTCCTGGCAATACCTACAATTAGCTGCACCAGAAATAGAATAAATCCTTTCAGGATTCTCAAATATATTGGTGACAACGTTTAGATATTCTAAGGAAGTAAAGCAATACATTTAGAATTTATCAGTCTTACATTTCTAAATACTCCATCTGAATGTGATGCAAAGTGGAAAGCTTATCTTCCTTTTTTATCATCTACACTGTATTAACAGAACTATACTGACAATTATCGAAAGAACAGAAAATTTCAGAGGACTAAATCCTCGATCACTTGTCAAGAAAACAAATGGAGGAAATTGAACCCATATTAACCTAGAAACAAAAGTAAAATTCTCCCAACTTTCCATCCTGCAACTCCTCAGAGATCCTAGAACAATTCTTCATTTAAAGAACAGAGACGAAAGCCTACACATTAAGGTCATCGAGTTGTTCCCTTGAATTGATCTCCCCTCTTAACACTCTTAACATCCCAGTGGCCATCTTCTTTCCATTCTGCCCCCAATCCTCCATCTCTTCAGCCAATACGACCTCCCCTCTTAGGAACACTGCAACCTCCCTAAACCTCGCCAAATTCTCTCTACAAACACTATACATCACATTCAAGCTTTGCAAACCTAACCCTTCTCCTTCCTTCGACAATCTCAACAAAACCCCAATGTTTCTCTCAAACACTCTTCTCAGGAAAACGGTTCCCTCCATCAACTCTTCCCTCCCTCTTTCCACCCCCATCAAACATTTCAAAATTCTTAAAGCCTCCTTCCTCAACTCCCTCAGCAACGTCTCATCCCCTGCTATCTCCATCAACTTCTTCACACCTCCTTCCTCAACAAGAACTTCGGCATTCACTTGACAATGTAATGAGAGCTGGTAGAGGGTCATTCCAGCCACCGCCCTGCCAAACTGGAGTTCGTTGAGAAAATTATCGCAGAACCTGTCCAGCAACGGTTTGATCGCACCCAGTGCACCAATCGTGAGGAGGCAGTAGTATGGTGCATCCATGGCCAGTTTGTGCAAGGTTGCAGCAGCCGATAGCCAAGCATCTTGTTCGCCCGTGTTGAGCATGGTGATGAGAGGAAGGATTGCCCCGGATCGGAGGATGTGGATCCTGTTGTTGGGCTCAGAGAGGGCTCTAATCACGTCAGCTGCGGAGAGTTGGATGTCGGGTTCAGGGGAGGTAAGCAGAGGGACGACGGCACCCAATATTCTTGCAGAGCAGAGTGGGGTTTCTTTCAGGGCAGCTAATCCGCAATTGATATCTTGTTGGAGGCCATTCAAGAACTTGTCCTCATCTCCGGGATAGAACTTAAAAGGAGGACGGGGAAGTGGGGGAGGAGGAGGGTTGGGCAAGGATTGGAGTCCCCTGAGGAAATGGAGGACGGATTCAGGTGAGATGAGGGTGGGGACGGGGTGGCCATAAGTATCACACCATTCTTGAATGGCTAAAGCGAGGTTGTAGTTGGGGATGAGGGGAAATGAAGGAAGAGGGAGGTTGAGATTGGGAGGGATGAAGTTGAGGTTTCTGCATGCTTGGAGGCAGTGGAGGTCGAGGGAATCACCGGAGTCGGTTATGGTGGGATCGAACATTAGGAGGGAGGAGACGGGGCAGAGGAATGCGGCGGGGATTGGAGGATGTGATGGTGGTGGTGGTGGTGGTGGTTTGGGGATTCTTTTTCTTGATGAAGATGCAAAGGGGGTCCGAGCCAAGAGTTTTTTGGCGCCTCCTGCCATTCTGGTAGTTGGTTGGTTGTTTTGAACTTCCTGAAAAAGAAATGAAATGAAATGAATTATGGGCAAAAGAGGGGGGTTATTTGCTTATTTATAGTAGACCAGATTCTATTAGCCTCATGAGTTGGGCTTGGACCCATATTTTTGGTGGCCCATGGGCTTTAAATGAAAGTTAGGATTTTCTCTTTTCTGGACTGCGCGCTCTTGGTCTATCTCTAACTGCTCATCTTTTATATATAGAATTACTAGTAATTCATTTGAGATGAAAAGAGAAGGGAAGAATGATACTCATTCCGAAGTCCACAGTTTATTTGTACAAGTTACTCAAATTAAGTTGACAGTTCATTAATGTTGATAAGGACGAACAGTTGTAGTTGTAGTGCTAATGCTAAGGCTTCCTTATTATGTTCATAATCAGGAGGTGCTACTCGATTCCGGCGTAAACCAAAATCAATTCAGGACATCCAAAAGAACATGTTATTTTGATTGTTTGTTGGTAATTGAGCACATGAAATTCACGTGGAAGCCAAGATTTAAGTTGGTGGATAGTATTTTTTTTTCCGAAAGAAAATTAGTACGTACGTAAATGGATATTTGATATAAACTGAATTAAAAATATGTGGACGAGATTTGATTGGGAGATTGATCTTTAAGATGGTGGTTGATATAACTTCGTCTTTAAAATGTATGGATAAAATTTATTTAAGTCTAGTTTTTTTTTTTTTTTTGCATAAGCTTTGTCCCTTTTTTTTTAAACTTAAAAGTGACATAATGTCACTGATTTTATTAATGATATGTTAGCGAAATAAGCAGTCTCAAATATTACAAGCTGAGCTAAAATCAAACTGCACAACATAAACCAAATTGAAAATAAAGATACAACAACTGCCAAAGGACTACAACACCCAACCAAACCAAAATAGGAGAGACCACAAGATCACCCCTCTCGGAAGCCAAAGATGCATCACTGCCAACTACTCAGCCTCCTCCAACCCGGGTTTTTTCTTCACTCCTACATGACCTATCCATGAATCTATTAGAACCTGTCCATGAATCTATTAGAATCAAAATCTTATGAAGCATAACTTAAAATCTACAATGAATACTACGAAAGCAAATATCATTTCTATCCAGCCATAGAATCTGCAAGCTAGCCGCCACAGTTGTATCCCAAGACTCCCTAAGATCCTTCCTAATGTTCTCCATGATCCCCACAGATCATTGATCTGGTTAGGGGTCAGCATCGTGTTAAACCCCAACCCCAAGAATTCCCAAGTTAGTATAGCCCTTGGGCACAGAATAAAAATATGGTTTGTATCTTCTTCCCTTAGGTTGCACCGTTCGCAGATCACGTCTAATGAGAAATTACGCCTCTTCAAGTTCATCTTACTGAGGAACACGTTGTTCAGTACCAACCACATGAAAGCTTTAACCTTAGTAGGGACCATAGTCTTCCAGATAATATTTGCCTCCGCGCTTCTGATTTCACCGTCGTTCAAGAACATATACATGGAACTAACAGAGAACGCCCCGCTACTGTGAAGCCTCCACTCTCTACTGTCGTCCAATCCCCTCACCTGTTGCACACCTTCCCTAAGAGGATTGGGTTCCCGTGGTTGAGAAGATCGAGAGAAAAAAACTGACGAGTTGGAAAGGCAAGTTCTTATCTTTCAGGGGAAGAATCACACTCATTAATTCAGTTCTCAGCAGCATCCCCACATACCTGATGTTTATTTATGAATTACCTAGCTGGGTGATTGATAGGATAGACAGATGCAGGAGGAGATTCCTTTGGAAGGGGACTAGGGAGGATAACAGAGGGTTACATCTTATAAGGTGGGGCAAGGTGTGTAAAAGGAGAGAGTTTGGTGGTCTGGGAATTGTCAATCTTCGAGATATGAATAAGGCTCTGCTTTCGAAATGGTGGTGGAAGATGCACATACGGCGTAGGGCGTGGTGGGGTAACTCTTTCATGATGTACAGAAGAAGGAAAAAAAATCAGATTTGGAGGAAGGAGTCAGCAAGGTAAAGTATCCTGTCTCTGGAAAGGTATTGCCAAGGTGGGAGATATCTTTCATTCCAATCCCAGATGCATCTTGGGCAATGGACAAGCGATTCAATTCTGGCGTGACAAATGGTGTGGATATAACACACTTCAATCTCTTTTTCCTAGACTGACTAGGTTAACCACAAAGGATGACGCATTGGTGTCATATGTGTGGAAGCGAGGGAGTTTGTCATTGAATTTCCATTGGAATCTATCTCATAGCGATGAAGAGGTCCTCCAGTCACTCAGCTTTGTCCCTTTTGTGCCCCATAGATTAGCATTATCAGTTTATATTCAAAATTATAGTCAAAATAATATCTTTTTATGTCCCATAAGATGATCATTCACTCGATATACATGTATGTAGTCAAGCTTCCTCTTCTTCTCCACTTGTGTATACATAATGGACAGTTGGCTCGATCTTAATTAAATACCTACTGCATGAAAAGGTTAATTATGATTACTCTGTGCATAGGTACAGTATGTACAAGAGGGAAAGAAATTTCTCTATAGGATTGGTTTCATGGCATTGAACCATTAGTTTATCAGATACAATGATTTACAGCATATATATATATATATATATATATATATATAGAGAGAGAGAGAGAGAGAGAGAGAGAGAGAGAGAGAGAGAGAGAGAGAGAGAAACGTTCCGTTATGCACTAGGCCTCCGTGTGCACTCGGCCTTCCCGCCTTCATATCGACGATCCGAACAGTTCACATTGATCTACACGTCTAAATTAGTCTAAATATATAAAACCAAATAATTTAAAATTCATTTGCCTATCCTTTGAAGTATTACAAAATTGTATGGCTAAAAATTATTGTTTTTTATAGTCACATGATGCTGAAAATCGTTGTCCGGAAAAAGAGCTTGAACAGTAATCTGGCCACACCAATTGTCTATCCAAAATCTTGTGTCTTTCCCGTTTCCCAGTTCACATACTTTATTAACATGGAACATTTCTCTCACTTTTGCCACTCCTTTCCAAAGGTACGATGCTCTTCCAGATTTGCTTCTCCCGCCATATTTGAACCTCTTCCTTTTTCGATAAAGAGCGAATGACTTATACCACCAGTTGTTATTCTTCATGCGCATTTTCCACCACCATTTAACAATAATGCTTATTCATTTCTTTCAAATTCAAAATTCATAATCTCCTGAATTGTTTTCTCTTACACACCCTGCCCCAGTTGATGAGATGAAAGCCTTTACCACTGTAACCCTTATTTTTCCTACTTTAGATTTCTATTGTATTTTCATTGATTGTATCTGGATTCTTTATATTATATAATTTTGCTTTTCTTGGGTCCATTTATTTCTTTAGATCATTCCGTTCTCTTTTCTCCTATTTTTGGCTCATTGCAAATTTTGTTCTTCGTAATTTGAGTTTAAGTTGTTCTACTATATGTTCATTTCATTGTTTTATGCTTGCTCATCTCTTTTTGGAGCCTAAATCTGTATCCTAAACCCACAAACCCGCTACCCAAAATCCCAATTTCTTAATCCCTATAAATAACATTATTAAACCCTAATTATTTATATCACTCTCTCTCCGCCGTTTTCTCTCTCCCCCTTCCATCTCCTTTGTTTCGTTTTCAACTGAACCCAACCGCTCCCTGTGCTCCGATCGCCTCTCCGACCACCACCATCGACCTCTCATCCTCTCCTCGTCGCCCTAGCCGCCCTCGTCACCTCCGACCATCCCCATCGTCATCTCATCCCCCGTCGTCACCCCCCTATTCCCATCGCCATCTACCGAGTCACCTTTGCCGCTATTACCCATCTCCTCGCCACCACCTCGTCTTCGCCCTCTGTGCACCCCCGCATCCACCGCAGTTCTCCTTGTCGTCGTCGTCATCCAATTGAGTGCCTCGCCGTTCCCGTTCCTCTGTTTCGTCGAGGAAAAGAGCAACTGCCAAGCCGCCGTTTTCCCCGTCGTTGCGTCGCTTCCCGATTGCAGCGCCATCGTCGCTGCCTTTGCCGTGGTCGCCGTTGTCGTTGCATTCCGATCGCAGTCGCCGCCATGTTCACCGTCCCCTCTCCCACCTACTCCTGCTCTCTCTCTCTGTCGAGTTGAGGAAGGAGGAGGAACATTGCACTTGGGTGTTTGCTGTGTTGGTATTGGGGATCCGGTACTCACCATTTGGCATTTTGCTTAGGATCCGTTGTGCTTGCTGTTGTGTGCTTTGAGTTGCTGATTAGACTTGGTCTTGCTGTTCGCTGTTTTGTGCGTGACTCGTCCGTGTTTTGGTTCTTCGCCCAGGATTCTAATCCCATTATTCTATTTATTCGAATCTACTAAACAACAGGCAAATCTCTTCTTGAACTAGTATTTTATTTTGTTCAAGATTTCTTTGATCTCTGCAAGTAGATCCAGTCCTTTTCCTTATCATACTGTTATTTGAAATTCCGATAAGTTTATTGAGGGTTTACACGAGCTAACCCGATATACTCTTAACATCGTGCTTACCTCTTTGATCTAAAACCTAGTTCCTATTGTTTCTTGCATATACACATTTACATGAAAAATAACTAGATCCATGTGTTATAGAATTGTTTGGTAAATTGGACATGTTAGATTGATTTGATTTGATGAATTGATTACCATGCCTGTGAAATTGCATCTTAGAACTGAAATTATGCATGTTAAACACCTAAGAACACTTTGATTATTAATTTGCATGAAATATATGGTTGTTGTTGCCTATTCATGTCAAAATAAATTCTGGACTGCTAGTTGTTTCTTTTTTAATCAGATTTTCGACCATGTTTCTGTTATATTTTGAAATAACTTTCTGAACATGAAATTTAGACCTAGATGTCTAGTTTACTACCCTTTTTACGGATTTGAATTCTGATGTGTAATCTGTTAGATATCATCATTTTAGTACAGCTGTGTTAGAATTTCCAGATCCACAAATGCATGCGTATCTTACTGTTTCATAATTTATTTGAGCATGTTAACAGTAAAATAAAAATCAAAAAATAAAACTAGCTGAGACTAGACATGTGTAGGAACTACCCTGAATTTTTATAGATTTAATGATGAGTTTTCTAACCTGAAACAAATAGTTGAACACAATTTACAATATGCTGCTTGAACATAAAATCTAAAAAGAATAGAGTTTCCACCCTAGTTCCTGTAGCTTTCATATGTCGTACATATATTCGCTGGAACCGGCAGAGAGTCTACTTTCTAGAATTTTTGGCAGATCCAGATTTTCTTTTCTGTAGTAGCGGTAACCTGTGTTTTTGTACAGCAAGGTCATGCTGTCTTGATTATGCGATTGTGCTAATTTAATGTGTTTGCTTCATGATTCTTCTGTAACGGATAGAATCAGTCACACCTAACATAATACAACATTGAAACCTTCTTGCATGCTCACATAGAATGAAAATAAAATATTAACAAGTCGGGGTATTATGGGTAGACTTGGTAGTGAACGATTGAAAAATGTACTCGGTAAAGGCCTTCATGCTCGCATGAACACTTAACATGGAAGGAGGAGAAATATTGATTGGAAGGAGAAGTATTGATTCCAAATGATTGATTGTAAATTATTGTTATCAACGTCAAGTACACGATCCGTAAATTCACCATCAGTCTAAAACGTTCATTGTGTGCTTGCGCCGAACCTATGTAATAGGACGCTGTAGTACGTGCACTAGATAGACTAATAAAATGATTAATAACCTGCATTTATCATCTCATGCTTGATTCTGTATAGCACTTGACTTGATATCACTCATTACATGTGTGATTAATTGTAAACCTTTGATATTATTGCCTGCCTTTGCTTTGTTTTTTTACTTTGATCCTGTCCCTTTTCTTTGACATACATGCTTCCTTTATCCTCTGTTTTTCTCTACTTGCTGTCCACGACTTGCTCTGAAGATATTATTTTCTTTCTTTTTTTATCAATATTCACAGGTACCGAAGGACCTGTACCAGAAGGAATTGGTGAGCAACGATTCTAGAGATGGAGTCCAAGATTGCGCTGCTTAATTTATTTATTGCTAGATTATTTCTTTGAACATTGATATGACTTTGTACTTTGTTTTGGGCTTATGTTCCCGGAGTTTGTTTTATCCCAGATGTTGGATTATTATTTAGTGAATTTATTTCATGATTATTTTTGGGTTTATTCATTGTTCATATCTTCTTATGTGGTTGTGTTTGTTATTGCATATTATTGAGTAGTCTGGTACAGCTTATAGGTGGTGTTTACATCATTCGCTGGGCCTACGTTACGTACTCGTATTCTGTATTTTAGGAAACGGGGCGTGACAACCACCCTCAATATCTCCCTTCCACAAAAATCTTCTTCTACTCTGTCAATTCTATTAATGACCTGCTTTAAAAGCTCATAAATTGGCATAATGTACGTTGGTAGACTACTGAGCACCGAGTTGATTAACGTGATTCTACCTCCTAGAGATAAAAACCTCCATTTCCATCCGGCCAATTTCCTTTCAACCTTCTCCACATGTTGCTACATCCGGCCAATTTCCTTTCAACCTTCTCCACCTGTTGCTACCAATCCTCCCTCCTCATAACTCCGAGCCTAACGGCAATACCAAGGTACTTTAAAGGTAATTCTCCAATCTCACATCCAATATAAGTCTTTATATCTGTGATTGGGATGGAAAGGTCATCGCTCAATGGGATGTACAACTCTTACTCAAATTAACTCTTAGTCCTGCCCATGCTTCGAAGCAAAGCATAACAGCTTTTAGTGCGAATAATTCCTCCTTAGCTGCATCAAATAATAGTGTATCGTCTGCATACTGAGGAATTGATATCGAATCAGGTATCTTGTTGATCCTGAAGTCCCTCAATAATGTGCTTTCCTCTTCCATTCTTATTCATTTCTACTAGGCCGTCCGCAACCAGCATAAATAATAAAGAGGACAAAGGGTCCCCTTGTCTGAGACCTCTATTGTAAGTAATTTCTCTACCCGGTTGTCCATTGACCTGCATAAATGATTTGCATCCTCTAAAGCACTTCGTTATCCATGATCTCCATTTCAGATCGAAACCTTTAAGCTCTACGCTTCATCTACACTATCCCATTCAACAGAACCATATGCCTTCTCGAAGTCTAGTTTCAATAGGAAACCATCTGCTTTTTCCTTACATCCTCTAAAGACAATCTCATGAGCTGATGCAATGTCATCCATAATATCTCTCCCTTTGGTGAATCCACTCCGTGACTCCCCCATCACATCGTCCAGGTGTGGTGAAAGTCTATTTGCCAGTACCTTGGTGATAATCTTGAACGATCCGTTGAAAAGGTTAATTGGTCTCAGATCGGTAACTTTTAACACTTCTTGCCTTTTGGGGATTAGTATAACATTTGCGTAATTAAGTAGTTGAATATCTGCTTCCCCTTGATAAAGTCTTTGAATATTTCCATCAAATCAACCTTGATAATATTCCAATATAATTTATAGAAGAAGAGTGGGAAACCGTCAGGTCCGGGAGCTTTATCCTGTCCACGATGATTGATAGCACGAAGAACATCTTCCTCTATGAAGCTTCCTTCAATTCCTTCACTTCCATCTATCCTAGATGAGATCCACATGTCCCCCTTCAAAAAACATGTGTTCACTTTCTTACTTCCAAGTAGTTCCCTATAGTGTTCGTCCATATGTTCTCTCATAATTCCTTGATCTTCACTCCAATCTTCCCCCACAAACATTCCTAATATGTGATTTTGCCTTCTTCTACCATTGGCCACCTTGTGAAAAATTTGGTATTGGCATCTCCTTCTTTAAGCCATTGTACCCTCGAACATTGCCTCTAATATTGTTCTTTCATCTCTTCAATTTTTTCAATCTCTAGTCTATTATTTGTTAGCTCCTCTACTTCGGCGAGCAGAAGATCCCTATCTTCCTCCAAGAGCTCTATCTCTTGTGTTCTCTCTCCTAATTGGACCATCCTTCTTTTCACATTCTCAAAATTTCTGTTTTGCCCAATCCTTTAAATGTTTACGAAGCCACCTAAACTTCATACTCCATTTCCTTGTGGCTCCATATCGTCTATGTAAGAATTCCAAGAATCCTCAATGATCTTGTGAATATTCTTACTAAAATTCCACGTCTTCTCAAAGCGAAACAAAAGCGGTAACAGTTAAAAAAATAGCATGCCAATTTTCAAAAAAATGATATTAGTACATTTCACATTCACTTAGCAGTTTTATGACTTGAGAGGAAAATTGCAAAAAGAAAACATCTTATAACTGATTCTGCTATTGACAATAGCGGCATCAGTATAATCTGCCTCACAAACAAAACTGATGCCGCTCTCTGATTTTCTTTCTCTTCTTCTTCTTTTTCTACTTCATTGATGGAGAGAGAGAGGCCGCAGATTACATTCTCCAAAACAAATCAGACAACGAAGAAATCAGAATACCCTTGTATTAAAATCAGGATCAGTATCAAAGAAATGTATCAAACAAATGGAATTGGAGAATGTAATCTGTTAATCCTTCAAAAGAGCTAGACTGTCTCAATCTTGTATCACAGAGCTTCTCACCTTTTCAATCTTGTTCACCTTCAAAAGATCCACAACAATTTTAGGTGGGAGCCTGTGGCTTGAGAGAGTCCCCCAGTTCACACCAATAGAAGACTCCACAACCAAAACCCATCTCAGAAAGAGTATGAAAACAACTATTGGGAAATGGATTGCTTCCATTTGGGTTCAATATGGGAGCATTGAAGGAGGAAGAAGCAGCAGCAACTAAAACTGAAGTGAATGTAAGTGAGTGCAAAATGTGAATCTTGCTCTCAATAGCGGTATCATGATCATCATCTCTCTCTCTCTCTCTCTCTCTCTCTCTCTCTCCATCAGTGAAGAAGAAGAAAGAAGAAATAAAGAAAGGACTTTTTTTAGGTTTATACTAGGGGTGGTATACTGTACCGTACCGTATCATCATTACTCTTTCATCTACCGTACCGAAATACTTGGTACACAAATTTCTCTACCATTACCGTGCCAAGATTTTGGTACTACCGAGTTCGGTACTACCGGAATATCGGTACGATATTGGTAATACCATGGTACTACCGGACATTAATTAGCTTAAAAAATTAACATTCATATAAATGGCAAAAGAAGGATAAATAAGCTCAACATAAATATATATATGAAGAAGTTTCAACATAAATAATTATATATATATATAAATAATTATATATATATATATATATATATATATATATATATATATATATATATATATATATATATATATATATATATATATATATATATATGAAGAAGTTCCAATAATCAGCCAATGTCAATTCTCAAACAAGACTCAACTAACGATCCATAATTTAGTCTAACATCTGTGTTTCCACAGCCCAATCACCAGCAGTACCAAATAATATAAATTTCTGTTTAACAATGAGGGAAGAAATCATCACAAAACTCCATTGAAATAACTAATATCTTCAGGCATGTTCCTTTCAAAAAGCTCTAGAATTCTCACTCAAAACAAATTAAACACATACAGGAACAGAGAAACACCAGCACGAATAGTATACAGAAATATACAGTTCAACTGATTAACTGGAAACAGATTCACATAAAAAAATTATCCTCACAAACAAACATACATCACCTGATATAGTGATAAAGAATCGACACAAAATTTAAAATCATGGATAAAAAAAAAACATCAACATCGCCTTCTCATCCCCTAAATAGTTAAACCCTCAATAAAAGAATTAGCTAAAGACCTTTTCTGCCCAATCCTTAATCCACCCAGGCCAAACAACAAATCAGGACTGTAGACTTTATTGTTGTACAATTTGAGAGATGTATAAGTTTCAATATAATGTATCTTTATGTATGAAAATTAGTTTCAACATTCTGCAATATGATTGATTCAATATGCTACTCTATTAGATTCAGCATTCTGCAATATGCTTGATTAGATATAATTGAATAGCTTCAGCATATAGAGAAAGAATGACAACAATACCTGAAATTAAGAAGATTCATATATAAAGAATGACAACAGTATTGTTATTTTCCTTTCATAACATTCATGATATTTGATGATTCTTTCATTTCTGTGTATTGTTCTTCTCCTTTTTTTTAAGTATGTATCTCATTTAGAAGATTCATGTAAATAATTCAATTTCAGGATTATGATACAAATATAATACATAAATAAGATTTCACCTATATTAACTCCTAAAAAATACAAAAATTAATTTGATAAATCAAATCAGAAGATCTTTTACATCCTAAATTCCTAATTACTTGTGAATAATAATACCCAAGATCTCAAGAAAACCCAACAAGAACAAGAAGAAGATGGATCTTATATTAATACACCAACTAAACTCTAAAGTTTCCCTAATTAGTCGAAAAATCCTCTAAAAGTACCATACCGATGGGGTCTGAAGAAGGTAGGCGGCGTCGCGACAGCGTGGTGCTTCGGCAACATAATGCGTCGGTCAATTAGTGCGTGTGCCTTAGATTCAAAGAAGAAAAAAAGGAAGAAGGAAAAAATGAAGAATAATTGAAGTAGTAGTATAACTGGGGTGAAAAATTAAAAAAGAAAATAAGAAAAATGGGCATGGACCTAGGTCTCGGCATGGGTTTTTAAATATAAAAATTAAATTAAATATATATCAATTACTTAGTGTGATAGGGTAAAAATGGCCTGAGGCCCAACCAGGGCCCAATACAATTCTCACTCGAAAAGGTAAAAATAGCTATCTAGCTCGGCCCCGAACCACTTCAGGGTCGGCGCCGAACCTCATGTTTGCCCTCACAGTACTGGCCTCCTCGTGCCGACGAGCCTCGGTAGTCCTCGGAGTCCGACCCGTGACAGTGCCACAGGCCGCCCCCCTCTCTGGCGAAGCAGAAGGATGACCTGGCGCAGCCTAGGCCCTCCGATCCCCCCAGAAGAACAGGAGACCCACGATCAGCCACGTCGGCTCCAAATACCACCAAGGGTTTCGCCACGTCAGCCCTATACCACTCCTGGTATTGCTACGTCTGCCCTAAACCCCCTGGGCCTTCTGCCACGTCAGGCCCACGGGCCTTCGGATCCAGACCCGGCCCCCAAAGGGAACCAAACCCGGTTGGGATCCTCTATAAATACTAGACCCACACCCACCTTTTGAGGTGATCAATCTTTTGCCACTTAAATATACCTAGTTATTGCTACTCTCTCACAGAGACTGACTAGATCGTCGGAGGGTCCGCCACCGGGATAAACCCCGGTGTTTCAGGACCGTCTGCAGGTACACAAGACCTCGGATCCGACCCATCAGATCCGAGCCCAGACTTCAACATCATTCCGAGCTCATCGTAGGTTCCAGAAGGTCAACCGAAGATCGGCAGACGAGCAGCATTCTCCTTCAAATACAAATCGAGTCCAAACTCACACCTGGTGCATCCACACGTCTCCCAGAAATAAACCGCATCAGGTTGGCGCCGTCTGGGGGAACTTGCTTCAGAAGCCGATCCGAGCCAGACCCTCAAGGGGCCTCGACAGCCGAATCCTCATGGCCTCCAATGGCGAGGGGGCTGCTTCCTTCGTCAGCCGACGGGACTCGCCCCCGCCAACTGCTAACGCCGGGCCACGCACTTCAAAACACAGGGCTCCCCTTCAGGAATCCCAAAGGAGCGTCACCCAGCCAGTCCGCTCCGACCTACGAGGAATAACCGTCAACCCCCAGATCACCCGCAGCTGGGGAAGGGCCGCTTCCAACCCGGCTCCGAACCATCCAAGACAGATCCCCGGGGATGAATGCCCACGGGGTCGGCGAGGTGATAGGAACCGGGGATTCTCAACCCCGAACCCTAATCCGAGCCGCATCCAGGGTCAGGATCCCGAATCCGAGGGAGCCATTGATACGCCATTTACCCTACACTACATCCACGGGGGGCCAATGGGGGGAGAGTCCGATACTTCCCAGAGAACTTTCATCCAAGAGGTGAACGCTGGTCAGTACAGCCCCTCTCCCGAGCTACAACCGCCGCCAGTCTCCTTCTCAGGAGAGGACCTCGAAGGAGTTCGCCTACCCCACTGCGATGCCCTTGTCGTTAGCCTCCACATGGCCAATTGTGAGGTTCGCCGAATCCTTATCGACAACGGCAGCTCGGTAAATATTCTCTTCCTCAAAACCTTCGAGAGCCTCAGACTATCCAGAGGGAAACTCAAACCAGCCGGACACACGGTGCTCAAATTTTCGGGCGCCCCGGTCGTAGTAGAGGGGATTATTACCCTCGACGTCACTGCTGGATCGGCCCCTGTCAAGAGGATCGAGTCCATGGATTTCAGGGTCATCAACGCCAAGGCGGCCTACAACGCCATCCTTGGCCGGCCCGGACTAAACTCCCTCCAGACGATACCCTCGGCCTACCATCGGGAACTCAAATCTCCCACCCCCCAAGGGGTCGGCATCGTCCGAAGTAGCCACGAAGCAGCGCGGTCGTGCTGCGTAACCGCCGTGGGCGGGGGCGTACTCCCCCTCGACGCCATTGAACTCGAACCTAAGAGAGACGGCCCAGCTCCCGAGCCGGTTGATGAACTAGAGGAAGTCCTATTCAACGCCGAGGATGAATCAAAATGGTTCCGGGTAAGCCGCTCACTCACCGAAGACTTGAGGACAGGCATCATCGCCTGCGTCCGCCGCAACGTTGATCTCTTCGCTTGGAAGCCCTCCGATATGCCCGGGATCTCCGAAGACTTGATCATGCACCGACTGAGCGTCCTCCCTGACTCTAAACCGATCGTCCAAAAGAGGCGCAAAGTCGCCCCGGAGAGGCAACAAATTGTAAAGACAGAGGTGGACAAACTCTTGTCCGCCCGATTCATCCAGGAAGTCAGCTACCCCGAGTGGTTGGCTAATGTCGTCATGGTGAAGAAAGCAACAGGGGGTTGGCGGATCTGCATCGACTTCACGGACCTTAACAAAGCATGTCCGAAAGATTCTTTCCCCCTCCCCCGCATCGACGCTTTAATAGACACAACCTCAGGACATGAGCTACTGTCCTTCATGGACGCGTTCTCGGGGTACAATCAGATCCGGATGTTTCCACCAGACATCTCCAAGACCTCGTTCGTCACCGACCAGGGTCTTTATTGTTACCGCGTTATGCCCTTCGGGCTGAAAAATGCCGGAGCCACGTACCAGCGACTCGTCAATAGAATCTTCGAAGACCTGATCGGCCGCAACGTAGAAGTTTACGTCGACGACATGCTTGTCAAGAGCCGGGCTGGGTCGGACCACGTCGCCGACCTCGAGGAAGCCTTCGGTGTCCTCCGACGCCACAACATGAGGCTCAACCCGGCTAAATGCGTCTTCGGCGTCTCCACGGGAAAGTTCTTAGGATTCATCGTCAGCCAACGCGGCATTGAGGCAAACCCCGAAAAGATACAAGCCATCATTGACATGACCCCACCCCGAAATGTCAAAGAGGTTCAGAGGCTCACAGGTCGGCTGGCGGCAATCGGCCGTTTTCTCTCCAAGTCAGGGGAGAAGTTTCTCCCCTTCTTCAAAGCCTTACGCGGGAAAGGGGGCTTCGAGTGGGGTACCCATCAATAAGAAGCCTTCGAACAGCTGAAACAATACCTCGCCAACCCGCCTCTCCTCAGCAAGCCCGAGCCAGGCGAGCCGCTTTGGCTCTACCTGTCCGCCTCGGACTGCGCCCTCAGCGCCGTCCTCGTCCGAGAGGAGGAGGGAGTTCAAAAACCACTGTACTATGTGAGCAAAGTACTCCTCCCAGCCGAGACGAGATACGCAAAGATAGAGAAGGTGGCCTATGCCCTGGTCATGGCAGCCCGAAAACTTCGACCTTACTTCCAGGCCCACTCCGTCCAAGTACTGACCGACCAGCCACTGAAGACGGTCCTCCACAAACCCGAAAACTCCGGCCGATTAGTCAAATGGTCGATCGAGCTGAGCCAGTTCGACATCAGCTACCATCCGAGGGCGGCCATTAAAGGACAGGCCCTCGCCGAGTTCATAACTGAGTGCACCGTCTCCGAGCAGCCTGACTTCGAAGGGCCGGATCCGACCTGGGAGGTCTTTGTCGACGGCTCGTCATGCGAAACGGGGAGTGGAGCGGGCATCATCCTCCATGGCCCCGACCAATTCCTACTTCAATACTCCCTCCGCCTCAACTTTCCGGCCTCCAACAACGAGGCAGAATACGAGGCCATGATCGCCGGATTGACCCTCGCCCACCGAGCCGGTGCCAAGCAAATCCGGGCCTTTAGCGACTCTCAGCTCGTGATCAATCAGATCACCGGAGAATACGAAGCCCGCGACGAACGAATGATGAGGTATTTGGCGGCAGTCAAACGACTCTTGGCGTCCTTCGACGGCGCCACGGTTATCAGAGTCCCCAGGGAACAGAACGCCCAAGCAGACGCGTTATCCAAACTTGCCTCTTCTTCCTTCGAGGGTCTCGATCGAACGGTGCTCGTCGAGGTCCTCCTAAGGCCAAGCATCAGTGACCCAGAGCCGGAAGCGATGTGTGTGCAAGAGGGGACCAGTCCGGACGACTGGACCACTCCCATCCGAAAATTCTTAAGCAGGGCCGAGCTTCCTGAAGACAGAGCCGAGGCCAGACGAATCAGAATCCGAGCTGAAAGATTCGTCATGATCGATGACATCCTCTTCAAACGCTCGTACACCTTGGCCGACGGCAAGCCATACCTCCGCTGCCTCACCAGCGACGAGGCCAGCTAGGCCCTCAAAGACTTGCACGAAGGGATCGGCGGATGCCACATGGGGAGTAGAACACTTGCTCGAAAGGTCCTGAATCAAGGGTACTATTGGCCCACCATGCTCCAAGACTCGCAAGACTTAGTCAAGAGGTGCGGCCCCTGCCAAAGATTCTCCCCTATCAAAAGGCTTCCTCAAGCCAATCTCCGGTCCCTGGCGAGCCCTACGCCATTCGCCATGTGGGGTATGGACCTTGTGGGGCCCTTCCCCCCAGCGGTAGGGCAAAAGAAATTCCTGATTGTCGCCATCGACTACTTCACCAAGTGGATCGAAGCCGAACCACTATCCAGCATCACCGAGCGCCAAGTGCAACAGTTCCTTTGGAAGAACATCATTTGTCGATTCGGAATCCCTCGAATCCTCGTCACGGACAACGGAACCCAGTTCCAAGGTCAAAACTTCCAAACTTTCTGTGCGGACATCGGCATCCAGCAGCGTTTCTCCGCCATTTGCCACCCTCAGTATAACGGCCAAGCGGAGAACGCGAACAGGCAAATCCTCGACGGCCTCAAAAAGCGCCTGGACAATTCCCCCAAAGGGCTATGGGTCGAGGAACTGCCCAGCGTACTATGGGCGCACCGAACCACCCAGAGGATCCCCACGGGAGAGACGCCGTTCAGTCTGACCTATGGGACGGAGGCAGTCATCCCCGTCGAGGTCGGATTGCCTTCTCCTCGGATCATAGCCTTCGATGAAGATGACAATGCGTCCGGACTGAGGGCCAACCTGGACCTCGTCGCCGAGGTGCGAGAGAAGTCCTCAATCCGAAGGAGCATCTACCAGCAACGAATCGAGAGATTTTACAACAAGAAGGTCCGCCCCACAAACATCCAGGCAGGGGACCTGGTTTTACGAAAGCTATCTGTCTCTGACCCAACCAAGAAGAGAAAACTGGCTCCCAACTGGGAAGGCCCGTACCGCGTAGTCGAGGCTGTACGCCCTGGTACGTACCGCCTGACGGATATGAACGACCGACCCATCAGCCGACCCTGGAACGCCGAGCACCTCATGAAATTCCTGGGTGAGCGAGCCTAGATTCTAGCCTGACTAAAGTAAATTAAATCTTTTGTAAGCATTCATGTGTAAGGGGCCACTTCAACGACCCTCCCTGTCTGGTATAAAAGAAGTCTCTTTTTTGTCAAAAGTTAAAAGCCTCGGCAGCTCCGACCTGGTACCGGGCAATGGGGTCGGCACCTGGGTTCTCACTCAGGTCTCGTCCCCAAGCGTCTCAGTAGGTTCGACCCAGCTCCGGGCCGGGGGGTCTTCCTATCGCCCCGCGTCGATCCCTCACGAATCGGTGGAGCCCAACCTCGCCTCCACCGCCCTTCACCACACCGCTAGCCAGAGCAAAAAAGGAAAAGATTTCTTTATTCATACTCTCTTATTTTGTTCTGGGAAAACAAGCAAAGACCGTTACAGGACCACTCCACTCATCTCAAACTAAAGAAAACCGCTGACTTAGGGCCCCTCGGGTCCGACGGAAGAAGGAATCACCCCGACCGGACGACTTGGAGCTCTCTCTTCGTCCTGACGACCCTTCGGTTCTGCCACAGTCGACGCGCCGGCCATGGAGCTCTGGGCATCAACGGATCGCATGCGTTCCATCAGTAGCAACGCAGAGGGAGCCCCCTCCGCTCGCCGACCCCCCGAGAAGATATCGAGACACCCAGCATAGTCCTGTAGCGGTGTATCTCCATCTCCTTCTCCACTATCACATCACGGAGCAGCTTCTCAGAGGAGGGCCTCTGCACCGAGGAACTCGACATGGTATATCCAAGACCAATGCCCCCGAGCTCCCGATCCGCCATCGCCCTCCTCAGCCGGCTTGCCTCCTCACTTAGAGCTTCAGACTTGTTCCTATAATAATGGAAGGCCGCATCAGTGTCACGAGCCCTCTTTCGATACCGGACCAAAGTGGCCTCTAGGGCCTCGACCTTGCCCCGAAGCCACGCCACGTCGGAACGAAGGGGGTCCGCCTCAGGAGGGGGAGCCGTAACCTACAAGAGAACCAGCCCGCTCAAAACATATAAGCAAGGAGGTTCGGGAATTCTTCGAAGTTGGAACACTTGGCCAGCCAAAAACCCTCTTTTTATAAATTCAATTTCCCCATACAAAAAAATGCGGTGGCCAGTCCGCGGAAGGCAAATACAATCGAGAGAAGGAAAAAGAAGTACAAAAGTATACAGCTTATTTTCCCACCTCAATGTCAGTTGGATCCGCAGGGGGGTCGGCAACCGGATTATCATCGGACCCTTGTTCGCCAGGGGTCTTCGGTGTCCCCTCAATCTCCATATCATACTCGAGGTTGGACAGGTCGATAGTCGGATAGAAGTGCCTCACATGGCTGAGGGCCTTTGCATAACTGCTATCCTGGGCTTTGATCACCAGGAGCTGACACGACTCTGTCACCTCTTTCTTCTCCTTCTCCGACCTCTTCTCCTGAGCCACCCTCGCCTTCGCCCATTCCTCCTCCTTGTCGAAGGCCACTTTCATCTCTGCCTCCTTCTTACGAGAGCCTTCGAGCTCTCCCTTCAATTCCGTCACCTCCTGCTCGGCCTTGTCAGCCCGGTCTCGCTCTCGCTGCAACGCCGCCTCATAGAGGCCCCTCACATGGGCCCCCTGCACGGTCGCCTGCCACAGCCGGACACTACTAAGAAATCCTTCTTAGCAACATAATCTGAAAGCAAGGGGGCTCGATTGACTTACCAGCACAGTGGCCTGCGCAAGACGCACGTACGCCTCGTCCAGGGTCTGGGCCTTCATATCCGAACGGTCCCGAGGGGTCGCCAGCTTATCTGCAACCTCCACGGCCTGGCGCCCCCGGACCAGGCAATCACCCTCGCGGATAGACCAATCCGGCGCCCACCGTCGCCGAAGTCTCTCCTCTAGTCCGGGATCCACCAGGGGACCCTTCCCCTTATCAAGGTCGGCGGCCCTACCCTGATCCAAGCCCCCCTGGACCACCGCGTCCCCGCCTGTCTCTAAGCGGGTCCTTTTCACCCTCGGCTGAATTGGGGCCTCGGAGACCACCTGGGACAACTCGGTCGTCTTCGCCACGTCCCCCTTCTTCTTCTCGGCCTTCGTCTTCTTCATAGCGAGCCTCAGCGCCTTAATCGATTCTTCATCCATATCTGCAAAAAGATCCATTAAGAACAATGAGCAAGAAAGTACAAGAAGAGCGAGAGGAAAGAAACAACCACGTACGAGGCACGGCCGGGCTCGGGCTCAGTCCGACGCTCGCCAGATGGGCCTCCGTCACCTTCCCCCAATTGATGCTATACGACAGACGGAGGCGCTCAACGAATCTCCACTCCTCCGCCGTTAGGTCCCCTGGTCCCGGTGCTTCGTAACTCGGCTTAGAATGGTTCCACTGAGTGGGGATACACCAAGGATCCTCACTCCGGATCACCAGATATTTCTTCTTCCAAAACTTGATGGAATCCGGATGACCGTGGACAACCTTCGCCTTACCTCGGGGCGAAATATAGTATACTCCCTCTGCCGATGAGCCGATCATCAACATCGCTCGGAACACGCTTAGCCGCAGGGGTACCCTCTGCTCCTCGCACAACAGCACGAAGCAGATGATCTGCTTCCAGGAGTTCGGCCCAAACTGCATCGGCGCCAGGGACGACCAATTTAGCACCTCCCGAACGAAGGGATGGATGGGCAGCCTCAGGCCGGAGATAAAGGCGTCCACAGGGAAGATACAATACCTATCCGGCAGGGGGTCGGTCGGCCGAAGAGTAGAGTTCGGCAGCATGAGCTCATAGCCGGACCCTATGTAGTATGCCAACTGCAGAGCCACCAAGTCGCCTGCCTCCAGAACGGTCGGAGATGCGTCCACCTTCAACCTCTTCCGACTTGGCAACAACGGCTGGACCCCCAAGGACTCCTCATCTGAGAGATCGTCGGGGTAGCGGCGGAAAGACTGGGGTTGTGCGGACGACCCTATCACTAAGTCACTTGGGCCGCCAATCCTCGATCCCTTCTTCTTCGGAGCCCTCCTCTTCTTGGCCCGTTCCGGCGAGGGTGTAGACAAACGCCCCAGAACGGGCGGATTCCAAGGCCCTGCGGTACCGTCCCCCTCGGAACCACCCTCCTCTCCGGCGGCCAACCCTAGGATCCGGACTTCGTCTGAACTACCGCCCCCCTCCTCAGAGTCGCTACTATCCACCACGAAATGCCTCCGAGAACGCAATGGCTTCACATTGTGTACAACCTCCTCCTCGCCCACCGGCTCCTCCCCCGGAGTCGGTTTCAAGACAGGCTTCACTCCCCCCCCAGATGTCGACGCCGACGAACCGGACTGAGCCCTGTCCATCTGTGCCTAAGCTAAAAAGGGTTACCAACTAACCTGGGGTCACCTCGGAAGAACGATCCTGCTGCAGGAAGCTGAAGGGACGAACACCGAAGAGTTGAAAGGTTTTTTGAAAAATAAAGGGCAAGAAAGAAATGGGCGATGGGAGGAGGGGGGAGAACATTTATAGAGGATAGGGACGACTCCTCGATTTTTGCAGTCACTATTCACCGATTGACGTGCAACTGCCACCTGGAAAATCCCGCCACGTCCTCGAAACGTGTGCTGCTGACGTCACCCAGTGCCAGGCTGGCCGCTCGGTACGGGGGTAGGTTCGGTCGAAATAACGACTCGCCTTCACGGGCATCAGGGTACTCTTCTTCGACAGATCCACCGGCTCGCCATCACCCTTACCGACTCGTAATTCCTCCTCATCTAGAGGTTCGGCCTGGTACCAGGGTACTCTTCTTCGGAAGATCCACCGGCTCGCCATCACCCTTACCAACCCGTAATCCCTCTTCATCTCGAGGTTAGGTCTGGCACCAGGGTACTCTTCTCAGGAAGAAACAACGGCTCGCTTTCACCCTTACCGACCCATAATACCCTCGCCAGCTCGAGGTCCGGTCTGGCACCAGGGTACTCTTCTTCGGAAGATCCACCGGCTCGCCATCACCCTTACCAACCCGTAATCCCTCCTCGTCTCGAGGTTCGGTCTGGCACCAAGGTACTCTTCTCAGGAAGAAACAACGGCTCGCCTTCACCCTTACCGACCCATAATCCCTCGCCAGCTCGAGGTCCGGTCTGGCACCCGGGTACTCTTCTTCGGAAGATTCACCAGCGGGCCATCACCCTTACCAGCCCATAATTCCCCCTCGTCTCGAGGTTCGGTCTGGCACCAGGGTACTCTTCTCAGGAAGAAACAACGGCTCGCCATCACCCTTGTCGACGCATAAATCCTCGTCCTCTCGAGGTTCTGTCTGGCACCAGGGTACTCTTCTCCGAAAGATACAACGGATCGCCATCGCCTTCACCTACCCATAAACCCTCGACAAGCTCGAGGTCCGGTCAAAGCCTCAGGACAACCCCACCAAGGAGGCCCTGTGAGTCGCCCTCCCATTTTTTTCCATAACCATGAACACTCCTCCAAGGCTTGCTCCCGCACCCCCACAGGAGTGGGGGGCTTGTGTGATAGAGTAAAAATGGCCTGAGGCCCAACCAGGGCCCAATACAATTCTCACTCGAAAAGGTAAAAATAGCTATCTAGCTCGGCCCCGAACCACTTCAGGGTCGGCGCCGAACCTCATGTTTGCCCTCACAGTACTGGCCTCCTCGTGCCGACGAGCCTCTGTAGTCCTCGGAGTCCGACCCGTGACAGTGCCACAGGCTGCCCCCCTCTCTGGCGAAGCAGAAGGATGACCTGGCGCAGCCTAGGCCCTCCGATCCCCCCAGAAGAACAGGAGACCCACGATCAGCCACGTCGGCTCCAAATACCACCAAGGGTTTTGCCACGTCAGCCCTATACCACTCCTGGTATTGCTACGTCTGCCCTAAACTCCCTGGGCCTTCTGCCACGTCAGGCCCACGGGCCTTCGGATCCAGACCCGGCCCCCAAAGGGAACCAAACCCGGTTGGGATCCTCTATAAATACTAGACCCACACCCACCTTTTGAGGTGATCAATCTTTTGCCACTTAAATATACCTAGTTATTGCTACTCTCTCACAGAGACTGACTAGATCGTCGGAGGGTCCGCCACCGGGATAAACCCCGGTGTTTCAGGACCGTCTGCAGGTACACAAGACCTCGGATCCGACCCATCAGATCCGAGCCCAGACTTCAACATCATTCCGAGCTCATCGTAGGTTCCAGAAGGTCAACCGAAGATCGGCAGACGAGCAGCATTCTCCTTCAAATACAAATCGAGTCCGAACTCACACCTGGTGCATCCACACGTCTCCCAGAAATAAACCGCATCACTTAGTATGGTACGATATACCATGGTATCAGTATTGAGTACCAGTACCATACCAAAATACCGAGATTTCGGTATGGTACAATACCGAGATTTCGGTATGGTATTACCAAGATTTCGGTAATATATGGTATGGTAACGGTATGGTACGGTATGGTACGGTAATATGGTATTTTTTGACACCCCTAGTTTATACTGCAATAGCGGCATCAGTTATAATGATGTCATTATTGAAAATAACGACATTAGTCATAAGATGTTTTCTTTTGCAATTTTTCTCTCAAGTCATAGAGCTGCTACGTGAATACGAAATATACTGTTGCCGTTATTCCTAATAACGGCAACAATTTTTTTTTTTTACATGTGTCATTGAAAAGAATGACATAGAATTAACCTATGCAAAATTTTCCAAGATCGTGTAGGCTAACGTGTCCAAAACTGAATTAGTTGGGTAAATATTTTCGAAAGTGGGTCAGTTTGATCAATATTTTCAAAAGTGGGTCAGTAAAAACATTCTCCAATGGTAATATAAGAATTTAAGCATAAAACCCCTGAACCTTTTCCAAGGAGAAATTATTTCCGTACATACCCACTTTTCGAAAATATTCACCAAATTGACCCACTTTCTAAAATATTTACCCAACTGACCTAGTTTTGGACACGTCAGCATAATATGTTTCTGAAAAAAACGACATATGTTAATTCCATGTCGTTCTTCTAAAAGAGGAATTAATTTAAATTTTTTTAGCATGCCGCTGTTTAGAAAAACGGCATCAGTTTTCTTATATAAGTGTGAATTTTCTGACATGAAAAAATTTCAAGTGCTGAAATAACTTATAAATGATGACATTATCCTCAAGAAAGGCATACGCATTACCGATTCCGTTATTGGAGATAACGATATCAGTTATAATACTCATTAAACTCTTTGCCTCCACAGTCGTTATTCTAAATAACGGTATGAGATAATTGTTGCCATTTTCAGAAATAGTGGAAACAGTTTACAGAAATAGATTAGCCAAGTATAAGTAATAAAATGAACTGTTGCTGTTGTTCCAAGCTGATGTTGCTATCCCTAACAACGTTGTGGGACAGTTGGGGGCGACGACAGCTCTCATTGCAAGGTGGCGGTCATAGTCAACGGTGGTCAAGCTAGGGGATGAGAACGATGTCTCAATTTGGACATGTTCATGTCAGATTGATGGGTGTCGGCGGTTTCTCTCGTGTTAAGGAGCTTGAATTTGATATTTGTGTCATTGCTGGGGGCGACGGCAGTTGTGGTTGTGAATGACGACGATGATAAATGGTGTACAAGCTAAGGAATTAGAGAGAATGAGCTCAAAGTTTAACCTATTAAGGTTAGATTGGGTTGGCACGGGAAACTTGTTTTGGCAATGTCAATCAACCAATATGATTAAATTTAGTTATATTATTTATTTTTTATTTTTTTATTTTTTTTTGTTTTTTTTGTTTTTTTTGGAGATAAAAGTGACCGAAGTCAATGATTTCATTAATGAAAGATTTACGAAATGTAGAGTACCAAAAATTAAAGATCCAGTCTAATCCATACCACTATATCTCCAGCATAACCCGCACACTGCGAGAAGGGAGATGACTGCCTTCAACCCACACTCAGCTACTCCTCCCTCTCCATATGAAGCATCTTCCTCGCCCCTGCTTGACCTTCCCAAGCATCTATCAGAACTAGAATTTTATGCAACATCATATGAAAAGAGCATTTAATGTTATATATGAAAGCAAGCATCGTTTCTATCTAGTCACAGGATCCTCACAATAGCCGCTACTGTAATATCCCAGGATAATCTATATTCTTTCTTAATGTTTCTCGATCTCTATATCCCCCATATATGCCCAATATAGTGTTGGAAATATTTTTGGATATTTTCCGGGCCGAATTCCGGTGGGCTCTGGCCACCGGCGGCACCGAAAAGTGATCAGATTACATTCCCCTCGTCGAGTACTATTCCGTAATGTACTCATTTGCCAAAAATGGTTTTCATATGAATGAGAAATGTAGGTCCAAAGTTGGGTACTCGAAATGTACTAACTTGGAAATTTGGAATGGATAGTCCCATATCGGAAGATGGGAAAGATTTCTCTAGTATATAAGCTAAAGAAATCTAAAGGGCGTAGCCCTGGGGTTACCACTAACGTGTAGCGGAGAGAGGACCTAGCCAAAATTACAAACACACACGCACGCGCGCGCCAGGCCCAGCCCGGCCCCGGCTTGGCTTGGCCTGTATATTTTTTTTGCCCCGCTCCAGAAATTTCCCTTGTTTAGTGTTAAGGCTTTTCAATTTCGGTAAATGGTACCATTACTCTGTAACAGCAAAGTAATGGCTCATCGGTTACGTCTTTTGAACCATTACTCTGCTGTTACAGAGTAATGGACCCTTCAGTTGCTCCTCTTCTCATATAAGACCAGTGATTTTCGTCTGCCAATAAACAAAGTTTTTTATCTCCTTCTTCTTCTTCCTCTGAGTCAAAGTCTGAGAGTACAACACAGCTACTGGTTCGCTGAGATCTCTGAAGCTATGGTGCTGCTCTTCAGGGAAAGGTAATACAGTTGTATCCTGGGAGGCAATTCGGCAACCACCGTCACACTACGGGGCGAATTTTGCTTTAAGGACAAAGATCTTAATCTCGACTCTATATTGAAGTGTCTGGTTTGTTCTTTTATTTCCTGTAATTGTATTTCTTCACAAACATTGTTATCAGTTTCCTATTTTATGAAATTCTAGTTGATGTGTCTAATTTATATACAAATATTTGTACTCATTTACCTATTAAAATGGCTTGTTTTCGCTGATATTGTCTATAATTCATCATATTTCTATAAGATTTCATTTAATTAATAATTTTTGAAGAAATAATATTTTTCATGCAAAAAGTAAAGAATTGTGGAAAAAATCAACAAACAAAGTAAAATAATTGATTTATCGATTTTATTGTTTTGTTGAGTTAAAAGTGAGACAAATATTGTTTAAAAGGATTTTTATACGCTAATAAGATTTATAATTAGTTTAGTTCATTTTAAACTAATTAATTTCATTTTATTTAAAAATCCTAATTTCTAGTATTATTTTGTGTATGCAGAAGCACGTGGTGGGCATAGAAGGAAGAAAAGAAAGAAGGAGAAATAAATAAAATTCTGGATCAAATACGGAAGGAAATAAAGGAAAAGAGTGGGGTTTTATGCAAAAGTGCAAACCCTAATGGTCCTCTCCGTTCTCTATATATACAAACCAAAGAGAGGGTACAAATCAGGAGGTGACGGCTACAACTAAAGGGAAAAAAAATATATAATAAAAAAAACAGAGAGAGAGATTCCTCTCAATCTCTCTCTCACTGTTTTGACGCACAGCACACGAACAGAAGAGGGCGTGTGGGTCACGCGCTACCAGACGACAGCTGGCGTGGACAAACGACAAGACCCTGACGGCTGACGTGGCTCGGCGGGACCCAGGCTGACGTGGACGGCTCCTTCTTCATCTACTGCGAGCATTCGAAGTGCACGTGCTGACGACGTGGGTGACAGCTTCTGACTCGGCGCGGGTTCCAAAGCAGTGTTGACGTGGCGCCTCCGGTTTTGGGACACGCGGCCCGACAATGGCAGTGTGACAGACTGATGCGTTGATGTGACGGCGCGTGACAGCAACACTTTTGGCTCTGACTTTTGAGACAGAAAAGGGGTTTGAATTAAATTTTATATTCTTTTGTATCTTTTCTTCTCTATATTTTTTGATGCAATCCCAAACAAATATGAACTGAATTTATTGTTCTAGAAGCTAAGATGTAGCCGAGTTTTGTAGAACACAATTTTTAATTCCTTATTATTACTCTATTTTTTCTGATTGTGTTTTAATTTTTATTATTTATGCGTACAACATGGTGGATAGACATTTGTATAATTTTTCAAATCATAAAGAGACCGAACAGGTGATTTGTGATTAATAAAAATTAAGACCGTATATTGGAGGACGTGACCGTTAAGAAATCCAATTTCTCAATTAATAATTTGATGGATAGGCGAAGAATTAGTTGAGAATAATTTTTAGACTACGTGGATAGAGTGGTTAATATCTTTAGGATTTTGGTCGACAATTTGGAAAAATAATATCTTTAATTTATAAGGAATTATAATTTGTGTGTGTGATAAACGAGGTGAACCAAGGGCCCTAGAATAAATTTTATCCTTAACAAAGTACAAGAGCTTCATAGTTTAACAGCCCTCTCCCTCTTCACCAATTTAGTTAGATTTAGTTAAATTAATTTAATTTAGTTATTTTATCCTTAATTAAATTCGATTTTCCAAATAGTGATTCATCTAGCAATATCGGTACTCAGTAAAATATCTAGTCCCTGTGGGTTCGACACTCTACTCACCTATCTATATTACTTATGCGATTTTGTACACTTGCAAATTCAACATCAAGTTTTTGGCGCCGTTGCCGGGGACTAGTTATTCTTTTATTTATATTGAAAATTGCTAGATTATTGCTAATTTGGATTTTTTTTGTAATTATTTTTCTTTTATTATTATTTTACATCTTTATTTTCTTTTGACTAACTTTTTCTTTTATTTATTTTTCTTATTTTATTTTTTTAGTTTTTCTATTTTTTTTTCTTTTTTGATACTGATATTTCAGGACATACACGTACATTATCATGGGGAACGATGAGAACAGGCCTTTGAGAGACTATGCTATGCCCTCAATTTATGAATCAAGCTTAAAGAAGCCGGTTATTGAAGTTGACGATTTTGAGATTGAACCGGAGATGATTCTATTGATTCAACAGACTGTTCAATTTTGGGGACTACCACACGAGGATCCTTACGCTCACATTGCAGATTTTTTAGAAATTTGTGACACTTTCAAGCACAACGGTATATCAGACGATGCAATTAGACTGAGACTCTTTTCTTTTTTCCTACGAGATAAGGCAAAGGTTTGGCTACATTATCTACCACCCGGTAGTATTACTACTTGGGAGGGACTTGCACAAAAGTTTCTAGCCAAGTATTTTCCACCAGCAAAAACCGCAAGGCTAAGAAATGACATTTGCACATTTACTCAATTTGAGACCGAGTCTTTGTATGATGCATGGGAAAGGTTTAAAGAGTTATTGAGAAAGTGTCATAATCATGAACTACCGAAATGGCTGCAAATACAAACATTCTATAATGGTTTGGGAGTTACACATAGATCTATCGTTGACGCAGCAGCTGGTGGTGCACTGATGAGCAAAACTTACACAACATCCTATGATCTTTTAGAGGAGATGGCATCAAATCATTACCAGTGGTCTTCAGAGAGAGCAATGCCAAGAAAAGTGGCTGAAATTTTTGAACTTGATCCTTTTTCTACTTTAAATACAAAAAATGATATTTTATCTAAACAAGTAGAAAATATGAATTTTAATGCTATTCAATCTAATATGATTTGTGATCTTTGTGCAGGAAATCATGCAAGTTCAGATTGTCAAGTGGGGAACCCTTTTGCTCCATCAAATACCGAACATGAAAAGTTTGTGTCAAACTTTCAAATGCAAAATAATCATTACGCAAACACATACAATCAAGAATGGAGAAACACCCCAAATTGTCCATGGAACAACAATCAAGGAGCAGTTGTACCACCTCAAAATTTTCCACATCAAGAAAAGAAGCCGACGCTTGAAGATATGTTTGAGCATTACATGCAAAGGGCAGAACAATACATTCAAAAGACAGATTTGGAAATTCAAAATGTTGCAAATTCAACTTTGGCTTCCATTCACAATCTTGAGGTACAAATTAGTCAAATTTCAAATATTCTTAATGACAAAACTGCAGGAACATTACCAAGCAACACAGTTGTCAACCTCACGGAAGATTTCAAGGCAATAACACTAAGCAGCGGGAGGAAAATTGAACAACCACAAGAAGAAAATGGCGAACAGAATGTGGTTGAAAAGCAAAGTGAGATTGAACAAATTGTGGAGGAACAAATTCAGCATGAGCAAGTAACTTTTGATGTTTTTAATTCCATAAATTTTCCTCCTGAAGAACAGTCATCTATTCAAGTAAGTAAAACTGATTTAATTGTGGGCGAGAAACATAAGGCAAAATTTGAAAAATCATCAATCGAAGTATGTCCAACAAATTCAATAAATTTTGAAAAAGAAAATATTGTTGAACATGTTATGTATTTGGATGCTGAACCTTCTATTTATTCATTTTTGCAGCATAAATTCAAAGAGGTGGGGGAATCAAAGACATCATCATCTAAAAGGAAACGCCTCAAATTGGAACTTGAACCTAATCCACACAAGAAGAGAAAAATTAGAAAGGATGTTTTAATGTTGTTGGATCTCGACGTTACTTAACCATCTCACCCCCATGTCTGGCTGAAGACTTAAAACTTAGCGCTTCTTAGGAGGCAACCCATATTTTCTTTTATTGCATTTAGTTTTGATTTACCTTTTAGTTTATTTTATTTTAATTTTTGATTTTATTTTGTAGGATTGCATAAATTTTGAAAGTCGCCGGGCGGAGCTGTTTTAAACACCTGCATTGATGGCTATTTTTGAGCAGTATGGAGTCAGAATATGGAAAAGTGATTCAAAGAGACGTTGTAGACAATTGTCTTAGCTTTCCAGCAAAAAAAAATTCAGCCCATTTCGATATCTACAGCTCCAGATATCGCCAAAATACTGAACACTGCGCGTGCAGAAATTTAAAGACGAATTAGGGGAGATATTCTAAACTTTTTGAATTCTTTTTGTTTTTCTTTTTCTTTCCCATTGAGGACAATGTGATATTCAAGTTTAGGGGGAAGGTTTACAAATTTATTTTTATTTTTATTATTTTAGAAAAGAAAAACAAAAATTATAAAAGAGATTTCAATTAAGCTCACCATTACACTTTTGAGTTCTTTATTGAGATGAGCATTGAAATAAATTTTTTTGGTATAAACAAATTTTTTTTATAAAGCAATATTAAGCATACTTATTTACTTTAGAATTATTGAGTTTCAAAATTCCTTACAAAATTGTGTGAGTCATGCTATTATACATAAAAGACAAATGTGATGCTTTTTCTTGTGATTATCTCCTTCGATCTCGTCCTAAATGGAGTTTAAGTAAATAGAGTAATAATGAAAAAAAATAAAATAATAAAAAAATGAAAAAATATTGAATAAAGTCAATCTACTCCAATATTTTGAGTTGCTTAGTAACTAGGGGTATTCATCACAAATGTTTACTTTTACGTAAAACGGCAACTTGAAATATGAGTATGCAAAGCACTTTAAGTTTGTGACTTGTTGAGTAACCGGGTGAATTCATCACAAATGATTTGCATTCGCGTAAAAAGGCAAGTGACAACTTAAAGAAGGGACTTTTAAAAAAAAAAAAAAAAAAACTCTAATTTGCTACTCGTTTTGTAGTAGAGAGAAGGGATAATCACAGATTGAGTTGTTGCATAATATAATTACATTAATTGCATGACAAATGCGATTGGATTGGGAGTTATGAATAAATAATTGCACTGGAGAAAATGGGTATGCTTAGGTTGACTTTATTTGCAATTGTTTATATTTTTAATTGAAATTTTGATGCTTGCATGATAAGATCTTTTAGTGTGATGGGTTGAGTCTACTATTATTATTCCCTTGTTTATTATTCTACTTTTTGCTCAAGGACAAGCAAAATCTTAAGTTTGGGGGTATTTGATGTGTCTAATTTATATACAAATATTTGTACTCATTTACCTATTAAAATGGCTTGTTTTTGCTGATATTGTCTATAATTCATCATATTTCTATAAGATTTCATTTAATTAATAATTTTTGAAGAAATAATATTTTTGATGCAAAAAGTAAAGAATTGTGGAAAAAATCAACAAACAAAGTAAAATAATTGATTTATCGATTTTATTGTTTTATTGAGTTAAAAGTGAGACAAATATTGTTTAAAAGGATTTTTATACGCTAATAAGATTTATAGTTAGTTTAGTTCATTTTAAACTAATTAATTTTATTTTATTTAAAAATCCTAATTTCTGGTATTATTTTGTGTATGCAGAAGCACGTGGTGGGCATAGAAGGAAGAAAAGAAAGAAGGAGAAATAAATAAAATCCTGGATCAAATACGGAAGGAAATAAAGGAAAAGAGTGGGGTTTTCTGCAAAAGTGCAAACCCTAATGGTCCTCTCCATTCTCTATATATACAAACCAAAGAGAGGGTACAAATCAGGAGGTGACGGCTACAACTAAAGGAAAAATATATATATAATAAAAAAAACAGAGAGAGAGATTCCTCTCAATCTCTCTCTCTCTCTGTTTTGACGCACAGCACACGAACAGAAGAGGACGTGTGGGTCACGCGCTACCAGACGACAGCCGGCGTGGACAAACGACAAGACCCTGACGGCTGACGTGGCTCGGCGGGACCCAGGCTGACGTGGACGGCTCCTTCTTCATCTACTGCGAGCATTCGAAGTGCACGTGCTGACGACGTGGGTGACAGCTTCTGACTCGGCGCGGGTTCCAAAGCAGTGTTGACGTGGCGCCTCCGGTTTTGGGACACGCGGCCCGACAATGGCAGTGTGACAGACTGATGCGTTGATGTGACGGCGCGTGACAGCAACACTTTTGGCTCTGACTTTTGAGACAGAAAAGGGGTTTGAATTAAATTTTATATTCTTTTGTATCTTTTCTTCTCTATATTTTTTGATGCAATCCCAAACAAATATGAACTGAATTTATTGTTCTAGAGGCTAAGATGTAGCCGAGTTTTGTAGAACACAATTTTTACTTCCTTATTATTACTCTATTTTTTCTGATTGTGTTTTAATTTTTATTATTTATGCGTACAACATGGTGGATAGACATTTGTATGATTTTCAAATCATAAAGAGACCGAACAGTTGATTTGTGATTAATAAAAATTAAGACCGTATATTGGAGGACGTGACCGTTAAGAAATCCAATTTCTCAATTAATAATTTGATGGATAGGCGAAGAATTAGTTGAAAATAATTTTTAGACTACGTAGATAGAGTGGTTAATATCTTTAGAATTTTGGTCGACAATTTGAAAAAATAATATCTTTAATTTATAAGGAATTATAATTTGTGTGTGTGATAAACGAGGTGAACCAAGAGCCCTAGAACAAATTTTATCCTTAACAAAGTACAAGAGCTTCATAGTTTAACAGCCCTCTCCCTCTTCACCAATTTAGTTAGATTTAGTTAGATTAATTTAATTTAGTTATTTTATCCTTAATTAAATTCGATTTTCCAAATAGTGATTCATCTAGCAATATCGGTACTCAGTAAAATATCTAGTCCATGTGGGTTCGACACTCTACTCACCTATCTATATTACTTGTGCGATTTTGTACACTTGCAAATTCAACATCACTAGTTCTAACACTCTTAAAGCAAAATTTTCCTCTATTCTAACAGTTTTTGTGAAGATTATTTACAGGTACTGTTATCATTTCGGAAAAACAAATAACTAACAGTTCTATTTCAACTGTTTCAGAAAATGGAAAAAACACAAAACAAAAAATGTCAGTGGACTTATCAGTGCATAAATACCAGTACCCAAAATGTGACTGCACAATCGATTGCGGCAAAAATGGTCATTCTACCCGCACATATAACTGTGGGAGAAAAACCAAAAAAGTTCAATAGAACTGGATTCAAGAAGTGGCTAGGGAAGATGCAGTTCTACCTGACCACCTTAAAAGTGGATAGGTTTCTCACTGAAATTGCCCCTATACTGGCACCTATGGATGTGCACTCCGTTGCTGCGGTTGATGCATGGACTCAGGGTGATTATTTCTGCAGAAACTACATCCTGAACGGCTTGGTAGACCCGCTCTAAAATGTCTACTGTGTCTTCAAGACTTCCAAACTTCTGTGGGGGTCTTTGAAGAAGAAGTACAAACAAAAGACGCCGGCTCCAAAAAGTTTGCAGTTGGCAAATTTCTGGACTACAAGAAGGTTGACTCCAAGACAGTTGTGAGTCAAATTCAGGAACTGCAAGTGATAATGCATGAAATCACTACAGAGAACATGATACTGTGTGAACCATTCCAGGTTGCAACGTTCATTGGGAAGCTTCCACCTGAATGGAAGGACTTCAAGAACTACCTCAAGCACAAGCAAAAGGAGATGTCTCTTAAAGACCTGATTGCCAGGTTGCGAAATGAAGAGGAGAATCGCAAGGCTGACAGGTCTTATGGAAATCATTCCATAGAAAAGGCCAACATGGTGGAGCATGAATAGAATGGCAAAAAGTGGAAGTTCTTGCCACAATCTTCGAACAAAAAACCTACCGCAAAGAGGTTTGCTAGAAAATGCCACAAGTGTGGTAAGCTGGGGCACACAATCTCTGACTGCCGCAGCAAGGATAACAACCGCACTGGAACTGGACATGCCAAAAGGAATGAGAAATCCCATGCACACAGAGCTGAGAACTTGTCCATTGGTCTCTCTAACTTGAACCTCTGTTCTGTCGTATTGGAGGTAAATCTGGTGGGGAGCAATCCTCATGAGTGGTGGTACGATACTGGGGCCACCAAGCACATCTGCTCGGACAAAGAGATGTTCACCTCATACCAGAAATACAACAAGGATGAACAGTTGTTCATGGGTAATTCTTCCACATCCAAGATTGAAGGAACAGGGAAGATAGTACTAAGATGACTTCAGGCAAGGAACTAACCCTAACCAATGTGTTGCACGTTCCAGATATTAGAAAGAACTTGGTCTCGGGATCTTTGCTAAGCAAGAATGGATTTAGGGTCGTTCTTGCTTCTGATAATTTTGTACTTTCAAAGAATGGGGAGTACTTGGGAAAAGGGTATGTAAAGGATGGACTATTCAAATTCAATATAATGACAGACATCCCAAAATATGTTGTTCCTGTTGTTCCCAAAATTAATGAAATTAATCTTGTTGCTTATGTTGTTGTGTCGTCTTCTGTTTGGCATGAAAGACTAGGCCATGTTAATTTCAATTCTCTGCATAGATTAATTAATATGAATTTATTACCAAAATTTAAGCTAGACAACTACACAAAATGTGAAGTTTTGCACAGAAGCCAAACTCACTAAAACTCCATCTCGATCTGTAGAAAGAAACACTGAAACTCTAAGTCTAATTCACACGGATCTAGGTGATTTAAAATACGTGCAGACCAGAGGCGGTAAAAAGTATTTTGTGACATTCATAAACGATTACACAAAATTCTGTTATATATACTTGTTACATAGCAAAAATGAGACCTTGGATAAATTCAAGAAATATAAGCTTGAGGTTGAGAATCAACTTGGCAAAATGATTAAAATCGTTAGAAGTGATAGAGGAGGAGAATATGATACACCATTTAATATGTCCTGCTCTGAACATGGAATAGTTCATCAGACAACTGCTCCTTACTCACCTGAATTAAACGGTACTGCCGAGCGCAAGAACCGAACTCTAAAGGAGATGATAAATGCCTTGTTGTTGAATTCTGGGTTACTCCAAAATATGTGGGGGGAAGCGTTGCTGACTACCAACTATATTCTCAATAAAATATCTCATAAGAAAACTGGCAAGACACCATACGAACTATGGAAAGGTAATGTACCGTCGTATAAATATCTCAAAGTGTGGGGGTGTTTAGCAAAAGTGGCAGTACCTAATCCAAAACAGGTCACAATAGAACCTAAGACCATTGATTGCATATTCATAGGCTATGCACACAACAGTAGTGCATATCGGTTCTTAGTATATAAATCAGATATACCGGACATCCATGTGAATACAATAATGGAATCAACGAATGCTTCCTTCTTTGAACACGTGTTTCCATGCAAGGATGCTCTGTATCCCAAACGTGCACGTGAGTAAGGAAATTCAAGCACTTCGGTTGATGAACTAGGACATGATAATGAAGAACCTAGACAAAGTAAATGGGCTAGAACATCAAAGTCATTTGGTCCTGACTTTGTAACGGCCTTTCTGTTAGAGAATGAGCACAGAACATTCAAGGAAGCAATGTCTACGCCTGATGCTCCTATGTGAAAGGAAACAATCAAAAGTGAAATAGACTCCATTATGCAAAATAATACATGGGAGCTGGTCGATTTGCCTTCTGGGTGTAAAGCTTTAGGAAGCAAATGGATTTTCAAGCAAAAATTGAAACCAGATGGTTCAATAGAGAAACATAAGGCGAGACTTGTGGTACAAGGATTTAGGCAAAAGGAAGGCTTAGACTTCTTTGATACTTATTCTCCGGTCACAAGAATAACTTCAATAAGAATGCTGATAGCTATTGCAGCTCTACATAACCTCGAAATACATCAAATGGATGTCAAAACTGCATTTCTAAATGGGGATTTAGAAGAAGAAATATACATAAAACAACCTGAGGGTTACGTAGTTCCTGGACAGGAAAACAAGGGTGCATGCTTGTAAAATTCTTGTACGGACTGAAACAAGCTCCAAAGCAGGGCATGCAAAATTTGACAATGTTATTATGTCAAATGGTTTCAAAATAAATAAATGTGATAATTGCATCTACATCAAAGATACTCCAAATGGATACATTTTGGTGTGTCTGTATGTAGATTATATGCTCATTATTGATAGCAATAATAACATTATCAAACAAACTAAGAACATGCTTAGTGGCAAGTTTAATATGAAAGATTTGGGAGTTGCAGATGTCATACTAGGAATCAAAGTTTCCAGGACGTCTGAGGTTATTACTTTGCCTCAAGCTCATTACGCTGAGAAAGTACTTGAAAGATTCAAGAATTACTCCAATGGGACTGCCAAAAGTCCTGTGGACCCCAGTCTTCACATATTCAAAAACACGGGTGACATATCACAATTGGAATATGCATGTGTAATCGGTAGTCTAGTGTACTTAAAAAATTGTGCAAGATCGGACCTGGCACATTCAGTAAATGTACTGAGCCGCTACACAAATAATCCAGGACGAAGTTACTAGAAAGGAATAACTAGAGTATTGAACTACTTGCAATATACTCAGAGTTATGGGCTGCATTACACCAGATATCCAGCAGTACTAGAAGGCTACAATGATACCAACTGGATATCGGACTCCAAGAACTCGAAATCCACAAGTGGGTATGTCTTCACTCTTGGTGGTGTAGCTGTGTTATGGAAATTCTCTAAACAAATGTTACTGAGCAGATCCACCATAGAATCTGAATTTATTGCTTTAGACAAAGCGACAAAGGAAGCATAGTGGCTTCGAAACATTTTAAAGGATATTCTCATGTGGAAAAAACCAGTGCCTGCTATATGTGTACAGCTGTGACAGCCAATCGACTATAGCAAGGGCACTGAGTTGTATGTATAATGGTAAGTCTCGTCATATCATACGGTGACACGAAACCATTAGACAACTTCTCTCAAATGGAATAATCTCTATAGAGTATATAAAATCGACCGACAACCTGGCAGATCCATTTACTAAAGGTTTGTCACGAGAGCAGGTTGTGAGATCATCAAGAGGAATGGGTTTAAAGCCTATGACGAAAGAGGATACTTGATGGAAACTCTACCTAGGAATTGGAGATCCCAAGAGCTAGCTTCAAGGGGACAAATAAATCTTGTTGAATCGACGTGAGCAGTAAGTTATTAAAATCTCATACCCACTCTTAGGATGATAAAACAGTGCTGCCTGCAAGGGGTTTGGATAAGCTTGGTGTAACACCCCTGCCCCTTAGCTCAGACGATTTATACAATTTATAAGACAAAATAGATAAAATGTAGTACAACTGCCCACCACAAGCTGCCTCTCAAAAGTTGGTTAACCGATTAGGTGACTCTTGATCCTTGGCATTTAGTATTTATATTATATTATCCCTATGTTATTCCTGATATGGGATTTATATTCACTGCCTTTCATTTTTTCCTGAATTCAATGCAACCGGGTGGGCCCCAAGGAAGCCCACGTCAAAGCCAGGGCATGTTTTGACCGAAGTCAACCCTCACAACCAGCATACCATGCTGATTTACACTTCAACGTGCCCCCCCCCTAATGCCAACTCATCATGCATAATATTTACATAACAGCCACTTTTCATACATTTTCAAAGTATATATTTTTATATACTTATATACTTATATTTATACTCTTTTTTTGAAAATCACGGGGTGTTACACTTGGCTTTTAATGATCCCCATGGTTTTGAAATAAAAGTGGGGTATGGCAGGATAATCTTTATGGGCAATCACCTTGTGAATGTGAAATGAGGTCGTTTCTAGGAGAATGAAGAGATGCTACATTCTTCAAGTTTACTCACGATTAACCAGGATTGTTCAAGACCAAAATGAACACAACAAGAGAACCTAGTTCTGTAAGGAGATGAAACTGTGTGATAGTTATTGTCTAGGTTCACATCAAAGGCCGGGTAGTTCAAGACATCATGTTCACTACCTAGTCAAGTGAATCCAATGGCTACTCACTAAGGGTGGTTCAAAGTTGAAAAATTACTACCATTCCTGATGCACTGATTTTTCGATTGTGCTCTCAGAGTCTTTTCTGTCATATCTTTTTCTGTCATGTCTTTTTCTGTTGTGCCTGGATTACATAGTCTGGTCATTTCCATTCATGTGGGGGATTGTTATAAAAATTTTTGAATATTTTCTGGGCCGGATTTCGGTGGGATTCAGCCACCGACGGCGCCGAAAAGTAATTGGATTACATTCCTCTCATCGATTACTATTCCGTAATGTACTCATTTGCCAAAAACGGTTTCTGTATGAATAAGAAATGTAGGTCCAAAGTCGAGTACTCGAAATGTACTAACTTGAGAATTTGGAATGAATAGTCCCATATCGGAAGATGGGAAAGATTTATCTAGTATATAAGCTAAAGAAATGGACTAAAGGGCATAGCCCTGGGATTACCACTAACGTGTAGTGGAGAGAGGACCTAACCAAAATTACAAACACACAAGCGCGCGCACGCGCCCTGCCCGGCCCCGGCCCCGGCCCCGGCTCTGGCCCTTCTTGGCTTGGTTTGGTTTGGTCTGGTCTGGTTTGGTCTGGTCTGGCTTGGCTTTGTAATACCCCGTATTTCCGAAAAATATAATATATAAATATATATATATATAATAAAGTAAGAAAAAGGAGATGGGGGGGCCACGGTTTGACTGAAACAAAAAGCATAGAACGTGCTTGTGATTTCTAAGAATGGTGATGACGCCACCATCGGAGGAAGGGCCCCACACCTTTGAATTAATTTCGGAAAAAAAGAGTTGGTCTTTGGATATGTGATGACATGTATAGTTTGTACACGGGATTTGAGGAGGAAAATAGGATGATGAGTATATATAATCCCATATCGGGAGTTGTACAAAAATAGTTTAATATAAATACAAATGCCTATGATTAAGAGTCACCTATTTGGTTAACCATCTTTTGAGAGGCAGCCTGTGGTGGACAGTTGTACTATATAATATCTAATTTGTTTTCTAAAAATAATAAAAATTGTTTGAGTATTGGGGCAGGGCGTTACAAATGGTATCAGAGCCGACTTTCGACACCGGGTGTAGAAAAGGGCCTCAGTATGATCTGCGGTGTTCAGAGTCATTGATCTCTGAGATCAAGTATATTCTGTGGTGTTGAGAGTCACTGATCTCCGGGATCATATATGATCAGCGGTATTGAGAGTGATTGATCTCCGAGTACCCAATTTGCGGTGTTGAGAGTGACTGATCTCCGAGATCGAGGACGACGCCACATCGGCTAGAAAGGCGGATCCTGCTCTAGTGGACATTCCCCGTACTCAGCGAGGACGCTGATTTCTAACGGTGGGATGTATGTAATACCCCGTATTTCCAAAAAATATAATATATAAATATATATTTATAATAAAGTAAGAAAAAGGAGATGGGGGGCCCACGGTTTGACTGAAACAAAAAAGCACAGAACGTGCTTGTGATTTCTAAGAATGGTGATGACGTCACCATTGGAGGAAGGGCCCCACACCTTTGAATTGATTTCGGAAAAAAAAAAAGAGTTGGTCTTTGGATATGTGATGACGTGTACAGTTTGTACACGGGATTTGAGGAGGAAAAAAGGATGATGAGTATATATAATCCCATATCGGGAGTTGTACAAAAATAGTTTAATATAAATACAAATGCCTATGATCAAGAGTCACCTAATTGGTTAACCACCTTTTGAGAGGCAGCCTGTGGTGGGCAGTTGTACTACATAGTATCTAAATTGTCTTCTAAAAATAATAAAAATTGTCTGAGTATTAGGGCGGAGCGTTATAGGCTTAGCTTGGCTCTGGCCTATATACTTTTTTTGCCCTGCTCCAGAATTTTCCCCTGTTTACTGTTGAGGCTTTTCAAATTCCGTAACTAGTACCATTACTCTGTAACAGCAGAGTAATGACTCATCAGTTATGTCTTTTGAACTATTACTCTACTGTTACAGAGTAATGGACCCTTCAGTTGCTCCTCTTCTCCTATAAGACCAGTGATTTTTCTCTGCCAGTAAACAGAGTTTTTTTTATCTCCTTCTTCTTCTTTCTCTGAGTCAAAGTCTGAGAGTACAACACAGCTACTGGTTCGCTGAGATTTCTGAAGCTAGGGTATTGCTCTTCTGAGAGATGTAATACAGTTGTATCCTGAAAGGCAATTCGTCAACCACCGTCACACTACGGAGCGAATTTTTCTTTAAGGACAGAGATCTTAATCTCGACTCTAGATTGAAGTGTCTGGTTTGTTCTTTTATTTCCTGTAATTGTATTTCTTCACAAACATTGTTAGCAATTTTCTATTTTATGAAATTTAAGTTCTAACTTTGGTGTTTCAACAATCCTAAACACTAGCCCCATAATTTTCCAAATCAATCTGGCTTCAGGACAAAGTATGAAAATATGTATTGTATCCTCCTCTTCGAAGTTGCATCGTGGGCAGGACGTATCGATCGGGATGTTGCGTTTCCTAAGGTTGATTTTGGATAGTATAGTGTTGTTCAACACCAACCACAAGAAGCCCTTGACCTTGGTCAGAACTTCGACTTCCACATGATATTTGCCTCTGAGTTTCTACTACCCCCATCATTCAAGAAACTATAAATGGACCTAACTGAGAACGAACAATTAGTATTTAATCTCCATTATCTGACATCATCCTGACCTATATCCTGCCATTGATCTTCTTCTAGAAGAGCTCTTATGTTATGAAGTTGTTTGGGCTTCCTGGGGGAGTATTCCATCGAACCCAATACTCAGTCTGTCTTGTTTCCAAACATCCGCTACTAGAGCATCCTCTTTTGTTGCTCTCCTTGCCAGCATTGGGAAGAGAGACTGTAGTGTGTTCTCCCCACACCATTTGTCCATCCAGAACCTCGTGTCTTTCCCGTTTCCAATCTTGCACCTAGTATTAGCATGGAAATTTTCCCAACCTTAGCGATTCCATTCCACATGTATGATACTTTTTCGTGCTTACTTCTTCCTCTATATCTAACTAATTTTTGTCTACGGTACATCAATAACGAGTTTCCCCACCATGCCTTGCATCGTTTGTGCATTTTCCACCACCATTTGGATAGTAGCGCCTTATTTATATCCCGGAGGTTCACAATTCTCCGCCCTCCGAACTCCTTCTTTTTACACACTTTACCCCATCTAATTAGGTGAAACCCCTTGTTATCCTCCCTAGTACCTTTCCATAAGAATCGTCTCCTACACTTGTCAATTCTTTCAATAACCCAATTGTTCATAGATTAACATCAGGTACGTAGGCAGACTACTTAGCACCGAGTTAATGAGAGTAATTTTACCTCCAAGAGATTGAAATTTACCTTTCCATTCTGCCAATTTTTTCTCAATCTTTTCCACTAGTGGAAACCAATCTTCCTTCAGCATCTTTCCCAGTCTGATAGGCGAACCTATGTATTGTAGGGGAAAATCTCCTTTCTCACATTCCATCATTGATGAGATATCCTCAATTGACATCGTTGTGCTATGACTGAAAGCCATTACACAGCTCTTATGTAAATTAACAGCCAATCCGGACTAGTATTCATAACATCTTAGTAAGATTTGAATGGGGATGATTTTCTCCGCATGCACCATACCAAATAACAGAGTATCATCTACATATTGTAGAATTGACAGAGGCGCAGAGACTCCTTTCACCCTAACCCCTTTGGTGAGTCTTGCTTCTCCGCTTCTCTTAGTCATTTTTACTGTTATATTATTTGTTTGTTGATTGGGGAGTATGAATTCCATGGCCCAGCATGTTGGGTTTCATAAATTTCATAATTCTTATTTTTTGTTATATACTTTGTTAAATTCTTTTTAATGGAACACATGGGGCCCTCACCCCACCGTTAACAGACAAAAAAAAAACAAAAAAAACTAACTAACTAATTACTCGCACATGCTCATATTTGTATTGCGAGGAAGGCCGAATGCATATGTCTTTCATGCTTCAAAACAGACATGTCTACTAAGAAACATTCATGTGCCTAGCTATAAGAATAGGCTTCAATTATGTGCAGTTTCATAATAAACTGCCAATACAGTTTAATCCTAGCAAAAATAGAGTTAATAAAGTTTATTTTGTTTTCTCTATTTCATAATTTACGATTATTTGGATGATCCTTTGTACTACTGAGTATATCATCCTCAAATTTACTTGATTTTCTATCTCGGATACTTTTCTTGATACAGAAACCTCAGTAATGCCAACTTTTTCAATACATGCTTCCATTGTTCCGAGAAAAATTTCTGCAACAGACCTAACCTCAGGTAAACAACATCATGATACTGAAGAACTCAATGAACTAATATACAAGTTAGTTTATACCACCTCAATGAACTGATCTACTGAATAACTCCATCCTAAATTGTTCCAGGTACATATATTGTTCCAGGTACATATATGAAACAGCAATTTCGAGATATTCATGAACCCGCCTTTAAGAAATACTGCATGCCTAAAACAATAAGGAAATACATCTGTGACAACATTTAGATCCTTTCAAGATTCTCAAATATATCGGTGAACACATTTAGATCTTCGGAAGAAGTAAGGAAAACATTTAGAATCCATCAGAATATTGCATTTCTAAAATACTCCATCAGAATCTGAAACAAAGTAGAAAAATTGAGTTCCTTTTCTTCATTTACACTGTAATAACAGAAGAAATCTGACAATTAGCAAAAAAAACACAAGAGTTCTGACCACTAAATCCTCGATCAATTGTCAAGAAAACAAAAGCGGAAAAAATGAACAAACCCTATTTACTAGGAAACAAAAGTAAATTCCTCCCAGTTCTCCATCCTGCAACTCCTCAGAGACTACTTCATACATCCTACACCAGCTCTTCTTCTTGAAAGAACAGACGAGAATTTTTCTATTAAAAAAAGAACGCTTCAATTACGCGAGAGTTATCTCATCATCGAGTTGTTCCCCCTCAATACTCTCCCCTCTTATCACTTTCAACATATGAATTGCCTTCACCTTTCCATCCTCTCCCCAATTCTCCATCTGTTGAGCCAGCACCTCCTCCCCTCTTAGGGCCACTGCGACCTCCCTAAACCTCTCCAAATTCTCCGTGCAAAGATTATGCATCACATTCAAGCTATGGAAACCTAACCCTTCTCCTTCCTTCACCAATCTCAACAGAACCCCTATTTTTCCCCCCTCCATCAACTCTTCCCTCCCTCTTTCCACCCCCACCAAACACTTCAAAATTTTCAATGCCTCCATCCTCGACACCCTGAATGACGTCTCATCCCCTGCCATCTCCATCAACTTCTCCACGCCTCCTATCTCAACAAGAACTTCGGCATTAGTTTGGCAATGCAATGAGAGCTGGTAGAGCACCAATCCGGCCGACACCAGGCCGCCTGTCTCAGCTTGGGTGAACCTGTCCAGCAACGGTTTGATCGCACCCAGTGCACCAATTGCGAGGAGGCAGTAGTATGGTGCATCCGTGGCCAGGTTGCACATGGCTTCAGCAGCTGGTCCCCAAGCATCTTGTTCGTTCCTGTTGAGTATGGTGATGAGATGAGGGACTGCCCCGGACCGAAGGATGTGGCTCTTGTTGTTGTGGACATTGCAGAAGGAATAGATCACGTTAGCTGCTTGGATTTGGAAATTGAGTTCAGGGGAGATGAGCAGAGGGACGAGGACACCCAAGATTCTTGCAGAGCAGAGTGGGGTTCCTAACACGGCAACTAATCCAATATCAAGATTTTCTTGGAGGTAATTAAAGAACTTCTCCTCTACTTCGGGGTCGAACGTAAAAGGAAGACGGGGAAGACGGGGGAGGAGGAGGGTTGGGCAAAGATTGGAGTCCTCTGAGGAAATGACGGGCGGATTCTTGTGAGATGAGGGTGGGGATTGGGTGGCCGTAAGTATCGCACCATTCTTGAATGGCTGAAGCGAGGTTGTGGTTGGGGGTGAGGGGAAATGAAGGAAGAGGGAGGTTTAGATTGGAAGGGATGAATTCGACTTCTTTGCATGCTTGGAGGCAGTTGAGGTCGAGGGAGTAACCAGAGTCGATTATGGTGGGATCAAACATTAGGAGGGAGGAGACGGGGCAGAGGAACCCGGCCGGGATTGGAGGATGTGGTTTCAGTCGATCTGGTGGTGGTGTTGGTTGTGCTACTGGTTTGGGGATTCTTGTTCTTGATGAAGACGCGAAGGGAACACAAGCCATGAACTTCTCACCAATTTTTTTGGCGCCTCCTGTCATTTTGTTTTGGTAGTTGGTTGGTTGGTTGGTTGATTGATTTTTTTGATCTTCTTGAAAATGAAAAATGAAATGAATTATGGGGAAAACAGTGGGGTTATTTGCTTATTTATACTAGACTCTGTTAGCCTCAGTAGTTGGGCTTGGGCCTAGAATGCTATTGGCCCATGGGCTTTAAGGATTAGACAGTAGAAAATAATTCTTAGGGTTTTCTCTTCTTTTTTTACTATCGTTGTGTCTGTAACTAGTAGTCTCACATTGATCTATAGAATTACTAGTAATTCATGTGAGATGAAGAGGAGGAAAGAGTTAATAGTACATTAATATCAATATTAGTTGTTATGTTGAATTGTTGATAGGACAAACACTGTAGTTCTATTGCTAAGGATTCCATTCACTCATAAACAGGACATGCTACTGTTGAAAACAGATTTTGGGGGAAAATAATCGTTGTTCTTATTCATTTATTTTCTCTACTTTATACATCTATATTTAAGAATTACATTCTCGGAGAAGAAGAAAAGAGATTGAGAGAAGATTGGAGAGATGAGAGATTTGGGGAATCTGTCTCATATAAATTAGGAAACAAAATATACAATTACTATATTTCAACACTCCCCCTCAAGTTGGTGCATAGATATTGAACATGCCCAACTTGTCAACAAATTTCAAGAACAGCCGATTCGAAACTGCCTTGGTTAGGATATCTATCAGCTGATCTTCTGACTTCACTTTCGATATCTCAATGACTTTTTCATCTATTTTTTCTTTGATGAAGAATCTGTCCACCTCTACATGTTTCGTCCCATCATGCTGAACCGGGTTAGCAGCAATATCACACGCTGCTTGACTATCACAATATACTTTCATAGGTTCATTCGGACCATAACATAAGTCCTGCAACAAGAGTTTCAGCCATAAAGCTTCCGCTATACTTAAAGCTACTCCGCAATACTCAGCCTCTGCACTAGAGCGCGCAACAAAATTTTTCTTCTTGCTCCTCAATGTAACTAAATTTTCTCCAACAAAGGTGAAGTATCCTGAAGTGGAGCGCCTATCAATTATAGATCCTGCCCAATCAGTATTAGTATATGCCTCAACCTTCAAGTGACCATGTTTCGCAAATAAGACCCATTTTTCTGGAGCAGACTTAATATATCTCATAATTGTCATCACCGTATCCATATGCTGTTCCCGAGGCGCATGCATAAACTGACTTACAACACTTAAAGTATATGACAAATCTGGCCGTGTATGTGCAAGATACATCAGCCGTCCAACCAATCTCTGATATCTTTTCTTATCACAAGGTACATGATCAGCTGCGTTGCACAGTTTCAGTCATTCTTCTAACGGTGTACTAATCGGATAACAAGTGGACATTCCAGTTTCCTTTAATAAATCAAGAGCATACTTTCTTTGAGACAAAAATATCTCCTTTCTTGAGCGAGAAACTTAAATACCAAGGAAGTATCTCAAAAAGCCAAAATCTTTCATTTCGAACTCTTGTGACAAGTAGTCCTTTAATGCCTTTCTCTTCTCAGGATGATCTCCAGTTACTATCATATCATCCACATAAATAATGAGAGCAGTAATTTTACCTTCTTTCCTTTTTAGGAATAGAGTATGATCTACTCTGAGAGTATCCGAATGTCCTCATTGATTTTGTAAATCTCCCAAACCAAGCTTTTGGCGACTGCTTAAGTCCATACAATGCTTTTTTCAAACGACATACTTTATTGCTGTGTTGGACTGGTCTGTTCGACCCTGGTGGAAGATCCATATAAACCTCTTTTGTCAATTCCCCATGCAAAAATGCATTCTTCACATCAAATTGCTCCAATGGTCAGTCAAGATTTGCAGCAAGTGACAATAGAACTCGAAAAGTATTGAATTTAGCAACAGGTGCGAATGTATCTTCATAATCAATTCCATACGTTTGAGTGTATCCTTTGGCAACCAGCCTTGCTTTGTATCGCTCTATTGAACCATCAGACTTATACTTCACCGTATAAATCCATCTGCATCCTACTGGCTTCTTCTCTGCTGGAAGCTCGACTATCTCCCAAGTCTCATTCTTTTTCAAGGACTTCATCTCCTCATCTATAGCTGCTTTCCACCTTGGACCAGTAAGGGCTTCCTAGCACACTGCTAGGAATAGATATAGTAGATAATTGATTTACAAATGACTTATTTGATTCCGACAAGCGGTGAGTGGATACATAATTACTTATGGGATATTTGACGTTACTAGTGGGATCAAGTTCATAAGTGGATTTTGGAATACCTCTATTAGTACGCTGCAGGAGTTCTCTTCTAGGAGCTTCGGACAACGATGACAATTGGTTTTGAGGTTCTGACAGGTTCACTCTCACTGAAATTCGGTACTGGTTGCAATTCTTCAAGAGGGTCTTCTTCAAGAGGGGCTTCTTCCCTTGGTTTCACTTCTTCAAGAGGGTCTTCCTCCTTACTAGGTCTTCATTTAAGTGTTCACCATTATTGTATCCAGTTGTTCGTTTTGACTGGTAATTACTTCATCATACCCAAGAGTCTGAACTTCACTTCGGTACTCCTCCAGAAGGTCAGTCGTAGGAGAAGAAAAATACATCTCATCTTCATGGAACACAACATCCATAGTCACAAACATCCTTTGAGTTGTGGGGTGATAGCACTGATACCCTTTCTTATCCTGTGCATATCCCACGAAAATACAGTGGACAGCTCGATGAGTTAACTTATTATGTTCATGTTGATGAAGATGAAAAAATGCAACACACCCAAACACACGAGGTGGCAAGTTAGCAAATTTTAGTGTATTCACAGCTTCAGTTAATGCTTGAAATGGTGTGAGGAAGTTTAGGATGCTAGAGGGAACTCGGTTGATTAAGTATGCAGCAGAAGCAAGGGCTTCCTCCCAATAAGTGAGTGGCATATTTCTATGGATAAGAGAAGCACGGACCACCTCGAGCAAGTGTTCTATTTTTCTTTCTGCAACCCATTCTGTTGAGGTGTATATGAGCATGTAGTCTGGTGAACAATGTCGTGTTTCACTAAATATTGTTGCAGATTCGAACTCAGGTACTCACCGCCATTATCACTCCTAAGAACTTGAATTTGTGATGTATACTGAATCATCACATGCTTGTGAAATTTTTGAAACAAGCCACTAACTTCACTTTTCGACTTCATCAAACAAATTCAGGTCATACGAGTACAGTCATTAATAAATGTCACAAACCATTTGGCTCCTCCAAATGTAGTGGTTTTCGATGGACCCCAAACATCAGAATGAATAATCATAAATGGAAGAGAGCTTCTCTTGGACTTGGAGGAAAAGAGACATGGTGACCTTTTGCGAGTTCACACACATCACACCGAAAGGCAGAAATATCCAACTTCAAAAATAAACTTAGAAATAATTTTTTCAAATAACCAAAAGAAGCATGCCCTAGACGTCGATGCCATAGCCAAATATCTGATTTCTTCTTCTCATCTTCAGATCCTTCCACACTTAGAGCTTGAGTCAACTTGCTTGAACTTTCAGTTTCTAAATCTAGATAATAGAGCTTCCCGTGTCTAACCCCATAACCAATCGTCTTGCAAGTCCGAATATCCTTAAACACATAACGTGAAGGCCAAAAGACTACAATACAATGTAAGACAGTAGTTATTTGAGCAACAGATAATAGGTTAAAATTCAAGGATGGCACAACTAGGGCAGTATCTAAGGTTAGGTTGTTTGTGAGAGGTATGGTACCCTCGCTAGTAACAGTGTCACGATCACCATTGGCAGTGGACATAGTTGATTTGGTGGATGGTTGAAAATTTTGAACTTGTCTAGAATCAAAATTCATATGGTCGGTAGCACCCGAATCAATTATCCATGCATTATTCATAACAGCGGCAGAAATATTAAATACCTTATCATCATTACCTGCAGCTGTAACTAATATAGATGACACAGTGCCAATGGATCGGTTGCAGTTTTTCTTCTGAGTATCTCTGCTATAATTACAATTCTCCGGATAGCCGATAATCTTAAAACAACGAGCTTTCGTATGACCAATCTTGCTACATTGAGTACACTTCCTTGACTCCATGGTGAAAAATAACAAATAGCAACACAACAAGCAGCACAGCACCACACCAAAACAACACAACATCAAATCAGATCTAAATAAATTAGATCAAGAGAGCCCAACAGCAAACAAGATCTGGATCTGATCAACGAACCTGATTTGATCAACAGCAAACAGGATCTGGATAACTGATTTGATCAACAACAACAACAAAGAGTGCAATGGCAGCAAAGCACGGGCAGCAATAGTAGAAGAGATAGAGGGCAAGAGGGAGGCTCAACGGTGATGGCGTCGCTGGCTGAGGGTGGCAGCATGTCGATGGCCAAACGGCGGCTATGCACAGGGGTTGGCGCTGGTGGTGCTGTGGTCGAGCGAACAGAGGAGGAGCAGTGTCAGGGTTTTGGGGGTTCCGATGAGATGGCGGAAGATGGTCGTCGGAGGTGGGGGTCACGACTGGAGGAGCATCGACAGCGAGGAGCACTGGAGACGACACCGGAGGTGATGGGGAAGATGTAGAAGAAGGACAACTTCAACGACGATCCGACTTCGATGACGACTTCGACGGGCGATGGTGACCGAAGAACGACGACTTCGACGACGACTTCGGATCTGTTGATGGAAAGATTGGGCTTCGATTTTAGATCTGGAGCAAGATCTAACTTTGACGAGGATCTGACTTCGCCGACAACGACGATGACGATGATGATGGGCTTCGAGGTTTTGGTTTTCAGATGTTGAGGAAGACGATGGGAGCTCGTGGTTCGAGGTTTCGGGGATCGATGAGAATTGGGTCGACGAGGATCGGGGTCAGCGATGGGATCAACGACAGCGAGGATCAGATCAGGATCTTCTTCTTCAGGTAGCCTAGGACAATTTAGGCTCTGATACCATGTTGAAAACAGATTTTGGGGGGAAATAATTGTTATTCTTATTCATTTATTTCTCTACTGTATACATCTATATATAAGAATTACATTCATGGAGAAGATTGAGAGAAGATTTGTGAGAGGAGAGATTTGGGAAATCTGTCTCTTATAAATTAGGAAACAGAATATACAATTACTATATTTCATCAACTATGACTCACTCGGTTCAAGCCAAACTTTTCTAAGTGAAATTTGTTCATTATTTTATCCAATTCATTGGGTCTGGAATCACCTTATTTGGTGTTCCTAGTTCCGGAATGGCTTATTTACTATTATTATTCATTCCTTCTTGAAAACTTATCTTTATGATCTGTCACCAATTTCTTTGGCTTCAACTTAATCACTTTGTGCCTCGACCTTCCTTGTAGGATAAACCAACTGAGCTTTGAATCACTCTGAACAGACAATCCTAGCTGCCGTTCCACTCGTAGCTAGCCTTTATGATACTGAAATAGCTTAAAACTGATACTTCTCCTCTATTCCAAACCGAGAAGAATTCGGAGTATCAGTATGTAGCTTTAGTTTTCATTCAGAATATGCTACCATCCGGATCCATAAATACTCCAATAGCTTACTCCTTACTGTTAAAGAATAAACTTAAACAAAAATAGTCAGCTGTTAAGGGGCTATTAAATTAAGGGGCTATTAATTTGGAGTGACCTTTAATAAGTTATGAAAGTTTCAAGTTTCTAATGTTTCTACATTTATGTTGTATAGGAATTTCAAGAGTCTTAGGAGTCGATAAATTGAGCTGTACTATTCTGCTGTCAAGTGTGTGGTTTTGAGAAGAATCAATGATATAAGTTCAAGAAAGAAAATTGTGTTCTTGATTTTCTCTTCCTCAAAAGCAATCTACTTGTATCAAATTGGTATCAGAGCTATGGTGAATTTCGGGAGTACATCACTGGGGCATATGCCGTTGCCACGACTCACGAAGTCGAACTACGACAATTGGAGTATTCAGATGCGTGCGTTGCTCGGTGCACAAGATGTGTGGGAAGTAGTCGAGAATGGCTACACAGAGCCGGAAGCCACTGATGAATTAACGGCGAATCAGTTAAAGGCGGTGAAAGAAATGCTCAAGAAAGACAAGACCGCCCTCTTTTTATTGTTTCAAGCAGTTGATGAGTCAGGTTTCGAGAAGATTGCTGGTGCGGCAACTTCGAAGGAGGCATGAAAGAGTTTGCAAAAGGTCTTCAAGGGCGCTGATCGAGTTAAACAAGTGCGGCTTCAAACTCTACGAGACGAGTTGGAGGCCATGAAAATGAAGGAGTCAGAAGGAGTATCCGACTACATCACGCATGTGTAAATGGTGGTGAATCAACTCGAACACAATGGAGAAACCCTAACCGATGCAAGGGTTGTGGAGAAGATTTTGCGGTCATTGACCAAAAATTTTGAGAACGTTGTATGCGCAATTGAAGAGTCGAAGGATTTGGAAGAGATGACCATCGATGATCTTGCTGATTCACTTGAGGCACATGAACAACAGAAGAAGAAGAAGAAACAAGAGGTGCTCGAGGAGGCTTTACAAGCTAAAGCAACTATCAAGGAGGACAAGGCGATGTACGTGCATCAAAACCGAGGAAGGGGATGCGGCCGTGGTGGTCGTGGTCGCGGTAGAGGCTGCGGACGTGGAGACAACTCCGAAGAAAAGGGCCAGCCGAACCAACAGAATTGGTGTGGTCGAGGAAGCGGTCATGGGAGAGGCGGTCGGTCAAATCATCCAAATATCGAGTGCTACAACTGTGGAAAGTACGAGCACTATGAAAAAGAATGTTATTCATCAAATCGTCCAAATGTCGAGTGTTACAATTGTGGCAAGTATGGACACCACGCAAAAGAATGCAAGAAAAAGGCAGACAAAAATGCGAATCTAGTTACAGAAGAGGAGACAGGAAATGATGGTGTTCTCATGATGGCCTATAAAGACACCGCTTCCGACAACGACACAGTCTGGTATCTCGATACTGGCGCTAGTAATCACATGTGTGGGCACAAACACCTCTTTGTGGAGATGCAAGAGATAGAGGATGGGCACGTGTCATTTGGAGACGCATCGAAGGTTCAAGTCAAGGGCCGAGGTAAAATTTGTTTCTCTCAAAAGGATGGAAAAGAAGGATCAATTGAGGATGTCTATTATGTGCCCGACATGAAGAGTAATATCCTTAGCATGGGGCAACTATTGGAGAAGGGATATTTGGTCTTTATGAAAGATCGGATGTTGCACTTGAAGGACAAAAGAGGCCAGTTGCTTGCACATGTGAAGATGGCCAAGAATTGAATGTTCAAACTCAACTTGAGAAATGTGCAAGAAAGGTGTTTGCGAGTCGACATGGAGGATAAAGCTTCACTGTGGCACTTACGGTTCAGACATTTGCATTACGGTGGCCTAAAAGAGTTAGCAAAGAAGGAAATGGTCCACAAACTACCGGACATGGACTATACTAAGAAATTTTGCGAGGGATGTGTACTCGGCAAACAAGTGAGGAACACTTTCAAAAGAAGGCAAAATGTCGTGCAAGGATTCCTCTCGATTTGGTACACACTGACATATGTGACCCGATCACACCTAAGTCATTTGGTGAGAAGAGATACTTTATCATTTTCATTGATGACTACACAAGGAAGACTTGGGTTTATTTTTTAAATGAAAAATCTGAAGCATTCGAGGTGTTCAAGAAATTCAAGGTGTTAGTAGAGAAGATGCTTTATCTCAAGGCTTTATGGTCAGATAGAGGCGGAGAGTACATGTCAACCGTCTTCACAAACTATTGCGAGGAACATGGAATCAAGAGATTCTTAACCACACCTTACTCGCCTCAGCAAAATGGCATGGCCGAGAGGAAAACCCGAACTATTCTTGACATGGTTCGGTCGATGTTGAGGAGCAAAGACATGCCAAAAGTTTTTTGGGCAGAAGCGGTGCAATGTGCTGTGTATGTGCAAAACCGGTGCCCACATGCGAAATTGGCGGATCAAACACCGCAAGAAGCTTGGAGTGGACAGAAACTGACTGTATCACACTTAAAAGTATTCGGTAGTGTGGCCTACGCGCATGTACCAGATCAAAGAAGAACCAAACTAGATGATAAGAGCAAGAGGTATGTATTCATCGGGTATGATGAGAAGACGAAAGCTTTCAAGTTATTCGACCCGATTGAAAAGAAAGTGGTTGTAAGCCGAGATGTGCAAGTGAATGAAGAAAGCACATGGGATTGGAACAACCAAAAGGAGGTGATGCAAGAGGAAGAAAAAGGAAAATCATCAATCGTTGCACCGATAATCACACCGACAAGCCCTCTAATATCCGACGATGAAGGAGAGCCGAGACAACTGAGGATGCGAAGTTTGCAAGACCTATATAAGTCAACAAGCGAAGTACACTTGGTATGTCTTTTGGCAGATGCCGAGAATATTACTTTTGAAGAGGCAGTGAGAGATAAGAAATGGCAAGCCGCGATGGATGAAAAGATAAGGGCTATCGAAAGAAATAAAACTTGGGATTTGGTGGATTTGCCAGAAGGATATCGGCCCATAGGAGTAAAATGGGAATATAAGAAAAAGATGAACGTCCAAGGTGAGATAGAAAGGTATAAGGCACGGCTAGTTGCGAAGGGCTATAGACAAAAGGCGGAGATTGACTATGATGAAGTTTTTGCCCCAGTTGCGAGAATTGAAACAATCCGGCTTCTTATATCCCAAGCAGCACAATTCAAGTGGCCTATCTATCAAATGGACGTGAAATCAGCATTTTTAAATGGTGTGCTTGAAGAGGAAGTATATTTGGAGCAACCACCCGGATACATGAAAGCCGGGAAGGAGAGTAAAGTGTTGAAGTTAAGGAAGGCACTATATGGATTGAAGCAAGTGCCTCGAGCATGGAACACCCGAATCGACACCTACTTCAAGGAGAACGGGTTCATGCAATGTCCCTACGAGCATGCATTGTACGTGAAGAAGGAAAAAGGTAACTTATTGTTTGTTGTTCTTAATGTTGATGATCTTATATTCATGGGGAATAATGAGGAGATGATAAAAGATTTTAAAGAAGCTATGATTCGGGAGTTCGAGATGACAGATTTGGGGTTGATGAAGGACTTTCTTGGTCTAGAGGTTAGACAAGGAAAATCGGAAATATTTGTGTCACAAGAGGCATATGCAAAAAACATTTTGAAGAAGCACAAGATGGAAAAATGCAACCCAATAGCAACACCGATAGAACTCGGTACAAAATTCTCTAAGTTTGAGGGAGGAGAACGAGTGGATGTGTAACGCCCCCGGATCCCCGTTACCGGATATCCGTGACGTAACCAGAATCTTTGCCTTCAAATGCATCTCAACACAGTAATAACACAGAAATTTAAAAACTTTTTATTGCCAAATAAAGTCATTACATCATTGATTACAACCAATGTCTTGTTCTTGAACAAGAATACAATTTACATAAAGTCATTACATCTTATTACAAACATACATCACTCGTTTTGTACAGTTAACAACTGTCTCTCGGAATGGCAGTTGACGGCTCACTGCCAAAACTCTGCTGAACAGTCGGTCTGCTTCCCTGGGACATGCTCCTCAGCTTGAGTTTTCTGTTGCTCGACTCTGATATCTTCGCATCTGCTTGAAAGATAGAACCAGTTCCTAAAAGGTGGAAAACGTCAATACTTCGACTGACGCAATACTGATAATAACAGCGATCCTTCAAACTGGCAACCACAAACCATCTTGAATGGAAAGAGAAACGTGCATCCTAAATTATGTAGTGCTCGTGTATGCCATGATCTAACAACTAAATGCACCAATCACAAACCTATCCTAAAGCAAGCAAGACGTGGGAATCTGGATCCGCATGCATCCCAGACTACATGCGTTCCAGACCCAAGCATGGCCTAATCTAATGAGCTAAACCAGAATGCACACGATGCACCTACTCTAATGCAATTCATTCGGGAACGTTTGCATCCCATACTACATACTTTCTCGAAATCAACTTCGATGGAAACGTATGCATCCCATACTACATACTTTCTAAAGAGTTCGCCTCTCCTGATTGTAGGGTTCAATCCCTCGCCATGCAACCTATCCCTGTACTCATCATGTTCCCAATAGATTGTTCGTTGCCTATGGAGGTTGCAGTTGGTCGGTCTAGTTCCGCCACTGCAGTGCCTAAGTGGTGGTCGTGTTTGCCACTCGGTACCCGCACACAGGCCTCTTCAGAAAGTCGCGTTGAATCCGGTCGCAAGACCGTGTAATTCCTGTGTCCACCACTAACCCGGGCTATGGACTGACGCATGCGTGTTCACCCCTAATCCGGGCTATGAACTTATATATATAAAAACAACAAAACCCACGTGCATAGGAACATGAGTGCCTCGGGGGTCAAATCCCCCTAGCCTCTCGTACCTTACTCCGGTAAAACTTTGGGAATTAACAGATCGATATACGAGCCGAGGACTCACTCATGAGTGCCGAAAACGTATCCCTACGATAAGAAGGTACAACATCGACTATGGTCTGCTAGTACTAATACAATTAGCAAAACCTTAATATGTCACTCTAATCCCAGCCTCATTCTAATCACTTTGGGTAAAAGATAAGATTGCTTCCAAACTTGTTTATCGACTTCTGGCCCTGGCGACACCGGTCCGGTTCGCCACTTTCCTGGGTTGGAATTGTCCAGCACTCCGGCCTACATTCACCCCTAACCCGGCTGCGAATGTAAGTGTTCACCCCTAACCCGGGCTATGAACTTATATTAATGGCACGGCTTGGATGTCCTACGCTTCGGTGGAAGTTTATAACTTAGAGTCGACAGATGCAGGGTATCCCTTACCCTAGTGACTAACTCGAGTCACACACCCATTATGGGAGTCAACAAAACCAACAACAAGTACCAAATGTTCTCATACAAGAATTATCAACACTGTAGTACACAGGGGAACGAGTTGTCACAATACCTAGTCAAAACCAAGGACTAAGCAACCTACGGGGTTTCTGCACGAAAATTAAAAAGGTCATAACTCCCTCGATACAACTCCGATTAGGGTGTACAAGCCCAATTCGGAAAGGTAAGAACCTATGCTACAACTTTCTAGTTGATCATAAACTCAAATTCCACCATCTAGATCTTTAAAATAGTCTCTCAAGCCTAAGCCTGTGTATTTCCTATACACGGGCTGCACCTCACCGGTAGCATAAAACACTGCTCACTCATCAGAATGCTACAAAACCAAGTTCTATGGAAAGTTGTGAATGCTCTCAACAATTCTATAGTTGGTCATAAGTCCAAAATATGCCAATAAATGACCCTAACACACACATTACTCACACATGTACCAAGTCACACACTAGGACTTCCTAAATCAGAGCACTCAGCTCAATTCCTGGCCTCTGTCCAGTATTGCAAAAATCACAATAAATCAACCACTTACTGAAAATACCTCAAATAGATCTTGTTGAAAAGGTCATGATGTCTACTACAAACCTCTAAGGAAACAGTTCCTCAAATTTTGCTCCTAAGGAGCCTCATATGTACCATCTCTACAAGGTATCAAATTTGGCTGAAACCAGTACAGTACATGCTAATAAAATCATCATAAATTCTATACTCATCCAAATGACACAAAATTTACAGTGATGAAACAATATAGCATAATGAACAATATGGAAAAGGTTTCATGTCCAAAATCCAAGTCTATACTGAGTTCTCCCTATTTCAATTAAGCACAGTAATCAGCATGTTCATCAGTTACAGCTCTAGCTACTGCTTAAAGATCAATTTTTAACATGCCTATAATTTCATCCACACATTTCTCTGATTTTTTCTAGAATCTAGATACAAGTGGAAATACAGGATAAAAATTTCAGATTAAGAACATGCTCCAATTAATTATGAAAATTCCAACAATCACAGGCATCATGTTAACCAATTTCTGTTGCTGCCTTACGGCACAGTTCCACAAATAAAATTTAATAAAATATCAAACCATCTCAGAAAAATCCGAAATAATTCATGAAATATATAGACACATGTCGGAACAATCTGTAAAAATTTCATAATCTAAATCCATGTGGTTTGCTCTCAGAAAAATCTAGAAAATAGCATACAGATCAAGATTCTAGTTCCAGTTTCTGATTTCATCTTCCAAACTTCTTAGATAATCATCCTAGAACTTACTACCACACATGCATGCAAGAAATCAATTAAGAAACATAAAAAAAGGTTTAGAGTAACTCCCCACCCTGAGTTGATGTAGAGTAGTTGATTTCCTTGAGCTTTCCTTCCTTGAGAATCCCTCCTAAGCTCCTTCTTCAATCTCTCTTCTTTCTCTCTTCTCTTCTCTTTTTTTCTTGGTTGAGTTCTGAAATTTCAAAACAAGAGAGATGGAAATGAGAGGTTTTTGATGGAGAAGTGATTGAGGAAAGAGAGGGGAGGGTGAGGCCGGTTTTTATGTAGTAGGGGGTAGGGTGGTAGGGTGGTTTTGAAGTAAAACCCTGGCTTAGCCAATAGTTTTAGGGTGTGTTGTGTTGGCTGCCCATTTTAACACTTAAATGGGTTCTTTGGATGCGAGACGAGGGGTTTATCGAGTGTACGCAAGATATACCCACTGTAGTATCATACAGTGTTATATTTGCATAGGCGTTGTACCAAAAACAAGTATTTATACCAGTATCGGTCCTCCTCATTCTCGTGCATCTTTTAGAACGCAGCCATCCTCATGAACCGTCCCGCAAACATGGACTCACTCCAACATTCATATACTCAAACAAAATAATGAAATCATATGCACGCATACAGACAGTATACATACATACATATATATATTTAGGTATCGTACAATCCGGGGTGTTACATCACTCCCTCCTTAGAGTCATTCTGTCCCCAGAACGTTCCTAGGGGCAAAAATAGCAGATAATTATCAATGATCAGAAGATATTTTTCTGGACCACCTCCAATTCCTCGATGAACACCCTCGAAACTAACTCTTAAAGTGCTCAATACCGGCTCCCAAGCCTCAAGTGCTCAACGCACTCTTCCATCCTGAAGATCAATCTCATCATGTGGATCATTTTGGGGCATACCGCATCCGTTATCCACCATACTGGGGATGAATCACCTTTGGAGTGTTGGTCTCGTCCTGGACTACTAGAGATCAATCTCTCTCCATCGAACTTTCTGGGGTCTATTGCGTCCCACATTCCGGAAATACTGGGGAATATCTCGCTTTACGGATTATTCTGGAGCCCTCACCACACGAAATCCCCTTGAGTTTTGCTCTCGTCCCGAACTACTGGAGATCATTTCCGCTCCACAGAATGCTCTGGGGCCTATTTCGTCCCTCGTCTGGAATGCTGGGGAATATCTCTCTCTGCAGATCGTTCTGGAGCCCCTTATTCATCCTTAAATTTCTTCGTGGGTACTACTCTCATCCTCGGAATACTGGAGATCACTTCCTACTTTACAAATCATTCTGGGATATATGTCATACCTCGTCCGGAATGCTGAGGAATGTCTCGCTCCTTGGATCGTTCTAGAGTCAACGTCCCACTAACCTATTTGTGTATGTTGCTCTCGTTCCTGGAATACTGGAGACCAATTCCTACTCCACAGATCATTCTGGAGCATATTTCATCCCTCATCTGGAATACTGAGGAATTTCTCACTCCATGGATCATTCTGGAGTCAGCGTCATACACGACCTTCCCGTGCGCATCGCTCTCATCCTCAGAATACTGGAGACCAATTCCTACTCCATAGATCATTCTGGGGCCTATTTCATCCCTCGTTTGTAATACTGAGGAATTTCTCACTCTGTGGATCGTTCTGGAGCCAACGTCACACCATCCTTCCCATGAATGTCACTCTCGTCCTCGGAATACTGGAGACCAATTCCTACTCCACAGATCATTCTGGGGCATATTTCATCCCTCGTCTGGAATACTGAGGAACTTCTCACTCCATGGATCATTCTGGAGCCAACGTCATACACAACTTTCTCGTGAGTATTGCTCTCATCACGAAATACTGGAGATCATTCCCACTCCACAGAATGCTCTGGGGCATATTTCATCCCTTGTCTAGAATGTTGGGGAACATCTCACTCCGTGGATCATGCTGGAGCCTTTCTACTCACGATCTTTCTCGCTTCATCGTATCTTCTTTTTAGTGCCTAAGTCAAGTTCTCAGAATATCATCTAGCTGTCGGTTGCACTACTTGAGGGTCGGTGACCACCCCCTCCTTAGAAGAAAACAAGGCTTACCACGGAGAAGGCAAAAAATTCAGTTTTATGCCTTATCCCAAACACTTAAATAAATAAGCACATGACACGAGATGACCAAATGCCCAAGAAAAACTTTCATGCTTTATAAAAAGTCATAATATCTTGCTACAGAACATAATAAAAGTTTGCCATTCATGGCTAGCAAAAAATGTAGCTAACAAAATATATTACTATTCTAGACCATGCACCACTTCACACTTCCTTCCAGTTAAGCTGAAGTTCATCCCTGACGAACCGACTTCTTCCCTTCATTGACCACCTTCAGTAACTGGTCATTAGGGTTCCCTTGCAGTTGTGGAGAACTCGATTTCTTGTGCCCAGCTTCTTTGCAGTTATAGCAGGTGCTTGTCTAGGTTCTTTTTGGGCATTGACTCTTGAAATGACATTGTTCCTTACAAAAGTAACACACCACCATCCGACTAGGCTCTTTAAGCTTTCTGGACTCGGGAGTTGAATTTCGCTTGTCATGGTCAGGGGTGAGAATACCTTTCTTCATCTTTTTCTTCGTCTCGGCCTCGCCTTGACTCCGTCTCATATCCATTTCTGTTACCGCAGCTCACCTTACTATCTTGTCGAATCGGAAAATGCCTAATAGAACCATCCTCGACCTCAGTCCAGGCCTAAGTCCTTGCTCAAACCTTCGGGCTTTCTTCGCTTCCTCCTGAACCATCTCTGGTGCATACCGTGACAGCTGAGAAAACGTTGTCTCATATTCCCTGACAGACATATTTCCCTGCTTCAAATTCTGGAACTCCATTGCATTTTCTTCTTGCACATCCGTAGGAAAATAGTGATGTCGGAATTCCTTAAGAAAATCTTTCCAAGTGATCTGGCCTCTTCCAAGACCATGCTTCACGGACTGCCACCAAACTCCGGCATCCTTCTCCAACAAAATTGCTGCCAAACGAACCTTGCTGTCCTCTAGAGTCACCAATACCTCAAACACTGTCTCCACCTGACGTATCCAGTCATCAGCAGTAGTGGGGTCGGCCTGTCCTTCAAAAACTGCCGGTTCCATCCTCTTGAACGATTCCACTATCTTTATTGGGTCAGCTGGTGCAGCGACTCCTGGTGTTCCCTGTGGCGGCGCTGGGTTTCTGCTAGCTTCCACAAATGCTCCCATCATCTGGTATACGCGGGTAAACTCTGCTTCAACATTGAAGTTTGTGTCGTTGGTTGTACTGCCTTCGTCTCAGCCATTCCGCGGTGGTTGTTTCTGATTCTTCTGGACACCCTTCAAGGAAAGAAAACACACAAGATTAGTTCGAGATATAGGGAAGATCACCACATAAGTAGATAGTGAACAATCATGATTTTGACCTTCCCACAATCCAAACTGGACCCAGCTATTTGGTATTTTAAGTCACATTTCCTACTGTGTTAGCCTACAATTCGAAGTCAGCTCTGATACCACTTTTGTAACGCCCTCGGATCACCGTTACTAGATATCCGTGACGTAACCAGAATCTTTGCCTTCAAATGCATCTCAACACAGTAATAATACAGAAATTTAAAAAACAATTATTGCCAAATAAAGTCATTACATCATTGATTACAACCAATGTCTTGTTCTTGAACAAGAATACAATTTACATAAACTCATTACATCTTATTACAAACATACATCACTCCTTTTGTAAAGTTAACAAATGTCTCTCGGAATGGCAGTTGACGGCTCACTGCCGAAGCTCCGCTGAACAGTCGGTCTGCTTCCCCGGGACATGCTCCTCGGCTTGAGCTTTCTGCTGCGCAACTCTGATATCTCCGCATCTGCTCGAAAGGTAGAACCGGTACCTAAAAGGTGGGAAACGTCAGTACTTCGACTGATGCGATACTGATAATAACAGCGATCCTCCAAACTGGCAACCACAAACCATCTTGAATAGAAAGAGAAACGTGCATCTTAAATTATGTAGTGCTCGTGTATGCCATGATCTGACAACTAAATGCACCAATCACAAACCTATTCTAAAGCAAGCAAGACGTGGGAATCTGGATCCGCATGCATCCCATACTACATGTGTTCTAGACCCAAGCATGGCCTAATCTAATACGCTAAACCAGAATGCACACGATGCACCTACTTTAATGCAATTCATTCGGGAACGTATGCATCCCATACTACATACTTTCCCAAAATCAAGTTTGATGGAAACGTATGCATCCCATACTACATACTTTCTAAGGAGTTCGCCTCTCCTAATTGTAGGGTTCAATCCCTCGCCATGCAACCTATCCTTGTACTCATCATGTTCCCAATAGATTGTTCGTTGCCCAAGGAGGTTGCAGTTGGTCGGTCTCGTTCCGCCACTGCAGTGCCTAAGTGGTGGTCGTGTTTGCCACTCGGTACCCGCGCATGGGCCTCTTCAGAAAGTCACGTTGAATCCGGTCACAAGACCGTGTGATTCCTGTGTCCACCCCTAACCCGGGCTATGGACTGACGCATGCGTGTTCACCCCTAATCCGGGCTATGAACTTATATATATAAAAACAACAAAACCCACGTGCATAGGAACGTGAGCGCCTCGGGGGTCAAATTCCCCTAGCCTCCCGTACCTTACTCCGACAAAACTTTGGAAATTAACAGATCGAGATACGAGCCGAGGACTTACTTATGAGTGCCGAAAACGTATCCCTATAACAGGAATGTAAAACACCAACTATGGTCTGCTAGTATTAATACAATTACCAAACTCTTAATATGTCACTCTAATCCCAGCCTCATTCTAATCACTTTGGGTAAAAGATAAGATTGCTTCCAAACTTGTTTATCGACCTCTGGCCCTAGCGACACCGGTCCGGTTCGCCACTTCCCCGGCTTGGAATTGTCCAGTACTCCGGCCTACATTCACCCCTAATCTGGCTACGAATGTAAGTGTTCACCCCTAACCCGGGCTATGAACTTATATTAATGGCACGGCTCGGATGTCCTACGGTTCGGTAGAATTTTATAACTTCGGGTCGACAGATGCAGGGTATCCCTTACCCTAGTGACTAACTCGAGTAACACACCCATTATGGAAGTCAACAAAACTAACAACAGGTACCAAACGTCCTCATACAAGAATTATCAACACTGTAGTACACAGGGGAACGAGTTGTCACAATACATAGTCAAAACCAAGGACTAACCAACCTACGGGGTTTCTGCATGAAACTTAAAAAGGTCATAACTCCCTCGATACAACTCCGATTGGGGTGTACAAGCCCAATCCGGAAAGGTAAGAACCTACGCTACAACTTTCTAGTTGATCATAAACTCAAATTTCACCATCTAGATCTTCAAAATAGTCTCTCAAGCCTAAGCCTGTGTATTTCCTATACACGGGCTGCACCTCACCGGTAGCATAAAACACTGCTCACTCATCAGAATGCTACAAACCCAAGTTCTATGGAAAGTTGTGAATGCCCTTAACAATTCTCTAGTTGGTCATAAGTCCAAAATATGCCAATAGATCACCCTAACACACACATTACTTACACATGTACCAAGTTACACACTAAGACTTCCTAAATCAGAGCACTCAGCTCAATTCCTGGCCTCTGTCCAGTATTGCAAAAATCACAATAAATCAAGAACTTACTGGAAACACACCAAATAGGTTTTGTTGGAAAGGTCTTGATGTCTATTATAAACCTCAAAGGAAATAGTTCTTCAAATTTTGCTCTTAAGGCGCCTCAAATGTACCATCTCTACAGGGTATCAAATTTGGCTGAAACCAGCACAGTACATGCTAATAAAATCATCATAAATTCTATACTCATCCAAATGACACAAAATTCACAGTGATGAAACTAGATAGCATAATGAACAACATGCAAAAGGTTTCATGTCCAAACTCCAAGTCTATACTGAGTTCTCCCTATTTCAATTAAGCACATAAATCAGCATGTTCTTCGGTTACAGCCGTAGCTACTGATTAAAGATAATTTTTTAACATGCCTATAATTTCATCCACACATTTCCCTGATTTTTCTATAGAATCTAGATACAAGTGGGAATTCAGGGTAAAAATTTCAGATTAAGAGCTTACTCCAATTAATTATGAAAATTCCAACAATCTCAGGCATCATGTTAACCAATTTCTGCTGCTGCCTTACGGCATAGTTCCACAAATGGATTTTATTAAAATATCAAACCATCTCAAAAAAATCCGAAATAATTAATGAACTATATAGACTCATATAGGAACAATATGTAAAAGTTTCATGATCTAATTCCATGTGGTTTGCTCTCGGAAAAATCTAGAAAATAGCATACAGATCAAAATTCTAGTTCCAGTTTCTGATTTCATCTTCTAAACTTCTTAGATAATCATCCTAGCACTTACTACCACACATGCATGCAAGAAATCAATTAAGAAACATAAAAAAAGGTTTAGAGTAACTCTCCACCCTGAGTTGATGTAGATTAGTTGATTTCCTTGAGCTTTCCCTCCTTGAGAATCCCTCCTAAGCTCCTTCTTCAATCTCTCTTCTTTCTCTCTTCTCTTCTCTTTTTTTTCTTGGTTAAGTTCGAAAATTTCAGAACAAGAGAGATGGAAATGAGAGGTTTTTGATGGAGAAGTGAGTGAGGAAAGAGGGGGGAGGGTGAGGCCGGTTTTTAGGTAGTAGGGGGTAGGGTGGTAGGAAGTAAAACCATGGCTTAGCCAATAGTTTTAGGGTGTGTTGTGTTGGCTGCCTATTTTAACACTTAAATGGGTTCTTTGGATGCGAGAAGAGGGGTTTATTGAGTGTATGCAAGATATATCCACCGTAGTATCATACAGTATTATATTTGCATAGGCATCGTACCAAAAACTAGTGTTTATACCAGTATCGATCCTCCTCATTCTCGAGCATCTTTTCGAATGCAACCATCCTCATGAACCGTCCCGCAAACATGGACTCACTCCAACATTCATACTCAAACAAAATATTGAAATCATATGCACGCATACAGACAATATACATACATACATATATATATTTAGGTATCGTACAATCCGGGGTGTTACAGGATTCAAGCAAATACCGAAGTTTAGTTGGGAGCCTATGGTATCTCACGTACACAAGGCCAGACATTGCATATAGTGTCGGCATAGTGAGTCGGTTCATGGAAGAGCCAAACTACTCGCATTTGAAAGCTATTGAGAGGATTCTTAGATATATCCGAGGAATGGAGTCACTCGGGTTACTCTACTCAGAGACAAATGAATATAAACTGGTGGGTTACTCCGATAGTGATTGGTGTGGAGATGTAGATGATCGGAAAAGCACAAAGGGATATGTGTTTTATATGGGAGATACGGCCTTCACATGGCTCTCAAAAAAGCAACATATAGTGACATTGTCAACATGTGAGGCAGAGTATGTAGCGGCATCTTGGTGTGTGTGCCACGCAATTTGGCTAAGAAATTTGCTATACGAGCTAAAACTCCAGCAACACGAGGCAACCAAAATACGAGTCGATAATAAATCAGCAATTGAGTTGGCAAAGAATCCGATGCACCATGAGAGGAGTAAGCATATAGATGTTTGTTTTCATTTTATCCGGGTACATGTGAAAGAAGGAAATGTGCAAATGAGTCACGTTGCGAGTCGTGATCAAGTGGCAGATATATTTACAAAACCGCTATCAACTATGCTATTCGAAAAATTTAAGATGATGCTTGGAATAAATGATGGGAAAAGATTGAGTTTAAGGGAGGAATTTGTTAAAGAATAAACTCAAACAAAAATAGTCAGGTGTTAAGGGGCTATTAATTTGGAGTTACCTTTAATAAGTTATGACAGTTTCAAGTTTCTAATGTTTCTACATTTATGTTGTATAGAAATTTCAAGAGTCTTAGGAGTCTATAAATTGAGTTGTACTATTTTGCTGTCAAGTGTGTGATTTTGAAAAGAATCAATGATATAAGTTTAAGAAAGAAAATTGTGTTCTTGCTTTCTCTTCCTCAAAGCCATCTACTTGTATCACTTACTACATCCGCCTATCTGTTTTCATGATACCACTACTGACGCGGTTTGTTTTTGGGGTGTGTCTGCAACAGGTGTGAGTTCTTGTAGTTTGTATAGTGGAAGTTATGGTACTGGCCCTGGTCCGAGCCTCAGCTGGGGGACCGGCTCGGGAATAACAGGAGTGAGGGAGGAGCTGGGTGCTCGGCTCGGGTCCAGCAGCTCGGCTCGGATGAAGAGGCACGGCTCGGTCCTGGGTACCTGCACACTGCCTAGAACACCGAGAGATGTCTCGACGACAGGCCCTCTGACGATCTAGTCAGACACTGGAAAAGCAACATTAGCTAGGGTTCAGGGGGAGAAAGTTTGATTACCTTTTACAGTAAGGAGGGGGTCTGGTATTTATAGGCAGGGAAAACGGGTCTGAGACTCTGCTGAGCCGGGTTGGACCCGTTTGCTCGTGGCCTGACGTGGCAGAAGCACATATGGCTCTGGGTTGACCAGATGATCATAGAAGTGCAGTTTTTTAGGGATCTGGTTGGACCCATTTGCTCGTGGCCTAACGTGGCAGGAGGGGCCGCGTCATCTGACTCATATCAACTACTTATGAAGTTTCTGCTTGAGGAAGTTTCTGAAGTTTCTGAAGTTTTTATCTCTTGAAGATTTATCTGAAGCTTTTTATCTCGACTGTTTTGTTTCTAATAGGCTGGAAATATTGTATTCTAGATCGGCTCTTTTGTTTAAGAATCAAACTGTTTTTGTAATGCATTTATTTTGGTTTCTGGCATGTAATCCTTGAACTATGTTGGATTTATATGATATATTAATATCCTTGAACGTATGTTGGAATATGTTCTCGAGCTGTATATGGTTTGTGATTATGTCAGTACATACAGTTTAGTCTGTGTAATTTTTGTGCCTTTTAGTGAATTTGTACATTACTCTATTGTACTAGTTTTTCTTCGATAGTTTTCAGCAATTGCCTTCAAATAACAAGCACACCACCAGCAAGTCGTGATGCCAGATTGGTTGTTAATCGTTCGGACTGTCTTTCATCGTGGATTTTATGTGGTCAGGGCCGGCCTTCACCTAGAGGTGGGAGAGGCGGCGGGCTCGGGCCCCCAATTTTTGCGCTTTATTTGGAGCCCCCAAATTTTATCTTTACTATATTTATATATACGAATTTTTGTGCACAAAGTTGATTTATAATTTGTGCATTTTATTTTAGGGACCCCAAATTTAATTTTTTGGGGCTTTTAAAAATTAAAAAAAAAAGTTAGCAATGGGCCGGCCCACAGAGAGAAATTGATTGGTTTTTTTTTGGGGGGGGGGGGATTTTTTGGTTTAAGAATGAAACAAGAGGGAAATTACCCAAACCCAAATATCTGTCACCCGCACCCGAATACCCAATACCTGATCCAATCCCCAAACCAACACAACAATCTTCCAGTCTTCCTCCTACCTCCAACCTAAACTCGATCCTAGTTCTCATCTCCAATTCTCCATTCTATTTCTCTCCAAATCTAATCTCCAATCACTATTTCTAAATCTCAAACTGATTTCTTGTTGCCTCTTTCTCCAGCTCCAGGCTCCAATACTCCAACCACTCATCTCCCACACCAATCACCCATCTCCAATCACCCATCTCCAACAGTCCGACTCTAGACAAACCCAACCTGCGATCTCCTCCAACCCTCATTCTCCAATCTCCTCAATCCTCCATTACTCCTTTTTCCTTTCTCCAATCTCCTCTACATACAAACAAAGACCGAGCTCCGTCGTCCTGACTCCCTCATCCCGAACGGGCCAAACCCGTGTAAATACCATTTTCTTTCTTTTCATTTTTCCCTCTTTTGTAATATTTTATTTGCAATTGAATAAAATACTTTATTTTCTTGATATTTTAATTAAATTTTGTTCATGAAATTCTCTCAGTATTTTGTTGAGCCAATTTTCTTGATGATTCTACTTTTTATTTGAATGTGGGTATTTTTATTGAACCTTATTGTAGTTAATTCCACCTCTTATTGAACCCAAAACCCAACTACAATTAATTCATGACCCAAACCCACTATTATTGGATCCTAAATCATTAACCCAACATCCTAATTGCACCCTATAAATATAATCCTATTGCAAACCCAAAAATCACACAATTTGAAATCCTAATTAGCCGTCTCTCTCTCCCCTCCCATTTTCTCTCTCCCCGACCACTGTTTCCCGCCCAAAACTCCCCTCACCTTCTCCGACCAACCTCCGGCGACCTACCCCGTCACCATCCCCCTCAGTCGCGCCGCCCCTCCCGTCGACGCCACCACCAGATCCACACCCGAAACCCCCTGCCGCTGTCTCTATATTTCTCCCGTTCTAATCGATGCCCTCACCTGACGCCGCACCACCTGCAATGTTGTTGACCCCCGTTGACGCTCTCGCCATTCGTCAGAGCGTTGCCGTCGAGCCCCTGGCTTGTTGTTGCTGCTACGGTCTCCTTTGCTGTTGTTGCCTCGTCTCTTTGTGCACGTGATTTACACGTGTTAACTTGTGTGTTCGTGGGTTTGTTGCTTTGGGATTTTCATCCCTTTATTCTTGGTATTCAATTTCATCGTCCATAAGGCAAATCACTTTTCATTTTCAATTGAATCTTGTATCAAATTCAAGTTTTTATTGAAACTCTTGCAAGTTGATCCAATTGTTCATCGTATTGTACATTGTTCATCTCTTTTGTTGGGTATATTGAGGGTTTACACGAGCTATCCCCAATATTCTTGACTCCATGCCCTTATTGACTCCAAAGATTGAATCTTTCATGTGTTCATATAGAATTGATAATAGGGTTATTCATGTAATTGTCACATAATTAATTTATTGTAAAAATAATTGCTAGGTTCTATGTTGGATTGATCGATTGTTGTTTGGTTGATGTTAAATTAGTGTATATGTGTGTTCTTAATTTTATTTATCATGGTTTTATACCCATCATGCTGATTATGAAGTATATCAACTAATAGAATTAATACCCATCATGTTTAATTAATTTGTTTCATGAAAAATACCAAAAAACCTGTATGTTGTTGTTGTCTGTATTTTGTCTATCATTTTTGACCCAGTAAAAGATCTTAAAGTGAATAACTTTATGAATAAGAGTCGTAGCCCTATGTTTCCAGTTTTCAGAATATTCTGAATTACTAAATTCCGAGTTGTGTAACAAAAGTTATGATTATTTTACCATTGCTTTGTTTTTGTTTCCAGAATTTCAGATTCATGTATGTTTCATGTTTAATCTATTAAAAGACTAATCTAATATTAAAAAATTGCTCTGAAAATTTGCAGAATGCTAGATAACATGCTTAGGAGTCTAATAAATATTTTTTATGATTTTATTATTGAGTTTTTACTAATTCTAAAAATATAATAACTTGACGTCAAAATTCTGGCTGAACATGAAATCTGTAAAGAATGATGTGTTTGTCCTAGCTACTGTTGTCGGATTTTGAACTTTAAATATGCGTTGGATTCGTTGGTAAGTCTAGTTTCTAGAATTTCTGATGGATTCAGTTTTGATTTCTTTAGCAGCAGGAAAATCAGTTTTAGTACAGATGACTCTTGCTGTCGAGAATTTCAGTTTTCAGTTTTTCTTAATTTAATTATTCCTATATCATAGTATTGTATGAATTGAATGGTATATGTTGCATTGCATGATCCTAATGAGTTATTGTCATCATCCTAATTATCTTATCCAAGTTTATCATCCTATCATTTTCCTATTGTTATTATCGTTCATCTCATGTCTCATATTTGCATATTGTATTGTTTCATTAATAAAATAATTAACAAGCTGAGGTTAAGGGATTGACTGGAGTAGTTGATGACATAGTGACTATACACGGAAGTGTGGGCCATGTTTTCCAAAATACCGTGTGTTGGCCATTGTTATTGTTATCAGTTTATTGTTGAATTACTGACTACAGTATCCCAATTGATTATGTATTGTTTTATTGTTATTGAGCCAACCAGTATGCACCAATGCTGCAAATAATGTTATCGTGCCATGTACATTATCTGTAAAATCTTCTACTTAAGTCGAAACGAAATTGATTATATGTATCGAACCTGTAGAATGGGATGCAGTAGTGCGTGCATTAGTTAGGATTAAAATGATTAATAGACTTAAGGATTACACATCGACATTGCATATTGTACATCATTGTTTCTATTTCTATCGAATATTGTCGAAGTGTTAATGATATTGATCATTGAATATTGTTATCGATTATTGAATCATTGTTTCTAACCATTGCATCGATTATTAATGATATTGATTATTGTTATTGTCCCATGTTATTGGTTCCTACTGATCCATTGAATTCATTGTTATATCGTTATTCCATTGTTCCTTGCTTTCTCTACTTGTTGTCCATGACTTGCTCTAAGGATAAATTTTTTTTTCTTTTTAGATGAAGTGTTCACAGGTGATCATGGAGAATTATCAGCTGGAATTGGAGAACAAACTTTCTGAAGACTTAATGCTTTCTAGTTGTTTAATATTATTTTATTGAACTTATTGTATTGAGACTTGTTATTATTGCGATTGAATTTATTATTGTATTGGGCTTATGACCCGGATTTTATTATTTGTTTCTAGATATTGGATTATTGTATTTAGATATTTCATATTGTTTTATTCCAAGTATTATTGTTCATAAGATTATTATTATTGCCTGCACAATTGTTCTGTATGGATTATATTGTTGAGTTGATCAGATAAACAGCTTATTGGTGACGTTAGCCATTCGCTGGGCCAGTATTACATGCTCGTATTCCGTATTTTTGGGAAGCGGGGCGTGACAACCCGACTTCCGAATGGTTGAACCTGACTCTCGCCTCTTGTTGTTGATTTGCTTTGCAGGCTTGTAGCCGTTGGCCCGACCACCGAGAATCGACCAACAACTGATTGCTATTTTTAATTCTTTGCCTCTTTTACTTTTGATGATTGATTGTTATAGATTTGTAGAGTTGTAATCTTGTAGACTTGTAGTATTGATTGTCATTGTTGTAACCGCTTGTTGTTGTTGCGAGTCTCTCAGTCTCAAGCTAGGGTTTCATCGTTTCGAAATTCGAATTAATTTTTTATTTCATGATTATTTTTTTTACCTATATATATATTAACAATTGTGGCAAAATAAAAAATTTACCAAATTTTGTTTTCATACCTATTTTTTAATAAACCTTATGTATGGGGCCCCATTTCGGAAGTTCACCTCGGACCCCTGTGAACTTAGGGTCGGCCCTGTATGTGATGCAGTATTTTCTAGCTCTGTTGGGATAAGAGCATTTGTAGTCGTTTGATGCTAAAATTTGGGTATTTGGCAATTGGAAATAGAAACTTTGGGTTATAGCTGTAGTCATTTGAAGCGAAAATTTGGTTTTTTTTTTAAAATTAAAAGAAATCTCGGACGAAAAATGATTTTTCGTCATACAGGTTTTTTTTTATTTAAAAAATTTCTAAAAAGAATCGGACGGGAGATCATTTCCCGTCCGAGAGAATCTTTGGATTAAGGATCTTAATTTAACTTTAATTTAATCTTAATTTAATCTTAAATAAATCTTAAATCTTAGTTAAATATAAATGATAACTTGATATATACACATAATAATTTTTATAGGCCTATTTATGTATAATGTTTTCTTCACAATAGGCAAATAAAGGGAAATGATTTCCCCTCCGATCATTTTTTTTAAAAAAAAATGATCAAACGGGAAATCATTTGCCGTCTGATATATATTATATAAATAAATAAAAGCGACGAAAGATCATCTTTCGTCCGATAAATTTCTCTTATCGATCTTTCGTCAGCTACATTTTGCAATTTTTCATTTAGCATTGTTCATCTCCAACCCAACATTTGGGTATTTGGCCAACAACTGTGACACTTTTTTCTGCAAATGTTGTAAAATTTGGGGAAATAGCTAATGACTACATATGCTCTAAGCCATGTTCTTAAGCCATTGGTTTTCTTTTTACGCTGACTGACTGTGATTTTACCTAAAAAGCATAGGATGACATTATGTCTCATACTGACAGATTCTTGTGTCTATCGTGTGTCTATATATGCTAAATGTACCATTCATAGTGGGAATGCTCTCTTGTTGGTTTACTAGAAACTAGTGTTACCCTGTGCAAATTGCACAACCAAAAATAGTTTTGAGGGACTCGTAAAATTATATAGACTTTCTAAAAGTTTGAGAGAATTGAGAGAAACTTATGAATATCATTCATAATGTAGTAATGAAATATTCATTATCATCCCAACATAAGCAGATAGTTTAGAGAATCAATGTAAAACTATAGTGTTATACAATTGAATATTACTAAAGTTGTTTGGTGGTGTGGGGGGGGGGGGGGGGGGGAGTTAGAGGGGGGGGGGGGGGCGGGGGGGCGCGAGCGGGGTGAGATTAGGAAAGTGAGAGGAGAAGAGACTGTGTTTGAGGGATTGAAGTTTTTATTTTGTTTTGGTTTTTTAATAAAATCGTGCATAGCACACAAGTTAGTTAAATAGAAATCTCTACTTTTACTCTTGTGTACACAAACTTATATAATGTAATATAATATAATATAATATAATATGTAGTATAACTCGTGCAATACTGCACATAATTTTTTTTAAATAAGAAAATAATAAAGCATTTTTTGAAAAACCCATCTAATAACATCTATATAATAATTAAGATTCCAATTTCAATTTGGGTGGAGTAAGAGTGAGGAGTTATCTCGTACATTTGCCCTCTTTTTTTTATTTAAAAAAATGAGAAAAATCATAGACAATCATAGACAAAATCATAGACATAATATATTGTATAGATTCCAAATTTTCAATTATTTTTCAGAATTTCTAATTAAATTTTCGTATTTAATAAGAATTTTTTGAATTTTAATTTAATTTCCTAATTTGAAATTATTTTCTGTGATTTTTTATTGATTTATCGAACCGAAGCGATTTTTGGAGCGATCTGGATCGCCAATCGAGCTTGTGCTCGCCCGCTGAGTGGAATAAGTGTCAGGATGATGTAGTGACATGGCGTGGCCTGAGACGTTGATCACATGATGGGCTCGCCCGCTGAGTGAATTGAATATGTGTGATTGAGTTGCGACGTGGCGAAATCGAGAGCCTTGATTACACATATCTTTGCGCATCTGGACGATCGGACAGTCGAAAATTGAACAGAGGTGGTGACTGGGCGTGTGCACGTGTTAAGATATGTGTGAATTCCTACTTTTTCTCTCCTTTCTCTATTTCAAAATAGAGAAATGAGAGCGAGGATACTTCTCTCTCTTATTAGCATAATATAGCGATATGATAGGAAGAAATTTTTTTTTATATGCCACTTTTTGAAAATATTTGCACTTATAGGGTAGTTGCCAAAGTATTTGCGTTTATGAACTCAACAACTAAATACGTCATTCCCAACAGCTAGTTTAGTTGTTCCATGCTCGCCGTTGGGACACGGAGAGTTTTGTGTTAATTTTTTTAGAAACTCGCCGTTTCCCAATGGCGAGTTCAGTTTAAAAAAAATCAATGAAGATCAAGTTGTTCTTAACGGCGAGGACATTTATACTAGACTCACCGTTGGGAACAACCAGTTTAGTTCAAAATTTTCAATGAAGACTCGTTATTCCAAACAACGATGACATTTATACTAGACTCGCTGTTGGGAACAACGAGTTTAGTTCAAAAAAAGTTTCTATGGAGTTTTTTTTTTTTTTTGAAATGTCACTAAGTCCAACAGAATGTTTCACTCTCTGTGAAATTTTCTACATCCTCGTTGTTCCCAACAACGAGTCTAGTATAAATGTCCTTGCCATTGGGAATGGCGAGTCTTCTTTCAAAATTTTGAACTAAACTCGTCATTCCCAACAGCGAATTTAGTACAAATATCCTTGCCATTGGGAACGGCGAGTCTTTATTGAAAAATTTGAACTGAACTCGCTGTTGAGAACGACGAGTTTTTCAAAAAATTAGCACTAGACACGCCGAGTCCCAACAGCGAGCATGAAATAACTAAACTCGCCGTTGGGAACGACGAGTATAATTGTAGAATCCACGAGCACAAATACTTTAGCAACTGTCCTTTTTCTATAAATATTTTTAAAAAGTGTCTTATAAAAAAAATTTTAAAAAAAAATTCAATAGGAAGGCTATCTAAGCGTGCTTGCAGATTACAAAGGGTTTCAGAAAAATTTATTCAACTGAAACCTGGTTGGAACTCAGTAAATTATCGACACCAGAAATTTCTGAGAGAAACCAATCACATCGCAACCCTTGGTTCCAGGAAGAGTAGAAAAGATTAGTGCATTTAACTCATTGAGATGTGGATGTATGTTAGATGCTTACTCTTTGGAACGATTGTAATATGAATGATGATGTTGTGTGGGGGTTAAGAACCAAGTTGAATGTGGTGGGTTATGTTTGGACTCATCGATTTAAATAGTGCTTTAGTTTTTGGTGGAGCAGATATTGTTGTGATGGTGAAGAGGGTCCTAATATTGGTTAGCTTTCACGATATTCGCTCTTCATATAATTGTTTTGTTGATGTTGGAACTGCTAAGTTGTTGCGTTTTAAGCTCCTGATGATTTGGCATGATCGTGTTGCTTGTGTTATTTTTTATCTGTCTTCCATTATTTCTACTTCTTTTATTGTTTTTGGGTTTCCTTCACTTCAGTTGATGATTGTTGTAGCAAATAGCGATCTAAATATACTTAGCGAATAGCGAATAGCGACCTACTGAGGTTGCTATTGCGAATAGCGATCTAAGTATACTTAGATCGCTATTTCAAATAATGACCTTAGTTGAGTGATTATTTTGCAAATCTTACAAAGAGCAAAGAGATTTAGTCCTTCTTCTTCCAGAGAGCAAAAACTCTGTAGAATTCGCTAAGTGTCACAATACATTTATTTAAGGTTGCTAATCCGATTAGTGACTTCATATATGTTTTGGTCGCTAATATAAATAGCGGCAGCAAATAAAATTTTTTAAAAAATTTAAAATAGAGACCGCTATTCCATTAGCGACATCCTAAAAGAAGATGCCATTAATAGTAATAGCGGCCGCTGGTGATGTGGTAGCAACTAAAAGAAGATGACATTAATAGTAACTAGTATTATACACGTGCTGTGCACGTGAAAAAAATTGGGGGAATGAAAAGGGCAAAAAAAATCTACCAGCACGTGCGTTGCACGGGTTGGGTTAAGGACAAATTACACTAAGTCCTTCTCCCATTATAGTAGTAGAGATAGCGGCCGCTGGTGACGTGGTAGCAACTAGTCCACAAAAATGTGTTTAAAAAATGCAAATAGCTTCAAAAGTTGGCCTAGTACGGCAAAAATTCCAACCCTCGAAATCCCGAGTTTTTTGCCTACATAGGCAACTTTTTGAAAATATTTGCATTTTGGGCCAGTTTCCCAACTATTAGCGCTTTTGGGCTACTTTGTGTCACGTCAGCAGCGGCCGCTATTCCCAATAGCGGCCTCTTCATTTCGAGGTCGCTAATGGAAATAGCGACCTATGTTTTAATTTTTTTTGAATTTTTTGTTTGCCGTCGCTATTCCCACTAGCGACCTTAGTATATATGAGGTCGCTAATGGGATTAGCGACCTTTAATGAGCTGTATTCTAACACTTAACAAAATCTAAAGAGCTTTTGCTGTCTGAAAAATGACAATCAAATTTTTTTAAAAAACTAAGGTCGCTATTCAGAATGAAGGCCTTTAGTGTACTAAGGTCGCTATTCCGAATAGAGCTCTTAGTTGTATGACTATTTTGCAAATTTTACAAAGAATAAGGAGATTGTGTTTCCTACTGAGGTCGCTATTGGGAATAGCGACCTTAGTATACTAAGGTCGCTATTCCCAATAGCGACCTCAGTTTAAAATTTTTGGGGAAAGCTCTTTAGAGCATCAATAGGCGTGATTGTTTAGAAAATGCATAAATGCATAAATGCATATAGCATTTTGCCTCTTTTCTGCAGTCGTCAAATGGTATTTTATAGCAATTTAATTTAAAACAATAAAAATCCCATATCAGACGGAGTTTGAAGTTGTGTCGGAGGAATTTAATTATTTTTTTAATAGGTAGACGGAACTTCACTTTGCGTCGGAAGAGGAAAAAAAACATTTACTATGAAGGATGCAACTTCATGTTGCGTCGGAAGAGAAAAAAAAATTCAAAAAAATCGCCAGGCGCAACTTCATGTTGCATCCGACACCTTTTCTAATTTTTTTTTTGCTTTATTGACTTTTTTTGAGTTTTTTTTATTACGGTTTATTTTATTTTTTTTTAGGGACGGAAAGTGAAGTTGAGTCGGACGAATAAAAATTAATTTTTTTTCGTTGGACGCAAAGTGAAGTTGTGTCCTGTATAATATGCCTTTCTCTCAAATCCACTCTCATATAAAGCAATCTACTGTCGCAAAAAATGCAAAAAAAGCATAAATAACAATTGCGCAGCACTTTTTGAGCGAAGATATGCATATTATGCATATTTAGCAAACGACTGTGGATGCTCTTAGGAATCGCTAAGTGTCTCAATACATTCATTCGAGGTCGTTAATCCTAAGGTTGCTAGTGGGAATAGCGACGGCAAACAAAAAATTCAAAAAAAATTAAAACATGGGTCGCTATTCCCATTAGCGACCTCGAAATGAAGATGCCGTAATTGGAATAGCGGCCGCTGCTGATGTGGCACAAAGTAGCCCAAAAGCGCTAATAGTTGGGAAACTGACCCAAAAACGCAAATATTTTCAAAAAGTGGCCTGTGATGGCAAAAAATTCCGGAATCCCCTAAATTCAATCAGGAAAAAATTGAAAAAGCTCCTCTCTCTCGCTCCTCTAATCCAACAACCCAGTTTGAGCTTCGAACGTATGGCCACCTGTTCCCGACGGAGATCCTGACTTTCATCCAACTGTCCATCCTTCCACCATCCCGAATCTCAAGCACCACCATCCACCCCTTCATCTAAATCATGTCGATCCTTAACCTTCGCCGACCCACTGCCACAAATCATCGGAGAATCTCTCATCTCAAAGCAACATCCAGTTTAGATGGCGGCGGGACTTCACCGTGTCAAACAAGTGAAGGTAGACGGAGAACTACTTCTAGAACAGGTTGTAAAGCGGTCGTTCGTATAAAACTGAATGTAGAAAGTAATACATGGGTGTTGTATTCATTTCATAAACCACACAATCACATATTTACTTCACCCGGTAGAAGACATCTTTTACCCCGAAACCGTTTGGTGTCGAATACCGATAGAAGAATAATGACCCAAATGACCCAAGCTAATATCCCTACTTGCAAACAAATGCTCTTCTTCGAAAGTGCTAGTGGTGGTCACGATAAAATAGATTCACCAAGAAAGATGCTAGAAATTTACTAAGAGGCACAAAGCAATGAAAGGACACGACGAGAACATTCTCATTGATTTTTTTAATCGAAAAAATTTACGGACCCTTCAATTTTTAATGATTTCCAAGTAGATCCCGAAGGTCGGTTGCCTCATTGTATTTAGGTGGAACGTACTTCTAGGATGAACTATGAAGAATTTGGGGATATACTTTGCTTTGATGCTACATACAACACGAACCGATATGGAATGTTATTTATTCCATTTGTTGGAATCAATCATCATTGGCAATCAACATTCTTAGGAGGTGGGTTCATTCCAATTGAGAAGGTCACTTCTTTTATTTTTTTCTTTGAAAAGTGGCTAAGAGTAATGAATTGTGATCCATCTGGCATCGTGACAGCCCAGGATCGTGGGATCGCTGTCGCAGTGAATAAAGTTTTTCCTGAGACTCGGCATCGATATTGCATTTGGCACATATTGGATAAATTACCGCATGAGTTGCATATATCGAATGATGTCGATAAGTTTACGGATGATTTGAAGACTCATCTATGATTACGAATATGTACATGATTTTGAAGAGAAATGAAAATTAGTGCTTCTGAAGTACGGAGTTGAGAATAACAAATGGTTGAACGATATATTTGAAATTCGTGATAAATGAGCACCCATTTATGTAAAGATTTATTTTGGGCCGGTATGTTGAGTAGTCAACGGGTTGAGTCTGTGCATTCTTCCTTAAATCATCATACAGAAAAGAAGTACTCCTTACATGAATTTGCCGTCATCTTCGACCGTTTTTTGGCAAAGCAAAGACACTGTGAACTTAAAGCAAATCATCGTAACTGTGAGAGGAGCCTGAAATTGAAGACACAATGAACTTTGGAAGAACATATGGCGCGAATATACACTTTGAAAATTTTCTACGTCCAAGATGAAGTTACAAAATCTTATTATATAATGTGGCTTTCGTTGCCAATCTTGACACACTGGATAGTTCAACCTTCCATGTGATGCTTTGTGGAGAATCGGAACCGGGGAGGTTGATTCAATTATGCAAACTCCGTCAAATTGTTACTTGTGGTTGTCCTATGTTCGAGTTCGTAGGCATTCCCTACAAACATATTTTGGCAGTTTGTCGGCTCAGTTATCACACTTCTCTACTGGACATATATATTAAAAGAAGATGGATTCAGGATGTGATGAGAAGAAGCTATATATCTGTTCCACACGAAGGAAGTAGCCAATTTTTTGCTTATCGCTATTGTGAATTGTGTCATCACGCAAAACAAAAGGTTGATCTTGGTTGTTCCTCTGATTCTAGTTACAAATACATGCTCGATCTTATGCTTAAAGACAGTGGGAGTTGAAGCCATGACCTTCTAAAAATTGAAGTCAAACACAGTAATCCACTACACACAGTGGGAGTTTGCATTTCATTTACATTTGATGAATAATCACTGCTCTGATGGCTAATTTTCTGACATTTAGTGAAGTGTCCAAAGGTTTTATTGTCAAAGAAAATGACTATTTAGTGATTGTAATAGTTTATGACATTTGATATTAATATATGATGTTTTGAGGAATATAAGTGTACTTGTTATAAATTATTATTTTTTAATAGTAAGTGTCACACTTCCTGAATGAAAATCCTAGCAAGTGGCTACGCAACTGCTGAATTATTTGAAGTTTGTAAATTTACAATACTAATCTTCTTTGTTTGAATTTTATGAAAAAAACGCAAATAGTTTCAAAAGTTGGCCTAGTACGGCAAAAACTCACCCTCGTAACCCCCTAAATTCCATCAGAAAAGAAATGAAAAAGTTCGCATTTGGTTTGTTGTTTTGAAAACAGTTTTCTGAAAATAGTTTCTGAAAAGAGTTTTCTGAAAACAGTTTTCTAAAAATGAGAGTGTAAAAGCTGTTTGGTAATAATTTTTTATGAAAACAGTTTTTTGAAAATGAGAGTATAATGTATGTATAGGTTTGGTTGTATGTATATATATACTGTATACAGTATATATACTCTGACATATACATACATACTGATATATAATAATATAAAATATTTTATTATAATAAACATATTTAATAATATACATATATATAATAATATATAATAATTATAATAATATATATGTAATAATAATATATTCAAATTATATATTAAACAACTTATTATAATAATAATAAATTATATAATAATATATAATAATATATATTATTATAATAATAATATATATTATAACGATAGATTATTATAATAGTATATATAAAATAGTATATATGAAATAATAGTATATATAAAATAGTATATATAAAATAATAAAATAAAATAATAATATAATAATAATATAATATAATAATAGTATATATAATAATAATATAATATAATAATAGTATATATAAAATAATAATATACATAATAATATTATAATATAATAATAATATATAAAAAATAATATATATAAAATAATAATATATTATAATAATTGTATATTATATAATATTATGAAATAATTTATTATAATAAACATATTTAATTATATATATATATATATATATATATATATATATATATATATATATATATATATATATATATATATATATATATATATATATATATATATATATATATATATATATATATATATATATATATATATATATATATATATATATATATATATATATATAATAATAATAATAATAATAATAATAATAATATATATAATAACAATATATTATAACAATAGTATATTATATAATAATATATATAATAATATATAATAGTAATATATTATATATTAATATATATAATAATATGTAATAGTAATATATAATAATAATAATAATATATATAATAATAATATATATAATAATAATATAATATAATAATAGTATATATAAAATAGTATATATAAAATAATAATATATATAATAATAATATAATATAATAATAGTATATATAAAAAGTATATATAAAATAATAATACATATAATAATAATATATATAATAATAATTGTATATATAAAATAGCATATATAAAATAATAGTATATTATAATAATTGTATATATATATAAATATATAAAATAATTTATTATAATAAACATATTTAATTATATACATATATATAATAACATATAATAATTATAATAATATATATGTAATAATAATACATTATAATAATATATTAAATAATTTATTATAATAATAATAAATTATATAATTATATATATAATAATATATAATAGTAATATGTAATAATAATAATATATATTATAATAATAATAGAATATTATAATAGTATATATAAAATAGTATATATGAAATAATAATATATATTATAATAAAAGTATATATATATATAAATATTAAAATAATAATAATAATAATAATAATATGTAACAATAATATATTATAAATATATATATAATAATAATAATATATATAAATAGATTTAGAAAGAGGATGTGAAAAAACAGAAAATCGGTGAAGTGGAGTTTTGTGAAAACTGTTTTAAAAAAACAATATAACCAAACGGGTTTTGGAGTTTTGGAAAACAAAAAAAAGGAAAAAACAACAAACCAAACGGACAATTTTTTTCTTTTCCAAAACCCAAAAACGTGTTTGGTTAGGGTGTTTTGTGAAAAGAGTTTTCACAAAACTCCAACTTCAGTCATTCTCTCTCTACACGAGCGTAACCATACATTTTTAGAAAACCTTTTTTGAAAACTCCAACTTGTTTGGTTAGGGTATTTTTAGAAAACTGTTTTCAAAACAACAAACCAAACGCAGTAAAATTACATGGCATTCATTACTTAAATTTTGCAGTTTTGCTCTAAATTAGGTTATATAGCATGTGTCGTCTTTCCTTCCTGCCTATTTTGTTCTTTCTAAGTAATGCTTTGTACATAAGCTTAATGCACCGGTACCACACTATTTATAAAAAAAGTATGCATTATATTGGAGATTGTGTCACATCAGTTTATAGAGTAAAACTTGTTCACATGACATTCCAATTTTTGGTTATGTTGTATACTTGACTAGTTTTTATATTTCATAATTTACGTTATAGTTGGCTTTATAAAATGCATAAAAGACTAGCCTTGTATAATCTGATAATGTAATTTATTACTATAAGTATTATTGCTATAAGTATTATTGTTTCAAAACTCGGTATTAGTATCAAATATTGGCTACCATTTGCCAATAACGTCAGACATATTGAAAGATTGGTAAACAATATTTCAATTAAACAATATTTCAATTCGACTCGGTTAATGCGTCTCAATGTAAAATTTATTGTTGACTATATTGCACTTGCTTACCATCTTTGGACATCTTCGGACTCTTCACTAGTCGTTGAAAAATGAGACTCATAAATGACAAACACAGGGCAAGTACTACCGTGGTCTAGTGGTAAGCCTCTTAGTTAGTGAACAAAAGATTGGAGTTCAATTCCCGCTAACATCATCCCTTTAGTATGAGATTATTACGAGTGTGTGTAACTACAACCATCTTAAAATTAAAAAAAGTAGCAAACACGTGCAAATAACATGCTAATCTTCTATCATAGTTAATCTACTTTACACAATCCAATACGGGTCCAGAACCTTATCGGGTTATCTGGTAACGAGTTCAAGTGCTAAAACCCTAATCTTCTCTCACTTGGTAATTTCCATGTTTATCAGGATTTTTTAAAACTTGCCCCATGTGTATATATATAAAACTTGCCCGTGTGTGTGTCTATATGCCCCATGTGTATATATATAAAACTTGCCCGTGTGTGTGTGTATATATATATATATATATATATATATATATATATATATATATATATATATATATATATATATAAGCAAAGCTCAATTGTAAACGGGTATGTTTGCACAGATGCGTTGCGAACTGGACTTCTGGCCCGTTGGATTGCTTAGATCATGATCCAACGACCAGGATCGATCCCGCCCATCTTCCCATCTGTCTCACTTAACTTCAGGATGGGGTATAATTGAAATTTGGCCCCCAAATAACTCTTCACTTAGCCTTTTGCTCACACTCTCGCGCTGGCCGCTGATGAACTTGGAATTTTTTTGCCAAATTTTAACTTAGGCCGCTGTTGGAAATAATGACCTAAGTACTTCGAAATTCATCTTCCAATCTTGGTCGTTGCTTCACATAACGTCCTATGTATAACCTAGGCCGTTGTGTGGAACAATAACTTAGGTTATACAAGTGTTTTAAAACACTTGTACAAATTTCGCTATCCTCCTACATTCTATCTCTCACACTCAATATACTCTCTCCCTCTCTTTCTTTCTCGCGCTCCTGAACCCATAGTCGAAACCCTAGCTCCTCTTTCACCTGACTGTCTCATTCACTCTCTTCCTCTTCTCGAACTCTTGCCATCTTCCTTTGAATCTCCTGTACCCAAAAAACCCTAACCCTAACGAGCTCTCCCAAACCCTAGTCCTCCTCTCGTCCACAACAGTGCAACCACCTATTCTCTCTCCTTCGCAAAGATCCACATTGTACAGGGTATTCAAGCTATTCTAGCTTAGTGCATGTAGCTATGTTGGTTGATTGAATTGTTGTTACATTTTTTTAGTCTACAATTTTTGTGTGATGCGTAGTTAGTTATATTGATGTGTATTGTATATAGTTTTTCATTAATTGTAGTTGGTTGAATTTTAGAAGTAGTTGTTTTTCCAAATTATAGTTGTAGTTGTAGATTTTATCGTTCGCACGTATATCAAAAACATCAACAACAATTATTCTTTGATATTTTTTGAGTGACTTTTCACTAGAAAACCGCACAAAACAACCTAAAAAGAATACAAAATTTTGCGAGTAGGTCGGACTCACCACACACAAGCCAACGCAACTTGTAAAAGCGAGTTTCGATTCATGGTTTGCAAGATACGGTCGTGTATCGCTTTGTTTACTTTTAATTTGAAATAAAGCTATACGTAGTCATATCTCGCAAATTGTGAGTCCAAACTCACTTCTAAAAGTTGTGTTGGCTTGTGTGTGTTGAGTTCGACCTACTTTCAAAGTTTGGAAATTTTTGGATTCCGTTTGTGTGATTTTCCTACGTATCTTGTTTTGTATATAAATATATGCAAATAGTGTGATTGTCTCTATATGATTATTGTATTGATAATTGTTATATTATTTTTTATGTTAAATATGGACAGTGGTGAAGGATATTCTGTTTCCGGCGATAATTTTATGTCCTCACAAGAAAGTGGTGAATGCATGCCGCAAGTTGAAGAGCACCTCAAACCAAAGATAGGTATGACGTTTCATACCTTAAATCAAGCCGAGAACTTTTATTCGTTATATGCTAAATGTGGGGGTTTCGCAATGCGTAAGGGTGAGAATAAATACAAAGGAACCCAAGTCGTGGATAAGTCCTTCTTATGTAATAAAGAAGGGACTTCACCAAGTCAATCAAGTGAAGGTAGACGGAGAACTACTTCTAGAATGGGTTGGAAAGCTGTCATTCATGTAAAACTGAATAAAGAAAGTAATGGATCAAAAGACCACACAATCACATATTTACTTCACTCGGTAGAAGACATCTTTTGCCTCGAAACCGTTCGGTGTCGAATACCGATAGAAGAATAATGGATCAAAAGACCCAAGCTAATATCCCTACTTGCAAATAAATGCTCTTCTTCGAAAGTGCTAGTGGTGGTCACGATAAAATAGATTCACCAAAAAAGCCAAATTTACTACACAAAGCAATGAAAGGACACGACAGGAACATTCTCATTAATTTTTCGAATCGAAAAAATTGACGAATCCTTCATTTTTTTAATAATTTCCAAGTAGATCCCGAAGGCCGGTTATCTCATTGTATTTGGGTGGATGGTACTTCTAGGATGAATTATGAAGAATTTGGGGATGTACTTTGCTTTGATGTCACATACAACACGAACCGATATGGAATGTTATTTGTTCCATTTGTTGGAATCATTCATCATTGACAATCAACGTTCTTAGGAGGTAGAATTATTTCAAATGAGAAGGTCTCTTCTTTTGTGTGGTTCTTTGAAAAGTGGTTAGGAGTAATGAATCGTGCTCCATCCGGCATCGTGACGGACCTGGATCATGGGATTGATGTCGCAGTGAATAAAATTTTTCCCGAGACTCGGCATCAGTATTGCATTTGGCACATATTGGATATGTTACCGTATGAGTTGCGCATGTCAAATGATGTCGATAAGTTTAGGGATGATTTGAACACTGTCATTTATGATTCCGAATATGTACATGATTTTGAAGAGAAATGGAAATTAGTGCTTTTGAAGTACGGAGTTGAGAATAACAAATGGTTCAATAATCTATTTGAAATTCGTGATAAATGGGCACCCATCTATGTAAAAGATTTATTTTGGGCCGGTATATTGAGTAGCCAACCGGTTGAGTCTATACATTCTTCCTTGAAGCATCATACAAAAAAGAAGTACTTACATGAATTTGCCGTCATCTTCGACCAATTTTTGGCAAAGCAAAGACACGGTGAACTTAAAGAAAATCATCGTAACCGTGAGAGGAGACCGAAATTGAAGACACAATGGGCTTTGGAAGAACATATGGCGCGAATATACGCTTTGAAAACTTTCTACAAATTCCAAGATGAATTTACAAAAGCTTATTATATAATGTGACTTTCGTTGCCAATCTTGACACACCGGATAGTTCAACCTTCTATGTGATGCTTTGTGGAGAATTATAACCAGGGAGGTTGATTCAATTATGCAAACTCCGTCAAACTGTTACTCGTGGTTGTCTTATGTTTGACTTCGTAGGCATTCCCTGCAAACATATTTTGGTGGTTCTTCGGTTCAGTTATCACACTTCTCTATTGGATATATATATTAAAAGAAGATGGACTTAGGATGTGATGAGAAGAAGCTATACATATGTTCCATACGAAGGAAGTAGCCAAATTTTTTGCTTCTCGCTATTGTGAATTGAGTCATCACGCAAAACAAAAGGTTGATCTTGGTTGTTCCTCTGATTCTAGTTACAAATATATGCTTGATCTTATGCTCAAAGGCATTGACAACATTTCTCGTCTACAAATAAATCCCAAAGGTAGTGCACAACCCCATGAAGAAGGACATACACAACCCCATGGTAGTGCAAAATCCCATGCTGAAGGTAGTGGACATGCACATGTTCGTGTAAGGGGCCCACGATAGTGCGTTACAAAAGGAAGGCCTGTAGGGAAGAGATTGAAGCCGATAAGAGAGCAACTTCACAAAAAATCTAGACGGTGCAAGACATATGGCATGCACGTACTCAGACATGATATAATAAATTGTCCAACCCTAGTTGAGGGGTAATATATTGCTTCCTTTTGTTAACTTATATTAAAATTTTCAATCTTGCTTTGTATATTTTGAAGTTGATATATAAAATGTTGACTAACTCAAATTTGTCATTTATTTTAGGGCAACCAATCTAGAAGAAGTTGTTCCAACCGATGAAGAGAGTTCCGACGATAATTTTGATGAAACGCTGTGAGGTAAAATTTTAACAGGGTGAAGTATTTGAAGTTAGTAGATTTACAATACTAATCTTCTTTGTTTGAATTTTATGAATCTAGCAGGTATTTTAGAGGAAGCTCCCTTGTCTCTTGTTGCATCATATTCTTAGTTAAAGCTGTGTATATATTGGAGGAAGCTCCTTTTTTTTTGTTGGTTTGATGATAATATATGTTCCAAACGAATGTGGATGGATGAGTGTAGATGTAGTGGGTCTGTTGATAATATTTTTGTTGTTTTAGTTGATATTCATTATGTCTCGTATTTTAGGTGTTGATTGTTGATTAATAATCTATTCTTGTCGGAAGAAGACGAGTTTTGTGAAGGTTGAAGAGATTGTGTATAAAATATATGAGAGTAGCAGCTGAACAAAAAATGTTGTTGTAGCAGCTGATGCTGATTTTGGCAACAATTGTAAATTTTTATTTTTTTGCCTAACCCGTTGTTGGACCCAATGACTTCAGGCTAAACAAGAAATGTCTTTTAATATTGCAGGGTTCAAGTCAAAGAGCAATGCAATTTATTCAAACCTAAAATATAAACTAAAGCCGTTGTTGGAAACAACAGCCTAGGTTGGCCGTTGTCTCAAACAACGGCTTAATATCAACAAAAAAAGTGAAGCAATTGACTCTGCTCTCTGACTTGTGGTTGAATTTTATACGAACGGAAGTCGTTGTCTAAAACTTGATGTAGATTGACTTAGAACATTGTCTCAGACAACGACCTACGGTACAAAATAATGAGGCAAAAATTTGGTATGCTCTCTGACTTGAACTTGCCCATATTCTCGAAAAACCATACTAACTTTAGCCGTTGTTCCAAACAACGACATACATTAACCTCGGCCGCAGTCTCAGACAACAGACCTAAGCTCAATAAAAATTGAAGAAAAAATTTGTGCTCTCTGACTTGATGTGTTATTTGGAGGGTTCAATTCATACAACAAGGCAACTTGCTCAATTTTTTTTTATAAACTTAAGCCGTTGTTGGATACAATGGCCTAGGTGAGACTAGGCCATTGATTCAAATGACGACTACAGTTGTAGCAAATGGACAAATTATGGATCAACTTCATTTAAAACTAAAGCCTTTGTTTCGACTCACAGTTTTGTTATTTTCCTTTTTCAAAGGGTATGGTTGAAGGGTTAGGGTAGGGAAAGGGTTAGGGAAGGTTAGGGTTAGGGTAGGGTTAGGGTTAGTGTGTACACAAACAATTCTATTTATTGGATAATACATTAGAACTTATTTGAACATAATTTTAGTGAACGATAAAAGTTGGGAATCGAATACGGATGAGATGAATTACAATTCCCACAATCAGAGATAAGTTGGAACTATTCTTTTTTTGATCCTTAAAACAGGAAAATACATCTCATTTGCACATAGAAATCCCAACTACTTGAAAGTGTTCCAAAAGTTCGATTTTATACGGTTAATTGAGATATGGTATATTTGAAATGGTGTAGGTAATTTTAGAACTAAATTTATTTAAAAACCATTCAACTCTTTTAAAAAATTGTTCATTACGTTCTACATGATCCTAATAGATGTTTTCATCTCATTCATTAGAGATGTCATCACATTTACAAAATGAATAAAATTCTTCAATAACTTGATTCACTTTACCACTACACCTTAGTACAAAAAAAAAACACTAGACTTGGGTTATAAAAAAAAGGGGGTTCACACCTCTTCAAAGTCAGAGAGCACTATTGGTTTTTGGACATATATGGTTAACCCTTAGGTCGCTGTTTGCAACAATGACCTAGGTATATTCATTTTTATTACAAAAAAATGTAAAAAAAAATTGGGATGTGTTCATTAGGGGTCCAATTCAGAGAGCCAATACAACTTGTTCAAAATTGGGATGAAATCTGAAGCTGTTGTTGGAAACAACTACGTAGAGTTATCTAGGTCATTGTCCCAAACAACTGCATAAGCTAAACCAAAAATGTGAAGCAAAATGTTAAGATCAAGGGTATGTGATGTGAATTTTTTGCAAGTGTACAAAATCACAACAAGTAGTATAACTAAGTGAAAAGAGTATCGAACCCACAAGGACTAATTATTTTATTGAGTATAGAAATTACTAGATTAACTACTATTTGGTAAATCGAAATTCAATAAAGAAAACAACTAAATTAACTTAATTTAAAGAACTAACTAAATTAATTAAAAAAGAGCAGAATCTGAAAATTTGTTATTTATTAATTGCAAAATTAATTCTAGGGCTTTTGACTTCACCTAGTTAATCCCACACAATTTATAAATACATGTGAATAAAAGACTATTTTTCCAAGTTGTAGACCAAATCCCCAAATTATTCAATATTCTCTTTCAAGCAATATCAAAAATATTCGCAACTAATTAGTTGTCATAGTTCATGCACAAATTACTAATTGAAAATTTATTAAGATCAATGGATTTCATTACATCAAAGCCCTAAAAAAATAAAATTTAGTTTATAATAAATTTGCAACTAACAAATACTGTCTTGGATTGCATAATAAAAAATTGGAGAAAGAAAAGAGATACAAAAAGAACTGTTTTTCTAAAAGAAATTGCAAACCGAAACCATCAAATATAACCTTCTCTTCGTCTCTCCTTCCCTGTCCCTTTCTTCCATGATTTACAAGACAACGCTGACGTCAGCGTTGTCTTGAAGCACGCGCCCACGCCCAAAACCCTGGCACTTTGTCCCCGTCTCTCTCTGCCGATCTCGTCGCCACGTCAGCAGCACGAAGGACAAAATGCCACGTCACCCCTCGAGCTGCGCCCTTCATGTCCTATCCCTCTTCTTGCTTTGATTTTCGTGTGCACAAAACCCCAGCACTCAGTTTCGCCTCTTCGTCGTTGAGTTCATGCCCAAGATAGAGCCACACTCGGTTATTTTTCTATTACTTTTTATTAGCTAGTTGAAGTCAGCCGTCTCGTGTGGCGTCTAGCCTCCTTCTCTTATTTGCCCTTTTATTTATAGGCACGGAAAGTAGATGATGCGGTTTATTTCTGGGAGACGTGTGGATGCACCAGGTGTGGTATAGGGCTTCCAAATGGCAAAACCCTGAGCGGTATAGAGCTGACATGGCTGATCGTGGGTCTTCTGTGCTTTTGGGAGAATCGGAGGGCCTAGGCTGTGCCAGGTCATCCCCCTGCTTCGCCAGAGAGGGGGGGACGGCTCATGGGGCTGTCACGGGTCGGAGACCGAGGACCCCTGAGGCTCGTTGGATACGAGGAGGCCGGCTCTGGGGGGTGCACTTAAGGTTCGGCGCCGACCCTATAATGGTTCGAAGCCGAGCTAGATTGCTATTTTTTCCTTTCTTGAGTGAGAGTTGCATTGGGCCCTGGTTGGGCCTGCAGGCCATTTTTACCCTACCACACAGGCCCCCCACTCCTGCGGGGGTGCGGGAGCTAGCCGGGGAGGAGTGTTCATGGTCGTGGAAATAGGATGGCAAATCGTTGAATCTTCCAGAGGAGAGTACCCTGGTGCCCGGCCCAACCTCGATATGACGATGGATTACGTGTTTGACAAGGGCGATGCGAGACGTTTGTTTTTTCCTGAGAAGAAGGCCCTGGTGCACGACCGAACCTCGAGATGACGAGGGTTTATGTGTCGGCAAGGGTGATGGCGAGCCGTTGCTTCTTCCTGAGAAGAGTACCCTGGTGCCAGACCGAACCTCGAGATGAGGAGAGATTATGGGTCGGTAAGGGTGATGGCGAGCCGGTGATTCTTCCTAAGAAGAAGGCCCTGGTGCTCGACCGAACCTCGAGATGACGAGGGATTATGTGTCGGCAAGGGTGATGGCAAGCCATTGTTTCTTCCTGAGAAGAGTACCCTAGTGCTCGACCGCACCTCGAGAAGACGAGGGATTATGTGTCGGCAAGGGTGATGGCGAGCCGGTGATTCTTTCTAAGAAGAAGGCCCTGGTGCTCGACCGCACCTCGAGATGACGAGGGATTATGTGTCGGCAAGGGTGATGGCGAGCCGTTGTTTCTCCCTGAGAAGAGTACCCTGGTGCTCGACCGTACCTCGAGAAGACGAGGGATTATGTGTCGGCAAGGGTGATGGCGAGCCGGTGATTCTTCCTTAAAAGAAGGCCCTGGTGCTCGACCGCACCTCGAGATGACGAGGGATTATGTGTCGGCAAGGGTGATGGCGAGCCGGTGATTCTTCCTGAGAAGAAGGTTTGAACCGTGTGGTCTGTCGCTTTAGCGGAGTCTTGATGGCGCTTCCGGGATTCATGTGATGGTCCATTTTTCTAGGGGCATTAAATGACGCTGCCAGCCTGGACGCCGGGGGCGCATGGGCTTCCGTAGATTGGCTTTCCCAATGTCATAAAGGCGGGTCTTGGGGGAGGCTATAAATACCTCTCCCTCCCCTAGCGGGTTTGATCACAGCAAGGGTGGTTCAATGGCCACCTGAGGTGTCTGCTTCGGTGGGCATCTCTCTTCTAAAAAACTTTGTTGTGGCGCCAAGGGGCCTCGAATCGGTGGCGACTCTGCCGTCTGGATCCTTTTTCGGGTCAGACGACTCCCATACGGATGTCTGGCCCGAGAAAGATCGGGACGGGAGGGGCATCCATCGTGTCCTGGCTCTGGGGGTGAAGAGCCTCGGATATGCAGATCGATCTTTATTCTTGGTAGGGTTCTAGGTGATGGTGGCTTTCCTCCCACCCTCGAACAATTCGGGGTTTCGGTCGACGAGGCCTTAAGTCCCGATCTGTTCGAGGGTGAGAGAGGAGCCGACCGAGCTCTGGAACCTGGGGCGCAGACGGTGGTGGCTTTCCTGTCACCCGGGAACGATTTGGGGTTTTCGGCTGCTGAGGCTGTAAGCCCCAAGTCGTTCGCAGGTGAGAGGGGAGCCTGCCGAGTCCTGTAGCCTTAAATCTTTAACAAGGAAAATTCTTTCGCCGATCACTTCATCCGGCCCGACCCCTGTGTCTGGTTGCCAGCCTGGCACTGGATGACGTCAGAAGCCCATGTTTCGAGGACATGGCACGGTTTTCTAGGCGGCCGCTACACGTCAATCGGTGAACAGTGATTGCAGAAATCGAGGAGTCGTTTCTCCCCTCTATAAATGTTCCCCCCTCTCCCCCTATCATCCACTTCTCATTTCGCCTCTTTCTCTTTCTAACAGATCTCCCAATATCTCAGTCTTCGTTCCTACCATTCGCTGTACCAGGTTCGTTCTTCCGAGGCGACCCCCGGTTTGTTGGTAAGTTTGTTTTTAGTTTAGGCACAGATGGATAGGGCTCAGTCGGGCTCGTTGGCATCGACGTCTGGGGGGGCGCAAAACCCGCCTCCAGACTGACTTCGCGGGAGGAGTCGGATCTCGAGGGGGAGTCTGTTGGTGAGGAACAGCCAGTGTATGACGTGAAGCCGCTGCGGTCTCGGAGGCTTTTTGTTATGGAGAGTAGTGATTCTGAGGAGGAGGGGGGCGGTAGTTCTGCCGAAGTTCAGATTCTACGGATGGTTTCTGGAGAGGAAGGGGGAGCCGAAGGGGCTCAGATAGGAGGTCAGGGCGTGGGCTCGAGCTCCATGCCGATAGGTCTGGAACGATTATCTACCCCCTCCCCTGAACGGACCAAGAAGAAGAAGAGGGCTCCGAAGAAGAGGGGGTCGAGGATTGGGGGCTCGAGTCAGGCGCCTGTTAACTTGACGACAGGGTCACCCATTCGGTCTAAGCCGTTCCGTCGGTACCCCGACGATCTTTCTGATAAGGAGGAGTGTGGGGTCCAACCGTCGTCACCGAGCCGGAAGAGGGTGATAATGGACGCATTTCCGACCGTTCTGGAGGCAAGTAACTTAGAGGCTTTGCGGTTGGCATACCATATAGGGTCCGGCTATGAGCTCATGTTGCCGAGCTCCACTCTTCGACCGACCGACCCTCTGCCGGATCGGTATTGCGTCTTCCCCGTGGATGCCTTTATCTCCGGCTGTAGGTTGCCCGTTCACCCGTTCGTCCGAGAGGTGCTGAACTGGGCGTCCTTGGCGCCGATGCAGTACGGGCCCAATTCCTGGAAGCAGATCATCTGCTTCGTGTTGTTGTGCGGGGAGCAGAGGGTACCTCTTCGGTTGAACGTCTTCCGAGCGATGATGATGATTGGCTCGTCGGCTGAGGGTATCTATTACATTTCGCCCCGGGGCAAGTCGAGGTTTGTTCATGGTCACCCGGACTCCATCAAGGAGTGGAAGAAGAAGTATCTAGTGATCCGGAGTGAGGAACCTTGGGATATTCCCACTCGGTGGAATCACTACAAGCCGAGCTATAAAACGCCGAGGCCGAGGGACCTGACTGCCGAGGAGTGGGGTTTTGTTGAGCGTCTCCGTTTGTCATATAGCGTCGACTGGGCGAAGGTGACCGAGGGCCACTTGACGAATGCCGGACTGAGCCCGGCCGATCCATGTATGTAGTTGTTTCTTTCTTTTTGGCTTTGTTGTTCCTCCGTGCTCATTGTCCTTACTGGACTTTTTCACAGGTATGGATCCTGAGTCGATCAAGGCGAGGAGGCGCGAAATGAAGAAGGAGGAGGCCGAGAAGAAGGCGAAGACGAGGGGGTCGTCCCAGGGGGTTTTCGAGGCCCCTGTTCAGCCGAGGGCAAAAAGGACTCGCTCGGAGACGGTCAAGGACGCGGCGGTTCAGGGCGATCCGGATCAGGGTAAGGTAACCGATCTTGATAAGGGGAAGGGCCCTCTGGCGGATCCGGAGATAGAGGAGAGGCTTCGGCGACCGTGGGTGCCGAATTGGTCGATTCGCGAGGGAGACAGCTTGACCCGAGGGCGGCAAGCCGTCGAGGTGGCGAGTAAGTTGGCGACCCCCCGGGATCGCTCGGAGATGAAGGCCGAGTCCCTGGACGCGGCGTATACACGCCTCGCACAGGCCAATGTGCTGGTAAGTCTGTCAACCTCTCTTGTTCCGTAATTACGTTGTAAAGGAGGCTTCCTTAGTTGTGCTTGGTGGTTATAGGCGACCGTGCAGGGGGCCCACGTGAAGGGCCTTTACGAGGCCGCTTTGAAGCGGGAGCGTGATAGGGCGGACAAGGCCGAGCAGGAGACGAAGGTGATGAAGACAGAACTTGAAGGCTCTCAGAAGAGGGAGCAAGAGATGAAGACGGCATTCGACAAGGAGAGGGGGGAATGGGCGGAGAAGATGGTGGCTCAGGAGAAGGAGTTTGCCAAGGAGCTGAAAGAGCTGACAGAGACGAGTCAGCTTCTGGTGATCAATGCCCAAGACGAGTGTTATGCGAAGGCACTCAGCCACGTGAAGCACTTCCACCCGGCCCTTGATCTGTCGAACTTCGAGTATGACATGGAGGTCGACGGGACACCGAAGATTCCCGGCGAAGAAGGAGCTGTTCCCGACCCGCCTGTCGACCCCCTCGTGGACCCGCCTACCGATGCAGAGGTGGGAAAACAGACTGTGTAATTTTTGTCTTTCTATTTTCTCCTCTCGATTGTATTTGCCTTCCGCGGACTGGCCACCGCATTTTTGTAAGAAGTGATTCAATTTTTAGAATAAAAAAATTTTTTGACAGGCCAAGTGTTTTGACTTCGGGTGTTTTCTGGCTCTCCTTGCCTATGCGTTTTGAGTTGGCCGGTTTTCTTGTAGGCTGCGGATCTTCTTCCCGAGGCGGACCCCCGCCGCTCCGACGTGGCGTGGCTTCAGAGCAAAGTTGAGTCCCTGGTGGCCACGTTGGTTTGCTACCGAAAGGGGACTTGTGATACTGACGCGGCTTTTAATTATTACCGGAATAAGTCCGAGGCCTTGAGTGAGGAGGCGAGCCGGCTGAGGAGGGCGATGGTGGAACGGGACCTCGGAGGCGTCGGTCTTGGACATACCATGTCGAACACCTCGGTGCAGAGGCCCCCCTCCGAGAGGTTACTTCGTGATGTCATAGTGGAGAAGGAGATGGAGATACACCGCTACAAGACGATGCTGGGCGTCTCGTCCTCTTCTTCCGTGGGTCGGCGAGCGGATGGAGTTCCTTCTGCGCTGCTCCTGTTGGAGCGCATGCGACCGGAGGATGTTCAGAGCTCCGTGGCTGGTGCGTCGACCGCGGCTGAGCCGGTGGACCGCCATGATGAGGAGAGGGCTCCTAGCCGTTCGGTCGGAGTGGTCCCGCCCTTTGTTGGACCCCCGGGGCCCTAAGATGGTGGCTTCCTTTGGCTTGAGATGAGTGGAGCGGTCCTGTAACGGTCATTACTTGTTTTCTCATAATCAACTAAAGGTATGAATAAAGAATTCTTTTTCCCCTTCGCTTTGCTCAGGAATGCGGTAAACGTCGGCGGAGGCGCGGTTTGGCTTCGTCGATTCGTGAGGGATCAACGCGGGGCCTTGGGAGGGGCCCCTGGCCCGAAGCTGGGTTGGGCTTACCGAGGCACTGAGGACGATACCGGAGTGGGGGTTCGGGGACCGATCCCGATGTTTGGCGTTTAAGTTGGATCTGCCGAATCATTTGGAGTTTTGACAAAAAGGGGATTCCTTTCATACCAGATGGGGGGGGGGGTCGTCGAAGCCGCCCTTTACATGTGAGAGTTTACAAAGGGTTTTTCATACATTAGCCAAGTTAGACCCTATGTTCGCTTCTCTAGGAACTTCGTTAGGGGCTCGGCGTTTGATTAAGAGTCTTCGGATGGGAGTGGTCCAGGGCTGGTATCATCTTGTACTCGTATCGCCTCTGGCTTCTGGTCTTCGATACTTGGCTTCAAGAGGACTTCTACGAGCACTGTCTGATCGAGACCCTCGAAGGAGGAAGGGGCGAGTTTGGACGGTGCGTCTGCTTGAGCGTTCTGTGCCCGGGGGACTCTGCTAACTGTGGCGCAGCTGAAGGATGCCAAGAGTCGTCGGACTGCCGTCGAGCATCCAATCATGCAATCATCATGGGCCTCGTATTCCCCGGTGATCTGGTTGACCATGAACTGGGAATTGCTGAAGAGATCCCAGATATGTCGGAAGGCTTTTAAGCGAAGAGATCTTCGTTGCGGCGGACGCGGGCGGTGCTGCGAGCGGCTTATCTGGAACTACTTCGATTCCTCCTTGGCGTCGAACAGGGCCTCTTTTGGTTCGTCGAAAGGCTCGGGAGCTGGGCCATCTCTCTCGGGTGCGAGTTCAGTGGCGTCGAGAGGGAACACATCCTCTCCGACGGCAGTCATATAGCACGACCGCGCGACTTCGTGGCTACCTCGGGCGATGCCTATCCCTTGGTGGGTGGGGAATTTGAGTTTTAGATGGTAGGCCGAAGGTACCGCTTGGAGGGAGGTCAGTCCAGGTCGGCCGAGAACGGCGTTGTAAGCTGTCTTGAAGTTGACAATCATGAAGTCCATGGATTCGGTCCTCTCGACAGGAGCCGACCCTGCGGTGACCTCGAGGGTAACAATCCCTTCTATTGCGACAGGGGCGCCGAAGAATCCATGCAACGGGTATCTGGCGGGCTTGAGCTTCCCACCGGGTAATTTGAGGCTCTCGAAGGTTTTGAGGAAAAGAATATTAACTGAGCTACCATTGTCAACGAGGATTCGGCGTACCTCGCAGTTAGCCACGTGGAGGCTGACGACGAGGGCATCGCAGTGGGGTAGGTGAACGCCTTCGAGGTCTTCTTCTGAGAAGCTGACTGGCCCCGGCTGTGGCTTGGACGAGGGGTTGTTTTGGACAGCATTCGCCTCTTGGAGGAGGGCTTTTCGGGCTGTATTTGACCCTCCTCCTATCGGCCCTCCGTGGACATAGTGCAAGATGAATGGCGTATCCGTGGTTCCCTTGGACCCGAGATCCTATTCGCGGAGATGGGCCGTCGTATGGTTCGGGGGCGAGAGTCTCCGTCTCCTGTCATCTTGCCGATCCCGTCGGCCTTCTCGGGTGAACTGTCGGAGGAACCCTTGTGAGACGAGTTCCTCAATTTCGTCTTTCAGGGCTCGGCATTGATTGGTATCGTGCCCATGATCTCTGTGGAAGCGACAGTAAAAGCGCTGGTCTTGATTCCTGTTGCTATTGGGTCGGGGAGGTAGTCGGACGATGCCTTCGTCTTCGACTTCCAAGAGGATGGCGGACAGGTTGTGGGTCAAGGGAGTGTATCTCTCGAATCGGGGGACCGGCGGGACCTTCTTCATGGCCCCCGCGTCCCTCGGAGCTTTCTTTGATGGTTCGACCTCTCCGACCTTCCTCTTTCCCTTCCCGATGGCCTCCCGGGTATCTTCGGAATTAAGGGCCTCTTCTGCCCTGATGTATTTTTCGACCCTGTTGAGGAGATCGGGAAAGTCGACGGGGGGTCTCTTCGCCAGCGAAGCTTTCAGCTGTTCATGACGAACGTTGTGCCGAAAGGCCGCAGAGGCGACGCCTGGATCAAGAGAGGAGACCGACCTCGCCTCCGTGGTAAATCTTCGGACGAACACTCTGAGGGATTCTCCCTCTATTTGCTTGAGCCCAAGTAAAGAAGCACTAGTCCTCTCCGCCTTCCTGCTGGTGACGAAGTGGGCGAGAAAATTGCCCTCTAGTTGGTCGAAGGAGTAAATGGAGCCGGGAGCGAGTTTTGAGAACCATTCACGAGCCGGACCTCGAAGGGTGGCCGGGAAGGCTCGGCACAGCAGGGGATCTGAGGCGCTGTGAATCATCATGAGGGTTTTAAAGCCCTCCACGTGATCAGCAGGATCTCCCTCGCCGTCGTAGGTCTCGAACTGAGGAAGTCGGAAGTCCCGGAGTATTTCTGCCTGGAGGATGGGGGCGGAGAAGGGAGGTCGGATAGGTCTGTACCCCTGAGCCGCTCTTTGGCCGCCGTCCCCTATGTGATCGAGGCGATCTTCCATTCCTTGGAGGCGCCTTAGGAGTATGTCATTGCCTTCTGGCTGGATTGTTGATGGTCGGGACACGCTGGCCTCGGAGTCCGACCTGGTTTGGGAACGGAGTGTTTCTCCCCTGGGGGCCCATCGGAGGGCCCCAAGAATTTCTCTTCGGAAGTCCTGGAACTCCTCCTGAGTGACGGGGGCTCCCTCGACCCTGTTTGGTTGGCCAGAAGGTTGCCTTCCGATACGGTTGAGTGCGGGCCTCCGTCTCTCGGGCGGTGGTCGTGGATGGTTCGGGGCCGGGTTGGAAGCAGCCCTTCCCCTGCTGCGGGTGATTTGACGGTTAACAATTATTCCTCGTAGGTCGGGCTGGACTGTACGGGTGGCGCTTTGCCGGGATCCCTGATGGGAATCTCCATGCCTTGATGCGCGTGGCCCGGCATTGGTATTTGGTGGGGGTGTGTCCCGTCGGTTGACGGTGGACGTGGCCTCCTGGCCTCTGGAGGCCATGGGAGTTCGGCTATCGAGGTCGCTCGATGGTCGGGCTCGGATCGGCTTCTGAAGCAGTGTTCCCACAGACGGCGCCAACCTGATGCGGTTTATTTCTGGGAGACGTGTGGATGCACCAGGTGTGGTATAGGGCTGACATGGCAAAACCCTGAGCGGTATAGAGCTGACATGGCTGATCGTGGGTCTTCTGTGCTTTTGGGAGAATCGGAGGGCCTAGGCTGTGCCAGGTCATCCCCCTGCTTCGCCAGAGAGGGGGGACGGCTCATGGGGCTGTCACGGGTCGGAGACCGAGGACCCCTGAGGCTCGTTGGATACGAGGAGGCTGGCTCTGGGGGGTGCACTTGAGGTTCGGCGCCGACCCTATAATGGTTCGAAGCCGAGCTAGATTGCTATTTTTTCCTTTCTTGAGTGAGAGTTGCATTGGGCCCTGGTTGGGCCCGCAGGCCATTTTTACCCTACCACAGTAGAGATTAGGGTTTATTTTTGCAGAAAAATTCCAATTCTTTATTTATTTGTTTCCTTCTTTAATTTACTATTTATTTCTTGCTTCTTTTTCTTCTTTTTCTTTTTCTTGAAACACGTGCTGCACACAAACAAAATAAATCAGAAATTAGGATTTAAAAATAAAAATAAAATTAATTAGTTTAAATTAATTAAAATAACTAAAAATCATCTTAACTAATTTAAACCCTTTTTAAATTGTTTATTACACTTTCAGCTCAATTGGCAAATTAAAATTTTTATCTTGCTTTTCACACGGCCAAATTGTAAAATTTAAAATTTAAAATTCAACAAAACAATAAAAAAATAATAAATCAATATGTTTGTTTTGTTTGTTGATTTTTACCAAAAATATTCACATTTTTGCATCAAAAATCTTATTCCTTCAAAAATAATTAATTAATTGAAATCTATGGAAATGAGATGAATTATAAACAAGATAGACTAATACAAACAATTTTAATGGGTAAATGAGTACAAATATTTGTATAAAAATTAGACACATTAAAATACCCCGAAACTTAAGATTTTGCTTGTCCTCGAGCAAAAAATAAAACCATGAATAAAGGAATAATAATCAATAATAGGCTCAACTCACCACACTAAGAGATTTTATCATGCAAGCATTAAAATTGCAATGAAATATATATAAACAATAGCAAATAAAGTAAAACCAAGCATTCCCACTTTCTCTAGTACAATTATTCATTCATAATTTCAAACCCAATCATATTTGTCATGCAATTAATGTAATTATAGTATGTAACAACTCCATCTATGATTACCCCTTCTCACTACTACAAACCGAGTAGCAAACTAAAGTTTTTTTTTTGGTGGTGGCCTCCTCTAAGTTGTTACTTGCCTTTTGACGCGAATGCAAACATTTGTGATGAATTCACCTGGTTACTCAACAAGTCACAAACTTAGAGTGCTTTGCATATTCATATTTCAAGTTGTCGTTTGACGTAATAAACATTTGTGATGAATATCCCTAGTTACTAAGAAACTCAAAACATTGGAGTAGATAGACTTTATTTTTAAATTTATTTACTAATTATCACTCTATTTACTTAAACTCGGTTTAGGACTAGATCAAAGGGGATAATCACAAGGACCAAAAAAAACTTCACATTTTTCTTTTATGTATAATCACATGACTGTTACAATTGTGTAAGGAATTTTTGAAATTCAATAATCCTGAAGTAAATAAGTATGCTTAATCTTGCTTTATAAGATATTGTCTATCCCTAAAAAAATAATTCAATGCTTTAGCACAATAAAGAACTCAAAAGTGTAATGATAAGCCTAATTGAAATCTCTTTTGTTTTGTTTTTCTTTTCAAAAAAAATATATATAAAAAATTAAATTTGTAACCCTTCCCCCAAACTTGAATATCGCATTGTCCTCAATGGGAAAGGAAAAAAGAAAAACAAAAAGAATGCAAAAAGTTCAGAATTTCTCCCCTGATTCGTCTTAAAATTCTGCACGCTCGACGTTCAGTGTTTCAGCGATATCTGGAGCTGTAGATGTCCAAATGGGCTGATTCTTTTTGTTCTGGAAAGTTAAGACAATTGCCTACAACCGCTATTTGAAACACTTTTCCAGATTCTGAATCCATCTTGCTAAAAAACAGCCATCAATGTAGGTGTAGAAAATAGCTCCGTCTAGCGACTTTCAGAACTTATGCAATCCTACAGAATAAAATCGAAAATTAAAATTATAATAAAATAAAAAAAAAATCAAATCTAATGTAGCAAAATAAAGCATGGGTTTCCTCCCAAGAAGCGCTAAGTTTAAAGTCTTCAGTCAGACTTTCTCCAATTTGTCACTTTTGCTTGGCCTTATCAATGTACAAGATTTCCTTACCAACTTCTCCATCTATGTATGGCTTCAACCGCTGTCCATTGACCTTGAATTTCCCTTTTTTCTCATGATGAATTTCTATATCTCCATATGGAAAAACTCGTGTGACAACAAATGGTCCCGTCCACCTAGATCACAATTTTCCTAGAAAAAAGTCTAAGTTTTGAATTGATTTACAACACCTTCTCTCCTTCCTTGAATTCTCTTATCAAAATATGCTTATCGTGCCACCGTTTAGTCTTTTCTTTATAGATCTTGGCATTTTCATAAGCATCATTGCGAAACTCGTCCATCTCATTTAGTTGCAACATTCTCTTTTCACCTGCATTTTTTCATGTCAAAATTAAGTGTCTTTATTGCCCAATAAGCGCGATGCTCAAGTTCCACCGGTAAGTGACATGCTTTACCATACACCAATCTATATGGGGACATTCCAATTGGTGTTTTAAATGTCGTCTTATATGCCCATAATGCATCATCTAATTTTCTTTCCCAATCTGTTCGTGACACATTCACTGTCTTCTCAAGTATACGCTTCAATTCTCTATTTGAAATCTCCACTTGACCACTTGTTTGAGGGTGATATGGTGTTGCCACATGATGAGTAACTCCATACTTAGCAAGTAAAGCATCAAATTGGCGGTTGCAAAAATGTGTTCCTTCATCACTAATAATTGCCATTGGAGCTCCAAATCGTGAAAAGATATTTTTCCTAATGAAGTTCACCACCACTCTTGCATCATTGGTTGGTAAGGCAGCAGCTTCCACCCAGTTGGAGACATAATCTACATCAACCAAAATATATTTCTTAGAAAATGAAGATGGAAAAGGACCCATAAAATCTATCCTCCCCCCCCCCCCCCCCCAAAACATCAAATAATTCAATCACTAAAATAATATTTAGAGGCATCTCATGTTTCCTAGAAATATTTTTCACCCTTTGACAATGATCACATAATTTAACAAAATTAAAAGCATCTTTAAAAATTGAGGGTTAATAAAATTCTGATTGTAAAATTTTTGCTGCTGTTTTTGCTCCATTAAAATGGCCACCAACTTCCAATGTGTGGCAATGTTTGAGTATGCTTTCCATTTCCTCTTCAGGTACACATATTCTTATTACTTGATCTGCACAATGGCAAAATAAGAAAGATCCTCCAAAAAATAATATTTCAAGTCAGAGAAAAATTTCTTCTTTTGTTGATAAGTAAATTCAGGAGGTAGAATTTTTGATACCAAGTAATTAAATATATCGGCATACCATGGAGGAGTTTGTATCATCATTAAATACTCATCTGGAAATTCTGCATTGATTGGCGTAACCTGCAATTTGTTTTCATCTTTTGGCTCAATGCGAGATAAATGATCGGCCACCACATTTTCCACACCCTTCTTGTCTTTGATTTCCACATCAAACTCTTATAAAAGTAAAATCCAGCGAAGCAATCTTGGTTTGGCTTCCTTCTTTGCAAGCAAGTATTTAAGAGCTGAATGATCCGTGTACATAACCACCTTTGAACTTATCAAATAAGATCGAAATTTGTCACACGCAAATACAACAGCTAATAATTCTTTTTCAGTAGTAGCATAATTAAGCTGTGCTTCTGTCAAAGTTCTACTTGCATAATAAATGGTGCGAAAAATTTTATTTTTTCTTTGCCCTTAAAACAACACCTATCGCCACATCACTAGCATCACACATTAATTCAAAAGGTAAATTCCAATCTGGTACAATAATTATAGGTGCTGAAATCAATTTTTTTTTAATGTTTCAAAAGCATGCAAGCAATCATGAGAAAAATCAAAAGGTGTATCTTTGTTCAAAAGATTGCAAAGAGGTTTAGTGATTAAAGAAAAATCTTTTATAAATCGTCGATAAAATCCTGCATGACCCAAGAAACTTCTCACTCCTTTGACATTAGTTGGTGGAGGTAGTTTTTCAATGACATCTATTTTAGCACGATCCACTTCAATTCCCTTAAAGGAAACTTTGTGGCCTAGCACAATCCCTTCTTTCACCATAAAGTGACATTTCTCCAAATTCAAAACCAGATTTTTTTTCCTTGCAACACTGCAAAACCAAAGCTAAGTTAGATAAACAATTATCAAATGAATAACCAAAAACTGAAAAATCATCCATAAAAATTTCAATAAACTTCTCAATCATATCCGAAAAAATTGACATCATGCCAGCGTTGAAATGTGGCTGGGGCATTACAAATACCAAAAGGCATCCCTTTGTAGTACCCCGTATTTTTAAATATTATTTTTTAAGATTTATAAATGAATTAAAATGATTTTTGGTGATTTAATAAATATTTTTATGAAGATTTATGTTTTTACACGTGCAAATATTTTCTTGGGAAGTTCAAAGTCAAAAATTATTTTGTGTAAAATTATTATTTATTATTAGATATTATTTGTGAATTTTCTGGATTTTTCTGATATTTATTGGACTTATTTGCAAATATTACAGAAAGATGGACTTTTGTGAAAAATTGCCAATGGGAGTGAAAGCTCCATATTTTTGGATTTTTGGGCTGGGTATAATGCCTAGTAAACTCAGGGGTTAAAAAGTTTACTTTTTGTTTTGATGAATTTGATTTATTTTACAAGTTTCGATAAAAGATGATCTTTTTGCAAAATTGTCATTTTGAGGGATGAAATTGCAAAATTATTTTCTGGGCTTTTCAAACAGTTCCGGCTGACTTTATGATGGTTGTTTTTTGTTTTTAAATCTCAAATAAATTGGTTTTATCAAGTTTTCAAGTATATGGATCAATATATGTAAAGATATATTTTAAAAGGAGTATTTTGCAAATATGTTCAAAACCCTAATTCTCTTTATTTCCGGCTTATTTAAAAGGTAGAGTGTAGCCGTCTTTCGCTGCACAACACAAAGGTTTTATTATTATTATTTTCTTGAAGTTTTAAAGAGGATATCTTGGATTTCTTGCGAATGAGGGATCTTTCCTATTACTTTATCATCTTCGTTTGATCTCTTCAATAAGGTGAGTGATATGTTTTGTTTTGTTTTGTTTTATGTGTGTTGTATGTGATGATTTATAGATTAGAAAGCATGCTAGTGGTTTGTATGATGATATATGAAGTTTTGATGAGTAGATGAATTAAAATGTGAATCCTTTCATGAAACGCTACAAAAGATACTTGTTTTACCGGCGAATATTCCCCGGCGTTTTACTAGTAGCGCCGGGGTAGGGAGCGAATAGGAATGGGGCGCCAGATGGGAAGATTATACACCGGCGGTCGCTTTAAACCGCTGGGCAATCTTCGTATTCACCGGCGTTTTATTTTAAAACACCGGTGAAGTGCATTATTCACCGGCGTTTTGATAATAAATGCCGGTGAATATGCCGACAAATTCACCGGCGTGTCTAATTGAAACCCCGGTGAATAAGCTGCGATAAAAACCGCGAACCCTAATCTTTCGCTCGCCATTTTCCCAACCCCCCCCCCCCCCAAAAAGGGGGGGGCTTCGTTTTGCCTCCTTCCTCGCTCTACTTTCCGCGCGTTTGCCTCCGCCGCTTCGTCCTCTTCGACAGCCTTCGACCTTTAGTCATCATCCCTTCTTCCCTTCGTCATTTTCGATTTCCCTCTTCCCTCTCTCTATTTGGAGGTGATTCGGCGATCGGAAACCACGGTGTCGCCCCGCTTTCTCTCTCTCCTACCCCACCGCACTCGTCGCCCCGCTCTCTCTCTCTTCGGTATCATCTCTTGATTTCCCTTATTTTTCAAAAAAAGCATGTTTTTTCAGATTATGCATCTTGATTTCCTTAACATGAATGGTTTAGTTGGTTTAGTTGGGATGAAGAATGAATAGAAAAATATATGCTTAGATACTGGAAATTTTCATCTTCTTTTACTGTTAATGAAGCTTATTTCATGCATCTGATTGTCATCTTGGCATGTTTTTTTGACCAAAATGGGTTCACTGTGAACTGAAGATGCTATAGGTACGTATGCCAAAATCCTCCGGCCGGATATGCACAACAATTGGATTTTAGATTAAGTTGGGCACAGTGAATTAGTAGAGCAACATATAAGCTCAGATAATGGAAATTTTCATTTCAAGATACTGTTAAAGTAACCTGTTTGCCCTCGTTGGCATGATTTTTTAACAAAAAATGGGTTCACTTGCAAACTAAGTATGCTGCTAGCATCCTCATCTTCTTTTACTGTTAGTGAAGCTGATTTCATGCATCTGATTGTCTTCTTGGCATGTTTTTTTGACCAAAATGGGTTCACTGTGAACTGAGGATGGTATAGGTACGTATGCCAAAATCCTCCGGATATGCACAACAATTGGGTTTTAGATTTAGTTGGGGTAAAGAATAAGTAGAGCAACATATATGCTCAGATAATGGATATTTTCATTTTCAGATACTGTTAAAGTAACTGATTGCCATCTTAGGCATGATGATTTAACAAAAAAATGGGTTCACTTCCAAACTAAGTATGCTGCTAGCATCCTCATCTTCTTTTACTGTTAGTGAAGCTTATTTTCATGCATCTGATTGTCTTCTTGGCATGTTTTTTTGACCAAAATGGGTTCACTGTGAACTGAGGATGATATAGGTACGTATGCCAAAATCCTCCGGATATGCACAACAATTGGGTTTTAGATTTAGTTGGGCTAAAGAAGTAGTAGAGCAACATATAAACTCAGATAATGGAAATTTTCATTTTAAGATACTGTTAAAGTAACCTGATTGCAATCTTTGGCATGGTTTTTTAACAAAAAATGGGTTCACTTCCAAACTAAGTATGCTGCTAGCATCCTCATCTTCTTTTACTGTTAGTGAAGCTGATTTCATGCATCTGATTGTCTTCTTGGCATGTTTTTTTGACCAAAATGGGTTCACTGTGAACTGAAGATGCTATAGGTACGTATGCCAAAATCCTCCGGCCGGATATGCACAACAATTGGATTTTAGATTTAGTTTGGCACAGTGAATTAGTAGAGCAACATATAAGCTCAGATAATGGAAATTTTCATTTTCAGATATTGTTAATGAAGCTGATTGCCATCTTTGGCATGATTTTTTAACAAAAAATGGGTTCACTTCCAAACTAAGTATGCTGCTAGCATTCTCATCTTCTTTTACTGTTAGTGAAGCTTATTTTCATGCATCTAATTATCATCTTGGCATGTTTTTTTGACCAAAATGGGTTCACTGTGAACTGAGGATGGTATATAGGTACGTATGCCAAAATCCTCTGGATATGCACAACAATTGGGTTTTAGATTTAGTTGGGCTAAAGAATTAGTAAAGCAACATATATATGCTCAGATAATGGAAATTTTCATTTTTAGATACTGTTAGAGAAGCTGATTGCCATCTTAGGCATGATTTTTTAACAAAAAATGGGTTCACTTCCAAACTAAGTATGCTGCTAGCATCCTCATTATCTTTTACTGTTAATGAAGCTTATCCCATGCATCTGATTGTTATATTGGTTTGACCAAAATGGGTTCACTGTGAACTGAGGATGCTATAGGTGTATGCCAAAATCCTCCGGATATGTACAACAATTGGTTCACTCTGAAAAATATATGCTTACATACTGGACATTATCATTTTTCTTTTACTGTTAATGAAGCTGATTTCATGCATCTGATTGGCATCTTGGCATGTTTTTTACCAAAATCCTCCAAATCTGTACAAGAATTGGGCTGAACAAACCTCGTGCAGGTTTCTTTTGGCGCTACAAACATCAATGATTTAGTTGGGATGAAGAATTATTTTAGAAAAACTTATTAGTAGCCATATTAGTTTCTTCTGTTTATTATTATTATTATTATTATTATTATTATTAATATTATTATTATGCGATAAGTAAGTGATTATTAGTAGCCATGAACAGAATAGTTCATGAGTCGTCAGATCTTCTTGTTACCATAGTTACAGCACGACGCGCTCATTATTCGTCCGATACCTCTTCCTTAGCAAAATACCCTTTACCCTCATCATCTCCTTGAACGGATAGCCAAATACAGGGGAGACTATAGTCGATTTTTTTTTACACTCGAACACAGGGTGTGCGATAAAATACCACTAAGGTGGTTGTGATAATTTCCACAAAAGGTAGTTTAGGGTTATGTGAATAGAGTAGATTGTGTTAAGATTTAATTTTTTTTTTGTTCATTTTTTGGAACCACAATTTATTTATTTTATAGTTAAAGATTATATCGTTTATTTATTTGCAGTTAGGGATGGTTTTCAAAAAGGTTAAATTTAATATAGAAAATGCCTTTTACTGTTATTACTATTTAATATATCAAATTTTAATTTCAGATTGTGTGCTATTGTTATAATGGATAGAAGTTGGACTAGTAAACCACGATTATCCAAGGAGTACCGTGATGGTATTAAAGATTTTATTATCTTTGCCAAACGACATTCCCGTGATCCCAACCTAATCCTTTGTCCATGCCTCCGGTGTACAAATTGTAATTTGAGGACATGTGACGTAGTATATACACACTTGGTTGTCAACAGTTTTCTTCAAGGGTACACAAGGTAGTTTTGTCATGGAGAGGATCATACGTCAGCTCCTGTTCGTCCGGTTGTATTAGAAAATGAAGATGAGCCCTTAGTGAACGAAGACTTAAGCGTTTCCGATGAGATGCATGCTTTGTTGCAAGATGCCATGGGGATTCATAATGTTCCTTTCCACACCAATAACCCAACAACCCAAGTTCACAATGAGTCAACAGAAACAAACCAGATTGGTGGTGGGGTGGACGAGGAAATGTCTGGCCCCGCCCCTGAAAATAATAAGCAACAAGAATCCTTCGCTAAGTTACTTGAAGATGCTAGTACTCCGTTGTACCGCGATTGCACCAAATTCTCTAAATTCTCATTCATTGTCAGACTATTTCAGATTAAATGTTTAAACGGATGGTCTGCTAAGTCCTTCACTATGCTACTTGAATTGTTGAATGAAGCATTTCCTGAAATCTGTATTCCAAACTCAGCCTATAAAATCAAAAAATTCCTAAGTTCTTTCGATCTAGGGTATGAGAAGATAGCAGCATGTCCAAATGACTGTATGCTTTTCACGAGTGGTAAGGAAAGTCTGGAGAATTGCGAAGTGTGTGGTTCTTCGAAATGGAAAGAAAGACCAAATCAAGACGAGGGAGCCAGCGGATCTACTAAGCGAAGTAGGAAAAAGAAGCCTGCCAAAATACTGTGTTACTTTCCTCTGATTCCTAGGCTACAAAGGTTTATGTCTACGAAAACTTCTTCTGATATGAAATGGCATGCTGAAGGTCGCACTAATGATGGTATTCTTAGACATCCTGCTGATTCTCAATCTTGGAAAAAATTTGATGAAAGATATCCTGATTTTGCGGAAGATCCTCGGAATGTGAGACTTGGACTAGCTAGTGATGGTTTCAACCCTTTCAGGCAAATGAGTAGTACATACAGCATATGGCCGGTTGTGTTAATACCATACAATTTGCTGCCTTGGAAATGCATGAAGCAGTCCTCATTTATTTTGTCCATGATAGTTCCTGGACCGAAAGCTCCTGGAAATGATATAGATGTGTACCTACAACCGTTAATAGATGAACTTCAGAAGTTGTGAAGGGGTGTTCCAACCTATGATGCTGTGGCTAAAGAAACATTTTCTCTTCGGGCTGTGTTGTCTTGGACAATCAATGATTTTCCAGCATTTGCAAATTTATCTGGATATAAACCTAAAGGACGTTATGCATGCCCGTGTTGTGCTGACCAAACTAGTTCAAGGTGGTTGTACAATGGCAAAAAGTTTTGCTATATGGGTCATAGGAGATGGTTGCCTGACACACATATATTTCGGGCAGAGACAGCGACATTTGATGGTACCGACGAGTGGGAACATGCTCCTGGGTCTTCTTCTGGTTCAGATATTCTGAGGCGGGTAGATGGCCATCAATTCAAATATGGAAAAGAACCAGAAGTCAGGACAAAGGGCAAGGCCGGAGCAAAGTGAGGAGACCGATCTATGTGGCGAAGATGAGGATCAAAACATGACGAGTTTAGGTGCATGGAAGAAGAAGAGTATTTTCTTCAAGTTGCCATATTGGGAATTCAACTTATTGCGACATAATTTAGATGTGATGCATATCGGAAAAAATATTGGTGAAAATTGTATAGGAACAGTTATGGGAGATGACCGGAAGACAAAGGACAATCTCAAGAGCCGACTTGATTTGAAGTCAATGGGCATCCGACATGAGTTGCACCCAGAAGAATTATCGAACAGGAAAGTACTACTACCTCCTGCAATCTATTCAATGTCAAAATTGGAGTTGGAATTATTTTGCAAAGTACTACTGGAACTTAAAGTTCCTGATGGCTATTTTTCTAACATAGCAAGATGTGTCAACTTTAAAGAGAAGAGGCTTCAGGGTCTAAAGTCACACGACTACCACATCCTAATGCAGGATCTCCTTCCTGTGGCCCTAAGGTCTTCAATGTGTGAGCAAGTCACTACTGTCCTGAAAGATCTTTGTAGCATATATAAAGGTATTTGCTCAAGAATGCTTCGTGTTGAAGATATTGACCAATTGGAGCAGCAGGCGGCATTGACACTTAGTAAAATGGAGATGATATTTCCTCCATCGTTCTTTACTATAATGATTCACTTGATAATCCACCTTACTGGTGAAGCCAGAATCGGCGGTCATGTTCACTATCGGTGGATGTACCCCATTGAGAGGTAAAAGTTTTCATTCATCTTACAAAATTGAATTTTCAAAAGCTCATTTCTTTTAATCCCCTAATCCGCTCTAATTCGTTAATTGTACATGTTCAGGTACCTATACCGGCTAAAGGGTTATGTGAAAAATAGAGCATATCCTAAAGGGTCAATAGCTCAGGGATATCTATCAGAGGAGTGCTCACATTTTTTTTCCAGGTATTTACCGGGTGTGGAGACATCTTCGAGTAGACCACATAGAAATCCAGACATTTCCAACCTTGATGGTGCTCAATATCTTTTTGATACCGCTGGCACTACTGTTGGTAAAGTTGATGCATTTGAGCTAGATAACTTAGCGTGGAAACAGGCATATCGATATGTGCTAGACCACCATGCATCAGTGGAACCATTTCGAAAGTAAGTTGCTTTTGAATTTAAATCGAATACAGTGAAAACCGCGGAGTTCGATATTAACTTACTTTTGTTATTCCTTATTTCAATTGCTTGTTTTTTAGTGAATTTGTCAGGGACATCAAACGAAGGGCTAGACCAAGAAGACTACCACCACGTGAACAAAACAAGTTGATGAATGAAAAATTTCATAAGTGGTTTGAATCTCATGTAGGTGAATTACAGTTATGCGAGTTAATCTTCATTATATCTACATTTTCTATGGTGCTGATACGATTTGCGCAAAATTAATAGGTACATTCTTTGGGTCCTGAAGGTACGTCATCTGAAATACAAGTACTTGCCAAAGGTCCCTATCAGATGGTCAAAAGATACGGAGGATACATATTCAATGGTTTTAGATTTCGTACTAAGGATTGTGAATGTAATTTGAAGTCTCAAAATAGTGGAATGGTAGTGACGTCTAAGACTAGATGTTATGCTTCCAAATCGGACACGAGGCCTGTAGATGGAGATCTCGACTACTATGGAGTGCTCACGGATATCATTGAGTTGAATTATTTTGGTCATTTCCGTGTTGTCTTATTTCGTGGGGATTGGGCTGAGTTTGATAGGAATTTTGCTAACAACAAGGATAAGCTTGGCTTCACAGTTGTAAACTTCTCAAAATTGATTCACATTGGTACACACATTAGCCATGAGCTATTTGTGTTTCCATCCCAAGTGCAACAAGTGTTCTACATTGAAGATCCAACCCTGCCAAAATCGTATGTGGCTCTCCCTATGCAACCAAGAGATGTATTCCAACTGGGTGATACTTCAGAAGATGAAGACGGTAAAGTCATGAACAGTTACATTGCTTCTGAGTTTCCTGTGTTTGATGTAAACACAACCGACGTTGGAATTTGCGGGACTTGGCTCCGCAAGGATGGAGAAGAGGGCGATGTACTGGAAGATGTCGTATTGTAGTTTACATGATTTTCAATCTCAATATTATATGTCTGTAATTTTATGTCTTAAATCTTGTTGTATTATTATGTCTGTAATTCCGAACATGTTTATTGTGAATTTAATACACCGGTTTAATTATCTTTCTATTTTCTACTGCTTGGTATTATTTACATTAAACTATGCTTAGTGTCATTTGAACCAAACTATCGTTGTAATTTAATATGTTACAAATCTCATTTTTTTAATTTTTTTATAATTATGTTGGTTTGTTAATCCTACTAAAGCACAAATTTTATGATAGTTATTATAAACATGTTATTAATTAAATTTGCATCTCTAAGGAAGTTATCGAATCCTTGACAGGTACAACATGCCAAGGCGTGGAAAGAGGGTAAATATAAATGATGGCAACGAGAGCCATGGGGATGAGCAGCCACTAAATAATAGTGACAGTCAAACATATGAGGGTGAGGGTAGCACGCCGCCCACTGTCAAAAAACATCGGTAAGTCTTTAAATCGGTATTTTTAAAGATATTATGGTCTTGAATGCATGAAAGACACGTACTAGTGTTTGTGAGTCTGCATTGTGGCTGTCGTCTATAAGCATTTCGTCTATGTTTCTTAAGTGGGCTGTGATTAGAAAGAAAGGGCTGGAGTGGAGATCTGGAAACCCAAATAGAGACATCTCGTTTATTATAATCTACACTTATTGTTGGACTAACCCCCTCTTGCTGTTGTTGCTGATGTCTCTTTGTGTGCGTGTGGTGAAGAGAATGAAGGGATGAGAGAGAGTTGAGGAAAATGCCGCTATGCTAGCCTGGTGTATCCTCATTCTCTACCATCCCTCTTTCTGGCTCCATATATGGCTTCTATATTAAATTGGTTTCCTTCCACGATGACAGTCCGTAATACTACACTTGATATGAGCCCTGTTCATAGTTGCACCCTATTTCATACTCACAAACAACTAATACGTGTTGTTCATGCATTGTATGACCAACCCCACTTTGGCACATAACATGGTATAGATGACATTGTATGACCTGCAAACAAGGTTTGTTCAGCCGTGTTGTTGTACTGATTTGGAGGATTTTGGTATGCTAGCAGCATACTTAGTTTGGAAGTGAACCTATTTTGGTTAAAAAATCATGCCAAAGATAGCAATCAGATGCATGAAATCAGCTTCTTTAACAGTATCTGAAAATGAAAATTTCTATAATCTGAGCATATATGTTTCTTTAACAGTGACTATGAACAATTGTTCTTGATTGGGCTGTGATTAGAAAGAGACGAGTTGGAGTGGAGATCTGGAAACCCATATAGAGACATCTTGTTCATAATAATTTATTATTATTGTTGTTCTTGTCGCTCTTGCTGTTGTTGCTGATGTCTCTATGTGTTCGTGTGCTGAAGGGAAAGAAGGGATGAGAGAGAGATGAGGAAAATGCCGCTATGTTAGCCTGGTGTATCCTCATTCTCTACCATTCCTTTTTCTGGCTTCTATATTTGGTTTCCTTCCACGATGACAATTCCTTAAAACTACACTTGATATGAGCCCTATTCGTATTTTTCTTCAATGAAGAATTGATCTATGACTACAATCTCCATTCAAAACCCAATTGTTCTATATTTGGTTTCCTCTTGCTGTTGTTGCTGTTGTTGCTGATGTCTCATCTTCTTTTACTGTTAGTGAAGCTTATTTTCATGCATCTGATTGTCATCTTGACATGTTTTTTTGACCAAAATGGGTTCACTGTGAACTGAGGATGGTATATAGGCACGTATGCCAAAATCCTCCGGCCGGATATGCACAACAGTTGGATTTTAGATTTAGTTGGGCACAGTGAAGTAGTAGAGTAACATATAAGCTCAGATAATGGAAATTTTCATATTAAGATACTGTTAAAGTAACCTGATTGCCATCTTTGGCATGATTTTTTAACCAAAAATGGGTTCACTTCCAAACTAAGTATGCTGCTAGCATCCCCATTTTCTTTCACTGTTAATTAAAAACAAAATTAAGTACTAGATTTTTAGCATTGCAATGTAATTATTTTACCTCTGTATTTATCATTAACAATTCCATTTGCAATTGGCACTTTGATCTTATAATTTAAGATACAGGTAGATATTTTTGCAAGTTCAAAAAATATGTATATTCTATATTGTGGTCTACTGTTGAATTAAACTATTGTTTTTTTTTTCACAGAGCGGTCGCCCAGATGAAGGAAATTCTGATGATCAGAACTGAAGCTACTCGAGGGGTATGAAGCTGCGGTCCTCCTTGCTGTTCTTATGTCCTCCTTGCTGTATGATTGTTGTTCTTATGTCCTCCTCCTTGCTGTTGTTATGTCAGACTGGTTTTTTTTTATGAGAGTTATGTCAGACTTTTAATTTGGGATATTTTGGATATTTGTCAGACTGGTTTGTTTGGATATTTGGGATGTTAGTCCCTATATTAATTTGTTAATTATGACACTGTTAATTAATCAATGAATTTGGACGTTGATATGACACGTGTGAAACTTTATTATGTTTAATTATTCTTGTGTTTGGTTGTGATTTGCGCAGTAATATGCAACGAAATTGGTTGAATAAGTTGTGAATTAGTTTACAGGTTTTGTAAATGAAACTGTGAATTGAAATCGAACGGAAAACCGGAGTATCGAAAATAAACGGGCATAGCTAGACCGGCATTTTAAAAAACGCCGGTCTATCTAATCAATTTGTTGGAGTGTGCGATATACCGGCGTTCCCACACACACCTGTGTATGTCGTCAGCTGTAACGGCACCGAGGAACACCGGCGTTTTACAAACGCCGGTACACCTAACTACACCGGCGTTTTTGGGTCGCGCCGGTGATTTTAAGTAGGGAAAACCGGGCACTCATAAACGCACATACACCGGCGCTCTATGACCGCCGGTATACTTTCATTCTACACCGGCGTTTCTATAAACGCCGGTGTATGGATAAATACCGGTGGTTTACGACCGCCGGTGAATGTATATAGGGTGTAAAAGAACGGCACTCAGAGACCCCTATACACCGGCGTTTGATGGCCGCCGGTGTAGTTGTAACATTTACCGGCGTCCAGTAAAAGCGCCGGTGTATACCCCTTCCTTTTCGCGACGCTCGCTTCGGCGGCATTTGGACCGGCGCTATTATAAACGCCGGTGAAAGTTTCACCGGCGTAAAAAAATGCCAGGAAAGACATAAAAAAACGCCGGGAAATCGAGTATCTTTTGTAGTGAAACTATGTTATTGATAATTGAAACCCTAATTTATTGACTTGAGATTGTTAAAGAACTGAATAGAAATCATGAGTAGGATGCTTTCCTTCATATACTTGCTATTTTAACTTAACATGATGTGTTGTATGATGATATTGCATAAAAGTGGATAAAAAGATTACATTTACTTGTATATAAATGCATAAACTCTATTTAGGGGCTTTAGTTGAGTAGAAATTTGATTAGTGATTGTTATGATTGCTCATATGTATGGACAAATTATTGTGAATGATAGTGGATGAATTTAATGGATATTGGATCTAAGAATTAAGTTTTGGAGTTTTGAGAAAAGGGGTTTACATTTGGATCTATGCATTATGATCAATTTGGGGGATTTCGTGATTTTGTGATGTTTTGAGAAGTTGTCAATCAGATTTGATTGGTTTTAGTACTGAGATTAAATCTAAATATTTCACTATTTCTAATTGATGAATTTTGAAGTTTTCTTGGCGCACAAACATTTGTACATAGATATCTTATTTCATTATTTTTGAAGAAATTGGATTTTTGTGTGTTTTGTAGAATTTCGATTGAATCTTAATTATTTCGGTATTTATATGGTTTGGAACATAATACGAAATTATTTGATGTATGATTGATTCTTAAAAACTCTAGTTTTGATATATGCACACATTCATGTTTTATTTTGAAGAAATTCATCAAAAGTCTATTTTTATCAATTCAAAGTGGTTTTGATTGGTTTTTATGGATCCTTGTATATCCTATAAGTTGTATTTGATCATATCAGAAATATGCTTTTTACAGAATTTGTTTTTATAAAGTAAAACTCCGTATCGATTGAAATGTGCACAGCTAAAACTGCAGTCTGGAGGACTGACAGTCGATCGACCAATGTTGACAGTCGACTGTCGGGGTCTTGGCTGAAGTATTTTCTTGAAGTCTCGAAATTTCCCGCGGGGCAGTCGACTAGCTTCCTTATACAGTTGTAACACCCCAAATTTATTTTTTTTTTTGAAAACTAAACCTCGAAATTCAATTCTTTCAATTTCTATATCACTTAGATCATAAACTAAGAAAGTTATATTTCAGGGAAAATTTTGGCAGAGTCTCACCTGTAAATTTTGCCCCGAAACACAAAAAGCTTACGGAATTCTGCTCAAAATTCCGTAGCTCACAATCCACATAATATTTTCATGGGCTCCCCAGGCCAAAATGAGCAGATACACACAGGCAATATAATATAATGCTCTGGGGGCCAAACCCATAACGGATTATCAGATATCAATTAAAAACTATAAATTTCTTTGAAAAACGAGGTAAAATTTTAGAAAAATCCTTGTAAAACCTACCACGAAGCCCGGTACTCCACAACGAGATGGGTACGGGTCACAAACATACCATACCACCTCACACTATACTCATCATCGTCATTTACATGCTTATACACCCATAATACAATTTAGATCATAAATTTTACTATTCCTATAACTGGATAGTACAAATTTTTAAAATAGAAATTTATCCTACCAATCCACGCCTCACCTCTGCACTGATGAGAACCTGCAACAGTGGGGGATCTAGGGTAGTCCTCAGACTCCCCTAACCCCCCAACACTAAGGGATTAGCCATTTCTGGTGTGAGTATAATTATTAATCTAATGACAAATTAAAATAGTATACAGAAAATAAACTAAACTTACGAATACCAAATTAAGATAATGCAACATGAATCCTGAACACAACAACATCGTCAATACAATGATATATCAAATACTTTGTCAATCCTGCATTCAACTAATTAATTATCCATAACTTCCCACATTTCATAATTTACTTCACATCAACCTCGTATATATATATATTCTTATTTTACATCCGCAATACGAATACACATATCATCCATTACTTATCAATTTAACTACTCTAACCCAATATTCATTCTTCCACAAGTATCGTCATAATAGCATTATAACCATTTGTATGTTATTACAATTCACAATACACATACTCTCTTAATAACCGGTTTCATAACCAATCCCATAATACGGGTATTTACTTTATTATGCCATATCCAGTATCATTTCTTACAATTGCTTATTCTCTTAATACCACATTCGTTCAAGTCTTATAACACAAATATAACATCTAATTGCTTATTGCAATGCTCTTACACCTCATCCCATCATTAACACATTATTGATCGAATACATATACTTATTACCTCAAAACATGCTTTATGGTTCATTTCCATCTCATTATACCACTTTAGAAATTCTCATTCTTATAAGTAATATATCTTATTATCATTTTCACTTAATTCCCAAACACAATCTGGGGCCACAACATATCACATCCCATAGCCGATAGCTTGGGTAATAATCACTGTACATCAAACACAGAATTTGGGTAATATCACGTTACATCTCAAGCCGATAGCTTAGTTATTAATTTACTTCAATCACTTATCATCTTCACTTCACTTTAATTCTCATTTCTATCAATCATTACCACTATTATATCCACTCACCCTGCGAATTATGCCAAGACAGGTAGTTCCCACAATTTCCACACAAATTGCGGGCGGGTAGTTCCTTGACACAATTCCAAGGTACAACTCATATCAATCTGTATTTACTTTAAGGATCACACCCATAATACAATTACTTCGTATTATTCATGATAACACATCTCTTTTATTATTTTCATCTTAAATTAATCACATGCTGCATTTATCATTACTTTTCATACACTAACTCATAACACGTTCACCTTCACATTTACTTCATTCACAACAACTTTCTTTCCCACACACAGTTCACATTTCACTATCCACTTTCTTTTCCACACGCAATTCACATTTTACTATCCACTTTCTTTTCCACGCACAATTCACAATTTACTATTCACTTTCCTTTCCACACACAATTCACATTTTACTATCCACTTTCTTTTCCACGCACGATTCATAATTCACTTTCTGTACTTTCACATTTTATTTACACTTAATTATTTTATTAGTTTGTCGACCAGTGAACCACAGTATCCCAACATACTGAAAGCCGACAGCCCAGTAAACACGCGGTCCGATGCTCACACAGAGTCTTACTCGTCCGAGGCTACGTCTTCCTCCTAGCCGAACTAGCGAGGGAAAAACCACGCCCCAGGTAAACTGGGTACTTCCTCGCGACGTCTGTCATCAAGGGAAAAACCACGCCCCAGGTAAACTGGGTACTTCCTCCCAGCCGATAGCCAGGAGGGAAAAACCACGCCCCAGGTAAACTGGGTACTTCCTCGCGACGTCTGTCATCGAGGGAAAAACCACGCCCCAGGTAAACTGGATACTTCCTCCCAGCCGATAGCCAGGAGGGAAAAACCACGCCCCAGGTAAACTGGGTACTTCCTCACGACGGCTGTCATCGAGGGAAACCGGGCCTCAAGCCGATAGCTTGGGCGATATAATCCACATACCCCAAACATAGTTTGGGTCCACTATTCCCAAGCCGGTCCTTGGGCGTTGGGAGGTCTAGCCCAAACCCCCAGGATTGCTGTAGGTACTGGTCAACAAAACCATTTGTTATTAGCATTAATCATTGCATCTTTCCATTTTACTTTATCAACACACGCATTTCACTTATGAATTCAATAATTGCCACACCTTGACTTTAATCACAAAAATTAATACCACATTTTATTAGCACGTACCAGCTGAACTTTTATTTTCATATCAATATACCAGGTTATGCACACACCATGTTATTCCACACATAACTCATCATATCATATTATTACATAATATTAATGCGCCAAGATAATTATTTTGCCATAACAATCCACATTAAGGGTACCATGATATTTACTACTTTATTAAATCACATGTAGACATACGCCAAGTTATATCATTAATAAAAGAATTATAAGGTGTCATTCCGTATCGTAAGCATATCAAAATATACTTCATCACATAATAATATCATATGATTACCCATTACTTGTCTTCGAACATGATTAGAATGTAAACATGGACCCACTTATTTAATTTCATCAACTATTGCATCCCGAGTCAATATCATGATATATATATAACACAAATATACACAACACATGCGGGCTTCCAAGAAAAAGGGGCCAAAATCATTTATATCCTCTAATTAAATCTCATAATATCCAATTATAGCATACTAGCTCACACATCATGTTTCATATAAGTACAATCACCTATAAGGGCTTATATGCCCCAAAATATGCACAAAATGGGCACTATAATTACACGGATTTTCAAAACATGATCACAATCACTAATTTCGTCTAATTACATCTTATAACATCCATCCATAGCATGCTAGCCCATACACCAGGCTCCGCATATCCCCAATTGCCTATATCGGCCTATATACCCCCAAAAACATGCACAAAACATGCACGGGGTAAAAATATGCATAAACGATTTAATATATTTAATTTTTATATTTCAACACGTCACATTAACCCATAATATAGGTTTTGTATACTTAAAATAGTTAATTTCCCCAAATATCCCAAAAACTCAGTTTTGGACCCTTAAAAATCCGTATTTTTATTCAAAATCAGTTTTTAATATAACTTCTACGAAATACATCACAAAGCCACGAAATTCGGCCACAATATAAAATATTTATAAATACAACATACTCACCTGACGAATCGAGCAAACGATGCCCCACGTCCGCCCTGTAGCCAGTCGAAGTTCGACTTTTTCCACCTAAATAGGAAATTATAGGGTCGATTAGTTTAAAACTCAAAACTCGGCCTACGAACCTCCAAACTCGAATCCGTCTTCACCCACACGTTACAAATGACCTAAGTAGCCGAGCTACATCGACGGATTTCGAATTTGGGTCCCAATACAAACATTCCCTTATTGATCAGAGGCTTTCTAATAAGAAAATTCATATTTTCTAAATTCCTTAATCCCCTTTGTCCTAATCTCACATATTAGGGTTAATAATAATAATAAGACTCAACTACACCTCTGAATGCATCAAATTCTCACCTCTATATCGCGCGGGCATTTCACCGAACACCCGGCGGGCACTTTTCACCTATAATCCATTTCACCCAATTTAATTGGGCTGGAAGCCTATAAAAATAATCCTAAATTCATATTAATACTTTCATAATACTCTACACCCTCATATGCATTTTCTACAATTATTTGGATCGAGTTTTCTACCCGATTCCATAAACCCTATAATCCGATTTTATGCCAAAATCACTACTCCCCATTTAATTCTAATGGCTCACTACAATTTTTTTCTACCATACCAGAGATAATTCTTGTATATATATATCTCTATTTTACAAACCCAAAATCCTAATTTATTAACAACTTGCAATTTATCTAACAATCCACTAATTCCCCAAATCTTTCACTTCCAACCTCTCTAAATCTCTCTACCAAAATAATCCTACTCAATAAAACTAACCACACTTAATTTTATACGAATAAATAAAATAGGGTATACCTCTTCGAAATCCTTTCGAAAATCCGACGCTTCCACGATGTAGAGAACCCTTCAATTAGTTTGCCCCTTAAATTAATTTGGATTTGACGGAGAATCCAAGTGGATTTGAGGAGGGGGAAGACCGGCCGATTGGGTTCAGTGGGTTTTTAATTGGGGTCGGGAGAAATGAACGGAAAGGAAAAGAAAGGAAGGAAGAAGGAAATGGGAGGGGGTGTTTTGGATAAAATTTTATAATAAAATATTTTTATAAAGGGATATTTGCATATAGGCCCCCATATCTCTAAATCTTTCAAATAAGCCCCAGCTTACACTTTTAATAACACTAATAATGCAAAATGCATTAAATATTGCATAACAATTCTCTAAAATTATGAAATAAAGTAAAACAATATTTCTTTACACAAAACCCGACTCATAACTTCAATATATCATCTATACCAATCCAACAAAATATCCATACCAATATTAATATTTTAAAAGTAAAACAAAATAAGATATAACTTAAAAATAATTCTCACCCCTACAAACTATAAAAATGAATATTTTCGGTATTTAAAAATCTGAGGTGTTACAACAGTCGACTTTCTCTGCTCTGAATTAATGTTTTCTGTAAGTGTTGGATTTTCCTGCAGGACAGTCGACTGTCCAGATTACACAGTCGACTGTCACTGCTCTGATTGAGGTTTTGTTGAGTCTTCGAATTTTTTCGCGAGACGGTCGACTGGCTACAGTATGTGGTCGACTGTTACAGTGCTGCTTGATGATTTTCTTGAGTTTGGATTCCACGCGGGACTGTCGACTGACTACTTTATGAAGTCGACTGCTACTGCTCTGACTGATATTTTCTTGAGTTTTTTTGATGTTTCTTTGAATGATTGTTCCATTAATATTATATTATTTCAAAAGATGCTTTACAACAGATTTAAATGTTTTATAGAGATTTATGTTGGAACTTTAAATGTATTTTTTTGGACCTTATTGAGCTATACGTGTTTTCAAAGGAGCTGATGTTTTGTGATGTTCTACAACTTAAAAATATGGTTTTTAGTTATTCAATGGATTTAATATTTATTTGAATTCTGGAATTTTATAAAAGATTTGGGTTTTGTTGATTGGAGAAGTTTCTTCATATGATCATTTTGACAATGGATTTGTGAGTTTTGGTCTTGATGATATCTCTAGAAGTTGAGTGAGAGTCCTGTGAACCGGCAGTTGAGATTTGTTGATTTAGACCAGCTGGGTCTTGGGGTTGTTTTTGAGTATTTAGGTCCGGCAGGATACACTAACTCTAGATATGGGGATTTTGTATTTTAATAATAATAATCAACCTAAGGACAGGCACTGGTGGAGATGTGATGGAACTTGATAAACGTAAGTATATGCTCTGGTCTGTTTAGTCCAACGGATGCGTTCCAGGACTGTTTGTGTTCTGTTTCAAGAGGACATTTGTATGTTTGCATGTCGAGGGTCTACAGGCCTATTCACGGAGCATGTAGGGTGCATTCGCATGTCGAGGGTCGGCAGGACTATTCACGAAATGTACCTGGTGTATCTGCACGTCGAGGGCCTTGCAAGCCTATTCGTGGGGTACACGGTTGGGAGGTGATTCTCCGATTTTTAAGCTATCTTACATGATGCTTGGCGCGTTGAGGGCTTGTGGTTCCTATTCGCGGAGTATTTTGGATCTTGTTATCCATTACCATAATAGGATTAGTTGCATAACGAGGAGTTTAACCCTATAAAGTGGTGAACGTTAAGGGCTTGCACCGGACCTATGTACAATGGAATGCATAGAATCCGACAAGTATGTATTAGAGAGTCAGCATATAGCAATTGTGTTTCTTGACTTGGTTTCATGCATAATGATTTCGGTTTTTTTCCCCTACACTTGACACTTAGTCTAGTTTCACTTGATGTTTTCATGTATTACTATTTACTAACTTATATTCCTTGATGTTTTCATGCTTTACTTATTGTAATTTCTCATTTCATTTATTTTGGCTGTTAATACATGTTGTTGATGACTCTATGTTTTATATTTTATTTATGTTGTTTTATTTATGTCACTCACACCGTTATGGCTAGCCCCTGTAGTTTTGGGGTTAAGGGTTATCTCTAACCTCATATTTTACAGGTAGGTGCTTATAGCTTGGGATTTGGATGCTTGTGTTAGAGTGTTAAAAGTGCTTGTGTAAATTGTAAAAGAAGTGTTGTAAAAGAAAGTTTGTAATTCAAGGTGTTTTGTATTCCGCTGTGTTTTGTAAACAAGTGATGTAATAAAAGTTAAAATAAAAATTATCTGTGTTTTGGCTATGTTAACTATTGCAATTGAAGTTGATGCTGAGAATTGTGCCACGTATTTCTGAGATATCATATTGGAAATTCAGGGCGCTGCATCCTTCTATATGCAAAAGTTCCATATGGGCAAGTAAAAGTTGTTTTCTTTTGATCTTCTGGTGCTATAGCAATTTGATTGTATCCTGAATACCCATCAAGAAAACAATATTATGAATGGCCTGGCCTACCCCGGCAGGGTCGGAAACTTCATTTTCATGTGGAATGCAGAGGGGACGGCCTGAAGTGCGGCCAGGCCTGGTCTGCCGAGGATGGCGTTGTACGCCACTTTCACATCTACAACTATGAAATCCATCGCTTCTGCTCAGCTTATTGGGGCCTTTCCTACAGTCACGTCAAGGGTGAGCACCCCTTCGATCGAAACTGAGACCCTTGAGAATCCGGTCAGAGTGTATCCTGTTGGTTTAAGTCATTCTTGGGAGAGGCCAAGACCTTGGAATGCATCTAAGAAGAGGATGTTAAAAGAGCTCCCGTTATCTACAAGGATCTGTCAAACTTCATGGTTGGCCATTTGAAGGCTATTTACGAGTGCATCGCAGTGAGGCGTTCGGACGCCTTCGAGTCCTTATCGGAGAAGGTAACTGGGACACCAAAACTCTTGGGGGGGAGAGAAGTTTTCTACTGAGTGACCTCCTGGACGAAGACTTTGTGGGAGGAGTTAGACTCTCCCCCATGGGCCCTCCGTGTATAGAGTGTAGAACAGCCCTTGGCTCGGAGTCTTAGGATTCCGCTGGTTTCTCAGTTCGCTTATTGGCCCTCCGGGGTGGTGGAGGATCAACTCTATCCTTCCTCACGAACTTGGCGAGTTTCCCTCTCTGGATGAGGACCTCGATTTTGTCTTTCAAGGCCCGACAATCATCGGTGTCGTGGCCATGGTCCCTGTGGAATCAGCACCACTTGTCTCTGTTCCTCTTCTTGCCAGGTGTATTCATCTTTGAGGGAGGTTGGAGTAGGCCTTCTTTGCCGACCTCCATGAGGATGGTTGAGATACTGGCATTTAGAGGAGTAAACTTTTTGAAGCGGGGAAGAGGGCGGCGTTGACCGCTGTTGTCCTTTGGAACTTTTTAAAACCTTCTTCTTCTGCTCCCTCCGTTTGTTCCCAGATAAGGGCTCCTTTTGTTATTGGGGATGGAAGGCTTCTTCTGCCCGGATATATTTTTCGCTCCTTAACAGGAGCTTCGAGAAGTCTCGGGGTGGTTTCTTAGCGAGGAACACTTTGAGGTTGGCATGATTGATGTTGTGTCGGAATGACGCGGAGGCCACCGACTGATCAAGAAAGGCGATAAACCAAGCCTCAGTTGTGAAGCACCGGACATAGTCCCTTAGGCGCTCTCCCTTCCTCTGGCTAAGGGCCAATAGGGATGTGCTCATCTTCTCTATTCTGCGGCTATTGACAAAGTGGGTGAGGAACAGTTCCTCAAACTGATCGAACGAGAAGATGGAGGCAGCGGACATTCGGGAGTACCATTCTCTCGCAGGTCCCTTCACGTGGCTGGGAAGCTTTTGCAAAGGAGCGCATCCGAGGCCTGGTGAATAATCATGAGAGTTTTGAAACTCTCGATATGGTCAGCTGGGTCTGTCTCCCCAGTGTAGGACTCGAAGTGAGGGGGCTTGAAGGTCTCAGGGATCGGGGCCTCTAAGATGGCCCTGGAGAAGGGAGGCCTGCTCGGACGAAAATTCCTCGCCCGCTGATCCTCTTCCAGGTCGAGCCTGCTGAAGGTGCCTCTCCATCTCGTGGAGGCGGCGATAGACCGAGTCATCCCTCCGGTCGATCTGGTCAACCCTCGGGATTCTCCTTCGTGAGTGACGGTATGGCGAGGGCTAGGTGTACGCTGGTCATGACTCGGGGCATGGGGAGTGCTAGGCGCTCGCTGATTCTAGCTCGTGGCAATATTAAGAGCTCGCAGGATATCTTCTTTCAAGTTCTGGAAATCAGCTTGAGTGACTAGTGCCCCACCAGCTCGGTGGTCCCTAGGTGTGGCTCGACTTATTGGACTATGACTTCTCCGCCAACGATGTGGAGGTGACTCTCTTCGCCTCCTGGCGGAAGGGGGTTCTTCTGGGCCTTGGCCTGCGAGGGGACCGAACTCTAGGGGCCCTTTGCCGCTCAGGGTAAGGGACTTCCTTGAGGGCCCACCTTTCATTCAAGCGAGTTTGGAGGTCTACCCCCTGCTGGCGGTTAACTATTACTTGACAGAGATCCGGCCCTAGAGGATTTTGAGAGGCCATGGAGTCGGTTGAAGGGTTGTGGACTGAGATGTGGTCATAGTGGGAGTGTTATCCCTGATGGCTTCGACGGCAGCCCCCGGGGCAGCCCTCCTGGACCTGGGAGGAGGTTGTTCAGGCTGTGGTTGTTGAACTTGTTAGTCGGGTTGAGGAGGAAGATTTGGAAGTTAGGGAGGAGGAGGAAGAGGAGTGGCTCTTTGGATGGACGCAACTGCCTTCCCTTTTCCTTTTGGAGGCATGGCTCAAAAACTACCTTTACCGGCGATGGGCGACTGGATTGCTTTTTCCCTTCCCACGGACGGCACCTATCTGTTGCTGTTAATTTCGGTGTGGGGGCAAACAGATAATTTGTAGATTCTTCTGGAAACAAAAAAGGCAAACATGTCGACTTCTTGCCAGCGTTTGATTATTTCTCGCCGCTGTCGTTGACTTGCAAAAAATTTGAAACACCGAGACGTACCCGACGACGAACCCTCCGACGCTCAAGTCAGTAATCATGAAGATTATGAAAGAGCAATTTGTGGAAAAATATTGATTACCTTTTTATGGTGAGGGAGAGGGGTATTTATAATCGCCTTTAGAGACAGTTTAGAGATAATCATTTATCTCTATGTCCTTGGTGTTTATGGATAAAAAAGAGAGTAACTCGTTTCATGATAAGGGAGGCAGTTTAAACTGCCTCTTATAGATAACCACGAATTTGAATTACTCTCTAAATATCCTGGGTTGGTTTGTGACGGGCCGCCACCCATACCCAATAGGACAGATCCGTTTTTGAGTTTATTGGGCTTGAAAAAAGACCCAGTTCCCATTTCGGACCCGTTTGTAGTGGAAATTACCGTTTTATCCCTGAGAGCTTCAAGATTCGTACCCGATTTGAACGGTCCCGATTTAATCTTATTTTTAGCGATATCAGGATGTAAAAGACTATATACAAGAACATAAATTGGAACGATATCGGAGTCAATAAATGACAGATGATAACAAAATCAAAAGTCAATAATCAATAAATAATATTCGATAAACAATAGTCAATAAGAAAATTAATATAAGATAATCAATAATCGATAAAACAATAGCCGATGAACACTAGTCAATGGGCCAATAGTCGATAGACAATAAACAATAATCAATACTCGATGACCAATAATCAATAACAATAAATCAATAATCGGTGTTCAGTGTCAATCTTTAAGTCTATCAATCTTTTATTAACCTATCAAATGCATGCAATCCGGTGCCCATACCACGGGTTCAGGTGCATACAATCAAGTGAACTCTAGTTGTGAATTCTACAGGGTCATGTACTCAGGGCTTGCAATAACAATATTCAATGATCAATAAACAATACACGATACAATACACTATAAACTGGGATATTGTAGTCAGCAATCGCAATCAATCGATAAAACAATAACATGTCAATATGGGAAACACGGACCCCCTTCCGAGTACACTCTCCTATATTATCCACTACTAAGTCGTACCCTTATTACCCCTACTTGTTATCATTTTATTACGATCAATTATGGACGTGCAATCAATACGATCAATGAGAACAGTGGTATCAAAAATTATGCAATGGGTACAATCGATGAGAACGGTAGTATTAATAGAGTGTCAAGAAGATATCAAGGATGGTTCAATTCATTAAATATGAAAAATATCGGGTTTATATACAAAAATATAACAATACAGGTTCTGGACAGCAGCACCTATTGGTACTCAAATTCACTTTCCTTCTCCTACGGGAATGAAAATCTGATTCTGTTAGAGATTCTAGAAACTAGACTCTCTACCGGTTCCAGTGCATACACGCATGATACATGATAGTCACAGAAGCTAGGTCGATCAAACAATTCTTTAAGGGTTTTGTCCACAGTCTCGGTTCTGAAAATTATAACAGTCCAGTACCAAAACAATGATAAGTTACAACCTATAAATCAGATTGAGAATCCGTAAGATGTTCCGGATTCAAGACTCAGTGTACTACAACTTCTATGTACATGGTTTTAAGTTTCAGTGTCGGGAACTAGGTCGAAACCTCAATACAAACTCGGGCAAACGATAGGGCAGCATATTTGAGTGTTCAATAATGCGGGTTCAAGTTTTTTATCGATAACAATGGCACGATCAGAATACAATGAATCAAAAACATGATACGATAAAGGAAATAACGAATCAAGAATGAATCAATAATGAAATTCAATTAGCTACGATATTCAATTCAATTACTACTTGCCGGAAATCAATGAATGTTTCCTTGAACTAGAACAATAAATATGAGGTCAAGGGACGCTTGCCTTTAAGATGACAATTTCGAACATAAAAGAATAACAGGACGAGAGTCCTGATAGCAATACGTGCAAACTACGTACATAACAACACGTGCAAAGCACGTAAATGACAACACATGCAAGAAATGAAGCGGTGAGAGCACGTACAAATGCAGCAACAACAGCACAGGCAATAGCAACGCAGTAAGAATAGCAAATGCAACAGCAAGAACAGCGAGATGCAGCGATAGCCGGGGCTCGGTGGCATCGAAGAGCAGCGAGGCAGCGCTCGGGGTGAGGAAGACGGTGGTTGAGGATGAAGGAGCAGGGCTTGGCTGCGTCGGGTTTCAGGAGCAGTAACGGCAGTGCAGGGGGTGGCTGCTGTAGGGGCGAGGTGCAGCAGGGAGGAGAAGCTAGTGCTCCGGTGCTAGCTTCGGGGTGGTCGATGCAAGTGGTGGCAGGGATGGCTTGGTGTAGGGGTGCGGCGAAGTTGAGGGCAGGTGTCGGCAATGGCAGTCGAGCTGCGAGCCAGTCGACAGTGAGGACGGAGATGAGGGGAGGAAGATGATGACGAGGTGTGGGTCCAGTGGCGAGGAGACGAGGATGGAGTGACCACAGTTTCATGCATAACTTACTGATATATACTCCACATGTGAGCCCAGAACCTATCAGGTAGCAATTGAATTTCCCGAGTGGAGGAAAGCTATTGCAGAGGAGTTCCGTGCATTTGATCAGAATGACACTTAGGATGTTGTTCCACTGTTTGTGGGCGTCCAGCCTGTTAGCTGCAAATGGATCTTCAATGTCAAATATCGACCTGATGGCTCCTTTGAGTGGTACAAGGCTCGTCTAGTTGTCCGAAGATTTACTCAGGAGCATGGCATTGATTATGATGAGACTTTTGCCCCAGTTGCACAGATGACTACAGTCCTACCACTCCTCATCATCATGTTTTAAGTCTGCGTCGAGCTATATATGGCCTAAAACAGACCCCTTCGAGCCTGGTTTGAGTGTTTTCGTAGTGTTATCACCAAGGCTGGTTTCAGTCAACATTCACAGCACCACTCCATGTTTATGCAGTCATCACCACAGGAAAGGATACTTCTACTATTATATATTGATGATATGATTATTACAGGGGATGACTCCGCAGGCATTGCATCCACCCAGAAATACCTTTACCATCAGTTCTATATGAAAGATCTTGGTAGACTATGCTACTTTCTTGGTCTAGAGATTGTCCATGGATCTCGGGGTATACTCATTTTTCAACAGAAATATACATTAGATTTTATCTCTGCTGCATGTCTCTCTAACAGTCGATCAGCTAATACTCCCTTAGAGCTTCATGTGAAGTTTTGTCCCACAGATTGTGAGCTCCTCCCGATCCTATTAGATACAGACAGATTATTGGACAGTTTGTCTATTTATGCATGATCAGACCCGATATTGCTCATGCAGTCAGTGTTGTTAGTCTGTTTGTTTCCACTCCTACATCAGTTCACTACGATGCTCTTCTTCGGATCCTCAGATATCTTCGAGGTACTCACTCGCTCATTATTCATGCCTTCTACATCCAAACTAGAACTCAGTACATATTCTGATTTAGATTGGGCGGGTGATCCTACTTCTAGACGGTCTACAAACAGGTTTCTATCTATTTCTTGGTGATTCGCTGATCTCATGGCGAAGCAAGAAACAGGCAGTTGTTGTATGTTCTTCCACAGAAGCTAAGTACAGAGCAATGGCAGCTACTACCAGAGAGATTGTTCATGTTCGTTTGATGTTATCATATATGTGTGTCACTCTCATAGGAGCTACTCCTCTTTATTATGATAACCGAAGTGTGTTGCACGTTGCAAACGAAGCACATAGAGATAGATTGTCACTATGTTAATGAGTGTTTTGAAGCAGGTACCATTTCTCTTCATTATGTTACCTTTTCACAGCAGACAACAGATTTCTTCACCAAATCCCACAATGTTCAGAGGTTTCGTTACTTGGTGGGCAAACTCACACTGTTCGACCCACCGTGAATTTGAGAGGAGGTGTCAGATATTGTATTATATATATTTAGTCCCGTATGGGGTTATTTATCAGTTTAATATTTGATTCCCTCCTATATATAACAGATATTGTACTCAGTTATAATCAATCTAATAATCCAGTAATAGTTTCCAATCTCTCTCTTAACCTTATCAAAACTATTTTTTAATGAACCCACTTTGTTACTGGTGTCTATACAAATAGCAATCTTTGTTAGTGATGTATATGTAAATAGCAGTTGTGAGCGAGTAATTTTCAAAAATTTTGAGTGACCGGGCACAAAAACTCATAAAACAAAAGATGCCACTTAACCTACGAACAAACATATGCAACATATTTCATCATCCTCAAATGTTTTATTTAATGTACAACATTTGAACGGTGTGAATAATGCAGTTATGATAACTCATAGAAGAGTTTTGTTTAAACATGTTGCTTACTAGATCATGAAAATAGTGAATTTTTTCTCCTGCCTCCCATGTCCGCAAACCTGCTGGTCTGGGCAAATCTATGCAAAGTTTAGTCTTGCCTTGTAATTGTTCCTTTTATGTGTGTGCCTCGGATTTGTGAAGTTTTCTATATTTTTTACTGCATTCTTTACATCTCTCCAAACACTTCCAATTCTAAATCAGACCCACAACACTGGTATAACATGACTCTGAATACAACAATGTTTTTGCATCAAGAAGTTAATACATTATGTTTCCCAATTAAGTCGTGCAAACTGATGTTCCAAGCAAATTTGTTCGATCCAAAAGTGATCAATCTAATTGTTCATTCTACTGGAACATTATCTTCTTCTTTTTTATACAAGCGACATGAGTAGCTCTGGAAGAACATCAAACCAAAATAGAACTTGTGGTCAGAAGTAATAACAGATCGAAAACACAAATGTCTTCACCATTCAACTTGACGCCGTCTTTGGTAAATCTTCTTCTTCTCGTCCAAGGTAGATGAGATCACAAAGGGGAGTAAAATAATAAGATTAAAAAGTTCAAAAAAGAATGGATGGGGAAAAAAAAAAGAGAAAAGTAAACAGTACAATTATTTTACCATCAAAGTGTTGTGAAAACATTGGATTGTTATCTGGAAGATCCTTGGGCAGCATATTTCTTAAAGGTTCATCATGTTCCAGCGTCGATGATGTTTTCCCTTCAAAATGTAAAGAACCAACTGCGTCGATACCCTTCATTGCATTTTCTAGGGGAAGAAGAAAAAAAATTAGATTACACGAATATGTCATAAAAGTAAAACGGTTATAGCAGAATGATATTAGATAATTAGAAACCTGCAAGGGCCCTTGTCGTCCTCGGGGAGTAGAATTGCTGTTGAGATGCCATGTTTTCTGCAAAATGCTCCTGCAAAAATTTACTATTTTTAATCTGAAAGTAATATGAGTTTGTGGCCTTCGGTTGCCATTAAGATACATTCATGTGCTGGAAAAATATTATGTCTAAAAATTTCTCATATTTAAAATCAGTTTTAGTGATTTCTTGGAACTAAAAAGAATTTAGTGATTTCTTGGAACTAAAAAGAATCACCACAGATGCTCCATTCAACTCCAAAGCATATCATTCTCCCAATTCCCAATCTACCTGTGCAATTAAAATAAAAAGAACACCATAGAACTCTCAAAATAGAACTCATTGCATGTTTATGTCCAAATAGTCTGCTTCAATTTTCATTCAGAAGGTCAAATTTCATCTCTTTACAACTATAACATATATGTATTGTTTAACTATGTGAACCATTACCTGATGAGGCACTTGTAACTGAAAAGATCGACGTTGAGGCTGAGAAGGCTCCAGCGGAAAAGGAGCAGATATGCTCATGGAAGGTATAATTACAGTTTGATGAGATGGTGTGGACTGAGTCTTCAGATGGAATGAATTGTGTGCTGAGGGATCTTGGTTAAGGGGTACCAATCCTAAAGCACCCATGTTCATTGCGGGAATTCTGTCTCCCACACTCATGCACAGGTGAGAGGCTTGCGTTGGCGGCAGAGACCCAGGAAGAAACATGGGAAGGGATGTTAGGCCATTCCTCATTGACAACATCTACAAAGAAAATGTCGGGTTTTAAGACAAGCTATTTAAGTATAAGCATATGAGATAGAGCTGAAGCACAAAAAGTTTAAGCATTAAACAAACTCAAAACATTAGGTAAATGGTTAAACTCTAAGTTGCACAAACACTTCAAAATGGGTTCAATCATATCTCACACTCTTAACGCTTGTCCAACGCATATCCAACACAACAAATCCGAGTCTAAGTCAAAAAGAACTAAGTGTCTAACCTGTGTCAGTTACCCAGCTTAGTAACTTTTGTCATGTTGTGTTGTTGGGAGAGGCAGACAAGACAAAAGGTGTATGAGGGAAGCATAAATGACATCAGAGGTAGTTTGGAATTAGAGGCGAAGCTTCAAGTTAGGGTTTATGACTACTTTAGGTTAGAGATGACTTTTAGATAACAAACCTATCTACCGTTGTAGTCTAACCGGTAATAATTCTAGCAGTTGAAAATTAATCCAACAGTCTAGACTTACTCTTAGGAGAAAGTTAAAAAAACAGTCTAGACTTACACCGTTGTATCAACATTCAATGGGAGTGTCTATGACTAATAGATATTTTGATCAAATTTTATACAATATAACCTCATATCATATCTTTAGAAAAAACAAAAATCCTATATAACCTCATATCATATCTTTAGAGAAAACAAAAATCCTATGGCTGTAACTTTAGTTTCATATTTGTGTCTCATGCTCATAGCCATGCTACACAGGTTACACTGCACCTGGTGTAGATTACTTAACTTTTGCATAAAGTACTATGCTCAGATGGACCTCTGAACTCTATTAAATACCTAGGTCAAGTTAGAATTTAACTGTACCGGAAATGTCACTGTACCCTTAATATTAAATGAACATGTAATGTGTTGAATAAATGAACCTATAGAGCATTATATCAAATTGAATGGTTTTCCCTGTTTGAATTTGAAGAGTTGTTAAAAACTACAACCTCGGATACTTCATGTAAATAAATAAAAGCAATTGACTATTATCTTATCGCTCGCCTATCCGACACACTTATCAGCTCTGAAGCACAGATACAGGTAACAGAGAACCGTATCCCGTATCCAATACGATACGCATTCGATATGCATGGATACGCGTACCATACAGATTCGAAAAACATGATACTTTTTTGAACCGTCGGATACGCGTATCCGAACCTTTCGATACGCACGAGTATCTGAACCTTTCAATATGCGGATCTGAAAGGTTGGATACGGCTACAGCTACAACAAATTTGATAAAAATTAAAGTGAAACTAAAAGGGATTAATATTTTTTTAGTTTCAAGAAATTAAATATTGAATTTAAAAAGTCAAAACACTTGGAATTCTCATACCTCTTTATAAGAATAACATTCAACAAGAGCAATAGAGCATCAATTCTTCAGTCTTCACCAATCACTACTTCATCGTGTAAGTTTTTTTTTTTTTTTTGATCTGTGTTGGAAGAAGAAGAATAAGAAGAAGGCTGAAGTATCTAGAAAGGGCATAAAGGAGATCTGAGTTGGACAATTTTAATTTTGCCTTTTTTTTTTGTGATCTGATATGAAATCGACGAAGACCAAGAAGAAGAAGGCCAGAAGAGAAGGGTCTGGAATCTTGGATAGTATCCTTCTCTCTCTTTCTCTCTCTCTCTCTCTATCAGGTGTGCGTGGGGTGCGGTTAGGATTTAGTATAAAAAAAATTAAATAAACATCCCACTTACTCTCTCTTTTCTCTCTTATCTTTAGCCGTTTTCTCTCACTCTCTCTCTCATAAATAAACATCTCACATACATAAAACTCTCTCTGTTTGTTTGCTTGTTGTTGTTTTTTTTTGCTTGAATGCTTGCTGTTTGTTTACTTCTTGTTTGTTTGCTTGAATGCTTGATGTTTGTTTGCTTGTTTGCTTGTTATTTGTTTATATTCATGCTTGCTGGTGTGCTTTTTTATGCTTGCTGATATATTTTGTTATGTTTAAATGAAACAAACATAGATTAATATAATTATAATTATATTTATTGTTAATTTTTAATTGTCGTATCTACGCCGTATCGTATCTTAGTTTTTAGAAATTTGTCGTATCTCCGTATAGTATCGTGTCGTATCCCCATACCCGTACCGTATCCGTGCTTCATAGCTTATTAGTCGGCAGTGCACTTTAGCAAAGAAAAAGTAATTTGTTGATTTTATTAAGGACATGTATCAGGGGGATTACCTACATGAGCATAATTCGAAGAGACTGATTCCCGACTAATATATACTACATTCAGGAAAATATCACCTCTTCGCACTGGTCATGTACGAACTTGTAGGCATATTCAGAAACCCAATTCCCAAGGACGTGTAGGTTGTGTGTTGATAATATTATTGTAGTGGGTGATATTAGAAAGGAAAAACTTTTTGATGTGATTAGAAATTTGTAAATCTCAACTAGAAAAGAGAAGAAGCAAACAATATTAGTTGCACCTCCCACAAGAAGGGATGAGACTGTGGAGAGTGGAGTCAATACTCATAGCCAAGAATATCTAAAGACCCCAATCTATCCAACAAATCCTAAAGAAAACACATTGGGCACGGATCCTAAAAGAAAACACATCAAGCCTTCAAGGTCCGTAGCATAATGGGGGGCAAAGATCCATTTAACTGAAATACTGAGATAAAAGCTTTAATGTTGTTGTGTTGTTGTAATCCAATTTCACCTCCCAAAACATCTCTCGCTGAACTCCCTGATGTCTTTTTAATGCAAATATGCTTGTAAAATGCGATTGAAATTTTTAAGTTTAAACTCAAGACTTGCTGAAACAGTATCCTCAGCCCTTTTGTCTTCAAACTTTTATGGCACCTGGTGATTGAAGTGAACTTTGCTTAGTTTAATATTTCTGCTCCTCGAACTTTGATAGATCAATCACCTCATAGGAATGCTTTAAAGTATTCTAATCTGCAGAGTCTATGTACTATTAACTCCCTAAAGATCTTCCAGTTATGGTTCGCTTTCTAACTATAAACATGCCCTTTCAGCTCTTGCAATATTAAGCAATTACCTTGAACGATACCTTCTGGTTCATTTAAATTTCAATGACAGAAGAATGTGATAATTAGTTCAAGATAAATGGACAAAACTGAAGGACAGGACACAATAAAGATAACAGAGAATTGGAGGATTTTTCTCAATTTCCAATGTTGATGACCGAGGCGAAAGGATTATTAGACTTGAAACTGGAAAGCAGATAATTGATTCACCATTTCACTTAACAGAAATATTTGAAGGCATTGACTGACTCAACTTGCTTTGAGAAGCTGTCACATTGGAATAAATGACTAGGATCAGAGCTTGATCAAAAATCTGTCTTCAACCTCAAAAGACAGGCCGAGATCTCAGAAAACTCTTTAATGCAAGAGTATTACCTACTGTGCACGTATCTGTGTCTGTGTGGGGACACAGCACAAGAAAAACGGAGAAGAGAAAGGAGACTTCAGAGAAAAACATTGAATGTCAAATAATAAATCAACACTCTGAAAAATGAATCACACACAAACTTGTCTATTGAGTTTAAAAGTTAAAAGGGCAATAAAATTAATAATTAAAATCCAGATAATCACTCAATAGTATTGCATAGTTAGAATCTATTAGAGATGTAAATATAATAGTTTATCATATTCAGGGCAGAGCCCATGCTTGGCTATGCCACATATATAAGAGATCATTGTATCCAATTTGGTAGATTATAAAGAACATACATTTTATATGGTATATACCATAGCCCAAACCCTAACCCTATCCAGCCACCGCCTGTTGCCTCTGTTGATAGCCACCCACGGCCTCACCGTGGGACCCAGCCAACGCATTTACTTCTCCGCTGCCGCTGCTACTATCCTGCTACTACTGAAACCTGTAGCTGATGCTGCCACCCTGTCACCACCGAAACCCACCATCATCTTCATTCCCATCCTTTTCCGACTATCAAAACCCACCATCAAGAACCCTGCCCTCCAACCTGACCCCATCTCCTCTCCAAACCAACTCAGATCAAACCCGACCCGAAGAGGATTTGAACCCTGTCTAAGCTGCTGCTGCTGCTGCCATGCTGCCGCCGTTGGATCTCCTCAAAATTCACGACGGGTTAGATCAACGATCCAGATCACTTTAAGATATGTGTATGTATTATTTATTAATTAAATTCTTTTTATTAATTAAAATTTTTAGAAAAATAATTAAAAATTTTGAAAAATAATTAAAATTTTGAAATTTTATTTTAAATTTTCTAAAAAATAATTAAAATTTTGGAAAATTATTTTAAAATTATGAAAGATAATTGTAATTTTAGAATAAACTAATTTTAAATTCCATAAATTAATTTAAAATTTGGATTAATTAATTGAAATTCTGAAAAATGATTTTTTTTTTTTTGGGGGGGGGGGGGGGGGTCAGAAAATTTCCAAAAAATCACAAATAATCCAGAATGTTCTTAGAATAATTCTGGATACTTACAAACTCAGAACAACGTCGTTACACCCCGAGCAAGATTCAAACGTCCCCGAAAACTCCGATAAGTTTTGTAAACCAATAAAAACGGGCGAACTACTCCTCAAAGACTGTGCAACTCAATCTTCGGGAGTGTAGGGCATGTGATATGGCTAAAAAATAGAAAAAATTCAGGACTGTTCAAATCGGGCATAAATCTTAAAGCTCTCAGAGGTAAAACGGTAAATTATAGCAGATACATGCCCAACAGGAGGAGCTGGGCCATTTTCAGGCCCATCAACCCGATCCGACATGCAATGCGAAGCTGCCAAAACTGTCCTAACGCAAAGGAGTCCAAATTTGTCGAAAGTACCCAGTTTAAACCCTCTATTTCTAAAGGGTAACTGATTCTATCTCTCCATGCACAAGAGATAGTTTGAAAACTCTTTTAATCAAGAGAAGGGTCCTGACTCGATCTCTTCACATGGAGGGGGGTAACCGACTCTATCCAAACACCGGAAGTAGAGATAGATGAATTTCTTGATACTGGCACCCCACGTGACTATATATATCTCGAGACCTCAAAAACCAAGTAATTACAAATTCCGCTCTCAAAACCAATCATATCTATGATTGGTTCTGACTTGGACGTCGGAGGGTCTGTCGCCAGGGACCAACCCTAGTGTTTCAGGTTGTTTTGCAAGTCCACGGGAGCGATATAAGCTGATCCTAACGATCAGATCTCAGAGCCAAGTACAATTTTTCGGCGGTCAACACCGACAAACAGCGAATGTTTGATTTTTATTGTTTTTTATTAAAAGAATTCACATATTTGTTTGCTCTCACACAGAAATTAGCAGCAATAATACCAAAATAGGATTTAAGCTTAGATGAGGCCTATTTGGTCCAATTCAGTTGGAGTAGGATTAGTTCAGTCCACCAACCACTCTATTTGTTCATCCATTAGGCAACATGGTGTACCCAAATTATAAAATACACATTAAAATGGGGCAAAAATGTTCTTATAAGTTATAGAATACCAATCACATTGGTGGTTTTGGGTGATATATCATAAACTTTGATGCTTCATGGAGTTATATCAAGATCTCAAGTTTTACCAGTTATGTCAGAATCAGGAAATTTTCTGAGGTTGGTATTTCAAGAACACTGTACTTTTTTGTTTGTCTCCATTAAACTAAGATTAGTGATCGGAATATCTCCTACGTGCTCCATGAAGTTGGACTCTTCATTATCCATATTCCTATTAGTAAAGGGCTTTAGCCTTACCGAATAGCGAACCCACACATGATCTTGAAACTTTAGAGATGAAGTTTCAACCCTAACAACAATATTATCAATGATTTGACACGGATTTTGCATGGTTTGAGAGCTGAAAACCTTGATATACAACACATGAGATTGAGTTACTGTTTTATTGGAGTGTAGGGAGACTTGTAGCTTGAAGGGATTGAATTATTTCTTGTTATGGATTATGTATTTATTTTAAGCTATTTGAACTATTTTTATTAATCGGAGTTAATCATTAAGAGATTTAATAATTATTAATACTTTGGAGTGGAATTGTTTTTTTTTTCCTTTATTTCCGCAGGGGGGGGGGGGGGGGGGGATTATGTATTTATTTTAAGCTATTTGAGCTATTTTTATTAATCGGAGTTAATCATTATGAGATTTAATAATTATTAATACTGTGGACTGGAATTGGTTATTTCTTTTTCTTTTTTTCCCCGGGGGGAGGGGGGGGGGGGGGGGGGGGGGGGGGGGGGGGGGGGGGGGGGGGGGTGAAGGGGTTGGTTGTTAATGGTTTGGGGTGTTAAACTTACAAATCTCTCTATTGTGCTCCTCCTTTTTTTTTCTTCTTGGAACTTCTTGGATTTGTGGTGTGGAGTGTGCAGGACTCAACTGAGTAATTGTGCTCAGTTCAAGAGTGTACCTTACTTCTTTTGTAAAGTTCTTAAACTATCATATTCTAGATTAGAGTAGTGCTAGAAACATTATGTTGAATTCTGAAGGAGAAAAAGAACTACATTAATACGATCCTCCCAACAAAAATGTCAAAGTGAAATAAGTACAACCACACTTTAGGTGCTGCTACCATATTTGCAACGCATTTCAGTACATTATGATTGAAGTATAAATCTAACCCAGACCATGGATATACAGGAGTGCATAACCATCCAACTAAAAATTTTACATAAAGTAAGAATTTATTTGTAAATCCAAGTATAGCTGCAAGCCTGCAACCAATCTATACGAATCAAATTTGGATGCCCAACTTATATTCAGCTGACTAATATAGACAGCTCAAATTTGGCCCTGTATAGCTCTAAGCTTGTCATTCATAGATGATGGGTCGATGACAGATTGATCATGGCGCAGTATAATGCTAAAGCAATCATGTGATACTGCACTGATAGAAAGTACACTTATAACTTAGCTAAAGGGTCAAAAGTAGATTAATGCAGTTTGTTTTAAACGATTTGCTCTTTTGAAGTTGGGTCGGACCTCGTTTTTTCTTGTAGTATTAAAAAGCCATTCAAACTCCAAAGTATATGATATCATGATGCAGCTGAGAGAATAGGAAAAAGACGTGTTCTTTAGAAGCAAACTCATCTGAATAGAGAGAGAGAGAGATAATTAAATAAATAAAAGAGTTATTTTTTGGGATTTGAATGAGTTTTGGGAGAATTTATTTTTTTTCTGTTGTTTGGAGCTTAGATCTGGAGCATTGATTTCCTTACTATTAAAGGAGAACCACTTGATAGCTTTTCTTTGTGTTTTATTATATAGATTGTCCTCTACAATGTCGATCTACCAAGTAGACATTAAGTAGGATGCCTAGAGAATTTGACAAAATATAACAAATAAAGTGATCTTACGATACTAGTACTAAACAAGTCCCAAAATTTAAGGGCAACAAGTGGCGGAGCCACACCAAGCTCAGGGTGAGCGGCCGCTACCCTGGGCTTGGGCAGCTCCCTTGTAAAAAAAATTTATTTTAATTTTTTTAAATGTAAGCCCATACAGCTCGCTCCCCTGAGGCCCACACTCACACACTACCCGACCTGATCCGCTCCCTCTTTTCTTACGCTGCTCTCTTCTACATTTAAATTTTTTTTTTCTTAGTCAGAATCAGATATAATTCATATTTAAGAATATGAGATAATTATTTGAGATTTGAGATTGTTCAATTTTTTTTTAAAAAAAAAGATTTGAGATTGTTGAGAATATGAGCGGATGTTGCGGATCTAGGTTTGAAGTTTGATATTTGAGAATATGAGAAAATTTGAGATTGAAGTTGCAAGTCGCAATTTCTATTGAGATTTAAGGCTCTTAAAACTTATAACTAAGCTTGAGAAGTTGAGATTTCAAGTATTACTATCAGATGATTTCTTATGAGATATTAGTAGAAAATTGAGTGACCATTTAGGCCCTTTTTTAGAACACAGTTTAAATAACTAGGAAATTAATTTTCTATTATAATTGTTTCTAATTGATCAGTAGCTTATCCTTCTATATAGGCGAGACTGTTTTTGATGAATTTGGTTTTGCTCGTCATTAGGAAATAGGAATGAAACCTAACTTTCTAAGGCATGATGCAATTATAAGCTCACTACCTTACTTGAAAGAAACGCTGTTTGTTTGATACTAATTAATTTTTAACAATATTCAAACAGTTATGGATGAAATTTTTTAGAACTAGTAATTTCGCTTCCGGTGGATGAAAATCCTCGCTCCGCCACTGAGGGCAACAATTGAACAACTCGCCAAATTTTACAACATATAAACTTAACTATATTAAGCAAAATCCTGTCCTGTTAGCACAAGGTAAAAATTTGTCACTAACCTGTACTTGCAGCTGAAGCAGCTTAAGATACTCAATCGCCTCATCCAGCATCGACGCCTTGTCAGTCTTCAACAAATAAATTATTTATTTATTTATTTATTATTTATTTATTTATTTATTTATTTACACTAAAAATTATTCATCAAAGAAAATAAACAAACAAACAAACAAACAAACAAACAAACCTTGTTGGAATTGGGAATCAGATTCTGCAGAGCCTTCATCTTCTCATTAATCCTGCTTCTCCTTCTCTACACATAACACCCCATATTTTCCAAAAATTACATAATTTCACCAAAATATGTAAATCAAAGAAAATTAAAAATTAAAAAATTAAAAAATTACCTACTTTTTCGGACAAGTTGTGGAATTCAGCAGCGCGGCTCCGCTTGGAACCGGAGGTCCGGTGTGGGGCCCGACGCACCGTTTCCTCCGGCAAATCAAACCCCTCCAAATAAATTACCAAATTTAGTATATTAAAAAAATCCGTTTCGGTTATGGCTTATTTCTTTTACCCAAAAAAAAAATAAGAGAAAGAAAAGTGAAATACCTCGGAATCATCGCCAAACAAGAAGGGCATGTCTTGATCTGAGACAGAGTGAGGGAGTGATTCTTCACCGCCGAACAGGAAGGAGGGTTTGTCTTCTTCTTCTTCTTCTTCTTCTTCTTCTTCTCCGATCATAGTATATCAGAAGGAGGAGGAGGAGATGGGAAATGGGAAAGAGGGAAAGGGAGGTTTAAGAAGAAGACTTTTGGAGCAAGTTAACCCTCTGATGCAAGACACTAGTGTTGCTGCTGCTGGGTTGTGTTTGAATTTGAACGTTTTTTTGCTGTAAAAAGTGGGCAAGTACACAAATAAATCGTGGCTCTAAAAGTATAGCTCATCATTATTATTCTTTTTCTTCCTTGGATTTCTTGAATATTTTTTTTAGTTTGTATTTACGAGGAGGGTAATAAAAATGGATGGGAACATGGGTTTAGGTTGAGTAGCAGAGTGTGCTACTGTGCAGCGGATGGGAGGAAGAATCATGCATATGGGATGTTTGTAGGTGACTATATATACATATTTTTTATATCAAACTAAGAGCATCCACTATCACTATGGTCGCTCCTAAAATATATGAATTTGACAATTGAAAATAGCAATGGAAAATTTTCATTGCTATCGTTTTGAGTTGAATTTGGCTTAAAAAATTAATAAAATATTCAGACGGAAAAATATTCTCCGTCTCACAACTTTCAATTTTTTTTAATATTATAAATATGTTGGACGGAAGATCATCTGCCCGTTTGGATGAATTTTTTTTATTTTTAATTAATAAAATGGCAGACGGAGGATGATATAGCGTCTACCACAAATATTTTATTAAAAATTTATTTCAGTCCAGACGGAAGATGTTGTTCGTCTGGTAAGAATTTTTTAAAATATATATTTTTTTTTTGCTCAGACGGGAGATGATCCTCCGTCTGAGCCAAGTTTTTTTTAAAAAAAAAATTGGCCTCAGCCGAAAGAACATCTTCCGTTCGGCCCAAATTCCTTTTTTTTAATTTTTTTTGCCCCGGACAGAAAATGTACTTCCATCCAAAGGCAATTTATATTTCCTTTTCTTTCTGAAACTTGAACTTATAATTTTTTTTAAATAATAAAAGATGAGATCTTCGGTCTCTCTTCTTTTATTAATTAATTAAATAATTAAAGAAGTTGACGAAAGATCTTCCTCTGTCCCTCTACATTTCTATAATAAAAGTGTTCGGATGGAAGAAGATCTTCTGTCCGACCCTTTTTAACAATCGAAAAAATTGACAAACGGAATAAGATCTTCTGTCTCCTATATATGGAGATTGTTATATTTTGCTGCTATATTTAGCAGCATACTGTTCACTACTTTTCTAAAAAACTAAGGTTTTTAGCGAACGATAGTGGCTGCGAAAAACGCAAAATTTTCATTTTTTAAATATATAGCAAAGAGCATCTATGGTGGTTTGTTATTTTGCAATTTTTTGCATAATTTGACCCTAAAAAATCATGCACTCATTTTTCATTTTGCCATTTTTTGTACAAAAGTAGGAATAGTGTGCTGTCAAGGCAATTGCCAAAAATCATGATCTTTCGTTTGTTCCATTTTTTTTGCAAAATATGGTTGGATTATAATTTTTCTTTTATTATTGAACGGGCGGAAGAACATCTTCCATCCGTTTAAAATTTGATTTTATTAACATTTTATTAATTATTTACTAAACTTTGGTGTCAGACGAAAGAAATTCATTAGTCTGACACATATTTGTTTCAAAAAATATTATTATTCTCGGACTCCGTCCTTCCCTTTTTCTTCTGAAAAAGCCAAATTATGATCTCCAAATTTCCAAATGCCATTTTGCCAAAATTTTCATTTAACAACTACTGATGCTCTAACCCACTTTTTCGAAACTATTTCCCCAATTGACCCACTTCCCAAACTAATTTCATGGCCACTTTTAGACACGTCAGCAGAGGTCGCAGTTCTCTTCACAAACTTTTTTTTCTTCTTTTTGAGGTCGTTATTCCCAACTGCAGCATCAGTTTATTTTATATTTGGATTAGAAGGACTTCAGGACTTAGACAAAAAATGCTAAGTTTAAATGTGTTAAACTTAGACCGCAGTAGCCATTTGCGGCCCAGATATAACAGAGGCTGCAATCCTCATTAAAAAAACTCAGTTAAAATCTTGACATCCTCTCCCCCCCTCACTTCCTCTCTCCCAATTCCATCTCATCCAACTCTGAAACCCCGAAACTCAAATCTCAAAATGCTAGATCACAACTCTCTCTCCTCCAACTCCGTCAAATCTTTTCCACATCTCTCTCTCTCCATTTCACTTCATCTTGTGGCCTACCCAAATCCCCAAACCCTAATTCACAAATTTCTCCAAATTCTCCAACTCTCGCCACCAACATTCTTTCGACGCAACAATGCCTCACCCAAAGTTTAAGGTAAGTCTTGTTTGGTTTGTACTTGTAAAATGTTGATATTGGGTGTTTGTTAATATGTTGATGTGCTAGCAGACTTATAGCAAACAATTGAGGGTTGATGAGTGTGGTTTCTAGGTTTGGTAGGATGTTAGGATTTTGGGGATGATGTAGTTTTCCTCTTTTGTACATGAGTTTAATTGTGATATACTTACTTTTAGTTCATGAGGTGAAATGTGATTGTTTATGGAATAATAACTCAATAGGATTGGATTTGGAGCTTGATCTCCGTTGTACTCTGTGGCAAACGAATCGCGTCTTTGTTTAAGTCACTTGGTTTGATTTCACATTAAAATTTATGTTTATACCTTGAATATTAATATTAGTTCTGTTCAGAAACTTGAAAGATGTTGTTCATACAATTAATATAATTAGATAGTGGAAGGAGTGACCATTCAAATCATTCCATTTTTTTATATTGTCAATTAACAAAGAAGTCATAGTAGACAAAATAGGAACTTGATAAAGTTACCATAAAGTTTAACATAGTAAAGTAAATTTCTAGTGTGATATGTGGAATATATGACAAAGATGGATGGAGTCGAGTAATTCTATTGATCGGTCTCTCAAAATCAAAATCAAAATATGAAAATTCCTCGAGCATTTGTTAGTTGTAATTGAGAAATGGGTGGTGATTCAATCTTTATAAGCCATATACCCTCTTATTTGTATATTTATTAATCGACTAATATTTTTAATATAACTTTGCAGTGTCATCATCGCACTAATGGCACGAATGTGCGGTAATGTAGGACCCTCGAGTAGTACTAGTGTGCTATAGGTAAGTAATATGTTTTTGGGAGTTTAAGAAATACGTTATTTTTCATGCATTTTATAATAAAAATATTTATTTATGAAGGACGATACGAATGAAGTAGCCGGTACTAGTGACCAAGGTTGGAGACCACGAACTAGCTGTAAACAACCCCCGAGTGGTACCCATGAGACTTCTACTAGCGGTGATCGAGGTAGTGGAACCGCACCAACACATTGATGTATTTTTTAGTTTTGAATTTGTACATAAAAATGTTGTGGCTAAAATAACAGTTCTTTCATGTTAGTGTAAGTTATAGGTAGTCCATATCCCTTATCTACCGATGCTGGATAGTTGTCTTCGTCTTCCGTAGCACAAGGAGGTCCAGGTCATGTAGACCCGACACTGCTGACAATACAACATCAACACCTATCACAATCTGTGTGGAACGGTGCATCCAAGGAGTGCACTTTCCGTACGCACGTTATGTTGCCCATGCATGCACATCCCACACTAGTTGTTGGCCGCAATTGGGTTTCACGAAATAGGGTTGATGGATTCTATCAAGCTCGACCATGCTATGCTTACAGCTCTTCTCGAGAGATAGTGACCAGCGACACATTTTTTTCCCATTTACCCGTAGGAGAGATGACCGTCACATTTCAGGATATTGTGATCATCTCACTAGGAGTATGGACTTCAATACAGAGCAGTTAGTCAAAGATTACCTTTGTGTTGAGCCAGGTGTTAAACTTTTGTTGGTCAATCTATTAGGTTCTCTTGGTTGTAGAAAATGTTCTATGGCTTCCTGAACGAGGATTCATCAGAGTTCTACGTTAAGTGCTATAATAGGGCCTACATAATGACACTGTCTGGAGGTGTTTTCTTTCTGAACTAGTATGGTGATGCATGTTGCTAATGTACCTGACGTTGATTGCCAACCTTAGGAAAGCCGTCCAGTAAAGTTGGGGTAGTGCGACATTAGCTACATTGTATAGGAGTTTGTGTAGTGGGCCCTTGAATGTGGTTCATATGACAGGGGTTGATAGTAATACTACAGGTGCGAAGCTGGGAGCGCTAACATGTCGGTCGGCCCCGCATAAGCAAGAAATCACAAGGGTGGATTGAAGTCGTAGAGGATCAAGCCATGTTGGCTCCCATTGGTATATATTGTGTTGAGGCACACACGTGGAAGGATAACCCATGTTGTGTGTTGGCATATTACATAGACGAGCTCGATCAATTGTGAGAGGAGTTTGTCAAATGGGAGCCTTATACGGTTGGGAAACTGGATAGACTGCCACATGCATTCACTGTGACCCCGCGGCTATGGTTGACGAGATCACCACTTGTCAACTTTGGCGTTGTAGAGTTTTATGTTGCGGACTGAGAGCTACGACAGTTTGTACTTCATTAGAGCATGGTACTTCATTAGAGTTTGTACTTCATCCCGATCAAACGATCGCATGACACTGCCATGCATGGTGTTAAGTGTAAATCACCCTAGAGGGGGTGAATAGGGTAATTGAAGAAAAGATTCTGGCTTATGTCACGTTTTTCCAGTATATGGAAATCGGGGCGCTACAGAGGGTATCAGAGCCTACTTCAATTTACAGTCCAACACAGTAGGAAAATTAAACTTGGATGCCTTTCAGGAGTCAGGTGTTAACTAGTTGTAGGCGATTATAATTCATATTGTTGTCTCTTTCAACTTATGTCTTATAAATTCTCTATATCTTGGTTAAAACCCATGGTTACTGCCTTCTACCAGATGTCTCACGGAACCAGGAGTGGTAGGAACAACCAGAGTGAGGGCGAGGGTAGTGGAGGAAATGGCACAGGGCTAGATATAGGGACGGAATTCGCTCGTGTGTACCGGGCAATTGGAGACCTAGCCGAGGCGAGCAGAAACAATGTGCAGCAACAGGGAGCACCCGGAGGTAATCGGGGAGTAGCAACTACCGACCCCATTAAGATGGTTGAATCGTTCCGAAGAATGAGGGCCACCTATTTTCGAGGAAATGCAGACCCGACAGCGGCTGACGATTGGATTCGTCAAGTAGAGACTGTGTTCGAAGTGATGCTGACACCAAATGAAAGCAAGGTCAGGTTGGCAAGCATTCTGCTGGAAAAAGATGTTGGGGTCTGGTGGCAGTCGGTGAAGAGGGGCATGGGTGAAGGACCCATTACCTGGGAAGGCTTCTTGGAGGAGTTCTGGATGCACTACTTTCCATTAGATGTGCAGGAGGACAAGGCTATGGAGTTCTTCAACCTGAAGCAAGGAAGCTTGACAATTCGTGAGTACGAGACCAAGTTCACGCAACTGTCTCGGTATGCTCCAGAAATGGTAGAAGATGAGGTCAAGAAGACCAAGAGATTCGAGCAAGGGCTCAGACCTGCATTCAGAACAAGGACTGGTATCTTTTTGCATTCGAAGGTTCGAGAAATTGGTCCGCCGTGCGGCAATGACAGAATTAGACATGAACCAGAACCAGCAAAATCAAAACAAGGTGGAGACGGGGAAAAAAAAGGAAGAAGCATATTCTCACCAATGACCAAGACAAGCAGGACTCAACTCACGAGCCCAGAAAGCATAACACCAGCAAGGGGACTAACTAGACGATGGTGTGTTACTTTTGTAAAGAACCAGGTCACTTCAAGAGTCAATGCCCAAAAGGAGCCCAGACAAGCCCTTGCTACAATTGCGGAGAAGCCAGGCACATGAAATTAAATTGTCCGCAACTGCAAGGGAACCACAATGACCAGATACAGAATATGGTCGATAAAGGAAGGAAGCCTGTTCGTCGTGGATGAACTTCAGCATAACTGGAAGGAAGTATGTAATAGTGAAGGCTATCATGGTCCAGAAATAGTAAAATGTTTTGTTGATTGCATCTTTACAAGTTATGAATAATGAACTTGTAATAGGTTCTGTATCAAAGTATTATGACTTTTATAAAGCATGAAAGTTTGGACATTTGGTCGTCTCTTGTCTTATGCTTATTTAAGTGTTTGGGATAAGGCATAAGGCTGAAATATTTGCCTTCTCCTTGGTAAGCCTTGTTTCCTTCTAAGGAGGGAGTGGTCACCGACCCTCTAGAAGTGCAAACCGAGAGCTGAAAGATGTGCTGAGAACTTGACTCGGGCACTAGAAGAAGATATGATGAACCGAGAACGATCGTGAGCATGGAGGCTCCAGAATGATCCGCAGAGTGAGATATTCCCCAGCATTCTAGACGAGGGATGAAATAGGCCCCAGAGTGTTCTATGGAGTGGGATTGATCTCCAGTATTTCGGGACGAGAGCGATACTCATGGGGAGTTGTATGGTGAGGTTGGCTCCAGAATAATCCATGGAGTGAGACATTCCTCAGTATTCCAGACGAGGGATGAAATAGGCCCCAGAACGATCTGTGGAGTAGGAATTGGTCTTCAGTAGTCCAGGGACAAGAGCAACGCTCATGAGAAAAATTGTGTGATGTTGGCTCCAGAATGATCCAGGGAGTGAGATATTCCCCAATATTCCAGACGAGAGATTAAATAGGCCTCAGAATGATTTGTGGAGTGGGATTGATCTCCAGTATTCCAGGGACGAGAGCAACATTCACGGCAGACTAGTGGGACATTGGCTCCAGAATGATCCAAGGAGTGAGATATTTCCCAGTATTCCAGACGAGGGATGAAATAGGCCCCAGAATGATCTGTGGAGGGGAATTGATCTCCAGTATTCTGAGGACGAGAGTAATACCTACAAAGGAAATTCAAGGATGAGTAAGGGCTCCAGGATGATCCAAGGAGTGAGATATTCCCCAATATTCCAGACGATAGATGAAATAGGTCCCAGAATGATATGTGGAGTGGGATTGATCTCCAGTATTCCAAGGACAAGAGTAATACCCACGGGGAAATTAATGATAAGAGAGGCTCCAGAATAATTCGTGGAGCGAGATATTTTCCGGTATTCCGGAACGCGGGATGAAATAGGCCCCAGGACGTTCTGTAGAAAGAGATTAAATCTCCGGGATGGAAGGATGTGTTGAGCACTTGAGGCATGTGAGCCAGTGTTGATCACTTGAGATTCAGTTGTCAAGGTTGTTCCTCGAGGAATTTGAGATGATCAGGGGAAGGTATCTTCTACCCATTAACATTGTTGCTTCCCTAGCGTCGTTCTGAGGACAGAATGATTCTAAGGAGGGAGTATTGTAATGTCCCGGACGGATATTACATTGTATAAATTTATTTTATTATTATTTCCGAAATTAAACTATTTTATACGGATTGTGCGAAGATTTTCGGTATACACGTATATACATACATATGTATGTTGTAGCAAATTAGTACATTGTACAAATTATGTGGTGTGTATTTTTGGATAAAATACTTCTCTTTACCATGAAAAATGGCTAATTTTGGGATTAGGAGGCTTAAGATAGGGTTTAGTGTGCATAAGAGAACTAGGAGATTTCTTCTAGAAGCTTGCACCATGCTTCCACCTCACCATGGCACCATACCTCCACCTCATCCTCACCCTCCCTTGGTAATAACCGGCCCCAAATTAGGGAGGGGTTTTGTGCACTTTTGTAGGTGCAATTTTGCACTCTTCACACTCTCCTCCACCTATAAATCCCCCTCCCCTCTTCTCTTGTCTCACTTTTACAAAGACAAAAAGAAAGTAAGGAAAAGAAAGAGAGAAAGACTAATAGGAGAGTTTTTCAGAAAATTTTGCCGCACTGCCCCACTTTTTGAAAATATTTAGCGATATGCCCTACTTCCCAAAACATTTAGCGAGATGCCCTTATCTATGACACGTCAGCAAGAAACGTTATTGGGAAAAACGGCATAGGTTATTTCCATGCCGTTCTTCCCAATAACGGCATCTGTTTGAAAAAAAAATTGCATGCCGTTATTTCAAATAACGGCATCAGTATATTTGTCTTACAAGTGTGAATCTTCTAAGTTTAAAAAATTCTAAGTGTGAAAAAAACTTATAAACAATGTCGTTATCCTGAATAACGGCATTCGAATGCCTGATGCCGTTATTGGTGATAACGGCATCAGTTATATATCAATATGCACTCATGCCGTTGTTTGGAAACAGAAACAATTGATAAAAAGTATAAAAAAAAAAAATTATAACTGATGCCGTTATTCCGAATAACGGCATCAGTTATAATTATTATTATTATTATTTTTTTACTTATTCATCAGAGATGATGAATAATAAGTTACTTTTTCATTAAAAAAATTTATAACTGATGCCGTTATTCCAAATAACGGCATCAGTATTGAGAATGCCGTTATTTGAAATAACGGCATCTATTATAAGATTTTTCATACTTGCAATTTTTTCTCTAAGTGGAGACTACAAGCTCTCGAAAAACAAAACAACCTATGCCGTTATTCCAAATAACGGCATGCAATTTTTTTTCCAAACAGATGCCGTTATTGGGAAGAACGGCATAGAAATAACCTATGCCGTTTTTCCCAATAACGTTTCTTGCTGACGTGTCACAGACAAGGGCATCTCGCTAAATGTTTTGGGAAGTAGGGCATATCGCTAAATATTTTCAAAAAAGAGGACAGTTCGGCAAAATTTTCAGTTTTTCACTTGTAGGTTTCCATAGGAGTTCACAAAAGCTTAGGGGAAGGAGAAGGTGTGCTAGCTAGTTCTTCCATCAAGAAGATTAAGGTGGGGGCTTCTCCATTGCTCTTGTTGTTTGTGTTGTTTTTGGTTCTCTTTTTCTTATCTTCCTTGGTTTGTTTTCTTTTGTTCTTTGGGGTTGGTTGTTCTTGTGATGGTATAGTTGTGTATGTTGTAGCATTATGTATGGATAAAAGAAATAACCACATAAAAGGGAAAGAATGATGGAACCGTTATGAAACACATAAAGATGCAGTTTTATTAGTGGTTATTGTTAGTTTTGGACTAAATGAACATAAGCATATGTGATTTGTGTATACACCCACTTTGGGTTGTAGGACTTGATATTGGACTCATACATAAGCATATGGACTTGTATACATACCTATTTTGGGTTATAGAACATACAACTTGAACTATTTGGACTAAGAATATGCATATGAATGGTTGAACCCAAGTTGGGGATTCTTTATTTTTATTTTGTTTTTTCCTTTTTATTAAACATATGTGTGTAAAAAGAACCAAACTTAGATGCTAATTCTAGTGTAGTATGATAAAGAAACTAATTTAAGTTACTAGTTGTAGAATGTTAAAAAAAAGATCACTCCTTTATGTTGACTAATTAGTATGGTTTATGTTGTAGTTTGATGCTTAAGTAAGTAATAAAAGGACCATGCTTAAGATAGTAGTAGACATTCATGCTTAAGTAGTAGTAGATGTTTATGTATAAGTAAGGATTATGATAGACATTCTTGTTTTAAATTGTAGTAGTAACCCATGTTTAAATTGTAGTAGATATCCATGGTTAAGTAGTTGTAGGTGAATGTTTATTTTATATACCATGCTTAAATTGTTGTAGGAAGTCCATGCTATGTTATAGATCATGTTTAGTTTTTTGTAGGATAAATTGTAGCATCCATGCTTAAGTTGTCTAATTTATTGTAGGAACTCATGCTTAGGAATGTTGTAGATTCATACTATGTCATATACCATGCTTAGGAATGTGTAGGATTGATTTTAAATTACCTACCATGCCTAGGATTGTTGTAGGAATGGTTAAGGTTGCATACCATGCTAAATTATTAGTACTTATGCTAAGTTGTAGCAATTAACCATACTTAAAATAGTAGGAGATATCCATGCTTAAATCTAGTAGCTATTCATGCTTTAACTTATAGTAGCTTCCTACTTATGTTGCATCCATGCTTGTAGTTGTAGTGATAATGTAGAACCTTCATATTGTAGTTGCAATATTGTGTTGGGAAGTAGTTCTAGTTAATCCCCTAAAAGGAATTCCATGTTGAGATTACATAGTTAGAGCCATGCATGCTTGAATGGTGTATTGTAGCATTCTAGTTAAAAGAACCATGCTTGAATTGTATATGGTAGTGAAAGATTGAAAAGGAACCATGAACCCATGCATCTAGCTCCTAGGTAATTCTAGCTCAAACTTGAGAGAGAATCCAAGAATCTAGTTGCATGTAGTTCTAGTTCGTTTTGGGAAAGAAACCGTGGATTCTAGTTGTGTGAGGTTCTAATTGAAATTGGACCATATCATGGGGACATTCCTCATCCTTATGGATAATACGGGTTGGGAAGGTCACTAGTAATTGTTAGCTCGATAAAAGTTGTTATGTCGCTTGGGCTTCTCATTGGTAGAATGCCTGTTTTAGACGGTTAGTAGATTCTTCTGTTGCTTCTAGTTATAGAAGATCAAGTTTGCTAGTAATCACGTTTGGTTGCTTCTAAGTTTGATTACCTGTATGGTTGTTCTCGTATGTGTGTTGTCGCTCGTATGCGGCTCGACCGGCCCGTGTGTAGCTGTTGGTCTCATACACGGCTTATTTGGCTGGTATGTATGTTGTTGTCTCATACGAAGCCCTCCTGGCTCGTAGGTAGTTGTTGGTTCATACGTAGCTTATTGGCTCGTATGTATTTGGTTTACTCGTATATAGCTTATTAGCTAGTACGCAGTTTTGTTGTGCTCATCTAAAGCGATACTATTATCCTAGGGGCTATCGCCCATCAAGACATGTGTTTTCTTACTCCTAAGGGACTGTGGACGAGTCACTCCTTGTGTATCGTCAGATCTTAACCGGTGTAGGTTGATCGCGGACCGAAGTATAGACGAAATCCAAGTTCAAGATAGTGGCATGCAGGTACATTCGTATTGCCGGGGTCTTGGATCGATAGGCCATGAACCAGATCCTTAGGGATTCTGATAAGTCTAGGATGAGAAACCTAGTAGAGTTGTCTTGCGAAGTCTAACTTAAGACTTAGCATGTTGTGTAGATTCTGTGGTCATCCCTCAGTTTGTTTAGGGTTAGGGACATTGTTAGGGTAGTAACTTATGGCTTTGCTACTTAACCTTCATCTTTTGCCGAAGGGAAGGAGTTGGTGTTAAGGGTGATTCCTTATGATCTGACCTGTCCTATAGGCCTGCATTAGGTGGTGTTATTGGGTTATACCCTTCTTGTCAAAAGGATATGGTCTGTGGCTTCTCACGAGTTGGGAGCACGGGATCCGTATCTCGTCTATTAATTTCTGAAGTGCCTTGATAAGCGGGAGCGATTCCTGTCGGAGCCAGGGGATGGACCCTCGGCACTCCGTCTTGGCTTGGATCTAGGGGCGAACAAGCCATAGACTACGGTCTGGCTAGGGGGCGGCAGGGGGCTCTCCTGTTGGCGGAAACTCCGGGTTTGTCAGATTTTTGAGTGAGGCAATAGTGGCAAACGAAGACACCACTATAAAACTGCAATTGGCGGAATTAGACCGTGTCAGGGCAACCTCATCAGTCAGGTCTAATCTTTAGAAACAAGTTGAGTACAAGAGTAGAACTCATAGCGCGAGTTCAAATCCCTATAATGAAGAGACGGCTTGAGATGGGCGCATGTAGTATGGGCTGCATGTTGCTTCGGAAACTTGCTGGCATTAGAATAAGAGCATCCTAGCTTTAGTCAATATTGCATTATATTCTAGTCATAGCACTCACGAAAACTTAAACTACATCGACACATTGCCATGATTGTATGTTTGTTTTGGGAGATTCGCTACTAAGTTATCAGCCTTAAAGCGTCAGTGAATACTGACGTCCCCACTTCAATAGGTACTGGATCGCAGAAGTACAAGTGCAAGATTCAGGAGGATTCAAGGCAAGGATAGCGAGGAGTCGATGTCAATTTAAGTTCCGCTGTAATATTTATGTTGATTATCCTTTAGCTGAAAAATACCCAAGTGGAAATTATCAAGTGTTGTTCTTTATTCATTGTACTCCGATGTAATTTGTTGAAAGTTATAATACTTGGGATTGTAAAGGTATTATTGTAACACTATTGTAATGTATTGCAGTTGTATAACATTCAGACTTGTAATACATTGGGTGTTGAATAAAAAGTTTTAAATTCTCCTGTTTTTCTGTATATTGTGACTAATTGAAGAAAAGATTCTGGCTTATGTCACGGTTTTCCAGTATATGGAAATCGGGGCACTACAAAAAGTTCACACACTCCCGTCGTTGATTGAATGATTAGTTTAGAAGAATTATAATTGCAAGGGATCAAGAAGACTCAGTGAATTCTCCTTTATTTATAGTGAGGAAATGTATCTTTCAAAAAATGAAAAGATATTTCCGAAATAGTCAAAATTGCATGCGGACGGTTGACCACTTTGTTAAGCAGTTGATCGTTCATCTTTTACCTCCAAGTTTGAGCAATGAACGCTTTATTGACTCATCTTTTTCACTATGATAAGTATGATGAGCGGTCGACTGTTGTAACGGTTGACCAGCATATTGTACGATCGGCCGCAATTATGTAGATTCAACATTTATTTGGCGAATCCACTTTATTTTCTTTACTAATCAATCGATCAACGACTCTTTACACGGTATTTTCTCACAAAAAAAACAAAAATGAATAGTTGATTATTGATGGCTTTCTTAAGGATTTGAAGCACATATTTCTTGAGTTGAAATCTTCTTGATATTTGAAATCTTCTTTGTTACATTCCTCTTTTGCTTGATTGCTAATCTTTTTGGCTCTTTGTTTTGAGTTTCCTTCTCTGTAAATCCTGTAGATCTCAACTAAAAATATTAGTTTTAATAGTACGTTTTGTGCACACCAAAATTAGGGTCAACAATCTCCCCCTTTTGGTGTGAACAAAACATACCTTAGAATTTAAATTTAAAACAAATTCAACTGCTCCCCCTTAATCCAATACTCCCCCTAAATTCAAGCACATAAGAATTAAATAAGTGTATGTTCATGATGCATCCTATATGCATAAAACAAATCATGCGCGAAAATATGCATTTATAAATATTAATTGAAAAGTTTTGTTTTTAAGGGAGATGCATATTTAAAATACGGATATCGTTGTTCATGAAGCTATTTGATATATAGTGAAAGTTCTACATGGTATCATAGATTTGATATTTCAGAATTACATAATCTTGAGAAGGTTAATAGACAAGTTAATCACTAAGTTTGAAGATTTTTCTCATTAGTTAAATTTTAATTTCGAATTTTTTCTCTCTTTTTGAAGCACACCAAGAGGGTGCAAAAGACACAAAGTAGAGAAGTTTATAAAAAAATCAGGTAAGTTGCCAAAAAAAACTGTAAAAGTAAAAACAACATAATAGAGGTCGGACTACTGTGCGGTCAACCAATCAGACTGTGATTAAAAGAAATGTGACTATAAAAAAAACAGTAAGGAGGACGGTCGACCGACTAGTCGATCGTACAACCCTACAGGGTGATAGTCGACTGTCCAGACGACTGAACAGTTTTATTGTTCAGGCTGAAATATCAATGACATTTAATTCTCCTTTTGGAACGTGAAAATGTTTTTATCTAATGGTTTGGTAAAAATATCAGCCAATTGTAAATTCGATGAAACATAATCAAGTACAATATCTTCCTTTTGAAAATGATCTTTAATAAAATGGTAGCGAATTCCTATATGCTTGGTGCGACTGTGTTGATCACAATTTTTAGTCATATGAACCGTGCTAGTATGATCGCACTTAATGGGGATGTGATCGAATAATACCTTATAGTCTTCTAATGTATGTTTCATCCATAACACATGCACACAACTAGATCCGGCGGATATATATTCGGCTTCGGCGGTGGATAAAGTGATGGAATTTTATTTCTTAGATGCCCATGAAACAAGGTAATTTCCCAAGAAGTGGCATGTACTGCTTGTGCTTTTTCTATCTGTTAAACTGCTAACATAGTCATCATCTGAATAGCCTAGAAGAGAAAATTTCGGGTACCAAAGACCTACATTTGGCGTGCCTTTAAGATATTGAATGATACACTTAATTGCAACCAAATGAGATTCTTTTGGACACTATTGAAAACGGTCACATAAACAGAGATTAAACATTATATCAGGACGAGATACAATAATATAAAGCAAGCTATCAATCATACCACGATAGGTAGAAACATCAACATTGTTACCTGATTCATTTTTGGAAAGTTTAGTGGTAGTGATCATGGGAATTTTGTATGCATTTGCACTATCAAGACCAAACTTTTTGATGAGTTCTTCAGCATATTTATATTGATTTATAAAGATGTCGTCCTTTCGTTGTTGCACTTGAAATCCAAGAAAGTAGGTTAATTCGCCCATCATACTCATTTCAAATTCATCCTGCATTTTCTTAGAAAATTTCTTGTATAGATTTTCATTAGTAGATCCAAATATAATATCATCAACATAAATATTAACAATCAAAATATCTTTAAAAACATGCTTGATAAAAAGTGTAGTGTCAACTTTTCCTTTTGAAAAATCGATGTGAATAATGAACGAACTTAGTCGCTCATACCAAGCACGAGGAGCTTGCTTCAAACCGTATATCATTTTATCAAGACGAAATACATGGTTTGGGTGTAGTGGGTCAGTGAACCCAGGTGGTTGTTCAACATAAACTTCTGCAGAAATAAAACATTTTAAAAAAGCACTTTTACATCCACTTGAAAAAGTATAAAATCCATGTAGGATGCAAAAACAAGTAAAATACGAATGGCTTCAAGCCGTGCAACAGGAGCAAAAGTTTTATCAAAATTGACTCCCTCTTGTTGGTTTTAACCTTGAGCAACAAGACGAGCTTTATTTCGAACTATATGACCTGATTCGTCTAACTTATTTCTAAACACCCATTTTGTACCAAGAAAGGTTCGACTAGGGGGTCTAGGAACAAGTCTCCATACTTGATTCCGTTCAAATTAATTAAGTTATTCTTGCATGGAAACGATCCAGTAGTTGTTTTGCAGAGCCTCCTTAACATTCTTCAGTTCAAGTATGAATACGAATGTAGTAAAACACCTGAAATTTTTAGTGTGAGTACGAGCAGTTACCCCATTTGATATATCACTTCATATAAGATTTGAGGGATGACTGGACATAATTTCCCAAACAGTACATTTTTCAATCGTGGGAGGTTGAGTTGGTGGTGATGAGGAAGTGGGATCATCCTCCATAGCATCAGTTTGTTGTGTGTGCATCCCGTCCAACAAGAGTTTTTGATTGATATTTAGTGGTGATAGATCTTCATTTTGATGAGATAAGTTATTTTGGAGATCTTCATTCTGCACTTTTTCAACATGTACTTGTTTCTTTTCAATGTGAATACATGTCTCATCATCATCAACAACATGTAATATATATCTCTCTTGTGAGAGGATTAGATTCATCAAATATAACATCAACAAATTCTTGAATAGTGCATTTTCTCTTATTAAATACACGATAAGCTTTGCTACTTAAACAATATCCTAAGAATACGCCTTCATCACTTTTGCGATCAAAATTTTCTAAGTTATCTAAGGTAATTAAAATAAACACTTTGCATCCTAATACAAGAAAATAACTCAACTTTGAAATTTTTTCCATGATACAGTTCAAAAGGCATTTTCTCAAGGTATTTTCTAATGATTACTTGTTTAATGGTGTAACATGTTGTATTGACAGCTTCTGCCCAAAAGAATTTTGGTAAATTATTTTCACTAAGCATGTTGCGGGCCATTTCTTGAATAGATCGATTTTTCCTCTCAACAACCCCATTTTGTTGGAGAGTGCGGGGACAAGCGAACTCATGTTTTATTCATTTTTCATCATAAAAAAACGTAAAGAGTTCATTTTGAAATTTTCCACCATGATCACTACGAATAGTAACAATGGTAAGGCTTTTCCTTTTTTTTTTACTCTACGACAAAATTTTTGAAAAAAACATATGAGGTTTCATCCTTTTGTGATAAAAAAACAACTCAAGTGAATATAGTATATTCATCTACAATTACGAAAGCATATCGAGCACCACCATTACTACGTGTTCGTGATGGTCCAAAAAGGTCTATGTGCAGAAGTTCAAGAAGTTTAGAAGTTAATACCATTTTCTTGGGCTTGTGAGAACTTTTAGTTTGCTTACTGAATTGGCATGAGTCACAGGACTTATCTTTCTCAAACTTAATTTTGGGAATTTCATGTACAAGTTCTTTGTTGACAAATTTGTTGAGATTATCCATAGCTGTGTGTCCAAGTCGTCGATGCCATATCCAATCATCTTCGTTTCTAGCAACAAATCATCTCATATTTTCATGTGCTAATTCATTAGAATTAATGACATACACATTATTGCATCTATTAGCAAGAAGTAAACATGATTTATTGTTATCTAATACAGTGCATATATTTTTATCAAAAGTAACTGTATAACCTTTATCACATAATTGACTGACACTAAATAAATTATGTTTCAAGCCTCTTACCAAAAGTACATCATCAATGGAGCATGATGAACCAAAGTTTATTTTACCGTTACTAATGTTTGACCAGTGTTGTTATCTCGAAAGATGATGTCCTTCCCTCTTACCCTTGATAGTGATGCAAAGTATTTATTGTCACCTGTCATATGGTTTGAGCATCCACTATCAAGGTACCACTAATCTTTAGGTTTGATACATTGATGCACCTACATTAAAATTAGTAGGTGTAATTTTGGGTGCCCAAATTGAAACTGTGCCTACACTTACATTCTTTTTCACCCAAACAAAATTAGTATTCATTTTTAATGGACAATTATAAGTAATGACATATAATGCGATTATGCCTTGGATCATGCACATGTGCATAGTTATGTGTTAGTTTGTAACTATTTTGGTGGATATGCATATATGTATGACAAGATTGCTTAGAATTTTGACTTTGTATTGACTCATTGTAACCAAGTCCTTGATTACTATGAAATGAACTTGAATTCTTTGTCATAAGATAATTGGGCCCTTTATATTTTTCAACCATTTTTCCGAGCTCAATTATTCTATTACAAAGTTTTTTTTTCTAGTTTTCTCATCTTCTCTGGTATTCCAACGAAGAGTATCTACAGTAGCATCAAGTAGCATGTTATGTTCGAGTGCTTCCTTACAACTTTCCATTACCTCATCAAATTCTCTTTTTCATTCATTTAGATCGTCAGTGAGTTTAGCAATATGAGCAGATTTCTCATGAATTTCCTTTAGCTTTCATTATGGATTACCAGAGATTTTTGAATCCGTTGTTTCAAACATTCATTTTCTCTTATCAACACATCATGATCTTTCCTAAATGACTCAAAATTTTCAATAATCAAAGAATTTTTATTTTTCAACTTTTGATTTTTAGCAATGCAAGAGTCATGTGCTTCATTAGACATTTGTTTATATTGTTTCAACTCACGACTTAATTTCTTTGCATAATCTCTTAAGCCATTACACATATCAACTAGATCAACATAAGTGCACCTCACCATCCCTAAGAAACATGAATCTAAAGTCGTTGTGTTCTTTCTCTTCATCGTTGGAGTCTGAATCTAGCCATGTTGCCTTCAATGCCTTCTTTTTTATTATTGAGTTAGAGTGACGAAATCTATGTTCTTATCCTGCGAGAGAGAACAATTTGCGCGGATGTGTCTTGACTTCTTGCATTTGTAACATATGTCTTCTTTGTCTTTTTCTCTTCCTCCTTGAGACCTACCATACTTTTTGCGTTTGAGATACTTACAGAATTGTTTAGTCAGCAGTGCGATATCTTCATCTGATTCTTCATGATCTGACTCTGATTTTGATGGTCATGAAGTTTTTGCTTTCAAGGCAATGGTATTCTCTTCAGTTTTTGGTGTATTCCCAATATTCTGCAAGTACCTCTTGGCTTCGGTCATCTCCATTTCGTATGTCTTCCCATGAAATGTGTAGTAGTCAAAACATTTCTCTTCAAGCGTCTCCCTCATTACATCAACCTTGATATCTCATTCTGGTTTGAGACAACTTATGAGTTTTCCGACCTCTCGGTCATCATCTAACTCCTTACCTAAGCTCTCAAGTTCATGTGCGATAATATCAAACGGGCTAGCATCTGATCTACGGTCTCTCCTAGAAGTATACAAAAAACATCAAACTGATAAAAACATAAATGAACTTTGTCTTTTACCTCAGATGCAGTTCCTTCATGATGTTTTAACATGTTGTTCCCGATTTCATAGATTGTTTTGCAGTTGCGTCCATATCGCATCAATTCTTCATTATTCAGACTTGCATAAAATATTGTCATGGCTTTGGAGTTTGCAACTTTCAATGATAGTTCAGCTACTATGAAGATCCTCTTTCCATCATTGATAGGGATCTTTATTTTATTGACACAAACATTTCATATTTCTTCTCCTAACATCTGCAAAAATGAGGCATACGAACTTTCCAAACATCATAGCATTTTCCATCAAAATAAGGTGAACGTGTTAGACTTGTTCCATTAGAGATGAACGGCTCTGATGTGTACAAGTTTAAGAAAGGAGGAATTTCGGCCATTGGACCTTTTGCTTAAGTTTTTAAGTTATTAATGAGCACTTCTGTAACCCCTGTTTTTCCAAAAATGTATTTTGTTGTATTCTCTGTATTTTAAAAATTTTTGCAAATTATTTTTTCGGTTTTCAAATTCTTTTGTCAAAATGTATTTTTTGTTGGATCTTCTATTTTGAATCAGTTTTCGATCAAAAAATTTATTTGCAACTATTTTCTATGAGTTTTTTTTATTTTTATATTATAATAAAAATTCTTATTTTTGTTACTATTGCTCTTATTATTATTATTGTTATTTTTGACTAGTTATTAAAAATTCATTTTATCTACTAATTGTATAAATTATATTTTGTAATGCAAATTACATTTTTATTATGAACAATATTTGTATTGGTTAAGTTATTTTTCAATTTGAATTTTTAAAAACCTAATCTATTTTTAAACCCATTTACCCATTACCTATTACCTATAACCACTAAACAATTTCTTAAACTACCCAAAACCTGTAAGCTAACCTAAACCTATCCTTTTTATATACAGCCTAACTACCAAATCTAATAACCAGATTTTTTTACTTTTCCTTTTAATCTTCTGCTAATCCTATTACCTTATAACTACACCTATTTAAACCCTACCAATTTACTTTCCTATTTTAAAAATCCTACCACCTTCCTAATACTACCCTTAGCAGCCGTGAGCTGATTTTTCCCCACCCGGTTGCACCTGGCTAGCCAAACCGACCCACTCTTTTCTTTCCTTGTAGCCGTCGCTTGCCCCCTCCCATCCTTCTCCTAACCCTATTTTGTGTACATCTATATATATATATACCTATATATATTTTACTACCTTGCTGCTTTTATTTTTTTCCCAAACCATTGAACCCTATTTCCGTGCTTCATCTCTCCTGCTTCCTCTTCATCCGCCGTCGCGCACTCTCTCTCTTGGGTTTTTTTTTTCTTGCGCGTGCTCGAGTGCGCATGTTGATCGTTCGTGAGTCCGTAGATTTTCGTTCGTGGGATTTGCTCTCACTTTTGATTTGCATCGTTCTTCATCTTCAAATTAAGGCAAGTAACTTGTATTACAATTCATTAGGTTGATATAAGTCAAAAAGTTCACATATAGTATAGTTGGGTCTAGAGACAACCAAAGATTGTGTTTTCTGTTGATGGTTTTGTCTCTATTGTGATGATTTGGCCATAGATGACTTATGATACCAATCTTGATAGGTGATAACCTAGAATTTGCCCAAATCTTAATTTTTAATCATGTAAGTGATTATTTGTGCGAAATTGTGTTTGGATGAATACCCATGTGAAATAATAGGTTTGGACTTGTTAGTAACCCTAAATCATGATGTTTAGATGCTTGATAGATTATATTTCAAGTTTGGATGTGTTTCGATCAATATCCTTGAAGTTATGATGTTCTTGATTAGAAGTGTGAAATATGTATTTTCTGGATGTTCTGTTTCATTTGCTGTTTTCGTCTATGCTACAGTCAGAATCTTGATTCTAAAATTAAAGATGAATTTTAGATAATTTTGTCTATTTTCAAATCCCACTGGTTTTACTTGATTTGGATTTTTTATGACTGAGTTATGTGCGTTTTGGTACAGACGTGTCAATCTATTCCAGATTCAGTTTTTGGTTAATTTTGTAAACAAACTATTTTCAAGAACTATTCTATACATAATATCTTGAGCCAATATTTTGGTCAGTGTATAATTATGATATTAGGGACTACCCAGATTTTTGGTGAATTTTAAAAATAAGTTTTGTGTGGTGTTTCATGTTCTTTTCTAAAATCTTCTCATGCTGTATTTTGCGCGCTGTTCAGTAAAGAATCATGTTTTCACTATAATTCCTTACACTGTATGAAAATTATTTGTGAAATATGAAGGTTACTAAAATCTATCTATTTTCATGTCCTTTTGGCAGAATTGGATTTCGATTCACTGGTTGCGAGATATCTTAATTTTCGTACAGCAGTGTTGAGATTTCCAGATTCGTTAAACTAGGATTTCTGGATGCTTTGGTATTTTTGACGACTAATCTATACTTACTGGAATATTATGAAACTTGTTATTGTGACTCTAGACATATAGGGGATTACCTCAGATTTTTCGTGGATTTATTCAAAGTGTTTTTATGCTGTTTTCATGCTCTTGAATTTGTTTTCCTGATTTCTGACTGAACATGTTTTCTGTCTTCGAACTTGTTTTGAGTTGAGTTGTTGTGAACTAGTATGTGACTTTATTATACTCGTTGGATTGTGTGGATGTCTAGTTTTCAGATCCTTTTACGGATCTAGGTTTGCATTTCTGTAGAGTTCAGAATCACTATTTTAGTACTGTACTGTCATGCTGTCCTGATTATGAACATACACTATTTTGCTCGTTTATGTGACTGTATATCATCCATGCATGATTATTTGTTACCCTGAACCTGATACATGTTTATACCCTATTATTCTTGCTTGCTTTGCGACACATACTTGCATGCCTGACATTAATAATAAAATAATCAAGCCGGGGTTTTAAGGAAAAGATCTAATAGTGGATAATTTAAAAATGTGTACTTGGAAGGGGGTCCGTGTTTCCCATTTTGATTCATGTTGATACATGCATCTGTTGCTGCATGGACCTTTGGTTCATGTACCTGTTACCTGTTGCTGCATGGACCTGTTGGTTCATGTACCTGTTACCTGTTGCTGCATGGATCTGTTGGTTCATGTACCTGTTACCTGTTGCTGCATGGACCTGTTGGTTCATGTACCTGTTACTTGTTGCTACACGGACCTGTTGGTCGTGTACCTATTGCTTCATGAACCTGTTGCTGCATGAATCGGATGATTCGTGTACCTGTTGCTTCATGAACCTGTTACCTGTTTCTGTTCTGATACCTGAGTACACTACCCTCTATGGTCCACTACGAAATCTACAAGCGAAACTATTTGTTGTAGCAACCATGTTGTATGGGCGGCATGAAGTGCTACCTAGCTAGTAATACACACAAGACTGTAAGAACATAAAACTGAATACTGTTAGATTGATACTGTTAGACTGATACTGTTAGACTGTTATCCTGATTCACTGATATACTGAGATACTGTTACTAGAGACCGTTAGTTACCTTATGACACTGCCTTGACATAAATATTTGTACTGTTAGGATACCATGCTAGTTATTACTGTTGATGCATTATGCCATGCTATTAGTTAGTTTTTCCATGTGCTTGTATCCTACATTATTTGTGGCCCGCAACTTGCAATTGACGAGTACTTGTGTTTTCTCTTTTTCTCTTTCCTGCATTCGTTGAATTGCAGATTTTGGAGGACAGGTTCCATATGGTATCGGAGACATGAAGTATTAGTGCTGCATTTTATTATATTATTTCTTGTAACTTGCTTGAACAATAATTGTATTTTGAGACTTAGATTTATTCTTGTATTTGGGCAATGTGACCCAGGATTTTTGTGTATTTCAGACCATGACTATTTGAGATTAATACATTTTATTTCATGTATTCTTGTTGGTATTTTCATATGTGCATGTGGTTGACTTTTCTGGCTGTCGATTCTGATTATATTGTGATATGTTGTAAAGATTTTTGAACAGTTTATGAATGATGAATATCATTCGCTGAGCTTTTGTCGCGTATCCGTATTCTGTATTCTTTTTGGGAAGCGGGACGTGACAACCTCGCTCCGATACCACTTTAAATCACCCTAGGGGTGAATAGGATAATTGGGCAGAAATTAAAAAATTAAATAAAATGCGTAAAGTAAGAAGATAGAGTTAGAGAAAGCAAATAGAGTAAGCACGCAAGACACAACGATATAATGTGGTTCGACCCCCAAGTCTATATTCACACCATCTACTTGTAGCAATTCTCTGTCACAAGCGTTTCACTATACTTTAAAACCTTGTACAGTGATTCTCGAAATTTATGCCGAGAGACCTATTACACCCGCAGGACTTCTACAAACAAGTTCCGCACAACTTACTGAAGTGGAAGAAAAGAAAAACTCTCAAGATCTATAATGATCTTGTTGAAGAAAACAATAAAAGCTCTCACACTCGGATCGTTGATTGAATGATTTGTTCAGAAGAATTATAATTGCAAGGGATCAAGAATACTCAGTGAATTTGCTTCTATTTATAGAGAAGAAAATGTATCTTTCCAAAAATAAAAAATATTTTCGAAATAGTCAAAACTGCAAGTGGACGATCGACCGCTTTGTTGAGCAGTTGACCGTTCATCTTTTAACTCGAAAGTCGAGTGATGGCTGGTCGACTGACTCATCTTTTTAACTATGATGAGCGGTCAACTTTTGCGACGGTCGATCGGCATATCGTACGGCCGACCGCAATCGTGTAGATTCAACATTTAGTTGGCGAATCACCTTTATATTTTTTTTCCAAATACTAATCAATCAATCAACGACTCTTTACATAGTATTTTCTCACAAAAATAGAAATAAATAATTGATTATTACTGGCTTTCTTGGGGATTTGAAGCACATATTTCTTGAGTTGAAATCTTCTTGATATTTGCTATCTTCTTTGATACATTCCTCTTTTGCTTGATTGCTAATCTTTTTTGCTCTTTGTTTTGAGTTTCCTTCTCTGTAAAATCAATAGATCTCAACTGAAAATATTAGTCTTAATAGTATGTTTTGTGCACACTGAACTTAGGGTCAACATTAAGGGGATGGGTCGGTTTCCCGATCACGATTGGGCAAGATATAACCAAGTCCATGTCAACACTTGGAATGAGCATTGGTTCGAGCAGGTGGTAGCAGATATTCTCTCATATGATCCATCATTATACTGTGCATATATGACTTGGTATCGGAGGATGAGATAGTTGTATATTGCTCATTCCCACCCTATACCAACAGGGGTCTAGCTATCGATTACGAGGAGAGAGACGAAGCTAGCTCCCGGGTATTCCTATTTGCAGCTCATGTATCAACCGAGGGCGTCGACGTCTCGATCCATCGTAAGAAATAATATTTGTCTCTTCATTTCATATATCTATCTCCAAACTTTTTTGCCATTTGAATGTAAATTATTATATCTTACTGAAGTGTAAGATACATTATAATTTGATGCAGATTGAAGAAGTATTGGTTATTGCAAAAAATTATGTTCGTGCCATGTCGAGTAATGTGACCGATGCAGTTAAGGATTTCACATGAGAGATTCTTAAATTGTACAGGTCACAAATTGAACAAGTTGGTGAGGGAGTCAGACTAGATGCTCTGTCGAACGCTTCGACGCTCGGCAAACACAAAAAGGCTGTTAGGAAATCAACCAAGTCATGGGCACATGTAGAGGAGTAATAGCCAGAATAAGAGCCAAAAGAGGAAGTGGGTGCTCAGCCATAAGGAGAAGAGGAGCAACATCAACAAGAACATGTGCATGAAATTGACAAGCATGTCCCCATCTCTCAGTTAACACAAATATCTCCGTCAAGGCCACGTCGGAAGAGAAGAAGATGAAATTATATACTCCAGGTTGATTTTATTATTTATTTGACTTCGTTTTATGTATATATTGTGTGATATCTTAATTAATTTTTACTTTTGTGTAAAAGACTGAAGAACATGGTGCAACTCGTGCTTAGTTGTAGTTGATTTTTAGCTGATGTAGGCCCTATCTTGAGTAGTTAATGTTTCAGTAGTTAGAGTAGTTTATGTCTAGTAGTGGTTTATATGTTTGATTGAATATGCATGGGATATTATGTTTGAGGTGTTTTATCGGTTGAAAATGTTACATTTTTTATAAAAAAAATAAAGGTGACTAAAAAATGTTACATTTATATGTATGGGATAGCAACAACCACTTGTGTATGTGTGATGTATATGTTTGAGCTCGCTGCCACTTTTTTTGTTTATAAACAGGGAACCAGCGAGATTTGAAATATGAAATATCAATTTTTACACTGAGGCCGCAGATGGGAATTACGGCCTAGGTACAATCTAAGCCGCTGTCGAGGACTGCAACCTCTCTTTTATCTTTTTCCTTCTTCAACTCTTTGCTCTATGTGACTCTCTGTCTTGAAATTTTCATTCACAGTCACTATTAGATATTCTGGCATAGGCTACATCTAAGCCACAGTGTGAGATAGCAGCCCCAGTTCAAAAAAAAGTTACAATGAAGGTCGTTGTTGGGAACTGCGGTCTCTCTATGTGTAGGCCGCAGTTCCCAACTACGACCTTACGTGTACTTTCAATTTGGTTCTCTGAGTCAGAGAGTCAAGTCATAGAGGAGAAATTTCTCCAAACGGAAGCCGCAGTAGGGAACTTCAGCTTAATTTGCACAGAAGCCATATTTCCTAACTGTGGCTTCAGTTATAAATAGTAATATCTGAAAATCATATATCACTGTTTCCGTGTTTGCAACTCAAAAAAATGACAAACAACTTTCACAATATCACAAATCTTCACAAATCTTCACAATATTAAAAAATTCACAATTTCACAAAGTCCCCCCAATATCACATTATCACAATTGATACCAAAATATGACAATATATAACGATATATCATCAAAGTCCTGCTAATAACCCAATATCACAATGTCACAATCGACAGCAAAATTTCACAATATCACACAATGCATCACAAATTTCCAGTATATGTAATCGTAGACTTGCCAACTCAATTCTTAGGAAATCACGAATCACATATCACAAATCTTAACAATATTCCCGCAATATCAATAATTTTCACAATATCACAAAGTCAACCCAGCAACTCAATAAACAAATGTCACAATATCACAATCGACACCAAAATATCACGATATATCACGATGTATCACAAATTTTCACAATATTTGCACAATATCCAATCTTTTAACAATGTTACAAATTTACCACAAATTTTCACAATATGTCACAAATTATTAAAATATTATAACAATATAAAAAATTCACAATATCACAATTTATTTATGCAGTTGTTTGTTCGCGTCCTCCACACCGCTAGTACAAGGCTCAGTGATACTTCTCGGGGGGTCGTCCACCACGCATTCGTTGTCCTCAACCTCGACCACTTGTACCAGCAGCTTCATTCATTTCATCCTTATAAATAAATAACTTTTGTTAACGACGTTGGCTCCATACCGGATACGCATAAGGGGCATGAAAATAAATATATTCTTTAAATATCCAAATGCATACAACTTACTTGTGGCATACAAGTACTGCCTGATGGTCCTGCATTCCGACAATGACGCTTGTTGTATCCTCTTATACCGTATTTTGAACAAATTTGCTCCGTACTCGAGCCAGCTCTAACATCCATGTCATTGAAAATTCACCTAGTTCTTGGCGAACCTTTCCTACATCTTCTAAGTTTTGCATCAGCTATGAGATTCGGACCACTTTGGATAAGCCAATATGCTTGGTATTGCATAGGATAAAAGGTGGGCGCCAATATGCTTGGTATTGCATAGGATAAAAGGTGGGCGTCCAAGTAAGTACAGAATTCATAGAATAAAATGAATCAACATAAGGTTGATAATTAATAGCCATAGCTGCACAAGCCGCCAAGACATGAGAATATGGAAGGTGGTAGAGCTGGAATTTTTGACAAGTACAAGTGTCTGCTCTCAAGTCAACAGTCTGCAATTTTTCACTCTTTCGGTGCTCACCATCAACTCGAGTACCTATTTTTACTTGAAATACTCTAGGATTATGATGAAACATTATAGCATCATGCATATTAGCTCTCACACCCTATATATCGCTAATTTCTTAAACTCTCGGAGCCCAAATATGTCCTTCACTTATAAGGTTCTGTGTCGCTTGACGACGTTCGGTAAAGTAAGAATTGAAACGATAAAATATCAACTCCACAATTGCCGTCACAGACAAACTACGAACACCCTTCAAAACAAAATTAAAATTTTCTGATAAATTCGTAGTCATCATTCCATATCGATGTCCTCCATATGCAGCAAGTTTCCACTTCTCGACTGGTTCCTCCTTCAGCAAATTAACAGCCTCAACTTTTACCTTTTCAATCTCTACCAATTTTTTCTAAAACTTTTCGAATGATTTTGACATGCAACCACCTAAACCTTATTCCTCAACAGCCTTGTTACCGAAGTTGCTGAATAAATTTGTAGCAAAATATCGCATACAAAAAATGGTGCTATGCATGTCGATCATTCCATGCTCTATTTCGCATGTCCATGACGGATAAGATACCTGCATAATGATAAAAGACAATACATAATTCTTGGCGATCAATGACAAAATATTGAATACAGTTCATGAATCGTGTCCAAGTAGTTATACTCTCTACATCTACTATTGTAAAAGCAAATGGAAATAGCCGATTATTTGCGTCGGGTGCAATGACAATAAAAAAAACAACCCATTTATTTTACATGCAAATGGATTCCATCAATGCTAATAACATGTCTGCAAGTCTTAAATCCTTCAATCGAAGTCCTAAATGCCCAAAATACTGACTTGAATTTCCTCTCAGGGACCGGTCAAAACCTTATCCCAATGGATAATAGTTCTTAGTTTGATGCTCGTAATGCTAATAAAAGAGCACACAACCTCTTATATGCTTCATCAAACCCTCCAAATAATCTCTCAATAGCTTTCTATTTTGCAAGCCAAACATTCTTGTACGAAATCTGATAATTGCATTCAAGCTTGACTATCTCAATTATGGTCTTCGGTGTTATTCCCAATTGTACATTCACAACTTTCAGAATCAACTTTAGTGTGGTCTTTATTCAACGTGGGATTGAGACATGTATGTGGCCGTTGCAACTTCTTCACTGTGAACTATGTCTTCCCTTTTGGAATGATTGCACGTAATCTCTAGACAACCTGCCTCATCTACGACTTCGGTATTTCGAGCCTCTCATCAGGTGCACAGACCTTTAATGTAATTTTACATTTCAACATATAGACTTTTCATCAATTTCACACTGATGAATTCTCGATGTTTCTTTATCTAGAACATCTTCACCGCATCTTGAAGATCATCTTTAGTTTCCAACTTTCAGCCCAATGTACAATTCATCTGTGTCGGACGAGCCACATAACTTTAATGCAAACTGATGTATAGTACCCTCGCATCATTAACCTAGTCAATCGATTCAAACTTAGAATCATGTGCACTCATGAATTGAGTCGAGGGGACCGCATAATTTTGCAAGTCCTCAACTTCATTAACGTTAACATCTGGATGCCTTCTTCTTCCTCATCTTCTACATTTTCCTCCTCTTCCTCATCTTCTTCATCTTCTTCATCTTTGAATAACTCATTGTAAACAATAGCATGATTGAAGAATTGAATAATGTCTTTGTTATCAACAAGATCATGTGTAAAATTAGAAGGACGTGTCAACTCATATTCTGTGGGATTTGGTCGTGTTGGAATTTTTAACATGTCTTCTTATGGAGGCATCAAACTTGCATGTGATTCAGGAGTTGGATTGGGACTCATCTCATAGGTCGGTACGTCACATACGGGGCTTGAAATACAAATAACATGTGGCCAACCATTATGAATCTTGATTTGCTCAATATATAACTCCAATGCAATCCAACTAGAGCTCGGATCAAGTGTTCTTGCAGTCATAGCAATAAGAGTGTCATCATCAACTACAAGCATCGCCATAAAATATTGTCCTCCTTTTTTAACTGCATACTGAGCTAGGATTTTAATACTCATTCAGTTCTATCACAGTTAGTAATTTCACAGATCTTCTCTACTAGTTCTTACTTTGTAATATTACGAGGAACTCATAATATTTTCGGTTCAACACCACTATAACAAGCTTCTAGCTTTGGGACTCAAATTATTTCCCCATAATAGAACCAAATTAGAATTTTGTAATCCATACATATACATAAAGGGACGAATATGTTAGTCATTATCTAATCACAAACATAACATACACATACTAAAATTTTAGGGTTCTATGATTACTTTTTAATAAACCCGAAGTTTTAGCGCGGAGATGATGGCATAGATGATGTATGAGATGATTGGGGATGATGTTGGAGATGATGCAAGATTACAGATTTTGACTTTAAGAGAGTGATATAAGATTTCGAACTTTGATTTTGAGAGGTATGTGAAAATGGCAACCACTAAGTGCTTTGACAGAGTTGGAGGAGTCGGATGAGTTGGAAGAAATTGACGAAGGTGGAGGAATCGAAGGAGTCGGAGGAATTTGGGATCTTGGGTTTTGAGTTTCGGGATTTCGGAGTTGGATGAGAGAGAGTTGGGAGAGATGAAGTGAAGGAGAGAAAGAGGAGGCACATATTTGAACTTGGTTTTAGTGGGCCCAAACGTAGGTTGCAGTAATCATCAGCGGCCTCAGTGTAAGAGATGTCCCAGTCCCCAACTGCGGCCGCTGTTATATCTAAGTTGAAGATGGCTATTGCGGCCTAAGTTTAACACACTTTAACTTAACAATTTTGGTCTAAGTCTCGAAGTCTTTCTAACCCATATATGAAATAAATTAAGGCTGCAATTGGGAATAGCTGTAAATCACCCGGGGAGGGTGAATAGGGTGATTGTGCGGAATAATTTTTTTAAAAAAAATCAGTTGCAAAGTAAATGAGAAGAGATAAGAAAAAGCAAACACAGCAAGCACAAGTGACAGCAACAATATAACGTGGTTCGATCCCTAGGTCTACGTCCACACCACCTACTTGTAGCAATTCTCCGCCACAAGCGTTCCACTATACTCAAACCCTAGTACAGTGATGGTGATTCTCGGATTCAGGTCGAGAGACCTATTACACCCACAGGATTTCTAACATGAGTCCCTTCAATCTCACCGAAGTGGAAGAAAAGAAAAACTCAAGATCCTTAATGATCTAACTGAAGAAAACAAATAGTTATCACACACACTCAGATTGATTGTTGAATTGATTAGTTCAGAAGATTTTTCTTAGAGTAATAGGTATGGAATACACAGTGGGTTCGTCCAAATATATAGACGGGGAAGTGTATCTATCAAAAATAGAAACGATACATTCCAAAAGAGTGAACTACGCGAGTTACGGTCGACCGCAATTAGGGAACATTCGACTGTTCATCTTTAAACGAAAAGTCGAAAGATGAATGGTCGACTGCTTCATTATATTGCTATAACGTGCAGGTCGACTGTGATGCGGTCGACCGACACTATAGTATGGTCGACCGCAATCGCGCTATTCATGAAGAAACCACTTTATATTCTTACCATAAACTAATCAATCAATAATCAATCAAATACATATAAAATCTCATAATTATGGAATAACAGTAACTGGTCTTGCTAGCTTTCTTGGGCACTAATCAACATGTGCTCTTTTGGAATATCTTCTTCTTTTGCTTGATTTTGCAATCTTTCTTTATTGTTTTCCTTCTTTACTTATTCTTGAATCTCTTTTGAATCTCTTATTGAAATTATTTAATCCAAAAAATCTGAACAACTTAATTTAAACTTATTAGTATTTATAGGCATGTTTTGTGCGCACCAAACTAAGAGTCAGCAATTTCTCCCTTTTGGTGTGAACAAAACATACCTTTGAATGTTGAAAATAAAAAGTGAACAATAAAGCATATAAGTACTCCCCCTTAATTCAACACTTCATGTAACATAGATTTTCATAGATTAAGAACATTTAAGAGAGATTTGTGAAGATTAAATTTATTTTCAGTAACTTTCAGTTAAAAGCATTCATAAAAAGTTCTCCCCCTTTTTGGAACACACCAAGAGAGAGCAAAAGAATATCATAAAAGAATATCACATACTCCCCCTAAATCCATTAAAAGAAATTAAATTAACATACATTAAGTAAAATAGGAGATTAATTTGGCGAAGATAATACTTTTTAAAATGTAAGGAAAATCTACTTATATGATACCGTTGATCGCGAGACTCTTTGATATACAGTGAGAGCTCTTCATAGGATCATAGATTTGATATTTTTCCTAATACAGACGCGTGGCATAGAACACAGAAAGAAGAAGATTGAATTTCAAGAAATCAAAATCATAGAATACTGTAAATAGATTTCTTTCAGCAAAAATAAAAAATGAGCAACCAGTGAAAGAACCGGGCGACCGCACGGTCGACCGAAAAATAAATTTAGCTTATAAAATGAAGAACCAACCCGAGAGCAAACCGGTCGACCGTTAACCCAGTAAACATAATATTGATAGTAGACGAAAAGCAAAGAGTGAACCGGTCGACTGCAAATACTGAAATTTAATTTTTGAAAACCGACAGAAAACAAAGCAAAGACCGAAAGCGCGATGGTCACAAGCGTACAGTCGCCCGTCCATTTGACCGAAAACCAAGATTAAGCAAAAATATCAATAACATTCAATTCTCCCTTTAAAAAATAAAATCGTTTTTTATCTAAAGGCTTGTAAAGATATCAGCAAGTTGAGAATCAGTGGAAACATATTCAAGAATAATATCTCCCTTTTGAAAATGGTCTTTAATAAAGTGGTACCGAATATCAATATGTTTTGTGCGACTATGTTGATCAGAATTTTTTGTCATATGAACGGTACTAGTATTATTGCATTTAATTGGAATGTGATCAAAAAATACCTTGTAGTCCTCTAAAGTGTGTTTCATTCATAATACCTGCGCACAGCAGGATCCGGCGACAATATATTCGGCTTCGGTAGTGGAGAGAGTTACAGAATTCTGCTTCTTGGATGCCCATGAGACATGGCAGTTTTCAAGAAGTGATATGTGCCGCTAGTGCTTTTTCTGTCTGTTAAGCTATCGGCATAATCTGCATCAGAGTACCCTACAAAAGAAAAGTTACTATTTTCGGGTACCAAAGTCCAGTATTTGGTGTGCCTTTAAGATATCAAGTGACACACTTAATGGCAACCAAATGCGATTCTTCGGAACATGATTGAATGCGTGCACATAAAAAACACTAAACATGATATCTAGCCGAGATGCAGTAATATAAAGCAAACTAACCAATCATACCACGATAAGTAGAAATATCAACATTGTTACCAGATTCATCCTGGAAAGCTTAGTAGTAGTTGCCATAGGTGTTTTGTAAGCATTTTTCAAGTCCAAACTTTTTGTCTAGTTCCTTTGCATATTTAGATTGATTTATAAAGATGTCACCCTTTCTTTGTTGTATTTGAAGTCCTAAGAAAATAAGTTAGTTCACCCATCATGCTCATTTCGAACTCATCATGCATTTGCTTTGAAAATTCCTTGCAGAGATTTTTATTAGTAGATCCAAATATAATATCATCAACATAAATTTGAACAATTAAAATATCTTTAGAAACATGTTTTATAAATAGTGTAGTATCTACTTTCCCTTTAGAGAAGCCTATGTGAAGTAGAAATGAACTTAGTCGTTCATACCAAGCACGAGGAGCTTGGTTCAAACCATACAAAGCTTTATCAAGACGAAAAACATGGTTTGGGTGTGTGGGATCAGTGAATCCCGGTGGTTGTGCATCATAAACTTCTTCCAATATAAAACCATTTAAGAAAGCAATTTTGACATCCATTTGAAAAAGAGTAAAGTCCATATAAGAAGCAAAAGCAAGTAAAATGCGAATGGCTTCAAGCCGTGCAACAGGTGCAAAAGTTTCATCAAAATCGACACCTTCTTGTTGGTTATAACCTGGTACAACAAGATGGGCCTTATTTCTAGTAATAGTGCCTGATTCATCCAATTTGTTCCTAAACACCTACTTAGTTCCAAGTATGGTCCTATTGTGAGGTTTAGGAACGAGTCTCCATACTTGATTCCTTTCGAATTGATTAAGTTCTTCTTGCATTGCAATGATCCGTTCATTATCATGCAAGGCCTCCTTAACATTCTTAGTTTCAAGTATAGAAACGAAAGCAGAAAAACACATGAAATTTTGAGCTTGTGTGCGAGTAGTTATCCCCTTCGATATATCGCTTCGTATAAGATTTGGTGGATGGCTAGACATGATTTTCCATGTGGGATGCCTTTTGTTGGTAGAAATTTGATGCTGTATATGATCATCTTCCATGGCATCTATTAGTTGTGTAGGCATTTCTTCTCTTTGGGATTTGGATGCATCTTTATTTTGAGGAGGCTTATGATTTTGAGAATCCACATTTTGTTCTTGGTCAATGTGTACCTGTTTCGTTTTCAACCCGATCACCTGTCTCATCATCATCAACAACATGCAATATTTCTTTGGTGTAGGGATTAATTTCATTAATTATAACATCAATGGATTCTTGAATGGTGCATCTTCTTTTATTAAATACACGAAATGCTTTGATACTTAAGGAATATCCTAAGAATACGCCTTCATCACTTTTACGATCAAATTTTCCTAAATTATCAAGAGTATTTAAAATAAACACTTTACACCCAAAGACGCAAAAGTAACTTAGGTTGGGAATTTTTCCATAATATAGTTCAAAAGGTATTTTCTCAAGATATTTCCTAATGATTAATTGGTTAATTGTATAACATGCTGTATTGATAACCTCTGCCCAAAATGATTTAGGTAAATCTTTTCACTAAGCATGGTTCGGGTCATTTCTTGAAGAGATCGATTTTTTCTTTCAAAAACTCCATTTTTTTGGGGAGTGCGAGGACAAACGAACTCATGTTTTATTCTCTTTTTATCACAAAATAATGTGAAGAGTTCGTTTTGAAATTCTCCACCATGATCACTACGAATAGTAACAATGGTGAGGTTTTTCTCATTTTCCACTCTACGACAGAATTTTTGAAAAACATACAATGTGTCATCTTTTTGTGACAAAAAGGCAACCCAAGTAAATTTACTTTAATCATCCACAATTACAAAGGCATATCGTGCACCTCCATTACTAAGTGTTCGTGATGGTCCTAATTGGTTCATGTGCAAAAGTTCAAGGGGTCTAGAATATTGATACCATTTTCTTGGGCTTGTGAGAACTTTTAGTTTGCTTACCGAACATGCACGACTCACAAGGTTTATCTTTCTCGAATTTGATTTTAGAGATCCCCCTCACAGGCTCCTTGGTTACAAGTTTGTTGAGATTATCCATGGCTGTGTGTCCAAGTCTCCGAAGCCATAACCAACCATCCTCATTTCTAGCAACAAAACACCTTATATTTTTCTGTGCTAATTCATTAGAATTTATGACATATACATTGTTGCATCTGTTAGCGAGAAGTAAACAAGATTTATTGCTATCTAGTACAGTGCATGCATTTTTATCAAAAATAAGAGTATAACCTTTATCACATAATTGACTAACACTAAGTAAATTGTGTTTCAAACATCTTACCAATAGAAAATCCTCAATGGAGCATGAAGGACCAAAGTTTATTTTACCTTTACTACTGGTTTGACCAGTGCTATTATCTCCGAAGATGATATCCTTCCCTCTTTCCCTTGATAGTGATGTAAAGTATCTATTGTCACCTGTCATATGATTTGAGTATCCACTATCAAGGTACCACCGATCTTTAGTCTTGATACGTTGAGGTACCTACATCAAAATTAGTAGGTATAATTTTGGGTGCCCAAGTTTGTTGTGAACCTACATTTACATTCTTTCTTACCCAAACAAAATTAGTATTTACTTTTAGTGAAAAATTTTAAGAAATATGCCCTAGTCTACAGCAGTAGTGACATGTGATACGATTATGCCTTGGGTCATGCAGACTTGCATAGTTTTCAGTTAGTTTGTGATTATGTTGGTGACTGTGCAAGTGTGTATGACATGATGATTTAGATTTATGATGGTGTATTGGCTCTTCATAACCAAGCCCTCAATTATCATGATAAGATCTTGAATTCTTTGTATTAAAGTGTAACTCCTATTTCCCGTATCTGTATTTTTCCTGCTATATTTACATTCCTTGTACTCTGTCCATCAATTTGAGATCTGTATTTTGTTCCAGTTCGAATAAAAATCATTTCATTTGGTTCAACTCAATTTTTGTGCAAATATTTATTTCAATTTCATTGTTCGTATCTACTCTTATTTGTCGTTCTTCATGAAGAGTGGACTGCTTCATCTCATATATTTCATTTTTCCCAATTTTAGTGAATTTTACCTCAATCTCCTATTAGATCCTACTCAAACCTGCTATCCAGCAACCCACATCCCTTTAACCCTATACTATTTAAACCTCCTAACCCTACTTAACCTAACCCTAACCTAATTACCATACTGTTCTACCCTAATACCCAGCCGCCATCATCTTTCTTCTTCCTCCGCTCTCAATCGGGACCCAATCCAGACCCCCGATCCCCATCACCTCACCGCCTCGCCCCCCTTCAGCCGTCATCGTCCCCATCCTCTGCACATCCTCATCATCATCTCACCATCATCCTCAACACCGAGACCGATTTGCATCGCCTTCGTCCTAATCCATCGCCACTGAAACCCATTGCTCGCCATTGCTGAACCATCAACCCATCTCCGTTCCTGTGCTCGTCGCTGCCTCGTCTCATTTCCCCTCTGCCCTCATCACCGTCCAATAACCCCGAGCACCTCGCCTGTCGCTCCTCTGTTTTTCCACTAAGAACAGGGCCACGTCGTCGCAGCCTCACGTGTCGAGCTTCCCTCGATGTCGTCGCCGTCGCGATCGCCCTTCTGCTATCGCCGCTCGCAATCGCCGTCGAAGCTCCCACCACCGTCGCCACTGTCAATCAAGAAGAAGAAGGAAGAAGGGCGGTTCAAATCTGAGCCATCCGATCGCATCAAGATTCGAGCCAATATCCTGATCATCACCATCAGATCAGATCTGGGCCATTTGATCTCTTCGTGATTGGGTTCTTGGCTAGCTGTGTGCTGTTTGGAAGGGAGTAGGAGATCTGATCGGAATTTGCTGTTTGTGCCTTGTTTTGCTGTGTGCTATTTTGCACGTGTATCACACGTGCTTGCGTGTGTTCGTGTTTGTGCTTCGTTCCTCGGGATTCTCATCCCATCATATTATTCGTGTTCGGATTCATCGTCGTCCCTAAGGCAAGTATTCTTCTTGTACAAATTATTGTTCTAGCACAAGCGTTTAATTGAAAATACTGCAAATAGATCGTTTGTTGATTTTAAATTATTCCTCATCGATTCCATGATCTTAAGAGTCACAACCCTTCGTTGATATATTTACAAAACTAGTTGGACAATTTTTATCTCCTAATTACTTGAACATGAACCCCTTGACTTGTAGACGTGTGTTGTATGATGTATTGTGTTGATCTTATATTTTTTTGAGTTGAGAAATACATGTGACTTGCTGATTTGATCCCCAATGCATCTTTATTTATATCACACACTAATCTAGACTCATAATAGTCATTTATTATGCAACTTGTATATAAGAGAAATTCACACTTGTTGCTATTCTTGTCTTTACTTGCTGTTTCGACCTAGATAAAACCAGCATCTGAACTGGAGTCCTGAATATGAAATGTAGCCCTAAGTGTCTAGTTGCCGATAACATCCAGAATTTTTGAATTCCGAGTTACAGTCTAGGAGATATCGTAGTTTTACTGCTGCTGTATCGGTAGTCGCAGATTCACAAAAACTGCTGCACCTCTTTAGTTTACAATTATTTTAACTATGCTACCAGTAAGTAAATGACTTGAAATTTTGCATGCTGTTACTGGACACCCTAGAGAACATTCCCAAATTTTCTCAGAATTAATTAATGATGTTTCAACCCTGTTTTGATATGTATAAACTCAGTTTACAAATTCTGGCTGAACATAAATGTTGTATAGTTTGCTGTTTTGACACATGTTACCACAACTTTTATGTACCTTAATTATATGCATTGGAACCGGGCAGGAGTCTAGTTTCTAGACCTTCTGATGGATCTATATTTTCTATCTTGTAGCAACGGAAATCGCAGTTTTGGTACAGCAACGTCATGCTATCCAGATTTGGAATTCTCATTGTTCTTGATACTTTGATTTATTTTGACCCTCGAACATGTATCCTACCTAGCCTAAACTTGTCCCATGTTCTTGATTATGTTTGCTTGACTTTTTTCGCACACTTTCATGCTTGCTTGATGATAATAATAAATAATAAGCCGGGGTTCAAGGGAAAGACCATAGTAGTGGACAATATAGGTAAGTGTACTCGGAAGAGGGCCCGTGTTTCCCAGTACTCGGTTCATGAACTTGTTGCACCTTGATGTATTCATGAAGACATTACTTGGCTCATGAACTTGTTGTATTCATGAACCCACTGTGTGGTTCTTGAACTTGTTATTATTCACGAACTTGCTTCGTGAACTTGTTACTTTATTTTCGTATTCATGAACCGTGCTTACTTGATACTTGATGCCTGAGTACACTGCTCTTTAAAATCCACCACTAGGCCTAAACAAAATTGCAATGACTGTAGCAACCATGTGATAAAAGGATGGCACATAAAGTACTACCTAGATAGTAATAACTACAAGACTTGACACATGATAATTGAACATGATACATGCTTACTTGATACTTGATGACATGATACATGAGACTTGATACTTGAGCATAATACTTGACACTTGCTACTTGATACTTGTACTTGACAAATTGACACATTAGACTTGTTACTTGTTACTCGACACTTGTACGTGATACTTATTACTTGATGCTTGATACCATTACATGTTCACTAGCCACTTGTTTTACTACAAGCACTTGTTACCCAACCTTGTCACTTGAGTAGTCTTTCTTGCTAGCTAGTTTCTTGAATTCCCACTACTTGTTGTATCCCTATTACATTCTTGATTCCAAATCTTGTTCCATATTTCTTGTACTTTTTTTTCTATTTGCGGCCCTAACTTGCACTAAGGGCGTTTATCTTATTTTCCCTATTTTTTTTCTTTTCATATTTATATATACAGACTTTGAAAATGAGTTGCCTGCTGGAATTGGTTAGCAAACATTCTAGGCTTCGCTTGGAAAAACTGCTTTAATTATTTCCTTGTATTCGAGTTATTTATAATTGTGCTACTTGAACCTTGTAACGGGGGTATAGTCCCGAGTTTTATCTTTTGATCCAGACTTGAAAACTATTTGGGATATTGTTATTTTATTGTTTCAATTGTTTTTTGTTGATTAATAAATTATTCATGCATGCGTGGCTGTGTGCATTTTGTTATATTCTTGTTATGATGCTGAGTCGGTCCTACAGCTCATGAATGATGAAAATCATTCGTTGGGCTTTGTCACGCGCTCGTATTCTGTATTTTTGGGAAGCGAGGTGTGACATAAGGTAACTGGGCCCTTTATATTTTTCAACAATTTTCTCGAGCTCAATTACTCTTTTACAAAGTCTTTTCCTAGTCATCTCATCGTCTTTTGTGTTCCAACGAAGAGTGTCTAGTGTGGTATCAAGTATTCTATTTTGCTCAAGGACTTCATTACAACCTTCCACTACCTCATCAAATTTTCTTTTCATTCTTTTAAATCATCAGTGAGTTTAGCAATATAAACAGATTTCTCATGAATTTCTCATAAGTTTTCATCATGTGTTGCTAAGGATTCTTGAATTTGCTATTTTAAAAGTTCATTTTCCTCTAGCAGTACATCATGATCTTTTCTAAATGACTCAAATTTGTCCATGATTAAATAATATTTATTTTTCAGTTTTTGATTTTTGGCAATGCAAGAGTCATGAGATTCATTTGAAATTTGTTTGTATTGTCTCAATTCACGACTCAATTTCATAGCATAATATTTTAGTCCATTACACATGTCTACTAACTCATCATAAGTGGGTTCTTCGATTACCTCTTCTTGAGATGGTGATTGCACCTCACCATTCCCAAGAGCCATGAAGCCAACATTGTTGTGATATTACTCACCCTCACTTGAATCTGAGTCTAGCCCTGTTGCCTTCATCGCCTTCTTTTTCAATCCCGGATTAGAGTGGTAGTAGTCCCTATTCCTGTTCTGTGAGACGGGACAATTTGCCCGAATGTGTCCAGGCTTCTTGCATTTGTAGCATACGTCTTCTTTATCATTTTCTCTTTCTCCTTGGTACTTACCATATTTTTTATGTTTAAGGTACTTACGAAATTTCTTAGTCAATAAGGCGATATCTTCGTCTAACTCCTCACAGTCTGATTCTGCTTTTGATGGTCGGTATTTTTCTGCTTTCAGGACGATGGTCCTCTCTTCAATTTTTGGTTCAATCCCGATGTTCTGCCTGTATCTTTTGGTTTCTGTCATCTCCATCTCGTATGTCTTCAGCTTTCCTTGGAAAGTGTAGTAATCGAATCCCTTTTCCTCAAGGGTCTTCCTCATTGCAGCAACTTTTACATCTCATACAGGCGTGAGATAGCTTATGAGTTGTCACGCCCCGCTTCCCAAAAAGGAGATACAGAATACGGATACGTGACTAAGTCCAGCGAATGATTTTCATCATCCATAAGCTGTCAGGATCTTTACAACATTTCACAGGAATAATCAGAGTAGGAAGCAAGAGAAGTCAACCACGCATGCATAAACAAATCAATATACCAACAGAAATTTACTTGAAACAAAATATAATAATCTCAAATAAATCAGATCTGGAAACAAGTCAATAATTTTGGGTCACATTGCCCAATACAAAATACTCCAAGTAACAGATACATTTATTCAAAATAAGCAACAGGAAATAATAATCATAGTAGCAAGAACTCCAAGACTAGAATCTCATATTACCTACTCCATCAGACAATTGGTCATAATCTGCAATTTAATAAATTGCAGGAAGAGGAAAAAGAAAAAAAAATGTCCATCAATGCAAGTTACGGGCCGCTTGTAGTGCAGGCAACAAGTACAGGAAAAAATAAACAAGTATAGAGTAACAACGGAAACAACATAGCATGAAATAGGCATGTCAACAAAACATGATAACTAACATGAATCAGAAAACAAAATCAAGTAATATGATATACTAGCAGGTACACGTAACATGTATCAAGTGTCATGCAAGTAGGTAAATAGGTAACAGATGAACAGGTGAACAGGTGTCAAGTAGCATGTACAGGTATCATTTGATAGGTAAGCATGTAACAGGTTCATGTTTTGTCAAGTCTTGTATTACTACTATCTAGGTAGCACATCATGTGTCCCAGGTTTTTACCACATGGTTGTTACATTCAAACAAGTTTGCATTTAGATTTCATAGTGGAGTCTATAGGGCCGTGTACTCAGGTATCAGGTAAACATGTACAGGTACAGGTATCATGTAACAGGTAATCATGCATCAGGTAGGACTACGTCCCCTCCAAATACACCCTCCCGTAGGAAGTATGTAGTTGGGTAACAGGTGGGAAACACGGGCCCCCTTCAGAGTACACCCTCCCGTAGGAAGTATGTAGTCAGGAATCAGATAACAGATAATCAGAATCACTTGTCAGGTAATCATATCACAGGTAACAGATAACAGATAATCAGGTGGGAAACACGGGCCCCCTTCCAAGTACACATTTCTATATTTTCCACTACTAGATCTTTCCGTTAAACCCCGACTTGGTTGTTTATTATTATTATCAAACAGGTATGTGTCACAAACATGGCAAGAATAACATAGTATAAACAAGTAACAGGTTCAGGTTGAAGGATAAACATGTACTGGTGATAGAAAACACATGAAAGGATAGAACAACGTAAATTCTAGTTCAGGACAGCAAGACACTACTGCACTAAATCTAGAATTCTCGTTGCTAAAAATTTGCAAATCTGGATCCGTCAGAAAATCTGGAAAATAGACTCTCGGAAGAATCCAGCAAATATATATAAGTCATATGGTGTTTCACAAAAATAAGCCTCACAACAGATTTGTATCCAGAAAACATGTTTAGCCAGAAATCAGAAGTTTGCATTTATAAACAGGAAAATGGCATAAAAAACTTACTGATTAAATCCAAGAAAAATCTGGGGTATTCCCTAGTATGTTTAGTAACAGAAAATAAAGTTTCATAATTTTCTAACATAGTTAGAATAGTCAAGTAAAATCAGTAAGCAGTAAGGTACAGAAAGTTTGTAAATCTAGAATCATGAACACAACAGTACTAAAACAGCAATATCTTACAAAATATAAATTGAAATCCAGATCCGTCAAAAGGGCGATAAAACAGATACACTAGGATACAACTCATATTCACAAAATTTTATAAACAGCAAATAGAATCAGGTTGAAATTAAGGTTCTTTACTGAACAACATGAAAATTCTGCAAGTATAGTAGTTATTTACAAGTATAGAATAGTGTATAAAAGTTATCAATTAAATCCAAAAAAACTAGGGGTTATTCCCAGTCAAGTCTAATTATACTCATCAAAATATTGGATCAAAATATTATCTTTAACATCAGTATAAAAATAATTTACCATACAGAATTCATATAAAACAGAATCTGTAATTTGTCTACACCTCTGTAGTAAAATAGCCATAACTCGCAACTCACAAATCGAAACTGAGATCTGTTAGAAATTCTAGAAAATAGACAGAGTTCTCTATAATTCATATTTACAAATAATTTTCATATACTGACCTTAATAGGGTCTAAATTACTGATCAAAAACGGGGTAAAAGCAAAAACAGAAATCTTCTTGATGCATAAAATCAACTAGGTCATATGAAACTCATCCAAATTATAACGAAATGCGAAATATGGTATACTAGATGTCCAAGCAACATGGTATAGGATAATTAATACGTCTACAACAAGTTATACTGCTACTAACACATCAAACATATGAGATCATACAACACCTCATAAATCACGAACAACATACATGTATACATCAAGAGTATATTAGATCTAAGCTATTTCATGTCGTGTGTGTAATGAGACGGCTACGGACGGATCAACATATAGAGACAATATATGACAGGGGTTTTGTACAAGAATTGTCTCTAGAACAAACCTACACTACAGGCGGTATTTAGTACTTGTATTTACACAACAAGAAGAATACAAGTTACTTGCCTTATAGTCGACGACAGAAATGAAGGAAAGAACAATAATAACGGGAAATGATTCCTGGGCACAAACACAACAAACGAACGAACCCACGAACCACGAACAAAATCTCGAGATCAACACATGTGCATAACACACAAGCAAAGGCAACAGCAGAGGGGTGTGCGCACTGTGTCGACGAAGGCCAGGCGGGACGACGGACGAAGCGGCTGTGGGGAGCGCACGCGGCTACTGCGGTCAGTCATCGGAGGAGCACGGTAGTCGGGAAAGGAGCACGGAGAGACGGGGTCGGCGACTGGGCTGCGGGTGGCTGTCGAAGAGAGGCAGGGAGCTGGCTCTGGAGCGCCGGGATGGGGTTTGGAAGGAGGTCAGCACCGGAGGTAGAGGGAGAGAGAAGCTCGAAAAAAATAGGTCAGCACCGGAGGTAGAGGTATATGGCGGCTAGGTTAGATGATAGGGTTTATGTATACAGGGGGGGGGGGGGTATTTAAGGAGGGGTTATATATTAGGGTTGGGGTTAGGGTGTAGATGGGTACGGGTAGTTTATTGGGTTATAGGGTTTTGGTTAACGGGTAGTGGATCCAATAGGGTATGATAACAAATGGGTTTGGGTGTGGTTTTCATTTAGGGTTTAATAACAAAATCCAAATAGATATAGGGTGATCCCAAAAATGATATAGGAACAAAATAAGTAAATAAAATAGGGCAGGAACAATAAATAATGGGGATAAATAATGGTCCGATCAAACAGAGATGAAATAATATGAGACAATTGAATCAAGGAAATCAGATAAAGAGATGACAAATCAAATAAATGGATATATAGAAGAAGAAAAAAGATCCAGAACAAGGTCCAAAAGAGATACAAGATGAATATATATATATATATATATATATATATATATATATAACCAAAAATACAGAAAATAGAAAACAGGGGTTACATGAGTTTTCCGACATTTCGGTCATCATCCAACCCCTTACCTAAGCTCTCAAGCTCGTGTGCAATGATATCGAAATAGGCAAGCATTTGATCTACGTTTTCTCCTGGCAACATACGAAAAACATCAAACTTATAAAAACATAAATTTACTTTAGCTTTTACCTCAGAAGCGGTTCCCTCATGCCGTTTCAGCATATTCCAAATTTCGTATATTGTCTTACAATTTTGCCCGCATCGCATTAATTCTTCATTATTCAATTCTGCATACAAAGCCGTCAGAGCTTTGGAATTTGCAGTTTTTAGTGCTAGCTCTGCTTTTGAGAAGGCCGTCTTTCCATCACTAACCGGAATATCTATTTTGTTTATGCACACATTCCAAACTTTTTCTCCCGACATCTGTAAGAAAATGAGACATACGAACTTTCCAAACATCATAGTATTTTCCATCAAAATATGGTGAGCATGTAAGACTTGTCTCATTGGAGACGAATGGCTCCGATAAGTACAAGTTTTCGAGATGAGAGATTTCATCCATTGGACCTTTTGCTTAACTTTTAAGCTTTTTATAAGCACCTCGCTCTGATACCACTGTAAATCACCCGGGGGGGTGAATAGGGTGATTGTGCAAAATAAAAAAAAAATTTTAAAAAATCTGTTGTAAAGTAAATGAGAAGAGCTAAGAAAAGAAAACACAGCAAGCACAAGTGATGCAGCGATATAACATGGTTCGACCCCTAGGTCTACGTCCACACCACCTACTTGTAGCAATTCTCCCCAATAAGCGAGACACTATACTCAAACCCTTGTACAGTGATTCTCGGATTCAGACTGAGAGACCTATTACACCCACAGGACTTCTAACACAAGCCCCGTCAATCTCGTCGAAGTGGAAGAAAAGAAAAACTCAAGATCCTTAATGATCGTGACTGAAGAAAACAAATAGTTATCACACACACTCGGGTTGATTGTTGAATTGATTAGTTCAGAAGACTTTTCTCAGAGTAATAGGTGTGGAATACACAGTGGGTTCTTCCAAATATATAGACGGAGAAGTGTATCTATCAAAAATAGAAACGATACATTCCAAAAGAGTGAACTGCACGAGTTACGGTCGATCGCAATTAGGGAACAGTCTACTGTTCATCTTTAAACAAAAATTCGAAAGGTGAATGGTCGACTGCTTCATTATATTGCTATAACGTGCGGTCGATTGTGGTGCGGTCGACCGACACTATAGTACGGTTGACTGCAATTGCACTGTTCATGATGAAACCATTTTATATTATTACCATAAACTAATCAATCAATAATCAATCAAATACATATAAAATCTCACAATTATGGAATAACAGTAACTGATCTTGCTAGCTTTCTTGGGCACTAATCAACATGTGCTCTTTTGGAATATCTTCTTCTTTTGCTTGATTTTGCAATATTTCTTTATTGCTTTCCTTCTGTACTTATTCTTGAATCTCTTTTGAATCTCTTTTGATATTATTTAATTCTGAAAATCTGAACAACTTAATTTAAACTTATTAGTATTTATAGGCACGTTTTGTGCACACCAAACTAAGAGTCAACAATAGCGGCCTCGAAAAAAAAAGGTTATGAAGAGGCTACAGTCGAAACACTCCCCAACTACGGCCTATGTTGATGTGTCTAAAAGAGGCTCACCAATGAAATTAGTTTGGGAAATGGGTTAGTTGGGAAAATAGTATCGAAAAAGTGGGTTAGTTTGGGGGAAATTTCCCCCTTTTTTTTCCTCTTTCTTGAGTTTTTTTTTCCAAAAAGGGTACTCGCAATTTTTTAAATTCCAAATAAGACATTCACAGTTCACTATTTCCATATACAACACGCACAATGTTGGGCTCACTCAAAAAATAATACTCCGATAAGATTTATTAGTTTAGCTCTAATTAAGAGCCAATCACACTTGGTAAATGAAAACATGCCCTTCAATTAAACATACTCATATTATATCTCACTTTAACTCAACCTATACATACGAAATGAGGAGTTTGAGATAAATTTGAATTTTTACTGATGAAAAACAAATTCGGAGAATCTAAAGTAAGAAGTTGGAGAAACACTAAAGTAATAGAGATGTGGATCAGTAAGGTTGAAGAATAACAGGGATGAATTTCTAGAGAAAATGAAGGGCTTATCAGCTGTGGGATAGAATGGTAAACGAGGGAGTTTTTCAGCCGTTAAATATAAGCGACATTTGATTTAAGTAAGGAGATGGGTAGTTTAAACATTCTACTCTCTTCCCATTATAGTTAACATAATACTAGTAATCTGCACGTGCAATGCACGTTCTAATTTTAAAAAATTTATATAGTAAATAATAAGATGTAATCTGGCATTGAACCTGAGACCACTCTTTGCTCATCACATACTCTTTACAAATTACCCCTAATGGCACAAACTTTTATTTTATATGAGTGTCACTTTTGTAAATAATTATGTCGTAAATAAATTTGAACTTTGAGGATATTATGGTAGCTAACAATAGTTGAGAAAATGAATGGTTAATATAACCCCCACTTAAAAATGAAAGGTTGAGATTAGATAGTTGAATGTCTACAAATGACAACCCCAACTCTCACATTATAATATTAGATTATATATTATATTATATCTCTAATATTATAAAGGGAGAAGGCCTTAGTGTCATTTGTCATTTTGTCATTTTACCAACATGTGCAACGCACGTACATAACTAATATAAATGGAATTTCCGGTTCAAATCCTCCCTACATCAGAGTTTTTATTTTTATTTTTTGAAATTATCAAAACGTGCATCACACGTGTAAATTACTAGTTATAGATAGATAGATAGATAGATAGATAGATATATAGTAATTTACATGTGTGATGCACATTTAATATATTTAAAAAAATTAAAGTAAAAAATATGACGTAGTGAGGACTCGAACCTGAGACCACCTTCATATTAGTTATGCACGTGCAATGCACGAGTTGGTAGATTTACAAATGACACTAAGGCCTTCTCCCATTATAATATTAGAGATTAGAGATTAGAGATTTACTTTTGTTTTAACATCAGATAGCTTACGTATTATTTTGGAATGAGCCTAACATTGTGGGTCTTGTATGTCAAAGTAGTGAACGGCGTGTGTAAAACTGTGAGGGTCTAATCCTGAGAAAAAAAAAACTTTTTGTTTGTTTGTTTGTTTTTTTTTTTTTTGGTGCGTGCGTGTGTGTGTTGGGGGGGGGGGATAGGTGATTCCTATGCAAAATTTGTTTGGTGTGAAGTGGAATGTATGAATTCAAATCTAAAAAACCTCTACTGTTCCTTGGGGTTGTTTAGCAGAAAGTGAGGATGGAACTCAAATGTAGGGTTGGCATTCGGGTCATCCGGGCCAGGTCGGGTCGGACTCGCCCGGATTGAAGGTTGACGTAGGCGGGTTCGGATCGGGTCGGAGGCTTAACCGGGCCGGGCCGGGCAGGGTCGAAGAGATGAAATCGCGACCCGCCCAATCCGTGAACCCTTTCAGGTCCAACCCGGGTCGGTTCGGGTTGGGTCGCGGGTTGGCCAGGTTAGAGAGTGAACTTATTTTTTTTTACTTAAAAAAATAAAAAATAATAATAAACATTAAAAATCATAATAATAAAAATAAGATTGAAAGAGTGAAATTGCCAAAAAAATGATATATTATTCATATGATTTCAAGTTATACAAGTTTCACAATTTGTAATAAGAAATAAAGATTTCACAAATTTGTTTTATACACTAAAATTTTTTTTATATACAATTTCAATTTACTTCAATTTTCCTAATTTGAATTTTGAAATAACAAGCAAAGATTTAATACAATTTTTTTATCTATTTACAATTGTCATCAATTTGATGGCCTTCAATTTGTTGTTGTTGACTTGTTGTTGTTGGTCATGAATTCTTTATTTTGGTTGCTATTGATGTTGTTGTTGTTGTTGTTCCGGCGAGTTGCTCCCACTTGTGGACGTAGATAATGCTTTTCCTTGTGTCCTATCTTCATCATTCAGTCAGTCTTCTGTACAAACAAGCATCTCTAACGAGTCGGGCTTCAAGCAATTCCTGTAATCAGTTAGAACCCTGCCACTTGAAGAAAATGCACTTTCAGAAGCAACTGTAGAGACATGAGGAGTTAGTAGATCTTTAGCTATATATTTAAGAATACTATAAGTGTGTTCATGGTCGTTCCACCATTGTAAAATATCTAGTGAAAAAACAGAAGACTCAGAATCTTGTTGGTTATACCAATTTAAATCATTTGGTTGATTAGTCCTAGGTTTTTTGGATTGAATTTGTGCAAGTAAATTAAATGTTCTATCATCAAATTTACTCTTACCCTTACCTTTAGAAGTAGCAGAAGAAGAACTAACTACAGAAGTTGTACTACTAGAAGCAAAAGATCTATCATAATAATCATACAAGTTATTTAATGTAGATTCAAATTTAACTAAAAAAGAAGCGCAATCAATTTCTTTTTCTACATCCTCCCCAAGTAATGCAAAAAAATATTTTAATCAAACTCTTCGTACCTTCTAATTTGATACGAGAATCCATAACGGTAGCAATACATAACAACATAGGAGGAGGATTAAAATACTTCAAAAAAAATTTGTATGCAGGTTTTACAATATCACCAATAAAAACATCATTTAACATTTTGTTAAAAGTTTGCATCATAGTAACTATTGAAATAAAAATGCTACTAGAAGTAGATTCATATGATTTTGAAAGTTTTAAAGTTGCAGTTTTAAAAGGTTCTAAAAATTTCAAGAAAGATTCGGCAAAAAACCAATCGGGGGGAGTCATTTCAAAATTTGGCATATTTTTTGCGATACAAAAATTATTTATACATGTTTTATATTTGGTAATAACATGTAGTAAATCAAAAGTAGAGTTCCATCGGTGTTTGACATCCTTTGGAAATTTTCTAAAAGGTACATTTGAAATCCTACACCAATTTTTCCATTCTTGAAATATGGTGCCACTTAATGCAATAAAATGTACACAATTTCTAATTTTAACTACATATAGATCGGTTATTTTTAATGCATCTTGAACACATAAATTTAAAATATGACATGCACATCTAACATTAAAAATATTGTCAGATGGAGGATTTAATGCGGATTTTAAAATACTAATTGATGCATTGTTGTTAGATGCATTATCAAAACTAATACACATAATTTTATCGTGAATATGAAAAACATCACAAATTTCTAAAATACGGTTTGCTATTTCAATGTCACTATGGGGATAGGGCAACGCGGCAAGTGATATGATTCTTTTTTGAAGAATCCAATCATTGTCGATCCAATGACAGGTTATTCCCATTATTGAAATATTGTTACAACCAGTCCAACAATCCGAATTTAAACTAACTCTACAAGTTAAACTCCATAAAATTGCAATCAAAGTGTCCTTCATTTCACTGTACACTTTAAAACAATCCGATTTGCAAGTATTTCTCGGGATTCTTCTAAAATGAGGGTTTAAGGCCGTTTGATTAAAAATTTTCAAGTTCCTACTCTCGGAATAGGAAAATGGTAACTCTTCCTTTATTACTAATCGGGCCATTTCCCGACGAACAAGATCGAGATCTAAGAGTGACTATCAACTAGACCGGTCCTAGGGTGAATTTTTTGTTGGCCGAGTAGGTCAACAAGAAGATCTTTATGAACATTTAGGATGTGTCGCTTAATTGTACCCGTGCCATCACCCCTCTTGAATTTGTATTGCATAGAACATGTTTTACAAACTTTCAAACCTATACCCGGAGTTTCTTCGTCCGGGATAAAATCGTAAAATTTATGTCAGTCACTACTTTCCCCTATAGTTTTCCTACCACTAGGGGTTGTGTTGTTTCGATTGCTTGTTGTTGTTGTTCTTCTTCTTCTAATTGTATGTCTCCTACAAACTCATCGTGTGTACCCCATTGTTGGGTAGGAGGATCATGGTACTCTTCGGCGGGCTCACTATGTGGGACAATTGGTGACCTACCGGAAGTGCCGGTGGAATCTTGCTCATTTTGACTACGACCGCTACTGCGTGATGTAGACATGTTTATATGTAGTAGTGTATGTAAAAAAAAAACTACACAATGTAGGGGCGATAAGTTACAAAAAAAAATCTAGAAAACAAGAGGATTGAGAAAGAGGATCAAAAAATCAACAAACAAATAAGATACCAAAAAATTATAACTACAAAAAAAATATGAATAGAATAAGAGGAATATGAAATTTTGATACCGTTCAACGTAAATACGCGTATATAAAAAAACCCGTGAAAATAAAAAAAGAAGTAGAAGTAGAAATCCGGAATTGAAGACTTGAGGAGAGCTTGGAGAAGAGTTGAAGACTTGATCACTTGGATGAGAGTTGAAGACTTGAAGACGCTGTTGAATTTTGAGTTCGATACGATCGGAATTTGATCGTGTATATGTCTTGCTACCTTTTTTTTTCAATTGTTCACAAATTGAAATGAATTGAGTAATAATAGTAGAGGGAGTAAGATAGTAAGGCGTGAATTTTTTGTTGGAGTTTTGGGGGTATTTATAGGGAGAAAATAAAAAAAACAAAAAGAAAAACACAAAAAAACACAAAAAACGGGTAAAGAGCCGTTACTCCTCTCTGTTGTACAGTAGCAGCGATTGGGGTTTTTTTGACCCGTTGGACCCGCAACCCCCGGGTCGACCCGCGGGTTGGCAGGCGGGTCGGTATCTTTTTTGTGGGTTAACGGGTCGGGTTCAACGAGTTGAATTCGCTCAATTCGCGACCCGGGTCGACCCGTTAACGTTAACGGGTTCGACCCGAACCCGAACCGCCATTTCGCGGGCCGGGTTAATCGAGCGGGTCGCGGGTCGACTCGACCCGTTTGCCATCCCTACTCAAATGAAATCACCCCCTGACTACAATTGTTTGTCCCCTAAGATTTTCATTCTCACTTCCTCGTTTTTAGCTCTCAAGTTGTTTTTTTTTTTAAGGAAAAGGTGGAATAAGGCCACCTTGTTTCATTAATGAGAATTAACCAAACAAATCTAGAGTACTGGGACAAATTACAACCTACAGACAACAAAATAAAATATGAAGCAATATAATCAATACATACAATCAGGGCTTACTCTAACACCCTTTAAGGTGGACCACAAAAACTAAAAACTACAACTAGGACGAACCGGCTACAGCTTGTCCCCAACCTCCACCAATAATATACTGGACCCCAGCTTACGCCCAATCACATAGCGAGTACCAACTAATTGTACATTACGTAAGCTTCGTGCACCACCTCAACAGCGCGCGCACACCCACCTGAAGCGACTCACGTAGGATTTGGAAATTCGCCAGTCCCAACCTTCTCCTCCTCCTCTCCCACACCCTCTCCAACATACTCACTCTCTGCCCAGTCACCACCAAAGTAGAGCCGTGGAGGGGATACCTTCACCTCTCACACGCTTTAGCTCTCACAAGCGATTTCTCACTAAGCAAAACTCTCACTAACCCTAACCACGGACACAGTCTAAGAAAGCAATGAAGATGGTACTCAAATCTCTCATGCTTATACTCTCTCAGCTGATTTCTCACAAATACAAACAGACACCTGCATAGAGTAGTGAGAAGCAACGTCTTCACTCTCTCACTCTCTCACTCTCTCTCACACACATAAAACCCTACCAAATCACAACCAATCTGAAGAATCACCTTCACCTCTCGTCCTTGCGGGCAGTGGACGTTGTAGATTTCAAGGTCAATGATGAGGGCGTAGTGGCGATACTGTTGCAAAGTCTGTGGCAGTTGATTAAAGAAGGTCGATTTCAGGGTGTGACTCCTCTACTGCAGACCAAAAACACAAACATCTCCCCTCTGTGCACCTCATGGGGGGACCCCTTCTGCGGGCCCAAGCCCCACCCTGTGCAGTAATGAACATAGGGGACCCCGTCTTCGGGCCCTAGCCCCACAACTATACTACACCTCATTGTTCACACCGAATCAAATCCAGCTCGGACACCTCCTCCACCTCATTCTTCACATCCCGGATGCTCCGCGATAGTAGAGACAAACACTCCGGAAGCTGAGACAAGTGAGCGCCCATCACGGAGGGACCCCATCTTGGGCCCAAGCTCCACAATCGGTCTCATGGGGATAAAATACTAGTATGTAATAAGCGGTCTCATGGGGGGACCCCGTCTTCGGGCCCTAGCCCCACAACCGAACTACACCGCAAACATCACAACTAGACATATCCAACCTAGACAGCTCCACCACCCCCCCAAACAACTAAATACCCTGCCGTCTCGCACTACGGCACAGCCAAGCACACCCCCGGATTCTTCACACGCACTACCAACCATCGAAAAACCAAACCATAGCTGCAGATTGTCGTAATTGGCCCCAAGAGTGTGGATATGGTGGCAAGCGCGAAGAACAAACGGTGAACCACCTAGCATCAACCGACGAAGAACTCGTAGTCATTAGTACCTTGGCTCAAAGCAAAGGGGTTAAAAACAACGAATTCAGATCCAGAGGTTGATGGCACGCATCTCAATGCACGGCCTTCTCATTTCTTGGTTCAGGAATTTTTCTCAAACACCTCGTAGGCAACTCCGATGTTCCCAATTTCTGTCGGCATTCCTCACTTGTCGTCTCTCTCCCCTCTATGTCTCTCACTTTCAAGAATTTCAACTGCATCCAGAATGCAGCCCATTTGTCCAACAACCAACGGCGAGATCGCAGGCCGCAGCCCTAGGTGGAGCGCGATGACGGAGGCGGCAAGGACGGCGGCGCCGATGATGATGGGCTTCGAATGGGGGAGCTCGTCGAATGCCATTGATGGATGCGATTGGGGATCTACCCACTTTAAAGCTCCTGCCATTACCATCCTCTCCTTGAGCGGCGTGACGTGGGGGCCCTTATTGGCCCTAATCTCGTCATCACTGACGACGCCGACAACGAGCATCATCTCGGACTGCCATCGCCTGCCTGAGCGCGTTGCAGTGGCCTCTAAGGCACGTGCGACTGGAACTTCGTCTTCGACGCGAAGGAGCTCCGGCGGCAATCGAAGGATGGGTCGCAGCGGAGGTGGAGGGAAGGTCAGGGGGGACGACGGGGTGAGGGGGGGCGGCGGCGCTGAGGGCTAGCCGCCGCCGCCCCTAGGAGTTTAGATCTAGTGTTTTGTTTTTTGTTTTTGTTTTTTTGTTTTTTTGTTTTTGGTTCTTTTTTTAGCTCTCAAGTTGTTAGAACTCTATTGTTCCTTAGCGTTCAAAATAACTTTATTGTTCCTATTATTAAACTAATTTTTCTTTCTTTCTTTCTTTCTTTCTTCTTTCTCACACCTCTGAAAAATGAAATCGCCACCATTAAAAAATTATTGAACTCTATTGTTTGGGTACAGGTGACCTCCAGCCAAACAAACCCATTTTGATGGAAGTGAATTCATCAAAATGGTGGGTTTATAATCCAATAGACTTAAGGTTTAGATTCGGGTCATGCCAAATAAACACCCGCTATTAGTCTTTGATTCTAACCAAATTTAGTCATCCCCGTTGTTCATCTAGATTGTGTACGTCAAGCTTCATGATACTTAAACTATTTCAACCACCCAAATCTCAGTTACGTGAACGAATTGAGACTCATGACCATGAAAACGCATGATTATAAGAAAATTACTTCATGTATAGATCTAGTCTTCTAGAGAATCTAGACATAGGTCAGGGCTGTTCAAAACTCAAACCAATCAATCCAAACCGAACCGATGGATTGGTTTGGTTTAAATTTTTATGTGGGTTGAGTTGGGTTGAAATTTTTTAGTAAATATTAGGTTGGATTGGGTTTGGGTTAGCAAAAATAGTAAACCAATTCCCAACCCAACCCAGCTATTAACTATTTTTTTAATAAATAAATATATTATATAATATATGATATGTATGATCCTCTTTCTCTTTCATTCTTTTAAAAACATATAAATGTTTCCAAGAATATCACACATCTCAAATAAATATATTAGTTTGCTCTTGAACAATTTTTATTATTAGATTTTCATTGTTTTATGTTTTCTTATTTCTTTTAGAAGTATAAATTTATCTATATTTGTGTTTGCTATTTAAATTTTTGTAATATTTTTATTTTTATAATTTTTACGCCGGGAAACCAACCCAACCTAAACCGACTGTTCATGATTTGGTTTGGTCATGTCATAAGTTTTGTGGTTTGAGTTGGTTTGCGTTGTAAAGTGTAAAATTTTTTTTGAATTGAGTTTAGATTGAGTCTAAATTCAAACTAACCCAGCCCGTGAACACCCCTAACATAGGTATTGCTTTACTCTTCTAAAGTATACTGTTTGTGCAAAACAATTACTATTTGCATCTTGTGGATATGATTCCTCTCCAACAAAAAATGAGTAGGGAAATTTTATGTTAATAAAAAGGATGGGTAATCCTGTGTGAACCGAACCAAATGAACTTCTGAAAAAGGATCTGGAGTTAATTTGCAACAGGAAGAAAAATGGCTCGAGACGTAGATTGCACTTTATTTAAGAAACTATTCGGCCAATTCTGGAGATGAATCATTGATCATCAAACACTTCTCTCGAAATACAACGAGCTTCTATCTACAGTGTTGCCTAATGCTCCAATAGCAGGACGTACCAGCTTGCACCACACTGAGTAAAAAATTGCTCAACAATTTGGAAAAATATTTTAGAAGATATCAAGAATTTGTTTTTCTCTTTTCTATTCATCTATGTGACATAGCCCATATATTTATATCCAAAATAAAAACATTTTTCTTTCATTCTGATTTAATGTCATAACAACCAGACCATAAAGTACCATAAAATTGTTTTAATAATTTTACTGGTCAAAAAACTGGCCAGTAAGAAACAAAATGTTTTTATTTAAAACACAAAAAATGTTTGGTTTTTTTTCAAAAGGCCCCAGACCCTAAGGTCAGCTCGATCAATTTGTTATATATAAATGTAAGAATTGAATCCCAAACCTTATGTGAACTCGAAACTTTAAACATTAGACCATAAGATAATTTTGTAAATAAAAGAAGTGTTTTGAATGTATACTCAGTTCCAACATTTTAAGATACGCACCCACCACAGCCTGCGTCTTGGGAGTTTGAAACTTTAATCTATATGAGAGCTACCCGCACAGGATTTTTCTTGGGAATGCAATATGCGTATGGACTATAACACCATTCATGGGCTTGTAGACTGTGTTAGTTAGTGGCCTAGGAACAAGTGAGTGCAGAGAGAAATGAAATTCAAGAAACTCAGAGTGGAGTGATGGGGAGAGGGGATAACTTTATTGTCAATTAAATGATTGGATTGGGTTGAATTAAATGATGGGAAAGACTAGACTAAAGAGAGAGTTTACTTGTTGGTTTCAGTTACAAGGACGGGTACAGGACACGGAACTCAAAAACAAACAAATTGGGGATCGTAGGCGTGATGCATTGCAACTCAAACGCCTCCGTCTTCACTCATCGGCGACTTGACTACACTTTGTTTGTTGCTGGTTTCTGTCTCTCTGTTTCTCGTCACCCTTTTCGATCGATGTTCTCGTACTTAGGGACAAAAAAGGTAGTAATTGCAAATTAGAGCATCCACAGTTGTGTGCTATATTTTCAAATTATGCATTTTATAGCAAAGAAACTTCTGCAGTCATGTATTATTTTGCCATATTTTACCTTTTTCTGTACAGTATAATACTATATTTGAGAGAATATTAAGCAATATGCATGTTATAGCATACGAAACATGATGTTTCGTTTCAAATATTTTATAGTATTTTTAATCCATCGGACATAACATTATATTATGTTCGACGAAAAGTAGTTATTTATTTTTTAAATTTAAAAAAAACCCGGGAAAAAAATAGCCCATGGGACAAAAACATGTTGTTTCGTCCAAAGAAAATGAAGGTGTTTTTTGCAATTTTTTTTGGTATTTTTTTGGATTCTATGGAAAATATATATATATAATTTTGTATGGAGTATAGAGATGAACGGCTGGATGAAAGATTCTATGAGATGGATTGTATAAGATTTCGTATATAATTTTTTTCGGACAAAACATCATCCGTTAAATTTTCGTCTCCTTTGCTATATTTTAGCATCTCATAGCATTTCATGACTGCAGCACATCAACAAAATGTTATTTCTATTTTGGCATTTTACCGTTTTATAGCATGCATAGCATGCACAACTGTGGATGCTCTTAGAACTGATGACCAAAAGTAAAAATCTAGTATTTCTCATATGGGTGTTCAACATACATCGGGTACACAATATGTCGCATACGCGATCAAAATCGCGTTTGGGTGAATCCTAAGGCACAAACCTATCAAACTTCATGTCCTAAGTCGTCTATGGCCTGTTTTGAAACAATAGAGACGAAACCCACAATTAAAAACATGATCTTTGTCCGTCTCTAGTCTCAACCTATCCTATGTGTGAACTTTCTACTTGTATCAACCTAAGAAATTTAAGTACAAGTTACTTGCCTCGTTGACGAAGAACACGATGCTACGAAGCCTAGCAATGAAAACCCACGAACAAAAGTCCTTCCACGCGCGATTTCAAGCGAACCCACGAACCGAATCTTGCCTACGATTGTCTCCTTGAAGCACGAACTCAAACGGACGCTACCCACTACTCCAAATCAGCGAAGAGGGAAGATGGGGGCTGTTTTTGAAGGTGGGTGCTGTTAGGGAAGGGCCGGCCACAAAAGTAGGAAGAAGGAAGTAGGGTTTTGATGTATGGAGTGGTATAAGGATGGATTAGGAGATGTAGTAGGGTTGGAGGCTGATGGGAAGGGTCGGTTTTGAGGAGGAAGAGGGCAGGCCGGGAGCACAATATGGAGAGGGAAGGAAGAGGCCGGTTTGTTTTAGGAGAGGGAGAAAGATTAGAATTAGGGTTAGGGATTAATTAGTATTAGGAGTATATATATAGGAGATCAAATGTGGGTTAATGGGTAGTGGATATCAATAGGATTAATTAGGTATACAATTGGGTAATGGATATTGGGTAGATTTCAAATGAGGATACAAAATACAATGAATCCTATAGCTCCTAAAAATCTCCTTAAGGCCAAAAAATCTCAAATTGGTCAAAACTCTCCTAAAAATCCACCATGACCCTAAAATAACATTTATACATGAACGGGATCAAGAAATTGAGCAAAAGAGCTCAAAATGTCGAAAAACGGCCAAACGGCGCGCAAACAGCAAAAGGAGGTCAAAACTGCCAGAAAAATATTATAGAATAAAAATAATTAAATTTATTGTTCCGAAAATACAATGGAAAATAATAATTCACAAAAATGAAAAACGGCCAGATTGTGGTATCAAGAATTTCTCAAGTGCAGTTAATAGTAGCTAATTAACTACACTAGGGTACATGAATGAAATAGCAGGGAGCTTTTGGATCTTGGAGATGGTTCCTACTAGGGATGGCAACTGGACCGGGTCAACCGGCGACCCACCCGCGACCCGGCCCGGTTATTTGCTTCGAACCCGGTGAACAGTACCGCGTCGACCCGGGGCGCAATTTACTCGAATTGAACTCGCGAAACCCGGTCCACGAACCCGGCCCAACTCGCGAATTTAACCCGCCAACCCGCGGGTTCCGACCCGTTCGACCCGTGATGGGTCGAACGTTCGACCCGTGACGGGTCAACCATTGACCCGCAGGTCAAACGGTCGAAATTCTGCCCGTTTCGCTGCTGGTGCGCTCTGTCTTGGGACAAAGCCGTTTGGAACGGCTCTTTGAGCCGTTGGGGTATTTTATTTTTGGTTTTTTTTGTTTTTTCCAACATATTTAGCCTATAAATGTAGCGCCCCGAATTTCTAATATAATAACTTAGAAAATACGTGGCACAATCCCAGCATCAACTTCAATGTAATAGTACACATAGCTCAAAACACAAATAATTTTATTCCAAACTTTCATTACAACAATCTTTTTCAAAGGCAGCGGAAATACAAACACCTTGAATTAAAAACATTCTTTTTACATCACTACTCTTTACAAAAATTACACAAGGCTCTATTATATTACTTATAATCTCCAAAGCTAACTCAAGCGTACAAACCCCCAAACTCTAAGCAGCAACCTGCAACATATGAGGCTAGAGATGATCCCTAACCTCCAAAACTAAAGGGGTCAGCCATAAATGGTGTGAGTGACATAAAAACAAACAACATAATTTAATCGTAAAACATAAGATCATCAACAACATGTATTAACCACAATGATAAATGAATGAGAAATAGCAAAGATGTAAAACATGAAAACGTCATAGAATGAAAACAGCAAGTGCATCTAGTCTAAGTGTCAAGTGTAGGAAAACTAGAAAACACATGCATAAAACCAAGTTAAGAAAACACACAATTTCTATATGTGGACTCTCTAATGCATACTTGTCGAAGTCTATGCATCCCATACTACATAGGTTCGGTGCAAGCCCTTAACGTCTTCACTTCATAGGGTTCAATCCCCCGCTATGCAACTAATCCTATCACGATGACTACTACGAGATAAAGATAAACTGTGAGAATTAGCCCATGCCTGATAATTCCGGAGATGGATCCCACATCTCAGGTATTTTACCTGGATAATTCCGGAGATCATCCCACATCTAGACACATCATCACATGATTACCCCATGTGCGTCGCCTCGACTTTGATAATTCCGGAGATCAATCCCACATCTCAAGCAAACCACTTGGATAATTCCGGAGATATATCTCACATCTCAGGTAATTTACCTGGATAATTCCGGAGATAAATCCCACATCTCAAGATAGTTATTTAGATAATTCCGGAGATTAAATCCCACATCTAAAGCCATACTGAGGTGCATAACCCATGTTCCCGTTCATCATATCACCACTAGTGCATGTCCTTATCATTTGGATTACTTAATTACTCAACGAATCTCCTAGAGTAGTGTACCCTACCGGACTAAAATCAAAACTGAATAACTGAAATGTCTCTACGGGCCTCACAAAATAACTCACACCGGTATACTAGGGTCACTCACCTCTAGAGACTCAAACTCAAAAGTCTTAAACAACTTTCCACTAAACAAAATTAGCTCAACTGAATATCTCAAATCAAAAGCTTAACTGAAGACAAAGTATAGACTGAATTATCTGAAAACCAATCATTCGAAATAACACTAAAGTTTACAAAGATCCTTCAGTACCAGTCGACTTATACTGTGATAAGTCGACTGTCCAGGGGACAATTATCCAAGATTTTACAAAAATAAACTAAGTCATAACAGTCGACTTAAAAGAGAATCGGTCGACTTACCCGAGGTAAATTCCAATAAATTTCACAAGAATATTCTAAGTATATAAGTCGACTTAAAGGAGGTATAGGTCGACTGTCCAGACAAGAACTGACATGATTTAACACAATAATTTTCTAAGTATGACAGTTGACTGACAAGGGTCTCAGTCGGCTGTCCAGAACGGATTTTCAAAGGGTTAATGATACATCAGTAGGGTCGTACCAGTCGACTGATAGGTAGACCAGTCGGCTGTCGGCCTACAGTTCTCATAATTTAGGTCTAAATACAATAATCAAAACTGAGGTAATCTAATGATTCATTGTTTATGAAAAATAGTTCGTATTCAGGCAAAAAGATCTTCATTAAGGGTATAATACTCAAAACCTCAAATATGTCAAAACCCAAGTTCTTATGTTTTAGATCACTAATTCTTTCATTAGGGTTTCTCAAGATTAAACTCTAAATCAAAATCTGATTTACAATATATATATAAGATCCAGGTGTTCCTCATCCGATCAAAATCATACTCAAATCTTAATGATATGGTTTTATAAACAAAGATCTACTAATCATTCTTAGATTTCACAATATGGTATAAACAACAATTATTAATCACATGATTCATACCACAATTTCAAGATCTATAGCATTCACCACACCAAATTTAACATCATTACCACTCGCATACATAGATCAACAACAAGATAAATTTATGTCATTCACAAACAAACAAACACACAATGTCACTCACAAAGCAAACAAAACAAAACAAAGTCACTCACATAAATCAAACAACAAAACATATTTATATCACTCACCTTTAATTGAGAAGATTCAACGAAAAGGTCTTCCTTTTGCTAGATCCAAACTTCTTCTTTCCCCACCAAAACAAATCTCCAAAATTCTGTATATTCTCCGCAATGACGGCTGCAAAATCCTTTTAAATACAGGCCGGGATTGAAAGGAATTAGGGTTTTTGAAGTACTTTTGCAAAATGGTCCCTTTTTAATTTATTACTTCATATATATAACCTTCCTTAGTTAAAATAAGTTAAATAAATCAAAACTAAGCAAAATACTTTTACCACTAAGTTTTACAGCAACCCAGAATGGCCCAGAGATAAGAAAATCCCGGATTTACACTCAGGGTGGCGATTTTGCACAAAAGCCCTCCCTTTTGTAATATTTGCAATTACATCATAAAATATTTATAAAAATCCAGAAAAATCAGTAATAATATCTAATAATACATATTATATTTTACAATCAAAATATTTGACCTTTACTTTCTAGAAAAACATTTGCACAAGATTCTTCATAAATTTCATATTTGCAAAAACACCCTTATGTTTAAATCTTCACCAAATCGACTTTAAATAAAATATAGATATATTTAGATTTAAATGCTAACCATGGGAAACCAAAATATCAGTAAAAACGAATTTTCATAGTTTATTTAAGGTCCAAACGACTTTTTACATAAAAGCCCCTCTCTTTCGAGATATTTGTAAAAATAGTTTCTTTATTCAGAAAAATCCCAAAATTTAGAATATACTCCATTGTAATTAGGAGAATCTACTAAAAATATAAAATTGGTTATTTTCACCAAAAGTATTTGCACGTATTTCGCACGTGTAAAAAAATAAATCTTTAGAAAGTATTTATTAAATCTCCAGAAAATCATTTTAATTCATTTTCAAATATTTAAAATAATATTTGAAAATATGGGGTTCTACAATAAATATCCCTAAAAATTTCATAAAAAATCACACCTCACTCTCTTACTCTCTCTACTATTATACATCATTTGTAAAGAATTTTTGAACAATTGTAGTATTCATCAAACAAAGAACAAGGAGGCATATACACGATCGAATTTCGGTCGTATCGGAATCAAAATTCAACGTCTTTAACGTCTTCAACTCACTTCAACCCTCGTCAAATCTACTTCAACCTCTTCTCAACTCTTCAATTGCGGAATCGGCAAACGCTCCTCCATCTTTTCTATTCTATTCTTATTTTAACGGTTTTTTTTACATACGCGTATTCCACGGTGAACGGTATCAAAATATCTCTATCTCTCTCGTTAATTTTTTTTTACGTTGTGGTTAAAATTATTGTTCGTTTTTTGAACTTCTCTATCTCAACCCTTTTGTTTTTTAGATTTTTTTTGTATAATTCACCGCTCCTACATTGTATATTTTTTTTACATACTTTACTTTAGCACATTACTACATTATGTCTAGATCACGCGGTAGCGGTCGTAGCGGACAAGATTCCTCCTCCTCTTCACGTAGGCCACCAATTGTCCCAACTAGTGAGCCCGCCCAAGATTACATTGATCCTACTATGGAACAATGGGGTACACACGACGATGTTGTAGGTGACGTACAATTAGAAGAAGAACAACAACAACAAACCGAAACCACACAACCCCGTAGTAGTAGGAAAAGTAGAGAAGAAACTAACGATTGGCATAAGTTTTATGATTATATCCCGGACGAACATACTCCGGGTATAGGTTTGAAAGTGTGTAAAACATGTAGTAAAACATACAAATTCAAGAGGGGTGACGGCACCGGTACAATTAGTAGGCACATTCAACATAATCATAAAGAACTTCTTGATCAAATACAAGGCCAACAAAAAATCAATCCTAGGACCGGTCAAGTAGATAGCCACCCTTATGATCCCGAACTTGTTCGTCGGGAAATGGCCCAATTAGGCATTAAGGAAGAGTTACCATTTTCCTATCCCGAGAGTAGGAACTTGGAAAATTTTAATCAAACGGCCTTAAACCCTCATTTTAAAAGAATTCCGAGAAATACTTGCAAATCGGATTGTTTTAAAATGTATGTTGAAATGAAGGACACGTTGATTGCAATTTTATGGAGTTTAACTTGTAGGGTTAGTTTAACTTCGGATTGTTGGACGGGTGTCAACAATATTCCAACGATGGGAATAACCTGTCATTGGATCGACAATGATTGGATTCTTCAAAAAAGAATCATATCATTTGCGGCGTTGCCGTATCCCCATAGTGGCGCTGAAATAGCAAACCGTATTATAGAAATTTGTGATGTTTTTCATATTCGCGATAAAATTATGGCTATTAGTTTTGATAATGCATCTAACAACAATGTAGCAATTACTACTTTAAAATCTGTATTAAACCCTCCATCTGACAATATTTTTCATGTTAGATGTGCATGTCATATTATAACTTTATGTGTTCAAGATGCATTAAGAATAGCTGATCCATATATAGTTAAAATTAGAAATTGTGTACATTTCATTGCATTAAGTCCAAGCATTTTACAAGAATGGAAAGCTTGGTGTAGGGTTAGAAATGTTCCTTTTAGAAAATTTCCAAAGGATGTTAGACACCGATGGAATTCTACTTTTGATTTACTAAATGTTGTCACCGATTATAAAGCAGTTGTAAATGATTTTTGTATCGCAAAAAATATGGCTAATTTTGAAATGACTCCCCCCGATTGGTTTTTTGCCGAATCTTTGTTGAAATTTTTAGAACCTTTTAAAACCGCAACTTTAAAATTTTCAAAAACATATGAATCTACTTCTAGTAGCATTTTTATTGAATTAGTTAGCGTGATGCAAATATTTAACGAAATGTTAAATGATCCCTATATTAGTGACATTGTAATACCTGCATTTCAAAAAATTTTGAAGTATTATTTTCCTCCTCCTATGTTGATTTGTGTTGCTACTGTTATGAATCCCCGTATCAAATTAGAAGGTACGAAGAATTTGATACAAATATTTTTTGGATATTTAGAGGACAATGTAGAATTAACAATTGATTGCGCTACTTTTTTAGTTCAGTTTGAATCTACGTTAAATAACTTGTATGATTATTATGATAGACGTTTTGCTTCTAGTAGTACAACTTCTGTAATTAGTTCTTCTTCTGGTAGTTCTAAAGGTAAGGGTAAAAGTAGAATTGGTGATAGAACATTTAGTTTACTTGAACAAATTCAATCTAAAAAACCTAGGACTAATCAACCAAATGAAGTACATTGGTATAACCAACAGGATACTGAGCCTACTCTTTCTGCACTAGATATTTTACAATGGTGGAAAGAACATGAACACACTTTTAGTATTCTGTCAATTATGGCTAAAGATTTACTAACACCTCCTGTCTCTACAGTTGCTTCTGAGAGTGCATTTTTTACAAGTAGCAGGGTTCTATCTGATTACAGGAATCGGTTGAAGCCCGAGGCGTTAGAGATGCTCGTTTGCACAGAAGACTGGCTGAAGGCTGAAGATAGGACGCAAGGGAAAGCACTATCAAGTTCCACAAGTGGGAGCAACTCGCCCGAAGAACAACAACAACAACAACAACAACAACAATAGCTTTGCTTGTTATGTCAAATTAGAAAACTTGTACTCAATTAAAATTGTATATAAGAAATATGTTATTGTATAAAACTTATTTGTGAATTGAATTCTTCATTTCGTTATAAATTGTTAAAATTATATAACTTAAATTCATATGAATAATATTTCAAAATTTGTTGTCAATTTCACTCTTTCAATCTTATTATTATTATTACGATTTTTATTGTTTATTAGTGTAATTACTTACTTAGTATTATAATAATTATTATTATTATTTTAATTTAAGCTACCAAAAAATACAAAAAAACAAAAAAAACAAAATATTAAACGGGCCAACCCGCGGGTCGACCCGGCCCAACCCGGGTTGAACCCTAAAGGGTTCACAGGTTGGGCGGGCCACCCAAACGAAAACTTAGCCTGGCCCGGCCCGACCCGGATAAGAGCGCAATCCGGCCCGGACCGGCTAAGTATACGTGCCAACCCGTACGGGTTGGGCCCGGCCCGGCCCACTCGACCCGTTCGCCATCCCTAGTTCCTACATTATCTTTCTAATTCTTTGAGGTGATCTGGAGGCACAAGTTTCTCCGAGATTCAATAACCCTCTACCATCTTATCATAAATAATCAATATCCATGTCAAAAATTTTGTTATAAAATCACCGACTCCAAAAGCATTTGTCAAACTAACTTCAACATCTTACATTCATTCTTTGTTTTAGTGATCATGTGATTTCATAATTGTTAGAAAAGTAAATGCATATAAATTTAGGTATCAGAGTAACTGAGAACAGCATCGCAATTCTGGCATCTAAACAAACCAACAGCATGAAACTCAATTATCTACATCTAAGATTTCAGTTTCTGATTGAATACTTCGGTATCAGATCCCAACTTCATAAATGAACGACAAAATTCACAATACATAAAGTAAGATGGATGCGAAAAACTGTATTATTGTCCATAAATGTTTAGGGAACGGGCACGCTTATTAAAGTAAATAGGGGCACTGTCATGTTTTCAGAGCAGTGGCTTTACAGATGGGGCACAGGTTCTTTTGCATTAACCATTGCTTGATGCAATCACTATGGAAGTCGTGACCACAGTCCAGAGCACCGAGATCCTCTCCTTCCGCATACTCTTCCTGCAAAATGCGTAGAAACAAGAACAGATTAATTTTTTTATGAAGTGAAAGATAGTAAACTAGAGCGATTTGTTTGGCATTGTTGCAAACAGAGTTATGTGACTGAGAAGTGTTACCGAGGAAAAGAATTTTAACTAGAAACATTTTGAAGGGACAAAGGAATTTATTCATGATAGCTAAAAGGCACCGCTTAATGGTAAAAAATGGGGTATCCCCATTTCCTGGGAGCAATTTTAGCCCCTGCACACTCTTAACACAATTTTACGGCATTTATCAAACACTTGCTTTAGCCTAAAGTGACGAGGCTACAATCATTCTGGACTAACTTGATGAACAATCGTTAAAGCTGATCTTATAACATGTGAATTTCAGATCAATTATAAACGGAATAAAATGTTCAAATTTCAAAGCCCCTCAACAGACTCTGGCTTTTCCATTAGGTCCTTGAGCTTTTGTTTATTTACTTCTAACAACTCACCGTCCAAACTGACTATTTCAGAAAACACATTTTGTCACAAAAATTAGTCAAAAGGCTTTTCTGATGGAAAAAAGTAAAATTAAAAGAGGCACTCGGTGACTCAAAAGTATAGTATAAAAGAAGATCCCTTCAATTTAATGGAAACTAAGGGTTTGACCTATGTAGTAATATTTACGTCACAGTTCCAACTGCATATACAGCCCTCGTTTTAACAAAGTCCCCAACTAAGAAAATTGTAAATTTTAGGTACACTCAGAGAAACTAAAAGGAAAATTGTTTGGCTGATGCTAGCATAGTGATGTAAAACTAACCCTAAATAGAAATTTTCAAGATTCTTAATGGATTAATTTTACCAACACGTAATGCGGATTAAAGTTAGAACTTTTAAACAATTAATTGGTTTGATGGATTTTCAAGAACTGAATCACGTTTAACAATCCCAATTAATAATTCAATTATAACAATCAATAATTAAATCCCTAAGTGTTCTCAGCAAGTAAAAGATTCAATCTTGATTCGTACTCTAATCAAGCATGTGGAACACTCAATCTCAATTATTTTTGTGAACGACAGGCAAATCAGATAATATAATAGATAATAGAGCAGTAGAACACAAATATTTAAAAGTGGAAAGAGTATACCGAGGGTTCGAAGAACAATTGCGACAATCGACGGTGAAGCCACTGTTGGAAGGACTGACCGTTGGATCTGGCGACGGCTGGCGCTGCTGCAGTCGGGACTGAAGGCAGGAGGGGGAGGGACCAGGGGCGGCGCAACTGGCTGGCGTCGCGATGCTGGCGGCGTGACAAGAGCGCAGGGCGAGGCGTTGCGGAAGGGAAGAGAGGCTGAGGGTGGAAGGCGATGGGTTCGAAGCAAGATGTAGGTCGGGTGAGGGAGACGAGGATGGGGAGTCGGGTGTAATGGCGACGGGATTTTGGAAGGGCAGGGAGTTGTCGTGACGAGGTCACGAAGTGGGGGAAGCTAGGGTTTCGGTCGGGGTTGGGGTAGGAGGAAGAAGACGATGGAGAGAGAAGGGGGATTAGGGTTTGGGCTGGTTTTATTTGGAGGATTTTTAATTTGGGGGTAGATTTTAGAGTTTATCACAAACACTAAAATTGTATTAGAATTTATCACAAACCCTAATAAACTGGATCTCAATTGTATCACACAAAGGAGAGAAGAAGATAAACTCAACACAATAAATTTTTAATCAACAATGGCATATCTTTCTCATTAATCTCAAGGCCTATATATAGGCTCAAAACAAATCAAGATATAAATCTCAGAATATTATCAAAATCACAAAAATATTCTAATGCATAAAAAAAGATTACATATAGCTATAATTGCCGAAAACAAATATGACACTGAAATAAAATCCTAAACTAAATAAAATTGATGTCCTCATCATTCTTTCCGGGTGGGAGAGAGCTCGACCTAGTCGAGCCAAAACAAGTGATCCTGTCATGGTGCTCCAAAATATCTGGATCCAGTTGCGGAAACTCCTCACGATCACTGCAAGTTTCATCCGACTTCGGCTTGTTCTTCCACCTCACCAAATACTTGTGCATATTATTCAATTCTTCTGTCGGTGGGTAAATAGTATTAGATAGAGAGGTAAATGTGGGAATCTCATCATTAGGCTGCAGGGTGGACTCATCTATAAGAAAATTTCTATGGTTGAATTTTGAGCCTTCATAGAGTACTAGATCCTCAATATTGAAAGTCTTACTTATGCCAAAGCCTCCAGGAAGATCAACGACATAGGTATTATCATTGATTGTCTGTAGAATCTTAAATGAGCCTGCAGCACGTATGTTCAAGTTTTTAACGGATCCAACAGGAAACCGTTCCGGATAAATCCGAACCATCACCTCGTCACCAATATCAAAAGTTACAAATTTCCTTCTAGTATCTGCTATTAACTTGTAGTTAAAATTATTTTCATTAAGTTTCTTAGAAATTTCTCTATGCAAATCATGAATGTGATATGCAAATGTGGGTGCAAACTCTGTGACTCTAGGATGTTCTAACACATGGATAAAATCTATAGGTTACCAAGTAACTTGGGATGAGATGGGTGACTCAGATACACTCAATGGAGGTGACTGAACAGACTGAATATAATTGAGAGACTGGTCATCCTCTTTTTCATCAAAGTCATCACTTACATTAGGTTCATAGGTAAACTCAGTGTCGAGCTCATCAGCGATGACTGCGGTACCCTCAACTATATTGATCCTACTTGGGTTGGGACAGTTGCCAGCAACATGGCTGTATCCCTTACATTTATAGTACTTAGTGAGAGGATCAATCTTAGAATAGTCTCTTTCAGTGTTCTTACCCGTATTGCCATTTCTAAGTGGATAGGAATTTGAAGTATGTTTGGGTAAGACATGTTAGGGTACTGAGGAGAGGAGTGCTCAGGTCTAGAGGGATCAGGAGGATTCATTCTGGAGGAATGATCCATCGAATCGCTGGATTTGTAATGGAAACTTGCTTTAAGGGAATCCATATCGAGGACAAGAGTATAAGCTGCTGCTAATGAGTCCACATTTCTATGAATTAGCTCGTTCCTCAGATTGGCTCGTAATCCAGCCCTGAACCCAGAGAGAGTTTGTTCTTCCTCTCTTTACCTAAAGCATTGCACCGAATAAGGAAGTCATCAAATTTATCAACATATTCTTGTGTGGATTTACTTCCTTCATACAGTTGGTTTCACGAATCTAGCAATCGGGTGTGGAACGATAACGGTACATATCTCTCAGTGAGCTTCTCTTTCATAGCTTCCCAAGTGGCTAAGGGTGCCAGGGCCTCGACCTCTGCGGGCATGTTCAAGATTGGTCCAGTGTTGTTGAGCTTTACCCGTCAATTTCATAATAGCAAATTTAACTTTCAGGGCTTCGCTCATGTCAAACCACACAAAGTAGTGGTCCATCGCACGAATCCATGTGCCCTTCAAAATGGGGAATGTCAGCCTTAACGTTCTTCTTATATTGTTCGTCACGTTCTTGACGTCGATCGTCACGAACATTCCCTTAAGGGATCTGACGATTGGCATGAAGCTCAGGGACAACGGTTTGATTTAATTCCCACTTTCTCAAGCCTCTGATTGATATTGGCAAGAGTTGCTTGAATAGCAGCTAGGGTAGCGGAGATATCAGAGTTGTCCATTTCAGGTCGGAAAGGTCCAGGGTTTCTAATTGGGTGATTTGGGAGGAATAAGAAAGGTTCATCAGGATCTGTGATGGTGCAGCGAAGGCGCATTCACCAAAGGGAAAAAACTAGGGGTTGTGTGTGCACTTTTTTTTAATAAATCTGAAATGACCTAAAATAAAGAAAGAAAAATAAAAGACTACACAATCCTAAATGAATGCAAAAATTGATACCTAAATGATGCAAGAACTAGGATTTTAAGAACCTTCGCTCTGATACCAAAATAATGTAAAACTAACCCTAAATAGAAATTTCCAAGATTCTTAATGGATTAATTTTACCAATACGTAGTGTGGATTAAAGTTAGAAATTTTAAACAGTTAATTGGTTTGATGAATTTTCAAGAAGAAGTTTAACAATCCTAATTAATAATCAATATACCAATCAATAATTAAATCCCTAAGTGTTCTCAGCAAGTAAAAGATTCAATATTGATTCGTACTCTAATCAAGCATGTGGAACACTCAATCTCAATTATTTTTGTGAACGACAGGCAAATCAGATAATATAATAGGTAATAGAGCAGTAGAACACAAATATTTAAAAATGGAAAGAGTATACCGAGGGTTCGAAGAACAATTGCAACAATCAAAGATGAAGCCACTGTTGGAAGGACTGGCCGTTGGATCTGGCGACGGCTGGCACTGCTGCAGTCAGGACTGAAGGCGGCAGGGGGAGGGACCAGGGGCGGCGCAAGGGGCGGTGCGACTGGCTGGCATCGCGATGCTGGCGGCGCGACAAGAGCGCAGGGCAGGGGTGCTGCGAAAGGGAAGAGAGGCTGAGGGTGGAAGGCGATGGGTTCGAAGCAGGATGTAGGTCGAGTGAGGGAGACGAGGATGGGAGGAGTCGGGTGTAATGGCGACGGGATTTTGGAAGAGCGGGGAGTTGTGGTGACGAGGTCGCGAAGTGGGGAAAGCTAGGGTTTCGGTCGGGGTTAGGGGTAGGAGGAAGAAGACGATGGAGAGAGGAGGATTAGGCTTTGGGTTGGTTTTATTTGAGGAATTTTTAATTTGGGGGTAGATTTTAGAGTTTATCACAAACACTAAAATTGTATTAGGATTTATCACAAATCCTAATAAATTGGATCTCAATTGTATCACACAAAGGAGAGAAGAAGAGAAACTCAATACAATAAATTTTTAATCAACAATGTCATATCTTTCTCATTAATCTCAATGCCTATATATAGGCTCAAAACAAATCAAGATATAAATCTCAGAATATTCTCAAAATCTCAAAAATATTCTAATGCATAAAAAAAATTACATATGGCTATAATTGCCAACAACAAATATGGTACTGAAATAAAATCCTAAACTAAATAAAATTGATGTCCTCATCACATAGACTGTCAGTGGTAATAACCATGCATACACAATGGTTCTAACATCTTACAAGAGATCTCGGTGGCTCTGCCAGATGTATAAATATGAGTTGTGGAGAAATGACTTGTTCCATTTGGTGATCAATAATCTCTACTAAAATAACTTCAATTAGATGTGATTGTGTGGATATATGAGCTGGTGATTGCACGTTCCCTTTTATATCCTTCCAATCCAGTGTTATGTTATATTGGAAATCAAATATCATTATCAAACCTGTATTAGAGTACTAAATGGAATTGCTACACGTGTTGCACGCGCTAGAATTTGCTGTTTCACAAAGAAAGAAAAAATAAATAAACAAAGCAACGACAAATCCCATAGTAGTGATCTACCTGACAGATACAGCAAGGTTCAGGCTCCACCATTGTTCTTACTTCTACAGGAGAATGTTTCCGCTTCTTAAGGCACTTCAAAATTGTTTCCTCACCCAGCCCGGTGCTTACGTTTCCTATCCTCTCTTCCAAAGCCAATAGTTCCTGCAATAAATGCTAGCTTAAGTTCAATGGCACGTAGTCAGGAAGAGACAACTAATGAATATTGTTGATGTTACTATCAAATACTTCACCTCGTAGGACATATTATCCACATCAAGCCTCATCTCTCTGTGTCTATCATGCAGGTCGGCAACCCGGTGAAATACAGGGTGGTCAAGCATCAAGGCATCCTGGACATAGGTTAAACTCAGAGAACAAATTAACTCATTTTAAATTCAAAAGGAATTAGGACAGCTCAAAATTGGGCCCTTAGTAGCCACGTCATTTGTACATCTGAACTTTAACAGAGGGGTTAATATCTGAACCTTCATAACAGACTACAACATAAGAGAAAAGAAAGCCCTAGAAATAATGAATGGATCCCTTAGTTAAATTATCAAATGCGCCAAAATAATAAGTTCAAGTTTTCCGGAATGCATACACTTTTTAGCTCATTAGTCACTGCAATGAGAACCTTCCCAGATTCTTAAAAAAGGGTACTGGACGAGTTCTAATCAGTCGATAAGTAAGCCAGTTGCAAAGCACAAACCACCATGGAGATATAAGTAGATTTGAAAACCAGAAAAATATACCAATGGCAAACAGGCAAAGAAGACAATCAGGAAGCAAGCAGTTTGGATCAACATATACAAGTATGATTCACAATCAAACTGAGCTCCCTTTAACTACAATAAAATTGGTACTCTCCCAATTTATCCCTCTACACCAAGGTTGTTTAACTTGGGGAATTCAAAAGAACACCAGTAACACCAATTAGTGACACCTAGATGCTCACAAAGGGGAACGAAATCAACTAATAGAATATTCTTTATCTCCGCAATTTACTATTTCTGCTGTTTCTTTGTTGAGGACCACAAAACCTAGGCATCTAAGGAGATGGGACCAACATTAGTTGTTCAGGTTCTCACTAAACCATTTAAACAAAAATGGGGACAAAGGCTTTCTCGAAAGATAAGAGGACTTGCATATTTAGTACAAGTTAAATAGTAACACATACATATTGATGACAGCTGACCTTGTGCTGTGGGAAATCAGGAAATTAGCACCTATGTTTAAGGGTGTTAAGTGAGAACATTCAGTAACAAACATTGACTAAAATATAAAACACGTGCATTTGCACATGCTAAAAACCCTGAATAAGCCCATGTCACACTGAGAATTTTCTTTTGGATGGGAAATCGGCATAGACAAAGGTAGCCAACCTCAAGGCTCTGTTCACGATACTCCAAGTCACTCATCAATTGATTTTTTATCTAAATTAAACCAGATATTCAGTAACTTAATCAAGAGCGCAGATAGAAAGCTGACCTCGATTTGCAAATTTCCCCCCCTGCGCATGAGATCCAATGCGTTCCTAATCTGTTAAAAGGAAAATTTAACGAAATAAGGTAAGTATCAGTAAGCTCCATTGATCCAAACGAATAAATATGTTACTACAATGCAAAACTTTTTAAAAAATCAACTCTGAAAGAATTAACAATGTGATTTCTTCATGGATGCATAAAGTGAAAATGACTTCGACTCTGATATGGTCAGTTATGATTGAATTTCTTCAAACATAAAGAAATTCAGACAACCTTAAACTACCATGAGATTATGTGAATAAATATACAAATGAAAAAATCTACTATGAGCGTGCGCATAAAGTCAAAGTAGATGAACAAATAGCATCAAAGGTGTCTTACTGTGGTTCATTGTAAGTTCCATATAAGTCTATCTTAAGTGATACTATGATTTTGAAAAAGAATAGTTACTTCATATGAAAGGGAACCATATCCTAGATATATTGAGATGCGTCAGGGAAGAACATTATAGAAAAAATTTCATTTTAAAGCTTGGAAAAAAATGCAATAAATTATCATTATGGAATTTACATATGTTTACTTAACATACCTCTAATATCATCCTGTTTCTTCCTTCTCTAGCAGCTACACTCCTCAGTGACAGACCACCATCATTTTGTCTATCCATTAGAAGTGCTGATCTCAACCGTGCTTGTTGATTGCCACGAGATAAGGATCCTGATAGATGACCTGTGTCCTGTGAGGTGACAGAGTGACTAGATCGATGCGAAAGCAAATTACTTCCCTGACCTCCAGATTCAAAGCCACTTCCGGATGCAAGTGCTGTTGATTGAACAGCATCCACCAAGCTAATCGAAGGTCGGGTTGAAGAATTTCGACTTGGGACCCACATTGATTCTACTAATGAATTTACACCTGAACTAGTGCCAGCTATTGAGGTGCCAGCTATTGGGGTAGGACCCACTGCTGCAGCTGCACTTCCATTTGTAGCATTCCCATTTGCCGAGCCCTGTACCAAACTCCTGACTTCATTTCTTGGAGTAAGCAAAGGCTGCTCCAAAAGATTGTTTCGTGCATGGCTCCTTGTTATTGTTTCCTCCCAAATAGCCCTTAATGTCTCCGATGAATTTATGGAGTTAGTCAAACCGATGTTTCTTGGGTAAATGTGTGGATTTCGAGGCAACACAGGGATAACTGGAACACGGGGTGGTTGTTGTAAACTTGAGGTGGAAGCTGCTTCCCTCAATTCGGCTCTCTGATCAGATGCAATAGGATGAGACAGTGGTTCATTGGGTACCAAAATATTTGAGTTTCGAAGCGCATTCCGTGATGAATATATATTAGGAGGGTAAATGTCATTTTGATGAGCAGGATTAGATCTGAGTCGGAAATTTCTACGCGAGCTTTCTGCATTTCCTCTAATCATGGCACTAAATCTAGGATTCAGTTGTTCACTAGAAGTGCAGGAAGATATGTTACTGGATGGGCTAGATATATTCATACCAGCACTAGCATTATTACTAACCGAAACAACCGGACTGCTCCCACCAGTGCACAAAAAGTTTACACTTCCACTTGCTGCAGATTGTCCGGGAAATCCTTCAATGTTCTTCCTTTTAAACCCAACAACCCCAGAAGAACTTGCATGTGAATTTGAAGATGAGTGATACTGGCGTTCTAACAAGTTTGGAATGAAAGGACTGGAAGAAACCCCTGATCTAGAGGCCTCACCACCTACACTATCAAGAGCAGCCCCATGTTCTAGCTCTTCAGGTACATTGTCCATGTGGGAACTTTGTGAAAATGAAAATGATTGCCCATCATCAATTTGTGCGATACTGAGATTCATGTCCACATCTTCTAGAGAAAGCAAATTTTCTACTTCGATTGGGCCAGCATTTATTGGAGAAGCTGAGCGAGGACCAGGTGCGTTTGAACTCCATATGCTCAAACCCACACTGTCTTCCGCCAACTTAGTATTTTCATGGTTTTCATGGTTCTGAGATTGATCGGAAGAGCTAGATCCATTAGAGCTCCATAAACTAAAATTTGAACTACCTTCAGTAGCTATATTTGCGGGTAACATTTCACTATCAATTGGAGAGAGTAGACAATCTGGTAAATTGTGTGACTCGGCTGAATGAAGAAGCATACTGTTCCAAAAGTTTTCCTGATCCATATCACCAGTGTTTGAACGAGACGTATGGTCAAATTCCAGTTTATCAGGAAAAGGATCAACAGAACTCCTTTGTCCTTGCATTAGCTATGAATCTTCTTAAACTTCAAATTTAACGAAGGCAAGTGTCCAAAAATGCTCAGAGAAGTTCTTCAATAGCTATCAGGTATGCTACTTGTACGTTAGCACCATGTACAGCGGAAAAGCAACAAGTGTTAGTTTATAAAATATATATATACATTTCATTTTCAGGATTAACAAAATGCAGCTTGGGATGATTGGGGATAGGTATTAAAATGACATGCTAGGAAACACAAATTATAGGATACAATATAGGAACAGGTTTAGCACATGACAAGTTTGTAAAATAATAGGACATGAGGGCATGGCCATAATATCATATTTTACGATATAATATCATAGTTATGCATATATTAACCCAAACAACATCCAACGATAAATTTCAAGTTACATATCAAAATAAGAAATGTAGAGTTCATTAGAAAAAGTAAGAATAGTCAATAGTTCATACAATATTTTATTATTAAAAAATAAAGAGAAGCTTCATAGCCATGACAAAAAATAATAAGATTTACTAGTATTAAAAATTATGAAAATTGTGAAATTATTGATCCCGTTCAATAAATATTTGAGAAGTCTATAAGAAATGAAATGAAATTTAGGACACATGCCCAATGAGAGTCCATGAAGTGTGGGTGTCTCCCTTGGGCACAACTCCATGATAGAAGTATTCATGCTACATAAATGCGGTAAGCAGTTAAAATCCCCGATTACGCCCGATTAATTCCCGATTAATCGCTAATCGGAGGCTAAACGATTATTTTTTTAGCGATTTATAATATTTCAATAGTTAGCGATTTAATTGGCTATAATCGGCCGATTTGTGGTTAATCGGCCGATTTGAAGTGGCTGATTAACCAATTAAATCTCATCCTTTAATTTCCATGCTCGTTTGCATTATTCGGACTCAATCCGGCACAAACTCAAATTCAAATCCAAATTCAAACCCCTTATGGTCCGCGCGCAAACCCAAACTCGACATGTCGCCGTTGTCTTCTTCTTTCTCGCGCAAACCCAAACTCAAACTGATTCTCTTCTTCTTCCTCGAGCAAACCCAAACCCGACCCGCCGTCGCTCCCCCTGCGCCGTCGCATACTTGACCCGGCCCGCATCTGTTACACCTCCTCTTGCTGCTCGTGCTGCTCCACCTTCCTGATTGTTTTTATTTGATGGAACCGACCAGCAAACTTGACCCAACCCACATCCAGAATCCAAACTCAATTCAAACCAAGTATTTTCTTCTTTTTCTTTATAACTATATGTCCCCATTTGATAATCTCATTATTATTTTATGTTAGGATTTAGGGTTACTACATAATGAGGATATATCTTTTTTTAATTTATATATATATATATATATATATATATATATAACGATTTTCCGATTAATCCCCGATTATTTTCTGATTAACCGATTAATTACTAATCGCTCCTAGACCGATTAGTTCCAAAAACCGATTTTAACAGCCTAGTAAATGCCATATAATGGGAAACCATGAACAATAATAATAATGGTCGTACTACAAGTTCCTCACTTTCGCAAAAAATGACTTATTTTGTTTCATCATGTAAAGCTCTGTATATAAGCTAGGTAACTAGGAGACGGCCTTTGACAATATTGCGAAGGTGGTTGATGATGGAAATTAAAAGAGTGAAACAAAGCATTGAATACGACATTCATGATAAAGGCATGGACAACCAGCTGGGCATTTGTAAAATTCTACAAATCTATCAAGGACCCTTCTTTGCTTAAATCAACTCTCCGTAGTTTGGCTTCATTTTGATTAGAAAAGTTTTAGGTAACTACGATGTTAATAAAGGAGCCACTTTCTCTAGTCATGTTAGAGATGGAGAAACAAGAGAGAAGGGAAGAGAGGATGGCGGACAGCTGGTTGCACAAAGCCTCAACTGGACAAAATTTATTCTCAACCCCAGGCCAATCTATTTCACTAAATCATATTCCTCTAAATAAGCATTACATGAAGAAACAAAAGAAAGAAAGGAAGAGAGAAACTTTATTGCCTCATGAAGATGCAATCTAGATAGAAAGCAAACCCTACACATTCCTAAAACAAAACAATATCTCCTATTTAGTTTAAGAAAATCTCAAAATTCCTAAAGATAAGCTGCTCTCCTTGGGTCAATTATACATTAGTCGGGGAGAGACTTCATTAACATGATTCTCCACCGCGTAGAATTATTATACCTCATTAAGTTAGTTAGAAAGGTGAAGGGTAGTAGAATTCACTTCAAAAAGAATGAACCCACTATCTTCATCAAGTTGGGCGTAATTATGTCTTGAGATCGAAACTAATACTTTCATTTTGACCTTTTTCTGAAGTTTTCAGTATTAGTATAGACTTGTATAAAACTCATTGGTTGAATGACACCAATATATTGATCAAGGAACATTGTTGGTGGGCATACACTATCGGAGATTATTTAAAACATTGCAATATGAGACATCCTCTTCCATTTAACTGTGCCACATATTATTGGAGTGACCATTGTTGATGAACAAGTTTAACATATAAAGCACCTGGTAGAGGGTGAGCATTAACATTTTCGGGTAAGATACCTGGGATGAACAAAAGATATTATTGTGCAATGCATATCTCTGACAATATTTTCATTTGTTCTAGAGGATTTCTAATGTCACACATATTGGTTATTGACAGTATAAACTCACATCGATTGACAGTGTAACTTGTATTAGTGCTCATTAACAGGCTTGGGCACCTTTCACATCAGAATTCAAGTAAAACAACTTCAGTAGATAAAACACATTCTTTTGTTCACTCTGCAAACCTCTCTAGATGCACACAATCATCTAGCTCACTAAAGAATTAAAAGAACAAAAACGATCAGACAACTTCAAGCGATTTTTTTTGCCTCAGCTAATGGTAATGTCTCATCAACATAATAATCACAATCAGTACCAATACATTACTATCAATTCTCCATCAGAGATCAGCCCTCTCTTACTTAGTATATTATAATTTTTTTAAAAAGAGGCATACAAGAATGATGTACTTGCTATGGAGAATTGTATTCAACTCTAAATCATACTGTCCAATTCTAATACCTGAAAATAATAACAATTAACAACTAAATCTGGATATTGTCACCAAAGCTAAAACTTTCAGAAATTCACACAAAATTCAACAAACACAAAAAAATTACAATTTTTCTTATTAAAGTTTTTTTTTTTTTTTTTAACTTTTTCACAACCAACCCATCATCAAAAACATCAAAACTTAAAATAGTCAAGAACAAACAAACATTCTAAAGCTCCTATTCATCTCAATTCAAAAAAAAAAAGCAAAAGCCAGATCAAAAGATGATGATCGGATTCAAAAAAAAGGTACCTTCAACCAAGAAGATCCAAAATTTGAAGGACCCAAGAGTAAAGATGTCCTCTTTTTGCAACCTCTCTCTATCTCTTTCTCTCTCTCAAATACAGCTCAAATTCTCTCCTTTTTTCAACAAAGGTGCTAAATTTCCCCTCTTTTCATCTATGCCTAGTTCTCAGGATGGAGAAAACGAGGAGATGGAGAATTGGATGAAACGGAGGAGGGTTGAACAAGAGAGAGACTGAAGAGAGAGGAGGAGATTGAGGGGAAGAGTGGGGGAATTTTCTTTTCTTTTTCTGATCTGCTCCCATAAGAATAGTAACAGAGTTAAAAAATCCTGGTGAGTGGTGAGGGTGGAAATGGGTCGGATTCTACAAGATCCATTTGTAGATCCACTAAGATTTCGTAAAAATTATTGTAGATTCGTATCCATTAAATGTGTAGATGTGTGGTAGACCTAGGCCACTTTTGGGATTAAAATTTTTTTTGATGATACGGAAAGAGTCTATAATGACTCCAGCCAGCAATATAATATATAAAATGGAAAATCCGTACATAGTAGATTTTACAAGCAGTAAAACACTAAAAGCCGTAACGAAACAATACATCAAGCGGGGGCAAAACTCCAAATCCGGGAAACAACACAAAACGCAGGGAAAACAATTACATCCTCAAAAGGCTCTAGCAGATAAATTGGACTACGGAGCGAGTACTGCCGGTGAGACGGGTTGGGTCTCCAAAGGGGCTGACTTCCAGCCACCTAGAAGCGAAAATAGGCTCCGGACAGCTCTCAATAACTTTTGGGATTAAAGTTAAGCTAGGATAACTGGAAATTTTTTTTTTGTCGATTACCTGAGAGCATCTACAATGGTATTTCTCATTTTAAAGAAAATGACAGTTACAGTAATAGAAAATAGGGTATTTATCTGCAGTGGTTGTTTGCTAAAATTTTGTTGAAATTTTAGAAAGACGAGGCATGTTGTTTCGTCCGGTTGGTTTTTGTTTTTTTAGAATTAATTAATTAGTGATTAAATATTATAATAGGTTAATTAAATAAATTAAATAATATAATAATATCTAAAACCTAATTAATGACACACTAAACCTAATTAAATCCACTAACCTACCACTAACCTAGCCCAGAAATGCTGGACGGAATATGTTGTCCCGTCCCACGCAAAATTGCTTGAGACGAGACAACATGTCTCGTTTCAGCATTTTTTTTTGAATTTTTTTTTCCAAATGGTACATGTTGTACCGTCCGATAAATTTATAAAAAAAAAATTATCAGACGAAACATGTTGTCTCGTCTGATCCCATTAAAAAAAATTTTAAAAATTGGGACGAAACATGTTGTCTTGTCTCTTATAATTTGAAAATCGCAATTTCTTTTCTCAAAAATGAGAAGCGACTGTAGCTACTTTGCCAAAATATGGCAAAATAGCAAACGAATGCAGCACCTTGTTTGCTAAAAAATGAGAAATAGGCAAATATAGCAAACGATTGTGGATGCTCTTAGAAAACTCGAGTTTTTTGCCGTAGTAGGCCACTTTATGAAAATATTTGCGATTATAGTCCAGTTTCGAAACTATTAGCACATGTGGGCTACTTTGTGCCACATCAGCAGTGACTGCTATTCTCATTTACGACATCTTCATTTTGAAAGTCGCTAATAAGAATAGCGACATCTGTTTTAAAATATTTGCATTTTTTTGTTTATTGTCGCTAATTTCACTAGCGACATTAGTATATATGAGGTCGCTAATGGGATTAGCGACCTCTAATGAACTCAATTCTAACACTTAGCAAAATCTAGAGAGCTCGTGCTCTCTGAAAAAATAACAATAAATTTATTTTTGAAAGTGAGGTCGCTATTCGGAATAGCAACCTTAGTTCTACAAAGGTCGCTATTCCGAATAGAGGCATTTATTGTACTAAGGTCCCTATTCCGAATAAAGGCCTTAGTTGTATGACTAATTTGTAAATTTTACAAAGAACTAGCAGATTGAGTTTCCTACTGAGGTCGCTATTGCGAATAACGACCGAAGTATACTAAGGTCGTTATTCCCAGTTTCAATTTTTTTTTCAAAATAAACAAAAGCACTATAGAAATCGCTAAGTGTCTCAATACATTCATTTGAGGTCGCTAATCTCATTAGCGACCTCATATATTTTAAGGTCTCTAGTGGGAATAGCAACAGCAAAAAAAAAAAATTCAAGATATTTTTAAACAAAGACCGCTATTCACATTAGCGACTTTCAAAATGAAGATGTCGCTAATGAGAATAGCGGCCGCTGCTGACGTGGCACATAATAGCCCAAGAGCACTAATAATTTCGAAACTGGCCCATAATCGCAAATATTTTCAAAAAGTGGCCTATTGCGGCAGAAAATTCAGATAAACTCTAGTTATCTTTACTTTTGTTTTGTGATTTCTTGACTTAGAATATAACTTTAAGCTGAATGTAAATGAATGGTAATCAAAGTTAGCATACCTCCAAAGTTAAGATAACTAGAATTTTTTTTAAAAAATTATTGAGAAGGATAATAGTTGTATAAAAAGACAACTTGAATTATATAATTGTTATATGTTTGTTTGATTTTTCTCTTGTTTTTAATAAAGGCCTACGTCTTTAGTCTCGAACTTTTTTTTTTATGAGACTTTAGTCTCGAACTTGAATTTTTTTTTTTTAACCCATTCCAACTCTTTACCATCTAAGCGACAGCTCATTGGTTTTGTTTGTTGCTACAGTACAATAAGACTTGTAACAAACCCAAGTATTAATATTGGATTTGGTTAGGTTATCAGTTGTTGGGTTTAAGATCCACTATAACTAATGTTTAGGAGTTTTGGAGAAATTAATGAGATGCATGTGACCAAGTAAAATTTTAATTTAAGATCTACAAATAAATAATTGTGATTGGGCAGTAATTGGGTTATGGTTTTAATTGACCACCTCTCCAACCCCACCCGACCCCAAAGTTGTTGTCAACTCTAGATACATATACTGTCAACTAATCAAAAATCTCCAAACAAGACTAGCTAGTTTGACACAAATAATTGCACATAAACAATACCTACTGCATAACTTAATGTAAATTCAAAATTTGTATAATTTTTCTGATGTAGAATGAAAATTTTTAATCTCTACTTGCAACAACAAATGAAGTGCAGCTTAAATATCTATGTATGGATGTTTCAGATGTTTCCAGATGAAGTGTGGCTTGAGATTTTTCAAGGTGAATATTCTGAGCCTTTAGTTGTGCTTAGTTTTTCTAAATCTAAGAGCACTACAAATTACAGTTTGGTGACACTGACATTTTGTTGTCTTCATATACAAGCTGATACATAATACACTTATAGTTTGGTGACATATTATTCATTTTTCCTTCACAAAAAAAGAAAAATTATTCATTTATGATACATAGACAAATAGATTTCAGGTTTATGTCTTGCATACTATGTCCGAGAAGAAGATAATATGGTGATGTGTAAAGAGGTCGAAGCAAATGTTGGGAGCGAGAAGGAAAGCGGCAGCAGCAAGCAGAGGGCAGTTGATTGTCGTTGCTCTCTGTTTTGGTCGAGGCCAAGACAGTCGACCGCATCAGGCAGCGGCGGTTGTATGGGTTAAATTTGGTAGATCTGTTTGAAACTTAACTTGTTCTCCAAGTTTTAGATCTGCATGGTTCTCTCTTCAAGAATATCGGACTACTATTATATCAAGAATACAACCTAGTGTATCTCTAGATCTCTATATATGCATTGTAACGGTCTCCTTTGAAAGATAAGAGTGAGTACTTCATTAAAGAGAGTTTGAGAGGTTTCTTATTTGTAAACAACAAATATCTTATGGTGAGGCTTGACAGATAGATAGGTTCCTAGTGAGAGTATTTGTAACTCTTGTATCTTTTTTTTAGTTGAATATCATCTCGGTTATTTCTCCCTGGGTTAGAGTTCGCTCAAACCGGGACAAAATTGTGTGATTTTTGTGTGTTTGGTTTGATCTATTTTTTTTGCTTGGTGGTTTGTATTGATCGTGTCACATAACACAACAAAATCAAGCGCAGAATTCGTAACAATTGGTATCAGAGCATCAGGTTCGTAGATTTATTTGAGTTCCTTGGAGAAGATGACAGATCATATCACGAAGATCAAGCGGTTCGACGATAAGATCAACTTTGATCTCTGGAAGGTGGACATGCATGAAGCATTGGTTCGACCGGACTTGGATCTAGCCCTATAAGGAGACACAAAGATACCAATCAGCACAAAGCAGAAGAATTGAGAGGATATTTATTTAGAAGCCTTGGGTTTAATTCGATTGTTACTGATGAGCGATGTTAAGTTCAACCTCGTTGAGGGGAGAAGTGCAGCGAGTCTTTGGACGAGACTCAGAACTGACTACTAAGAATTTTCATTGCAGGATCAGATATACCATATGAAAAAATTATCGGGTTTCTCAATGAAAAAAAAGTACCGCTCTTCTAGAATATATAGTGGAGTTCAACACAGTTATTTGAACTGGGGGTGATTAACGTAAATGATCTGTACTACCCCTAGATATACATAGTCACATATTGGTTGGGAAATGGTCTATGAGTTATTATATATTAGATTGTCAAGGATCCAAAAGCACCTACTAAGTTATAGCACTTTTGGTGAGGTTGTGTCCTGTGGTGGCGTTGTGGTTAGCTACTGTAGGACATGTAGACAGGTTTAGGTGTGCACGCAGTTGAGCAAGCCTTGACATTACAAATGGTATCAAAACCGACTTTCGACACCGATGGTGGTGCCACAGTGGATGTATACACTGATAGGGCTAAGGACATTACGCTGGCAGTAAGGCCAGGGCAATACGATGACAGGTTCAGGGTAGTGGCATCCATGTGGATCACAGCAGCTAGAAGGGTGCTCTTGGATTATATGTGGATCCTAAGTTTAACGAGGATGCTAAGTCCAAAAGATGGGTGATTGTAATACCCCTAAATATACATGTCCCATATTGATTAGAAATGGGGTATGAGTTATTATATATTAGATTGTCAATGATCCAAGAGCACTTAATAAGCTATAACACTTTTGGTGAGGTTGTGCCCTAGTTAGGTTTTATAGGACGTGTAAACGGGTTTAGGCAGCTGAGTAGGCCTGGGGCGTTACATGATCTAACAGCTTCCAACTTGATTTGTTTACTACCTAATTTATCCAACTTGACAACCACCATGCTAGACATAAATTTTGCCAAGGTGAAGTTTTCTGTAGTAGGTGCAATTGAGGGCTTGGAGGATGATGCACTTAGAAAGGAGAGTCAGAAATCGGCATCTACTTCTACAAGTTATTTGGTGGTGGATGGCATTTCGATTGGAAAGGAAAGTGCACGTAAGGGTGGGGTCTATTGCCACTAGAGCTGCTGTCGGGTCCTATCGGGTCGGGTCCTCCACTATCCGGACCCAGACCCGGTACCTCACGGGTCCAAAATTGGACCCGGATCCGAACTTGCGAGAACCGGGTCCGAGTCCTAGTTAAAGAAATCTACCCACCGGGTTCGGTAGGGGGGAATAAATATTTGCACATAAGTATTTTTATACCCGATACCCTACGGTTCCAACAATTTTTACACTTTAGTATATGAATAAATATTATATTTACACATCTATCTTCAACAATTACTATTTATATGTATATCCCTATAAACCTATTATTCAAATTCTAAATTTTTTGGGGTATTTTTGAACGGGTCTGAGTCCGGGACCAAGTCGGTTCTATTTTGAGTGGACCCAGACCCGAAAGTGCATCGGGTCTTATTTTAGGACCCACACCCGTATAGATCGGGTCAATTCCGGTCCAATGTTGGGTCCGAGTATCGGGTAAATGTGACAGTGCTAATTGCCACCATTGCATAGAGATTGAGTATTACGAGAGAGACAATTGCAAGTGGTTGAATCGGAGGGGTGTCAACGTGGTCAGCGCAGCTTAATTAGGTGATAAGTTATACTGGCTTCTTATTTCAAGTTTTTTAAATGTTGATTCTGACTAGTTTCTTGATTCAAGTATTTCCTCTCATATTTGCTATGAGAGGGATATGGTTTCTACTTACAAATCGGCATCAGGTTGTTGTGTGAAAACGAGGATTGACGAGATTTGCGAAGTAGTGTGTGAGAGAACAATTAAGTCGAAGAAGACAGATAGAAAGGGGTACACACTAGAAAAGGTCATACATATTACTTTGTTGAAACGGAACCTGATATCCAGGAGAACTTTGAAAGCACGGAGCTGCAGGTACACAACTCAAGGTTTCTTTTAGTTTAAGAAAGTTGTCGTAAGGTGGTGAAGGGTAAGAGGGGAATTGGGCATAGTCATTGATACAGCTAAAAACAAGGTTAAATCGGGACCATTCGAAGCAAGGCACGAATATTAAAGCCACCAGGGGCAAAATGGTAACTTTACTTACTAACGGGTCCGAATCAGGAGCTGGGCCTCTATCTAGAACCCGACAGTCCCTGAAAACAGATCCGTCCTACTGGGTACGGGTCCCAACCCGTGAGAGACCCAGTCAACAGGATAAAAGAGAATCCAGATTCATGCTTATCCTTAACTGTGGTTTTAACCACTTTTATCCATCCACCTCGGGAAGTAGGGATTTGGTCTTATCCTGAAGGAGATCCCCATGGCGACTATAAAAACCCCCCTACCTCATACTGTAAAAGGTGATCACTCTTTGTGCACTCAAGCTCTTTCCCTTTACTTTTTTCTGGTATTGACAAGAGCGTCGGAGGGTTTGTTGTCGAGATCCATCCCGGTGTTTCGAACGTTTGTGCAGGTCAGCGGGAGCACCAAGGAGTCAACTTATCAACAAGGAGAAAGAGAGATCCAGCCTGTTCGATTTCCTCACAAACCTACACATCTCATCTATTGCCCCCCACACCAGAATCCAGCGGCAACAGATTGGCGCCGTCTATGGGAAACCACTCGACAAGCAACCCCATCTTCCTCCTTCAGCCTACGCTACTCCTAGTCATGCCTCCCAAGAGGAGGCCCTGCAAACTCTAACCAAAGAACAACCTTTTCTCATCCTTCCTCCTCCTCCTCCGCAGAGGGATCTCCCTCATCCCAACCAACCGACTCTACAGCTCGATCCCCAGGCTCCGCAGTCCATTCAGCAGCCTCTGGGACCCCAGGTCGTCGTGGGCGAACCCTCTCAATGAAGCCGCCGCAAGCAACCTGTGCATCAGGTTCGGCTTTCCATCCACAATACCGACACAGACTCTATGGCTTCCCATACTCCTCCCACTCCAAAGGATCTGCGGGATGTGCTTAACGAATGGCATACCGAGCACGGACCCGATCTTCGTACCCATCTGGATGAGAGGCGGACCCACGATGCGAACCATCGCCGATCTCCACGCCGATCCAACCGAGGGAGGTCCAACTCTCCCCTAGAGGCGGAGGGAGTCGCCCCAGCATCGCCCAGGACAGGAGCTGCTCCCCGACAGGCCGTCCTGCGCCTCGAGCCCAGCAGGAGCAGGAGGCCTCCGTCACGAGGGCAGAATTTTAGATATTCCAGGAGGCAATGCTCCAGGGCGCTCAACGCTGCCCCCAACAATGGACGTCGAGCTCCCAGCCCTTCGCTAGCTCCTCGCCACCCTCACCTGCTCCCATAGTCCTCGACCAGCTCCTCGCCGTCCTCACCGTTCCCGCAGTCCTCGATCGGCTCTGAGCCATCCTCGCCGCTCCCGAAGTCCTAGGCCGGCTGCGAGCCATCGCCGCCCTTCTCCCGAACACCACCGCCACTCCCGGAGTTCGCGGCCTGCTCCGAGTCACCCCCGTCGTTCTATCAGTCCACCTCCCACTCAGAGCCATCGCCGTCGCAGCCCCAGCCCTCATCGGCATGAGGATGAGTCTCAGGGCTCAGCAAGATACGAACGAACGGAGGACTCGGTCTACCGCCATCTCCACGAGATAGAGAGGTGCCTCGGCCAGCTCGACCGAGACGAAAAACGACAGGCCAGGGACCTCCGCCCAAGCAGGCCCCTGTTCTCTTGAACCATCATGGAGGCTCCAGTCCCAGATAACTTCAAGCCTCCACACTTAGAGACCTACACCGGGGAGTCGGACCCCGCAGATCACATTGAGAGTTTCAAAATTCTCATGATGAACCACCATGCATCTGATGCCCTCCTATGCAAGACATTCCCAGCCACCCTTAAGGGGCCACCTCGGGAGTGGTATTTTCGACTTGCACCATCATCTATCTTCTCCTTCGACCAGTTCGAGGGACTCTTCCTCACGCATTTTGTGAGCAGCCACCGCACCGAGAAGACGAGTGCCTCCCTCCTATTCATCAGCCGAAAGAAAGGCGAACGACTGAGGGACTATGCCAAGCATTTCACTGCTGAGGCCAGATCCATCACCTCCTTGGAACCCTCGGTCGCCATTGTCGCCTTCCAGTCCAACATCCTCAATGCGGATCTCAGGGCGTCCCTCGCCAAGAAGCCCCCTCGGGACTTCTCAGAGCTCTTACTCCGGAGCGAGAAGTCCATCCAAGCGGAAGAAGCTGTCCACCGCCCCACCTTTGAGGCGTCGACTTCCGGGAGTAAGCGGAAGGGCGCAGAAGAAGAATGAGCTAAGAATCTCCAGAAGGATAATGGGGGTCAGCGGCGTCCTCTCCCCCGCTTCGAGAAATTCACTCCGCTTAATGCGAGTATATCCACCATCTTAATGGAGATCGGGAACGAAGGGATCCTTCCACCCCCTCCTAAGATGAATACCCCTGGGAAAAAGAGAAACCGGGAAAAGTTGTGTCGTTTCCACTGGAACCACGAGCACAACACCGATGATTATCGGGCCTTGAAGGATGAAATCGAGGCCCTCATCCAAAGAGGGCAGCTCACCCGGTTTATGAGAAAGGACCGAGCCGATTCGCCAGCTCCACTGCCTAGGGGGGCTAACAGGCGAACTGAGCAGCGCACGGAGACTCCGGAGGCCGAAGTAGATGGCATCTTGCACCTGATACACGGAGGCCCAATGGGGGGAGATTCCAAATCCTCCCGAAAAGCCTTCGTTAGGGAAGTCAATTCCGTACAGAGCCATCCTCCCCCCAAGGGCCTAGGTATCCCGGTGACGTTCTCCGATAGGGACCTGGAGGGCGTCCGCACACCCCACTGCGATGCCCTCGTCATCAATCTCAGAATGGAAAACTTCGATGTTCGTCGAATCTTGGTGGATAACGGTAGCTTCGTCAACATCCTTTTCTTGGAGGTTTTCAAAGGCCTCCAACTGTCGAGGGACCGGCTCAAGCCTACAGGCTACACTCTTCACGGGTTCACTGGGGTCTCGTTTACGATCGAGGGAGTTATAACCCTCGACGTAACGGCTGGAAAGGCCCCGGTAACTCGCACGGAGCCAATGAACTTCATGGTGGTGGACGTCAAGGCTGCCTATAATGTTATCCTGGGTCGACCAGGTTTGGCCGTACTCCAAGCTATTCCGTCGGCCTACCATATAAAGATGAAGTTCCTCACGCCCTTAGGGATGGGAGAGGTGAGAGGAAGCCAAGAAGCGGCTCGGAAGTGCTATATGACCTCGATGGGGGGTCCAGTTCTCTCTTTGGAGGTGCTCGAACTTCCTCAGGAAGGCAGTCAAACTATCTCCGAGCCCGTGGACGAATTGGAGGAAGTGGCCTTCTCCGAAGAAGACACCATTAAGATGTTCCGCGTCAGCAAGGCTCTTTCCCCCTCCATTAAGCAAGACATCTCCCGATGCATACGGGAGAACCGCAACCTCTTCGCTTGGACTGCAGCCGATATGCCCGGGATCTCAGAGGAGCTCTCAATGCACCATCTGAGCGTCACCCCTGGGATCAAGCCTATCCAACAGAAGAGGCAGAAGTTTGCTCCCGAGCAGCAACAGGCAATCAAGGAGGAGGTTCAGAAACTCCTCAACGCCCACTTTATCCAGGAGGTAAACCACCCTGAGTGCCTCCCCCCAGATGAAGCACTCTACGCCCTTAAGGAGGCCCATGATAGGCTATGTGGTGCTCACTTGGAAGCAAGGTCCCTCGCCCGGAAACTCTTGAACTATGACTACTTCTGGTCCATACTACTAAGCGACTCCGAGGAGTACGTCCGCCAGTGCGACTCCTGCCAGAAGTTCGCCCCAATCCTTCGCCTGCCCCAAGCACAACTCGCTTCCTTGGCGAGTTCAATTCCCTTCGCAATGTGGGGAATGGATTTGCTCGGACCTTTCCCTCCAGCACCGGGCCAACTGAAGTTCTTAGTGGTAGCAATAGACTACTTCTTAAAATGGATCGAGGCTGAACCTCTTTCGACAATCACCGAGCACAAGGTCCAGAAGTTCTTTTGGAAGAACATCGTCTGTCGGTTCGAGGTACCTCGCATCCTCCTAATCGACAACGGAACTCAGTTCACGAGGGAGACCTTTCACGACTTTTGCACTGACCTCGGTATTCAGCAGCGGTTCTCTTCGGTGGCCCACACCCAGTCCAATGACCAAGCAGAGAACGCAAACCGACAAATCCTCTCTGACTTAAAGAAGAGGCTTGATAAGTCCATAAAGGGGCTATGGGTCGAACAACTCCCCAATGTGCTTTGGAACTATTGCACCACCAAAAGGACTCCAACGGAAGAGTCCCCCTTTAACCTCACGTACGGGTCCGAAGCGCACATCCCTTTGGAAGTGGGTCTGCCTTCACCCCGACTCCCAGCTTACAGTAAAGCGCAGAATGCGAACCAGCTCCGCAACTGCCTAGACCTTATTGACAAAGTCCGCAAGAGAGCCGCAATTCGACAAGAGACCTACCGCCGTAGGATCACTCAGGCTTGCAACAGGAGGGTATGGCCAACCAACCTAAAAGAGGGTGATTTAGTGCTCAGAAAGTTGACAATCTCCGATCCAAGCAAAAGAGGCAAGTTGGCACCCAATTGGGAAGGACCATATAGGGTCTCCAGAGTTTGTCACTCGAGAGCGTATCAACTCAAAGACCCGGGGGGCAGGAAGATACCCAGGACATGGAACGCGGAGCACTTGATGAAGTACCGAGAGGGTGTCTAAACACTGCTCCAAGCAACTTCCCCAAGAGCACTCCAGAAGCCATGTCTAAAGTCCTTGCTTGTATTTTCTTCTTATCAAAATGTAAAGATGGCTCGCAGCTTAGAAGTGGCCGCCCAGTTGTTCTCAATAAAAAGAAATCTATCCCCTTCAAGTTTTCTATCTTTTGAGTCGTCTATCTCTACTTAACAAATTTTCCATTTTGGCCTATCCCCTACAAGTTTTCTATCTTTTGAGTCATCTATCTCTACTTAGAAAATTTTCCATTTTGGAGTAGTCTAACTCTACTTACAATTTTTTTTCAAAAACAACATGCTCGGAGTCCAACACTTGGTTCGACTCCGCTTCAACTACTTGCTTCTAAGCGAGTACGAGGCGGATCACCATTCGAAATTGCTCCTGCAGCTGTTGATACTTCTAAAAACAATGTGCTCGGAGTCCAACACTTGGTTCAACTCCACTTCAGCTACTTGCTTCTAAGCGAGTACGAGGCGGATCACCATTCGGAATTGCTCCTACAGCTTTTGATACTTCCAAAAACAACGGGTTCGGAGTCTAACACTTGGCTCAATTCTGCTCTACTCACTTGCTTACAAGTGAGTACAAAGCGGTTCGCCATTCGGAATTGCTCCCATAACCGTTGGTACACTCTTAAAACGACGAGTTCGGAGTCCAACACTTGGCTCAATTCCGCTCTACTCACTTGCTTACAAGTGAGTACGAAGCGGTTCGCCATTCGGAATTGCTCCCACAACCGTTGGTACTCTCTTAAAATGATGAGTTCGGAGTCCAACACTTGGCTCGATTCCTCTCTAAATACTTGCTTACAAGTGAGTGCGGAGTGGCTCGCCATTTGGAATAGCTCCCACAACGGTTGAAACATTTACAAAGCTTAAACAAGGTGCGAACACTCAAAAGAAGTCTCAGAAGAAGTCTTGTATTATCTGATCAAAATTGTGATTACAAGTATCATACGACATACAAGCTCCACAAAAAGAAGACAACTTCTACCAAAGACCAAAATTCATACGAGGCGACACAAAACTACCAAACTTATCCCTAGCATCTTCTGGGGAGGGGAATGCTTCTCTTGAGCGATACACGTGGACGACGAATGCCGTGTTGATGCCGCCCCACCTCCGCGGACGTCCCCACGCTAGCGAATCGAGAAGCATCGTCTGATCCCGACCTAACGGTGGCCCCAACTGACGTCCCACTCGTCAAAGCGGCCACGCCACTTTGCGCTTCTCCGGGGCTTCGAAGTACAAAGGGCGAGCGAAGCGTAGGTTCGCGGAGCGATATCCCTCGAGCATACTCCTCCGGGGCACGGGGAGTGGTCCTGACATTTCTTCTCTCAGATGGTCGTTGCAAACGAACATTCTCCTTCTCCAGCTCGACAATTCGCTCCCTAAGAGAGAAGTTTATAACATTTATCTCCAGACGTGGCAACCGCATTAAGCCTGCCCCACGGGAGGCATCAGAGATAATCCGCCGTAGATGAGCGACCTCGATGCTCTTTTCAACAACCACCCTCTCCAGTTCATCCCTCTCCACAACTGTCTGACATAGAGAGCGGTGAAGATATGAGAGTCTCAAGCCGAGGTTGACGGTCATCGATGTACCCGTCTCCTTGCCTTCAGGCTCCGCCTCATGACGCCTCTCTTCTAACCGCCTCACCTCTATGTTACGACGAGCAAGGATCGACCTCAGATGACTGAGCTCAAACTCCGCTTTGCGGAGTAGCTCCTGACCTCGCGAAAGCCCCAGCTTGGCAACCCCGAGTTCAGCGCGAAGACGAGCCACGATGCGATCCTGAGGAGAACGAAAGAAGTAAAATCTCTTAAGATCAAGAAGCAAGTCCACAAGAGAATACATTCAAGCTACAAGGCAACTCAAAAACAAAGCACTCCAACACTTAGCCAAAAAAGAATATTCTTTTATTTCAAAGATGTTCGCTAATACATCAGGTGGTGGCCAGTCCGCTACAAGGCCTACTTGCAAAAAAAAACAAAGAGGGAACAAAAACAAGGGAAGTACAAGGGGGATCAGGGGGCCACCTCGGTGGGAGGCACCTTAGCAGCAGCGTCACCCCTGCCTTCTTCTTCTTCTTCTTCTTCTTCTTCTTCTTCTTCTTCTTCTTCTTCGACCTCCGCCGACCCCTCAGTAGTAGGAGCAGCGTCGTCTTCAAGGGGGTCTAGAGGCTGTACCCTGCACCATCGAACCTGGGGACACGGACAGCCACGTGCTTCAGAGCTTGCGCGTAGGACTGCTCCATGTTGGTTCGCATGTGAGCCTTCGCCTCCTCTCTGACAGCCTCCGAAGTCGCTTGCACCGCTACCTCCCTCTCCCGAGCCGCATCCTCAACGGCCTTTGCTGGCCCCTCTCTCTCTTTGGCAACCAGCTCAGCTTCCTTGTCCGCCCTCTCCTTCTCCGAGGCGAGCTGTTCCTTCACAGCGGCAAGGGCGGCCTCGAGAGCTTGGATATCCGCCGCTTGCGACTTGGCCAAATGCCTCTCTGCCTCGAACATCTTTATGGCCTTGGCTCGCTCGGTTCGGTCCCTGTCGCTCGCCATCTTCAACTCTTTCTCTTGTTCGGTGATTTGTTCCAGCATATGGCTGAAGTGGCAAGTCATCTGCGCGAAGTGAAGAACCATGCAAGCACTTAACATAGAGAGAAACAAAAGGGGTGGAGTCAAAGACAGATGGGTCGGAGTCAACTTACCGTCATAGAGGCCTTGGCAATCTCGAGGGCATCGTCACCAACCGTCCCCGCCTTCAGCACAGCCCAATTTTTAGGGGTCGGCAAATGCCGAATCGCCTGCATACAACTGATGGTGTCCCCGAGGAAGCCATCGTGCCTCATAACTCGTCAGTCAGGGACGAATAGCCTCTTATGCTCCTCGGTTAGTATGCTCTCCGATGCCGCGGTCAGAAGGGGAGCTTCAAGCACCAAGATCTCATCGAGGGAGGTCCCTTCGGTAGTCACGGCGGGGGTAGTGACAGGGGTCTGCGACTCCGGTTCCAGAGTAATGATCGGGGTCGCGTCGACGCTCGGTGCCGCTACTACTGAGGCCTTGGGCATTTTCGAAAAAACAAGGGCCCGAGGAAGTTCACTTCCTCTTCTTGCCATCGGGGGCCTTGTATGCCACCCCGGTTCGGTCCGAGAGCATCGCCTTGATGTCCATGCCTGGAGTCTCTGTAAAAGAAGAAAGACAAGTATTAGCTTACGAAGAAGTTGAGACTTAAATAGGAAAGCAAAGACAAAAATCTAAAGGCAAAGCATACTAGGGTCAATCGGAGTGAGACCCCCACCATAGAGGACTTCCTCAGTTACCTCCTTCCACCCAAGTGGATCCTGAGCCATAAGCTTGGCCACGGTGTGTTCTTCCTCCGAAGTCAGGACCGGGTCGGTCTTTGCCCACTTCGGTACATCCTCTCTCCACATGGTCGGGATTGTCCACGGAGCTTCACCTCGAACCAGGAAGTACTTTTCCTTCCAAAATTTGATAGACTCCGGATTCTCGATCAATTTCACCCCCCGCTTCGGCGACAAATAGTAACGATACTCGGTTTTACTCTTTCGATAAATACGGTACATACCCCAGAGAATGATGAGTTGGGGCGCGACGCCTATCGCCTGGCATTGGAGGATGAAGCCGGTGACATGTCGCCACATATTCCGCATATACTGTACCAGACTCAGACCATAGAACTGCAGAACTTCCGCAATGAACGGGTGAATGGGTAGGCACAACCCGGTGAAGAAGGCGTCGAAGGAAAATATGCACGTGTCAGGAGGCATCGATGTGCAAGCTCGGATACATGGGTCCGGATGAAGAAGCACGAACCCCTTCGGGATCTGAAAGCTCCTTCGGATCCGGACCAGGTCCTTCTCCGTCAACATCGAGGGGACGTCATCGTCCTCAGTGACCTCCCTCACCCTACCCTCTTCGTATGATGCGGACCTCCCGTGTACCACCTTCGCCAGAAGCTTAGGAGAGTACTGCCTCACTCCCCCGAGGTTCGACAAGGGTCCTGGGAGCCGACCTAATGCCTCGGCCCTACGCTCCGGTTCTACTATGGTCACCAACTTCACCGATTTAACCACCGCCTTCCCCTTGTCCGCGCTCTGAATTGGGGACAGGGACTGCCCCTCTTCATGCTCCGAGGTAGAGATCTCACTCCCCGAAGATACCCTAGACATTTCACTAAGAATACGAAAGAGGGGATAACTTACCGTGATGTGACAACTACGGTTGGAATATCTCGCCGGAAAACCAAGACGTCTGGTCGCGACCGCTAGCAACACCGCTCGAGAGCAAAGATCCCCGCTAGTAGCGCTGCTCGAGAGTAAAAACTTCCAAAGAGTAAAAAGTGAAGAAGTGAAAAAAAAATGAGTAAGGCAAGGCAGACTTATAGTGCTGAGAGCGAGGCCGTTTGGGCTTCTGAAACAATTGGTCCGAGCAAACGTCAAAGGCCCAAGAAGACGTAACAACGGAAGGCCAAGGGACAGAATCTCATGCGACGCCCTGGAAACTGCGAACTGATCGGTCCCTTCGACTTTCGTGCCCAACCAAGATCAAGCGGCCCCGATGAAGCCACGCCCCCCGGTGGCTTGACACCGACCAAACGTGGCACCGAGCGGCGCAATGGAGAAAAACCACTTTCTCCTCGTGATTCGCGCTTGATCCTCAATCAGACGGCTTAGATATGGCCGCGTCGACAGAAATCATTTTATTCTCGTGATCCATGCCGTTTTCGTCTTGATTCGTGCCTGATCCTCATCAGACGACCCAAATGAAGCCACGTTCCCCGGTGGCTTGACACCGACCAAACGTGGCACCGAGCGGCGCATTGGAGAAAAACCACTTTCTCCTCGTGATTCACGCCTGATCCTCAATCAGACGGCTCAGATATGGCCGCGTCGACAGAAATTGTTTTATTCTCGTGATCCACACCGTTTTCATCGTGATTCGCACCTGATCCTCATCAGACAACCCAGATGAAGCCACGTCCCTCAGTGACCATACATCGATCAACCGTGGCACCGAGCGCGTCATGTGGAGAAAAAACCTCCACGCATCTTACCGGCAGTCCGATCCATCCAAAATTTGTGCCAAAGCAGATGCACGCTCCAGATGAAACCACGTCCCTTGGTGACCATACACCGATCAATCGTGGCACCGAGCACGTCATGTGGAAAAAAAACCTCTATGCATCTTACCGACCGTCCGATCCATCCAAAATTCGCGCCAAAGCAGATGGACGCTCCAGATGAAGCCACGTCCCTCGGTGACCATACACCGATCAACCATGGCACCGAGCGCGTCATATGGAGAAAAAACCTCCACGCACCTTACCGACCGTCCGATCCATCCAAAATTCCAAAGCAGATGGACGCATCAGATGAAGCCACGTCCCTCGGTGACCATACATCGATCAACCGTGGCACTGAGCGCCTCATGTGGAGAAAAAACCTCTTCGCATCTGGCTGACCGTCCGATTCATCCGAATTTCGCGCCGGAGCCGATGGACACTCCAGATGAAGCCACGTACCTCGATGATCAGGCACCGAACAAACGTGACACTGACCGCAGTGCAAGGAGAAAACACCCCCACTTCGGACCAGCCCTCCGATTACTTCAAAAGTCGCGCCCAGGTCTGATGAACAGCTTAGATCGCGCCACGTCGATATTGAATATGATTAATCCCTTTATTTTATTTATTATTCGAATTAATTATTTAAAAATTGTGAAAAAATAATTAAAAATTTGGAAAAATTAATTAAAAATTCTAAAAAATAATTATAAAATCAGGAAAAATATTCTAGAGCCCCTGAATAAATAATTATTTATTAGAATAATTAATTGATATTTTTTGAAGACTAATTGTTGCTTCGCAAAATTAAATAACTGATCCGAAAAGTAGCTAAAAATTGGGAAAATCACCGAAAATTCTACTAAGCCCAAGAATGAGCCTAAGCATACGGCCAACACAGAAAGCGTCGTTACACCCCAAATAAAAATATGAAACCCCTTTCATAACTCTGATAAAATCTCGTTCGCCATTAAAACAGTAAAACTACTCCTCAAAGGCTGATTTAATTCAGCCTTCGGGAGTGGGGAGCTCATGATATGGCTAAACAAGGTTAAATCGGGACCGTTCGAAGCAGGACGCGAATGTTAAAGCCACCAAGGACGTTTGTGCAGGTCAGTGGGAGCACGAAGGAGTCAACTTATCAATAAGGAGGAAGGGAGATCCAGCTTGTTCGAGTTCTTCACGAACCTACAAATCTCATCTATTGCCCCCACACCATAATCCAGTGGCAACAGTCATCACAACCTCTACCAACTTTATCAGAACAGGAAAACCCATGCAAGTGTTTTTGAAGCAATGCGTTCCATAAGCATTATCTAGTTCGCCGCCACTATAATCATTGAAGCGAGACTGCGAGGATCGAATATCATCAAGAGGTGGAGAGTGTCTCAGGGTAGGTGGAGTTCTTACTGATGGTGGTGCCTTAGTGTTAACGCCTACTAGGGTATGCTGTTGGTGTATGCCCTAGAGGACAGTCGTGTATTGACATTACTAGTTTACATTGTATCATGATGTTTATTTCATATATGAGGCATTTGATTTATGTGTTGTTTATTGTAATTAAATGAACATAATAAAGTCCTAAGAATAGTAGATTCAATACCATGGGATATCAAGTGCATGACTTAATTGTGAGATCCTATTGGTTGTAATCAGAACACTATTCTTAAATGTCCCTAGTCAAGTATTATTCTGAATTAGGACAACAATAATACATAGAGACTAGTATGAGCGTAGGCTTATGACCATATCTTACAGGTCATGAATATGAGATATCAAGTCTTCACATTGGTACATATTAGTAATAATGTACTGGACTGACCCACCATGAGAACACTGCATGGATCGTTATATGAGTGTCATAAGCGGTTCTCACAGTGACCATGGTATATGTAGTCCTTTGACTTGAAATTACTACAGTTCCCCACATGAGAAGTTATATGTTTTAATATCGTCAAACGTTGCCTGTAATAAGGTGATTACAAAGTCAACTATTGGATATATTACAAATCATGCAGAGGGATGTGAGTGACTTAGATAGGATTTGTCCCTCTTACAAAATAGGAGCGATATCTATGGGCCCCTTGATTGGGTGAGACTACAAAATGCATGGCCGTGCTCAAATGAGTCAATATGAAATATTAAGCTCATTTGTTTTAGTAAGTCTACTCGGACATCAAGAAACCAAAGATTGAACTATACAAGGGCGACACGCTCTATGCCTTGTGGTCAATTAAGATATCTAGACAAAGGGACTAGACTACATGGTAACATTGGTCGCGGATAGGTTATGTCTAATCACTGACATTCCCGTTACTTGAGTATCAGTGATGTATTGCTAAATACCGCTCACTTTTTGTAATACTAGAATATGATTTTAGTATTGTTGTCAACGTATTGGGAACCTACAAGGTCACACACTTAGAATGGATCGAAATTGAGATTTAAATTCATAAGATGAATTTAATTGGGGATCCAAGTAAGAGTTGAATTTCTGACATTTGTTGGACATTTAATTAGATTAATGGGCTGACTAAAGTTCAAAGACCTACACACGAATCTGAACCAGATCAGATTGTGAGTCCAACAGCCTCATTACTCTCTTAGGGTTGATTTTCTGCACCTATATATATGATACATATCTGTGGAAAAGTGACACATAAGAAAACCCTAGCCGTCACAGAAATTGTGAGAGAGATCGTGAGGAACATTCCCTTCCCACAGCTAGCACCACGGCGTGAGGGAAATCTTGATTTGATCTGTTCGTGTGGATACCGTAGAGGCACTGCAATATTGTAGTGCTGTGATCGGCATACTATGAAGACAACAGATCCATCTTCAAGGTATAACTCCTAAACACAATTTATGGTTTTCGCATGGATCCATGGCTAGGTTTCGATATTGTTTTTGTAATTTTTCCGCTGTGTATTTAATCTGAGATTACCCTTAAAACCTAACGTACGCCTACGATGGGCATACCAATTGGAGAAAAACACGTGGGGGTAGATTCAACAAGCACAAAAAGTCACTAAACAGGGTTTCTTTGCAAGAGAAAAATGAAAGAGTCTAGAATAGTTTAATCACACAGATATGGATTCATGAGTATGTAATCCAAGATGGAGATTGTTAGTTTATGTCTTGAATACTATGTCCAAGAAGAAGAGAAAACGGTGATGCGTGAAGAGGCTGAAGCAAATGTTAGAAGGGGGAAGGGAAGCTGCAGCAACAAGCGAAGAAGCAGCAGTCGATTGCCACTTGGGCGGTGGATTGCCGCTACTCTATGTTTTTGTAACCCTCTGTTTCACCTATACGTATTTTCCTATGTATTTATCTATTTTATTCATAACACCATTTTTTCTCTTTGGTTTTGGACTCTTTATCATGCACTATTTGATTCTTGTTAAAACTCAAATATTTTCTGATCCATTCTAAGTTATTTTGATTGTTCAATTTGAGTTTAAACTCAAACTATAATACTGATTAATCCTAACCATAACTCTGTAACCCTAATTAAATCTCCTAACATACAGCCACCTCCCCATCCTCTTTTTACTGTCAACCCCACATATATTTAATCACCTCAATCTAATTCATCCACTCATATATATATATATATATATATATATATATATATATATATATATATGACTATAGTCCCCTACCGTTGTGCACTAGCCATGGTGTGCATTCGGCCTTTGAGACGTCGTATCGATGACCCGAACCATTCACAGAGATCTACACGTCTAAATTAGTCTAAATATGTAAAATCAAGTCATTTGAAATTCATTTGCCCATGCAATGAAGTGTTACAAAATTGTAGGGCTGAATATCGTTTTATCTTATAATGACATGATGGATGGGCAAATGAAAGTGACTTGATTTTACATATTTAGACTAATGTAAATGTGTAGATCAATGTGAACAGTTCGGATGGTCGATACGAAGGCCCGAAGGCTGAGTGCACACCATGGCTAGTGCACAACAAAAGATTTGTCTATATATATACTCCATCTTCTCCATTCAAACACATCACCTTGCTGCCACTATCCAACCCGACAGCCACCTCCACCCCTTGTTGCCTCTCACCCAAAGACCACCACTACCACCTTCTTCACCCGAGCCCCTTCTGCATCTTGAAACCCACCACTTCAAACACCCGATCACCTACTGCCACCACCAATCTACTCCATACTCAACCCCTTGTTGCCTTCACCATCAACCCGAAACCAACAACCACAACCCATCCCGACCAACTCCATCTACATCACCATCTCAATCCAGACCTCTATCAGCTCTTTGCTGACATTGTTGCTGTCGTTGCTGCTGTTGTCATCACTTGCTGTCGTGTTGCTGCCATTGTTGTCATTGGTTGTGTCGTCGTTGTCCTTGCTTTCATTGTCGCTGTCGTTGCTGCCCTTGTGCCGCCACTCATTACCGTCGTTGCTTCTCGTCTTTGTGTTGTTCGTCCACATTCATAATTTTCATACACAAGGTAAGCATCATGTCTCTCTTTCTTGAAATCCTAGCAAGTAGTTTTTTGTTGTAATTCGATTTATCGTATCGTAGAATTATATTCTTGTTTCAACATCGAATTATATTCTTGATATATCGGTGAATCATATTCATAGTTTCCTTTTCATGCCATGTTAGTTGATAAATTCAGATATTTCATTGATGGGGTGATTGATTTTGTATTGAAATTAGACATAGTTTCATGTAATCAAAGTTAGAGTTTTATATATGAATGTTGTATCTCTTCGAGTATAGAATCCAGAACATCATACAGTTTCGCAAACTGATTTATAGATTGTGAGATTTCAATGTTTTAGTACCGACATATCGTAAATTCCAGATTACTGCATGTGCACTAGACCTGCAAAGAATAGACTGATAGACATGGCTACTGAACTGAGAATGTGTCGAGTGAATAGGAGTTTGATTCGTAGAAGAGTTTATTTTCTGGAACCCCTGATGGCATTGGCTTTTCTTTCATTTAGCAGCAGAAAAGTGAATTTTAATGCTAACATGTATTACTGTCTAGATTTGTATTTTGTGATCTTGAACTATATATATGTTGTTATTTATGCATGTTAAATTGTACTGATGAAGTAGATTGATAGATTGCCTCATATCATGCATTTGCATATACCACTTGATACTTTCATGATTACAATCCTTGATACATGTATTTGCTTCCACCTCTTTACATGCTGATGATTACCACCAATAATACTTTCTTGATTACCAACTTGATCCTATCGTTATATGCATCATTATTGTTATAGTCATTAATATTATTTTAGGTCACGGAACTAAGTACCACATGGAGCTAAGTTCCACATCATAGGTATCGGCGAGGGACACCTCTAAAATCTACATGGGTCACCTCTAGAATCCATGGGGGCCACTTCTAGAATCCAATATCCTAAGAAGTTGTATGACTGTCTTGATACCACCGTTTCACTAGTTGCGCCGACTGAATGTTCATAATTAATCATAGTAAAAGAATAACAAGCCAGGGTAACAAAATGTACGACTTAGTAGTGAATAATATATGAGAGTGTACTCGGAAGAGGGACCGTGTTTCCCGTAATTGTTATTTTTGACTTTTGATTCTTGATTACTGGGTTCTTGATTACATATCTTTTTTATTGATACTGTCACTAGAAGACCCGAGTACACAATTCTATATAATTCACCACTTAAGTTCAAATGTCCACTTACTTGATATGCACTCGAACTTGTGGTATGAGACACAAGATTGCATGCATTAGATAAGTTAATAAAACCGATAAACTTAAGATTGACATTGAGTGTTGTTATGATTCCTGATTACATGATTCTTGATTACATGATCCCTAGTTACCGATTGACTATATGTTGAAGTCTTGATTGCACTAGCCTACAGTTATTACTGCATCATACATGATCATGTTATTCCAGTATTTGCACTGCTACTTCTTATTTCCTTCCATGTTATATCTTGTTGCTTCACTGTTGTATTGCTTATTGCTACTTGTTTTTCGAAACTTGCTCTAACCCCCCCTCCCCCCCTAAAACCCCATATGATGATTATGCAGGTACCGATGGACTTGGCAAACAGACTTTCTAGACGGTCGTGATGGATTTTCTAATGTTATTTCGTTACTTTCCAGTTGCTATTTTATCTATCTAGTAGTATCTAACTTTTTATTGCATTGTATTTCTTTCAGTACATTAACTTCTCGGGCATTTTGACCCGAACTTTATGTATCTTGGATGTTGGTTATTTCATTCTATTCATGTTCATGTGACCATTATTACTGCCTACATGGATGTGTTTTTCCTATCTTGTTGAGTTTATAACTGTATAATTTATGAATGATGTGAGTGGAATACTTGTATCATTCGTTGGGCATTAATTGAGTGCCTGTAATTTCGTATATTGGGAATAGGGGTGTGATTGTTTTGGTCGAGACCAAGACAGTCGACAGCCCTTGAGGGCGGCTGACCACATCAGGCGACAACGGCTATATGGGTTGAATTTGGTGGGTTTGTTTGAAGCTCAACTTGTTCTTCAAGTTAAATCATACAGCTTTCATCGCATGGTTATCTTTTCAAGAATATCGGATGGCTATTGTATCAAAAATACAACCTACGGTTTCTCTATATCTCTATATATGCATTGTAACGGCCTCCTTTGAGAGCTAAGAGTGAGTACTTCATTGAAGAGAACTTGAGAGATTTTATAAGTGTAAACAACAAGTATCTTCTGGAGAGGCTTGATGAGAGTGTTTATAACTCTTGCATCTATCTCTAGTGAGAGTATTTATTGTATTTTTCTCTGATTGAATATTATCTTGGTAATTTCTCCTCGGGATTAGGATTCGCCCAAACTATGACAAAATTGTGTGCTTTCGGTGAATTTGACTTGATCTACTATTTTATTTAGTGATTTGTATTGATCGTTCCATATAACTGAACAATATTCAGAGAATTTTTTCTATATGCCAATTTTCGAAACTATTTGCACTTATAGGACAGTTGTCATAGTATTTGCGCTCATGGACTCAACAACTAAACTCGCCGTTCCCAACGGCGAGTTTAGTTGTTTCATCCTCGCCGTTAGGACACGGCGTGTTTAGTTTAAACTTTTAGTTCAAAATTTTTAAAGAAGACTAGACGCTCCCAACGGCAATGACATTTATACTAGACTCATTGTTGGGAACAACGAGTTTAGTTCAAAATTTTCAATGAGGACTCACTGTTCCCAATGGCGATGACATTTACACTAGACTCGTTATTGGGAATGACTAGTTTAGTTCAAAAAAAAATTCTTTGGAGCTTTTTCAAAAATTCACTAAGTCCAACAGAATGTTTCATTCTCTATAAAATTTCGTACATCCTCACCGTTCCCAACATCGAGTCTAGTATAAATGTCCTCGCCGTTGGGAACAACGAATCTTCTTTGAAATTTTTGAACTAAACTCACTGTTCCCAACAGTGAGTCTAATATAAATGTTCTCACCGTTGGAAAACAACGAGTCTTTATTGAAAAATTAGAACTGAACTCGTCGTTGGGAACTCGCAACGACGAGTTTCTAAAAAAAAAAAAAATAGCACTAAACTCGACGTGTTCCAACAGCGAGCATGAAACAACTAAATTGTTGAGTCCATGAGCACAAATGCTTTGGCAATTGTCCGTTTTCTGTAAATAATTTTGAAAAGTGCTATAAAAAAAATTCGATTCGGCACAGAATCCATAACAATAGAATAGTAACTAATATTTACTCGGGCTCAATAAGTTGATTTACATCGCTGGTTTATGAAAACTCTCAAGCTGGCAAAAACGATTGACGCAATGCACATTGCATCATCATAGTTAGCAGAAAGGACTCAAAAAGCTTATATCAGGTAGCATGACCACCAGCTCCTTTTCATAGTGGAATCTTAGGCTCAATTATATAATCATAGTTATCTATGTATGCAACAACAGGCTGACATAAATGATCGCTAGTTACTGTTTCTCACAGTTATCATGTGACTTCTTTCTCCGCTGATTTTTCCTGGACGGTTTGTCTCTCTACCAACTCCTCGATATTTTTCAAATAAACAGCTTAGATTTAGGTTGAACAGTGCCAGACCTAAGATTTTGAAAGTTAATATTTATATATATATTTTTTATCAACGATGATACAATAGTATTATCAACACAAAATTTAATAAATAAAATAATCGACAAAATATATTATCAAAAATAATATATATCATAATTAAATACGAATAAAACTAAAGATTTTTTTTTTTTGAAGAAAAAGTGAAGTATGGCCACCATATTTCATTAATAAGGAGTTAATAAAACAAACTCAGAGTACTAAGCCAAGTATAAGGTCCTACATCATAACAAAATACATAACTCCACCCCAAGCATAGGGGGTGGGACAAAAGAAGAACGGATGGGCAAAACATACATGCGTCTAAACAAAATACATCAAGTCCCTCCAACAATCCCTTGGGTTGTGGGATCAATCAACAGTAAAATGCCAAGCTTGCATTCAGTCGATCGTCGGGCCTATCTGGACTTCATCATCATCATAGTTCCTCTACCTGAAGACGCTCGCAATTCTTTCTCTGGGACCTGTTGCAGCCACATTAGCCCAAAAGGAAATAAGATGCATAATATGAGTCAAATTACTCGAAATATTATTACAGGTCCTGCGAAAATAAAAATTATTCCTGTCTAGCCAAAGAACCCAGGTCGTGGCGGCGATAGCGATATACCAAGCTTCTCTCATAGCTCTTCTCTCAGTAGCGAACTTTGGACCAACCCATAGGTCTTCATGCACACTAGGGTATTGAGTTCGTCCCCAGGGCACTGACTACCTCAACGAGTACCGCTTTGCTCCGAGGACACTGTAGGAAAAGGTGGTCTCTAGTCTCAGGGTCAGCGTTGCAGAACCCACAACTAGAATCCACATTTGGTTGGCATTTAGTTAGGTTCCCTCTAGTCAAAATTGCATCGTTCAGCACCAGTCATAAGAAAACTTTTATTTTCAGTGGGGCTTTCGGCCTCCAAATATCTCTCGACCAGTTTGGGGTACAACCTGTAAAGTGAATGTGGTTATACAGGGAGTGAATGGTGAACGTGCCGTTCTTTTCCAGACCTCAAGATTTCCTATCGGGACCCTGAGAGCAATTAATACCAGCATTGGTGATATAGGTCTGAAGTTCCTTGAGTCTAAACTGAGAGCCGGAATCCAGCGAGTGTTTAAATGCCGGTTTCCAAACGTTTCTTTTCCAGGCTGCGGCCACCGTGCAGTGTGGTTGTGACGCAAGATCATAAAGGTCGGGGAACAGCGCTCTAAGTGTGTGGTCGCCACACCACTTATCCCACCAGAATCTGGTAAGTCTATCATTACCGATAACTGATGTCACGCAGCTGATAAAGGGTTCGTAGGCCTTAGCGATACCTTTCCAGAACCAGGACACACGTAGGCCTACCCTGAAGCCCAAATTTCTCGCTCCATTCCCGTGCATATATCCTTGAACGAAATCTTGCCACTCTTCTCCATTCCCGTGCATATAAATCTAAAGATGTTCCAAATCAAAAAATAAAATTGATGTTTCAGGCCAATACATAAAAGAAAACTAATAATATTTGAGGTTGTTCATAATAATGATAATAAAAAAAGAAAAGAAAAAAAATCCTTAGGCCGCTAAACGCTTCTTCAATGATATCACATAGTTATTTAAATATTGCCTGTCTCACCGTTTTGCAAGTGAAAGTATTAAATACACCACAAACAAAGAAACAAAACAAATCAATCAAACAAATGAAAATATTGAATATATATGCATGTGTTATTACTAATTAAGTATGCAATCTTATATGCAGACATAAGATATTAGAAATGGTAATGATGAAAAAGTAAAATAAGAAATTTATATATATGATGTCATCTACTACTCTAAAGTCCCACTGCCCCTGATATCTAGATATCTAGATAACTAGATTCAAGAACAGAATTACAAGTTATTCAATTACCTCTAAGAGCATAGAGAGAAAGAGAGAAATCGACAATGGCAGGAAAAATGAATTGACAACAACGGAAGTCATGAAAGATAGAGCCATAGCGGAGATGGTGAGTGACCTCAGCAACGGAAGGCCAGAAGGAAGTCAGCAACAGAAGGCCGAAGGGAAGAGGATTTCGAGTTTTGACCGTGATTGGACGTTTAGATATCCTAGGAAAATACTTGATTGCATTGGACGTTTAGATATCCTAGGAAAATAAAATCTCTTTACATGGACTAAAAAAATTACAATGATTATTTTTTATTTTTGTTTATAATTGAACTTACATACATTAAAAGAAGAATAAAAAAATTGGTGACACCCAAAAATTTTGGCCCTAAGGCGGCCCGCCTCTTGGACCTCATATTACGTTCAGGCTTGGTTGGACACGAGATCTATTTGCATATCCACGTATGTAGAATTTTGAATCCAAGACATTATAACAATTTTTTTTTTAGATTCCAGGACTTTCTCACTTTTCCTCCATATCCCGCTTGGCAAACACACCTTAAGGGGGCGTTTGGTACACAGATTGAAAGATTCTTAGGAATGAGAGGATTCTCGGGAACGTGAAGGTAGGAATGAAGATTCTGGGAATGTTACATTATCGCGTTTGATATAGTACATTGCATTCCCGAGAATTCTTTATTATTGCATTTTTTTATTCTAATTTTTTAGTGATTTTATTGTTTGTTATGGAAATCTCAAGGAATCCTAAAATCATGAGATTTTAGGGAAAATATATTTTTTAATTCAAGTTTTTGGGGTTATTTTAATGTTTGTTATGGAAATCCCATGAGAATCCTCAAATCCATCATACCAAACAATTTTGGGGGAATGAAATCTTTCCCAACAAATGATTTTGATTCCCTTGGGAATCCATCATTCCTTCCAAAACTATACTTGTCACATACCAAATAGGATAATCTAAGGGGGGATCTGGGATTTCCTTGTACATTCCCACGTACCAAACGCCACCTAAAAGATTCTGTATGATCAATTTTGTAGCTCTCAGACGTTTAGTACACAGATTGAAAGATTTCCAGGAATTAGATGATTCCTAGAATTATGAGTGAAAATGAAGATTTTCGGGAATGTTGCATTACCGCGTTTGGTATAATACATTGCATTTTTTAGAATCGTTTATTATTGTATTTTTTATTCTATTTTTTTGAGTTATTTTATTGTTTGTTATGAAAATCCCATGAGAATCCTCAAATTTTATGATTTTAGGGGGGAATAATTTTTTTTTTCTAGTTTTTTTTTAAATTTTATTGTTTGTTATGAAAATCTCATGAGAATCTTCAAATTTCATGGTTTTTTAGGGAAATGAAAATCCTTCACAACAAAGGATTTTGATTCCCTTGGGAGTCCATCATTCCTTCCAAAACTATGATTGTCATATACCAAACAAGGTAATCTAAGAGGGAATCGGAGATTTCCTTGTATATTTCCACGTACCAAATGCCCCCTAAATTTCAGGTGCGTTTCAAATTGGGTTATTGGGTTAACTTACATGAACCCTCTTTGAACATTGCCAATCCGATCTAGTTAGACAAAACCTGACCTGCTTCGTAACCCCCATTACAAACCTACTTATACTTCCCACAAGTAAACAACCATCTATTTGTCGACTTTTTTGTCGTACTAGGCCATATTTTAAATTTTTTGTTTGTTGTTGCTATTTCCACTAACGACCAAAGTATATATGAATTAGCGATCTCAAATGAATGTATTAAGGCACTTAGCATTTTTAGAGAAATTTTTCTCTATTGGGAAAAAAATTATAAAATCGAGGTCGCTAGTCTGAATAGTGACCTCAGTAGAAAACTAAATCTTCTTGCTCTCTATAATATTTGCAAAATAATCATTTAACTAAGATCGCTATTGGAAATAGCGACCATAGTTTACTTTGATCTCTATTCGCAATAACGACCTCTGTAAGAAACTCAATCTCCTTATTCTTTGTAAAATTTGCAAAATAGTCACACAACTAAAACCTCTAATCGGATTAGTGACTTTAGTACAACAAGAGATGTTACTTTGACCCGATATCCGGACCCAGCCCAGACCCGGCAAAAGCTCACTAAATTTTACTAAGTGTTGGAATACAGTTCACTGAAGGTCGCTAATCCTATTAGCGACTTCATATATGCTTTGGTTGCTAATAGGAATAGCGACAGTAAACAAAAAAATTCAATTTTTTTTAAAAATAAAGGTCACTATTCCCATTAGCGACCTCTAAATGGAACATGCCGCTAATGAGAATAGCGGCCGCTGCTGACGTGGCACAAAGTAGCCTACGAGCGATATTAATTTCGAAACTGGCCCATAATCGCAAATATTTTCAAAAAGTGGCCTAGTATGGTAAAAAATCCTATTTGTCTCTCCTCCTTCCCAAACGATTTTTTTTCCACAATAGGCGACTTTTTGGAAGAAAAAAATGCGATTATGGACCGGTTTCGAAACTATCAGCGCTCGTGGGCTACTTTGTGTCAAGTCAGCAGCGGCCGCTATTCTTATTAGCGACATCTTCATTTTGAAAATTGCTAATGGGAAGAGCGGACCTATGTTTTAAAACATTTGGAAAAAAAATTCCGTCGCTATTCCTATTAGTGACCAAAGCATATATGAAGTCGTTAATGAGATTAGCGACCTGTAATGAACTGTATTCTAACATTTAGCAAAATCTAGAGAGCTTTTGCTCTCTGAAAAAATAAAAAATAATTTATTTTTGAAACTGAGGTCGCTATTCGAAATAGAGACCTAAGTTGTACAAAGGTCGCTATTCGGAATAGAGACATTTATTGTACTAAGGTCGTTATTCTGAATAGAGGCCTTAGTTGTGTAACTATTTTACAAATTTTATAAATAATAGAAGATTGAGTTTCCTATTGAGGTTTCTATTGCGAATAACGACCGAAGTATACTAAGGTTGTTATTCCGAATAGCAACCTCAATTAAAAAAATTTCTTCAAAAAGAGCAAAAACTCTCGAGTAATCGCTAAGTGTCTCAATAGATTCATTTGAGTTCGCTAATCCCATTAGCGACCTCATTTATACTGTCACACCCCGCTTCCCAAAAACATGGAACACAAGCGTGTGACATTGGCCCAGCGAATGACTTGCATCATCCATAAGTTGTTATTGTTCAACTCAACAATATAAACAAGAAAGCAATACAACCATGCATGCATATAAGAACAATCACATGAATAACAAAACGAATTGAAACATGAAATAGCAATAAGATAACCAAATTTGGAAAAAGGTAACAATTCTAGGTCACAATACAATAAAATAACAATATTCAATGATTTATGTCTCCATAACATAAACGATAAATAAATAAGAGACGATGCTATCAATTCCTTCACCAGTGTTGTTCTCCCAATCCATCAGGTAATTCTCCTTGATTACCTGTAAGCTGTTCATATAAAAAGAGAGAATATTATGTCCTTAGAGCAAGTTATGGACGGCAAGTAGGGAAAAGCAGTGAAATAATGGCAATAACGATATAACAATGAATTTAATGAAACAATAGAATCGATAGCAATGAATAGTGGCAAAACGATAACGGTGCAATATGCAATAACGATGGTCAATAACAATATCAATAAACGATAATAATAACGGTAAACAATAACGATAACAATTTCAATAACGATGACAATATGCTTTGACAATACGATGACAATCTTAAGTCTATTATTCAATTTAGTACTAACTAATGCACGTACTACAGCGTCTCAATCCACTGGTTCGATGCATACAAACACTTTCGTTTAGACTAAGGTGGTAGATTCTATAGATCATGTACTCGGCACGATATAACACTAAAACGATAGCAACTTCGTTGCACGATAACACTGAAACAATACACGATGAATTGAGATGCTGTGGTCAGTAATCCAATAATCAATCGATAAACACTAAAATGATACAATATTTTGGAGAAACATGGCCCCCTTTCTGGAGTACAGTCTTTATATCATCAACTACTCTAGTCAACCCTTAACTCCAGCTTGATTAACAATTCTTTATTCAATCAATATGCAGTAACGATTGGTAATATTACGATACCAATAGGGAACAATAGGGACAATAATATCAATGGGAAAACGATAAGACAATCAATAGGGAACACTAGAACGATGACAATACAACACTAAGATCATGAAGTGCAATTCATACAATTTAATGCATCAAATACAACAATATAAATTCGGTTATATTATCAAACATGAAAACTCAATTCTGGATAGCAGTAGGTTACTACCTTTCGGACTCGGCATGGGCACTACGAGTTTTTAGTAATGCCATTCGGAGTAACCTACACTCCAGCAATCTTCATGGACATGATGAACCGATTCTTACGGTCGTTTATCGACTCGTTTGTCGTGATCTTCATTGACGACATTCTGGTGTACTCAGGGACAGAAGAAGAACATGCAGGACATTTGACCACAGTATTGAGCAAGCCTGTAGGAGCATCAATTATTCGCCAAATTATCCAAATGTGAGTTCTGGAAGCCGGAAGTTGCATTTTTTGGCTATATCCTTTCCAAGGAGGGAGTGCCACAGACCTGCAGAAGATAGAAGCAGTCAAGGAGTGGCCACAACTGAAGACAGTAAAGGAGGTGAGACGCTTTCTGGGTATGACTGGATACTACCGGAAATTTATTCAAAATTATGTCAGGATAGCAGTGCCACTCACAGCATTAACCAGGAAGAACCAGAGCTTCGACTGGACAATGAAGTGTGAAGAAAGTTTCCAAGAGTTGAAGAACAGATTGATCTCTGCACCCATCTTGGTCTTGCCTTATGCTGACAAGGGGCATGTTATCTACAGCGATGCATCATATTTGGGGTTCGGATGTGTGCTGATGCAGGAAGGGAAGGTCATAGCCTATGGATCGAGATAACTCCGACTTCATGAGAAGAACTACCTTACTCATGACTTGGAACTAGCAGCCATAATCTTTGCTTTGAAGTTGTGGCGACATTACATTACGGAGCTAAGGTAGAGATGAATACCAACCACAAGAGTTTGAAGTATATATACCAGCAGAAGGATCTAAATCTAAGACAGAGGCGATGGCTGGATGTCGTGGAAGACATCAGGCCAGAAATCCTGTATCATCCAGGAAAGGCCAATGTTGTAGCTGATGCACTCAGCCGGAAGAGGAGTATTGCCACACTTACTGTAACAAGAAAGGAGCTAGAAGATGAGATCAAGCAAGCATGCATCGAGGTAATTACTCAAGACTTGAGTGCAGTTTTGGCACAGTTAGTTTTACAACCGAGTTTGAACGAGCAAGTGAAGAAAGCTCAGACAGGAGACACAGAGACCGAAGCACTAAAGAAGCAAGTGAATGAGGGAGAACTTTCAGTATTCACTATAAGAGAAGGATCGCTCTGGTATGGTAACAGGTTGTGTATACCAAAGGATAAAGAATTGAGAGACGATATCATGAAGGAGGCTCACTCCATACTACTTGCAGTGCACCCTGGAAGCATCAAGATGTATCAGGACGTGAAGCAGTACTATTGGTGGTCTGGAATGAAGCGGGACACAGAAGAATTTGTGTCCAGATGCCTAATATGCCTGCAGATCAAAGTCGAAAACCAGAAGCCAGGTGGATTATTACAGCCTCTGCGCATTTCTGAAGTGGAAATAGGAGAACGTTAGTATGGACTTCATCACCGGTTTGCCCAGAAGCTCTAAGGGAAACGACTCAGTTTGGGTCATTGTAGATCGACTAACAAAGTCCGCACATTTTCGGCCAGTAAAGACAACCCAGTCACTTGAGAAATTAGCAGAGGTTTACATTGACAACATAGTAAAGCTACATGGAGTACCAGTGTCCCTAGTTTTTTATAGGGATGCGAGGTTTACATCTCGTTTCTGGTAGAGTCTGCAATCAGCCTTGGGAGCGAGGACAGATTTTAGCACAGCTTTCCACCCGCAGGACAGACCGAAAGAGTCAACCAGATTCTTGAAGATATGCTGAGAGCCTGCATTATGGATTTCAGAGGAAGCTGGGAGAAGTATCTACCTTTAGTAGAATTTGCTTATAATAACAGCTATCAGGCAAGCATTGGCATGACTCCGTATGAAGCGTTATATGAAGGAGGTGTAGGACACCCGTATGCTGGTACGAAGTAGGAGAACGACAGCTATTTGGACCAGAGATCGTACAGCAAACCACTGAGAAGATCGAGCTTAGTCAGAAAAGGTTGCAGACAGCACAGAGCAGGCAGAAAGGCTATGCTGACAGTCACCGAAGAGAACTAGAATTCGAGGAAGGTGACTTTGTATTTCTCAAGGTCTCACCGATGAAGGGTGTGCTCAGATTCGGCAAAAGCAGGGAAATTGGCACCAAGGTACATCGGGTCTTATAAGATTCTGAAGAAAATCGGGAAGATGGCCTACAAATTAGAGCTACCGGCAGAACTGTCCCAAGTGCATGATTCCATGTCTCAATGTTGAGGAAGTACATACCAGATCCGAGCCATCAACTATCAGAGATACCTGAAGACTTGCAAGTGAACCTCTCATACAAAGAACAACCAATCAGAATCCTTGATTGTCAGGAAAAGATACTAAGGAACAAGACTATTCCGATGGTGAAAGTTCTCTGGAGAAATCAGTTCGTGGAGAAAGCCACTTGGGAACCGGAGAGCCGCATGAAGGCTTCTTGTCCTGAATTATTTGAAGTGTAGTGTTTTTCCTTTTCTCCCGACTAAGTATAGTTCTGAGGACAGAACAACTTTAAGGAGGGAGTAATGTAATATCCCAAAATAATTTTTATTATATATATTATTTATATATTTTTTAAAACCAAGTTAAGACTTGAATTGTATTGATGCATGATTATTGAATTAAATAACCATGCACATATGTGCACTAGGGTTAGGGTTAGGCTAGGGTGACCTAGGGTTAAGCTAACCCTCATCATGATAACAAACCCTAGCACAAATCTTTATGGGATCCTAGGGTGGACTTTGTGCCATGTGAAGTCTTCATGAAGACTCCAAGATGAGTCTTGAAGCTTCTAGACTTGTTGTGTTGTCTTAATCTCACCCCTTCACCTCCACTCACTTCCTCCTAATTCATCCCCACCCTCTATTCATCCAAAACCAGTCAACCCCAAACTCTAGTTCCCCTCACTCCATAAATACCCACTCTTACTCACTCTCTCATTTTTTCATTCATCTTGTTCTTGTTTCTTCAAAAAAAAAAAAGATAGAAAGAAAGGAAGAAAAGGTAGAGTTTTAAGTAAGAAAACTAAAGAGAGATCTTTTAGTAAGAAGTTGTAGAAGAGAGGAGTAGAAGTGAAGAGCAAGAAGTACCTTGAGGAGTAAGGAGCAAGGACTTACAAGGAGATTTTTTTCTTACAAGCAACAAGTGGGTGATTTCTCTAAAACTCTAAACTTTAGTTTCTTTTTGTATGTATGTTATTATTTTAGCATGAGGTAGTGGTTAAGAATTTGGTGGTCATTTGTGAGAAATTGACATACTAAGAAAATGATAAGTTAGTAAGATAGAACAACTCTTTCGTGACTTCGTTTTGTTAAAGAACATGTTGAGATATGTGTCTTAAAGAATTTCTAGCTCTTAAACAGTGTGGATTTTTTAACTCAAATTTTTAGGGCTTGTTCTTCTATCAATCTAGAGCTTGCATGAATTTTTTTCAAAACATTTGGAGGCCATTTAATAGCCCAAACATCAGTCCAAATTTTGGACAGTAAGTAGCTGAAAAAAGCTGTTGCTTGAGAGAATTTGTCATGACTTCCAAGAATCATAACTCATAATTGGTTGGGTATTTTTAGCTGAAAGTTTTTATGGATGCTCTTGTATGTGTCTATAACCATAATCCCAAATTTGTATGTGTCTACAACCATAATCCCAAATTTTATGTTTTTCTGAAGTTGTTTGATGCCTCAAAGAATTCTTGAGTTACAACTGGTTGTGATGACTAGAGCTGTGACTGTCCGTTTGAAAACTGAAGTTCAACCATGCATAACTACTTGTGTATACATGATATCGAAATGAAAATTTTTCAGTAGCTTTAAGTATGAGTCTACATCCTAATTCTAAAATTTTAGATTTTTGTTATGACATTTGATGAAGTTTCAAAACTGAATTGCATGTATAAGTAAAGGCTCTGCATGAAATGCAGTAAGATTTTTGGTGCCATGTTCAAGGAGTCATAACTCTCTGCGTAGTAAGAGTTTAGATGAAATTTTTGGACACAATGGAGTGGTGTATGTCTAGTTATAGATTCTCAAATTTCATGAGCATTGGACAAGGGGTTGATTTTATATGGAATTTAGACTAGACTGTGTTCAATACCTGGTGCTGATTGCATAGTCTATACATTTGTGATTTTCTGGAAAAAATGTGTTTGGAATTTGCCAAAGTGATGAACTAGGGACTTGTAGTAGAGACTCTAAGCTTTTCAAAAAGCCCAAAAACTTGTAATTCCAAGTTGTGTAGTAATTGATATGATTTTTGAAAGTGCTAGACAGATCCAGCCACCTTTAGAAGTGGTCCCTTTGCATGTGTATGACTAGTCCTCAACTCTCAAGTGTTGAACTGAGAGTTAGGGGGTACTTCTACACCCCAATACTTGTTATTTTGGTGTCTTAGGTGTTAAGACACAGGGTAGTTACTTGAACGATATTTGAGTCATCAACCTTATCTAAGTTAGTTGCCTACACTTATCAACCACTAGGCCAACATAGGGACTTCCGCCTTAACGATTGAAAGTGACTAACTTGGGCGCTGACGAAATCATGGGAGATGATCACGGGCCGAGTTTGAGGACGAGACTAAATGGGGGAAGTGGCGAGCAAGTGATCACGTCGCCGGAGTCGCAGGTTGATATACAAGAATGAGGGTTTCTAGTAGGGAAAACTGCTTGAAACTAGGCATAACTTAGACTAGGAATCAGTTGGTGACCATGGCCTTGTAACATGTCTAGGTAGACTTAATGTCAGTTAGATTTTTCCGTCACCTATAAACTGCATTAGTTTCTAGCGACTAGTAGTCGGGTGTTGTACTCTGTCATTAGAGATACGTGCTGCGGTGCGTATCTTGCACTATTGATTCCTGAAGTACCGTGGTAAGAACAGGATGGGATTTCCTGGTGGATAGGGGGAATTAGACCTTCGAGGCCGTCAAGTTCTATGCTACGAACGGGTCATATGGGCTGCGGTCCTGTGAATCTTTGGCACCAAAGGTATGCTACGGTGTATCTTTAAGTTCGTCACGGCTTTTGAGTGGGGTCTGAGAGTCGGGCACTAGTGGCAAACCGAGACACCGCTAAGTGACTGCAGAAACGGATGTGACCGATTAATCTGCAACCTCATCAACCACGATCTATCTATCAAAAACATGACGAATACAAGAGTAGGATGCATGGCGAGGGTTCAAAACCCTGAACTTGGAGACAACGGCTTGATTTGGAAAGTATGTAGTATGGGATGCATACATTTTCAAAGTCTTGCTTGCATTTAGTTTAAGTACATCCTGACCTGTGCATTAGATTACTATGGCTTATCGTACACGGACACGCTTGACCCGACTCCACTTTCCTTCATTTTAGTCACTTTTCTATTTGCATTCAATCTTGATTTGTCTAGTTCGGAGATCGCTGCTTTTATCAGCCTCGCGTCAGTAGAATTACTGACGTGCCCACTCTTTTAGGTGCTAGATTGCCGACCCAGGGAGCCCAGGAAGCCCAAGCCAGATGGTGTGCCCAAGTGACAGTATCAAGTGTTCATCCTTTACATTTTTGTTATTTTTGTAAAACTCTGATTTGTAAAATCTGAGACAGTGTATAATTGTAACACTTGAACTTGTACATCATGGAATAAAATTGTTTAAATTTTTTTCTGCATTTTCTTGTATTGTGACTGTTTGAAGGAAAGATTCTGGTTATATCACGAATTATCAGCATAGGGATTCAGGGCGCTACAGAGTTGGTATCAGAGCAACCTTCAGACTATCGTCTAATATAACAGGAAAATAGACTTGGATGCCACTAGGAGAGTTGGGTTTAGCCAGTAGTAGATTGTTATAATTCATATTATTGTTCTTTTTCAACTTATGTTTTATAATTTTCTATATCTTGCCTAATTCCCGTATTGTTTTCTCCTAACAGATGGCGGACGCGCAGAATGGATTGGAAAACGAGACTCGGGCTGGACCAGATCCAGCAGGTACTCCAGCTACTCCACCTCCACCTTCACAGCCCACTGCCGTGGAGCAAGCCATCAGCAGACTGTTCAGGGACTTGGCCGCCTACCGATGGATCCATGAGCACTTGGAGGACTGCCTAGAGAATTGCGGCCATGCCCTGATGGCCACTGACAGGCAGGTGGCTAGACTGAAGAGGTCGAAGAGGAGGCTCTCGAGGAAGATAATGCTGATAAGGCATCAGCATAGGGAGAGGATGGCTCAGCTAGAGCTTAGGCTTGGAGACCTGCGGCCAAGATTGCCCAGCAGCAGACACAATTGGAGCAGCTGACGGCGGCCGAGCACTCCTGCTACCGGGGATCACCCTGTAAGGGACATGTGTGACCTAGCCCTGTGAAGGATCTTAGGATGTCTTGTTTTGATATTTTGATGTATAAATGATAAAGATTTCAGCCAGCACATGATGCCTGGGGTAGTGTTTTATGGTGTAATGTTTTGACTACACCGATGGTGGTAGTGTTTTGGTTGTACAAATGGAATGCTAATGTAACCTTCCTTATATATATAAATGAAGAACTAGTATTTTGACTACTTCTAGTATGATATGAGTTTACGCTATAATTGCAAGTTACTAATAAGAATTAGCATTCAGATGTCTGGAAGAACCAGAAACAGCCGAAGCGGGCAAACAGAAGAGGAAGGCAGCGGGGCCAACGACGCTGGCCTCAACATAGGAGCAGAATTTGCTCGAGTATATCAAATGCTAGGAGCATTCGTGGAGGCGAAATAGAAACCAGGCACCGCCACTAGCAGCACCGGGAGTCGCTCAAGGACACGCAACTGCAAATCCAGTCAGAATGGTCAAATCTTTCAAAAGAATGAATCCACCAGTCTTCGAGGGACAGGTCGACCCTGACCGTCGCAGATGACTGGGTACGCCAAGTGGAAACAGTGTTTGAAGTCTTGATGACACCGAAAGATAGTAAAGTTCGGTTGGCTACGATTCTACTAGAGAAAGACGCAGGGGTGTGGTGGTAATCGGTGAAGCGCGGCTGAGGAGAAGAACCAATAACCTGTGAAGAATTCAGGGAACACTACTTTCCCTTGGACGTTCAGGAGGAAAAAGCAATGGAGTTCCACAGTCTGAAACAAGGGAACATGTCAGTCAGAGAATACAAAACCAAGTCACACAGCTGTCGCGTTATGCACCTGAAATGGTTCAAGATGAAACGAAGAAAGCCAAGAGATTTGAACAAGGACTCAGGCCAGGATTGGGGTCCAGGATGGTACCTCTGGGAATCCGCAAGTTTGAAAAATTGGTCAGGCGAGCTGCTGCAACGAGATGGATATGAATCAAGATCAAGCACCATAGGGGGGAACCGAGACTTGGAACCGGGAAAAGAGGCATGCCCCAGCATCGAAGTTCAAGAAGCACGATAGGAATCAGAAATTTCAGAGGACAGGTGACAAGATGGGAGGACACAAGCTAGGAAGTTGTTTCCTCTGTGGGGAACAGGGGCATTTCAGAGATCAGTGCCCAAGGAATGAAAGGAGAACCGTTCAGACGTGCTACCATTGTGGGAAGGAAGGACATATCAGGCCGAATTGCCCCCAGTACCTGAAGAATAACGGCAAAGCAGCATCACGAACCACTAGCAAAGAAAAGCAACCAGTTCGCCAAGGTCGAGTATTTGCCTTGAAGGAAGAAGACGCAGAGATTAATGAGAGCGTGATCACTGGAAGTATATATATAAATGAAATTTTGGCTACTGTTTTATTCGATAGTGGACAACTCATTCTTTTGTGTCTAAATCATTCTCAAGAAAGTTAAGAAACACGCAAGAAGCAACTCCAGAGGTAGCCTTAATGGTAGCTACACCATCAGGGGCAACTCTCACTACAAATCGGTGTTATAAGGACTGTAAGCTCCGGAATCAACGAAAAATCTTTGAATATCGATTTGTTAGAGTTGGGTTTCGTCGGAACAGATGTAATTATTGGCATGGATTGGATGTCCAGAATGGAAATATACATTGCCAATTCATACTGAGAATGGAAATATTACACTGAGATCCTCTGTGGACTATACTGAGAATGGAAATATTACATTGCCCATTCATACTTGAAAGGGAGGTTTCCCCTTAGGCTAGAAAAGAAATTGATTGGAAAGAAACATAACAAATGATAATGGTTGTAACAGGAAACTGTATTTGTCCGACACATTATGAACCATAAAGCTCAAATGTATACATATCTTCGAAGTAGATTGTCCAGTATTTTCAGTGTTTCTTGAATTTAGTTAACTGGATTATATCATGACTCCTACTCTTTAATCTGGGCATGCATGTTGCTACTTGCTAGTAGCCTAGTAGTAGAGTGGATTCAGATCTCATAGGCTGACTTGAAAGAGGAGAAAAGTAGAAGAGCAGGCATATATCTCTACTGGTATGATTAAACTATCGACGTATAGAATTGAAACGCAGTTTCAAGTCAAAATTAAATTAATTATTAACCATCCACTTAAAAATCAATCACCCGATTGTCAAATCTCAACCACACTACCTCTCTCATACAATGTATGTGCTAATTAACTAGTATTTCATAAAGGATCTTGACATATTGAAGACAACTAAATTAAAACAGTTTCTCTCTCTAGAAAATTATAGAGAGAGAAACTAACCCAAAAAAACCCCAAAAGCTAACCCTAGATCTGAGCTTGGTGGGAGGCGGCGGCTTGGGCTCGTCGCCACCGCCCCGTCGCCATCGTCCCTCCATCTACTTCATCTCCTTCCCATCGCGACCTCCCACTACCGTCGCTCTACCGATGGGCGCGTCCCTCCAGTCACGAGCGACCTGTCCCTCCACCGACGACATATGAACGGGCCCAGATCCGGCGCTTCGGTGCTCCTCCGATCTCCTCCCTCTCCTCCGATCTCCTCCCTCTCCGCCCGATCGAAACTGAGATCCAGGTCGACGGCCTCCAGGCCTCCCTCTCCACCAATTGGCCTCCTCCATCGAGACTGAGGGCGAGGTCGACGGCCTCCTAGCGCTGTCCGAGGCTACTCGTCTGACGGGGACATAGCTAGGCATCGGAGGAAAGAGGAGTTTGCCCATCCCTCGCTATGCAGTCTTTGTTGGCCTCTTCTTCAGTGCCGGTTGCGGCGCCATCGCTACCGCCACCATGTCCTCGCACTCAACGCCAATCGCGGTGATCTGCAGCTGCGATTTGGATGTTGAGATGCTGGTTGAGTATGCGAAGAAGAGAGAGTATGTGTGATGGTAGTGCCAGAGTTAGAGACGGTTGCTGTTTGATTTGGATATTGTTTGCTTTAGTGAGGGAGGAGTGGTTGGCATTGGGTGGGGGTGTGATTATGAGGGGCGGAGATTTTCACATCGGGGACGAAGCTAATGGCGAGATCCCACGGTGGGGAGCTCGCGTCTTCGTCGTCTTTCAGACGCCGTCATCCGTCTCCTTCAGCGGTGCCGGAACGGTTCCTTCGCCGCCACCACCATGTCCATGCTCTCGGGGCCGATTACGGTGATCTGCAGCCATGATTTGGGACTCCAGGGTTGGTGTAGTCGGCGAAGTAGTCGAGGTTTGTGATGATGGCAGTGCCATAGATAGAGGCTGGAGCTTGTACCCCGTTCTGTGGGGGTGTGATCTAGAGGGGCGGGGGCTGCATCCGGGCTGCTCCACCTGATAACCACAGTCGACGGGGCATCACCACCACTACGCCGTTATAATGGAAGCTGACGCCCAACGCCATCGTCCGTTGTGGCGAGAGGAGAAGGTGATACTTCATTCAGCTGGGTCTTGTATTGATTTTCTGATTGAGAGAGTGAGTGAGTGAAGATGTTGCTCCTCACTATTCTATGTTGGTGGTGGTCGGTATTTGTGAGAAATCAATGGATATAGCAACGGCGTAATAGAGGCGAAGGTAGCCTCTTCACGGCTCTCTCCTTGACTGCAGTTTTTTGTGGGGGAGTAATAATTGCAAGATCGTGGGAGGCTAGGAGGTATTGACTGAGCTTGGCGGTTGTCAAACCTCTGCCTACGGGGCTTGGGCCCAAAGATGGGGTCCCCCCAGCGAGTTGGCTGTGATCGGCTGGTCAAATTCGGCCTCGGGGCTTGGACCCAAAGATGGGGTCCCCCAGCAAGGAGAAGGCAGGGCTCGGCGGGTTATAAAATCCTGCCAGACTAGGTTCAGGTGGGTGTGCATGTGTCGTGGAGGTATTGTACGAAGCTAAACTGACGTACATACAATTTTGCTGAACCGAGTTTGTTTGTCGGCCTACCCTCTAAGGTTGTTAGAGGAATTTGTTGTTTGTACGGGTTATGTTGCTTCATGTATGTTCTATTTTATGTCTGTAGGTTGTAACTTGCCCAGTACTCTGGGTTTGTTTCTTTAATTTCTCATTAATGAAACAGGGTGGCCATATTCCACCTTTTCCTTCCCAAAAAAAAAAAACAAAACAAAAAATTAAACAAAACAAAACAAAACAAAACTAGTATTTCATAAAGAGAACTGAAGCAGAATATAAACAAAACAAAACCAAACAAAACCAAACTAGTATTTCATATAGAGAACTGAAGCAGAATTTAACTTGTGCAGGTTGCGGGGTTTGGATGGTCATCCATCTTTTATGTTGAGAGCATTGTGAGAGTGAGGAAATTTTCACTGAGGGGCTTGTTGCTTTATAAGCTCCACCTGGCTGATCGGATCTTTGTGCAGTGGCCAAATTTACAGAAGAAGCACCCCAGAGCTCAATATGTAGGTTGTCTGATGTAGAAAGGAAAGCCTTTCACCCAGCTGTTAAAAAACATCATCTTTAACTAATTTCGACTTATTTTTGGGTAAATTATGAAGCCAAAAGTGCTAAATTTGTCTGCTGCAGGACATGAAGATTTTTTTTTTCATTGTATTTGTTCTATGAGTTCTCCATGATCTTGACATGGTTATTGAGAGTGTGCACTATACAATTCCGTTGTAAATTTTCTTTATGTAGAAGGATTCTGATCTTGATGTCGTGTTTAGAGTGGCTAACTATAAAGATTCTGATGTTGATGTCGTGTTTAGAGTGGCTAACTATAAAGTTTTGTTTTAAATTTTCTTGTAGTAGGATTCATGATTATAGTTTGGTTGGATAGTGTTTGGACTACACTGTTAACTTTGAGTACAACAGATCTGGGCATCTAAAAATGTGCTGGTATTTAAGTTCGTAATTGCAGATTCTCAGGTCCTGTATAATGGACTTCTGCTATGGCTCAGTAGGTTTTATGCAGTTGCATTTTGTGAATTTTTGTGGTTGTGCAAGCCTACAACTACAGCTACACCAGACACTTGCAACATACATTTCCCCTAAAAAAACAGTACACACACTGGAAGAAAATTTTTAAGAAAAACAAAGTTGCGTAAGTTGCAACATGCAGCCTGCAGTATGACTGCAATAGTTGCAACCTCTGCATTAAGTCTCAAATCAAAGCCAAAACAAGATATGTTTATTAATTATACGTTAAAAGTTGAGAATTTTTGTTACAAAAACGAACAATTTTACCGGCCATGGCTGCAGCTGCAATTGTACTAGAACACAGATGTAGACATAATAATTGCTACTGCAAATGATTGTCTTACAGTACATCCAAAACCACTTGTAAGCTATCCCTGTTGGTACTTGTTCACCTCCAGCAATTTCTAACAAAGTGTGCGTACTAAATATCTGTCTCAGATCAAGCATATAGTGATGTCAAACATAGATACAATACATCAATGTAAAATGCAAGATAAAAATCAATAATTTCTCTTATATCAAAACTGCTACTTATCTGCACAACTTATCCAAACCATACGTTCTTCAAGATATATATATGTAGGTTTTAGGAGTTAAATATGAAAGTGCTACTGTTCTTTGACAATTAATCAATATAGAATCCATTCTGCTCATCTTGGTGTTCAAACAGACGGAAAAGCTGGAAATTCTACTAACAAACTTTAAGAAAAAAACAAATTAAAAACAAAAAGGTAAAGGAAATATAAGTAAACCTTATCATATCCCCTTTTCACGTGGATAGACTTGATACAATAGACATAGAAGCTAAGTTTTAGGTGGAAACTTGGTACCAAATGAAGGCAAACACGTGCACAAGTAAACCTTCTTAGCAAGAGAAGTTTTACATAAGAATTTAGAAGGGTAAGCAAAAAATTTGGAATTTCAGACTATGCTAGGAATGCAATCTGGTACAAAATTAATGATATTGTCGTAATTTGGTGTACAGAATCCTTCGTGTGAATTTTCTAACTGCAAGATTTATGAAGATGAAGAAAATGTGGGAAGCTTTGTGGAAATTTAGAGATGAATCAAAGAATTTGTTAAGCTTGTCATATGCCGAGTGTAATTAGAAGGTGATCATGCTATAGTTTACCTTTGGTTTTTGGTTTTTTATTTTATGTGAGATGTTTATCGTCATATGCTCAAATTTTATTCTTTGGATCTTTAAATCTGCCTCATGCAAACTTCTTTTTGCAAGAATGATTTCTGTTGTAGTATATCATTACTAGATTAAGATAAAGACATTAAATACAGTTATATTCAGTGGCGGACCCAGGATTTTCATCCACCGGAGCGAAATCACAATGTACAGAATGCAGCATTTTCATCCACCATCTTCCCATTGTAATTATCTAATTCATCGGATTCATCTTGTCCTCAAAATGAAAATTCTTAATGCAAAAGTAATTTAATAACTTTAATTGTAGCAAGTAAACGTGTACAATACTTCATTCATACTTTGTCGGATTTCTTAAATCAAGACACTTCTTCATGCACATATTATGAATGCTATTATGACCCCCGACATGTTCTTTGAATTTATGTGGTCCTTTTTTTTTCTTTAAATTGTGAATTCTTCACCAACAAATCTCCTTCTTCTTCTTCCTCTGAGTCTGTCTAAGAGTACAACGCATTTGCTGGTTCGCTGGTGTCTCTGAAGCTTGGGTGCTGCTCTTCAGAGAAGGTAATACAGTTGTATCCTGGGAGGCACTTCATCAACAACTGTCACACTACGGGGCGAATTTTGCTTTAAGGACAGAGATTTTCATCTCGACTCTGTATCAAATTGTCTGGTTTGATTTTTTTATTCCTGTAATTGTACTTCTTCTCAAAGATTATTAGAATTATTCTATTTTACGAAATTCAAGTTCTAACAATCTTAAAGCAAAAAAAAATTCCTCAATTCTAACAGTTTTTGTGATTTTACGAAATATTTTTGGCTTATTTTCCGGGCCTGATTCCGATGACTCCGGCCACCGGGAGCGCCGAAAAGTGATTGGATTGTGTTCCTCTCGTCGAGTACTATTCCGTAATGGACTCGTTTGCCAAAAACGGATTCCGTATGAATAAAAATTGTTGGTCCAAAGTTGGGAACTCGTAATGTACTAACTTAGAAATTTGGAGAAAAAAGATAGTCCCACATCGAAAGTTAAGAAAGATTTCTTTAGTATATAAGCTAAAGAAATGGACTAAAGGGCGTAGCCCTGGGGTTACCACTGATGTGTAGTGGAGAGAGGACCTAGCCAAAGTCATACACACACGCGCGCGCCCGGCCCAGCCCAGCTCGGCCCCTGCTCTGGCTCCGACCTCGGCTCAGCTCAGTTTGGTTGGTTTGGTTGGTTCTGGCCAGCCTAAATTATTTTTTGCCTCGCTCCGAATTTTTCCTGAGACTTTTGGAATTCTGTAACTGATGTCAAAACTCTGTAACAGCAGAATAATTGATCCACCAGTTATGCTTTTGTGTCATTACTCTGTTGTTACAGAGTAATTGATCCATCTGTTACGCCTTTGATCTCCTATAAGTCCAGAAAATTTTGTCTGTCATTTCACACAGTTTTGAATTTTATAATCTCCTTCTTCTTCTTTCTCTGAGTCTGTCTGAGAGTACAACGCAATTCCTGGTTCGCTGGTGTCTCTGAAACTTGGGTGCTGCTCTTCAGAGAAGGTAATACAGTTGTATCCTGGAAGGCAGTTCGTCAACAACCGTCACACTACGGGGCGAATTTTGCTGTAAGGACAGAGATTTTCATCTCGACTCTGTATCGAATTGTCTGATTTGATTTTTTTTATTCCTGTAATTGTACTTCTTCACAAAGATTATTAGAAATATTCTATTTTACGAAATTCAAGTTCTAACAATTTTTTTGTAAGGACCTTTAATTCAAGTTCCAACTTGGGTTCTGTTAGATCTTGCTTCATAATATATTAGGGAATGAATTATAATTTCCCGGCCAATTGACCTTTAATTTCTTCTAGGTTCTCCACAGGATTTCCCCCCAATCTGGAATGAGCCAACTCACTATATATTTCATCCAAGTTTTTAGCATCCTTATTTCTAATATGGCTAATACTGCCCACCATATGCATGTATGTCTTATATATGTAAAATATCAGCACCCGGATGCGCAGCCCAGATGTGACCCAACCCATCAACATACATTAAAAGGCATCAACTCCTACTCTTTTATATAAGAAAATAGTTTTAAAAACTTAAACTGAAAGGTCCCCAGCAAAAGCTAGATGAAAATATGGTTCTGCTAAACTCATGATGGATATCTTGAAAACATGATATACACATCCATCATATCAACTACCCTCCCACGGACCTTCAGAGGTGGGAGGAGAGATTAATATCCTACAAAGCTCACAATGGAACGACCGACACTACTTTGGAAAATGGAAAAATGCCTAAAAATTTTACCCGGACAACTTTATAGTCAAGCTCCAGTTTCATGTAAATTTTCAAAAATGCCATTATACGGACATTTCCCTGTAGTTGACTTCATGTGTGGCATATGATATATGATATGGTGTAGATGACGTGATCCCATCTGGGCCATCAGATCTCCTCAAACTTCGCTCCCCTGCGATCATCAGGTCAACAAGTCCAACGGGCTTCTCCCAGCTCAGGCCCATGGGCAAACGGGTCTGACCCGGCCAGTCATGGTTCCAGACCCGTTTACCCCTGCCCATAAATACCTAGACCCCCTTCTCCTTTCCAAAGGTAATAAATTTTTCTCCACCTGAACCGTAGCTACTATTGCTTTCCCAGTGACTGACTAGACCGTTGGAGAACCTGTCGCCGAGACTTCTCCCGATGTTTCTAGGAAGTGTGCAAGTAGAAGAGCCCGAGCCGAGCTACGAAGATCCGAGCCGAGTTACGAGATCTGAGCCGAGCCTCCGGCCTCTGCCTTACTCCTGCTATTTCCGAGCTTCTACCTCTCACCTGCTACTCCCGAGCCGATCCTGTAGCCTAGGATCGGATCGGTGCCAGTACTGCACCTTCCGCTTCACAAATTACAAGAACTCACACCTGTTGCCCCCACACCCCAAAAACAAGCAGCATCAGGTTGGCACCGTCTGTGAGAAGGCTCTAGGTACTGTCGCTAATCCGATCCCAGCCAAGGACGTCATCCCAAGTCCGAGGTCTTCCATGGCTCCTAAAGCCAGAAGGGCCGTCACCTCGGCACAGCATCCCGACCCTCCACATCACAGCCGTGCGGACGCCCAGGGTTCCAACCGACCACGGGCCAATGGCGCAGCTGGACACGAGTCGGGCTCTTCTCACTCGAACGCGACTGATTTACGGCGCATCATCCAGAGTCGGCAAGCTAGTCGAACAAGGGGAGGGACCGCTTCCAACTCGGTCTCGAACAATGGCAGACAGTCAATCCTGGAACAGGAACCAGGACACAGCCACTCACCCCGAGAGCCTCCCCCACCGCGTGACCCGGTGGGGCAAGCGCCAGTCACCCGGGCCGAGTTCCAAAATTTTAGGGACGAGGTCCTCCAGGCGATCCGAGGCGATCTCGGAACCGAGACACCCAACAACTCATACCCTCAACCAGGAGCTGGGGTCGGCGAATCCCACGGATCGACCCGCCCACCAGAACAAGAAGACGTCGTCCTCCGGTGCCTCCGAGAGATGGAGAACCGCATCGCCCATCTCGGCGAGGGCGGGCCGATGCCACGCCACGGTTACAGGCCGACTCGACCCCTATTTTCCACTCAAATCTTGGAAGCCGAGATCCCCAGAAACTTCAGGCCTCCCCAATTCTAGACATACAACAGCGAGGGTGATCATGGTGATCACATGGAGGGATTTAAAACCCTCATGATGATTCACAACGCTTCGGATCCCCTCCTATGCCACACTTTCCCTGCCACCCTGCGTGGTCCGACTCGGGAGTGGTTCTCGAAACTTAACCCCGGCTCGATTTTCTCGTTCGACCAGTTGGAGGCAGGCTTCCTAGCCTACTTCGTGGCCAGCAGGAAGGTTGAGAAGACGAGCGCTTCCCTTCTGGACCTCAGACAGAAGGAAGGGGAGTCACTTCGCGAGTTCGTTCGGAGGTTCACCGCCGAGGCGAGGTCTGTCTCCTCTCTCGACGCGGGCGTCGCTTCCGCAGCTTCCTGACACAATGTTCGCCACGGCCAGCTTAAGGATTCTTTGGCCAAGAAACCACCCGTCGACTTTCCCGACCTGCTCAACATGGTCGAGAAGTACATTCGAGCGGAAGAGGCCCTAAACCCTGAGGGCACTAAAGAAGCCACTGCCAAGGGAAAGCGGAAAGCAGACGATGCCGAGCCCGTCAACAAAGTCACGAAAGAGGCGGCCAGCCTCAAAAGAATTTCTCCGGTCCCCCGATTTGAGAGGTATACGCCGCTAACCCAGAACGTAGCAGCAATCCTGATGGAGATCGAGGATAAAGGGATCGTCCGACTCCCTCCCCGGCCGAGCAGCAACAAGAAGCGGGACCAGAGATTCTACTGCCACTTTCACCGGGACAATGGGCACGAGATGGACAACTGCCGGGCCCTTAAAGACGAGATCGAGGCCCTCATCCAACGAGGGTACCTGAGGGAGTTCACCCAGACCAACCTAAGAGACCGGAGGGATCCGAGGAGTCCGAGGCCTTTGCCCCCTCCTCAAACGATCAACCGGCGACCCGAACGGGACCCCTAGCCCGAGGAGACTGGAGGGCATGCCATCCTACACTGCGTCCATGGTGGACCCATGGGAGGAGAATCCCATACCTTCCGTAAGGCCTTCGTCTGAGAAGTCAACTCTGTTCGAGATCATCCCTCCCCTCAGGTTCAGGAGTAGGCAGTCTCCTTCTCCGGAGAAGACCTCGAGGGCATCCGGCTCCCTCACTGCGATGCCCTCGTCATCAGCCTTGTCATGGCAAACTTCGAAGTTCGCCAAATTCTCGTGGACAACGGCAGCTCAGTTAACATCCTCTTCTTAGAAGCATTCGAGAACCTCAAATTCCCCCGAGATAAGCTGAAGCCAACCGGGTACACCCGTCATGGGTTCTAGAGCATACCCATATAAATCAAAGGGATCGTGACACTAGACGTGACAGTCGGTATGGCCCCCATCATACGGACCGAGTCAATGGACTTCATGGTGGTCAACGTCAAAGCGGCTGGTCTGGCCTCTGCTCGTTTTAGGCCGTCCCCTTGGCCTACCACTTGAAGTTGAAGTTTCCCACCGACCACGGGGTCGGGATTGTACGAGGGAATCAGGAGTCAGCACGTTTGTGCTATATGACCGCAGTGGGAGGAGGGGTGTTCCCCCCTTGACGCAGACGAGCTTCCACTTGAAAGAAGCCGGCCCGAGTCGGAACCCGCGGATGAATTGGAGGTCTCATTTGAGGCAGAAGACAAATCAAAGTATTTTCGGGTGATTAGCTCCCTTTCCCCCGACCTGAGGCCAAGCCTAATTGATTGCATCCGCCGCAATATCGACCTCTTTGCTTGGACCCCGTTCGACAAGCCTGGGATTTCAGAAGACCTAATCATGCACAGGCTGAGTATCTCCCCGGGTTCCAAGCCGATCCAGCAGAAGCGACGCAAGTTCGCCCCGAAGAGGCAACAAGCAGTGAAACTGGAAGTGGACGAACTATTATCTTCCCGGTTCATACAAGAGGTCAACTATCCCGAATGGCTTGCTAACATCGTGATGGTGAAGAAGGCCAGCAGAAGCCGGAGGATCTGCATTGACTTCACGGACCTCAACAAGGCGTGCCCTAAAGATCCTTTCCTCCTCCCGAGCATCGACGCTCTGATCGACGCAACGTCGGGGCACAAGCTGCTGACATTCATGGATGCCTTTTCAGCTATAATCAAATCCGGATGTTCCCTCCCGACATCGCCAAAACGTCTTTCGTTACCAAGGCCTGTACTGCTACCGGGTCATGCCCTTCGAGCTTAAGAACGCCGGAGCCACCTACTAGAGACTCATCAACCGAGTCTTCAAAAATCAGATCGGTCGTAACATGGAGGTGTACGTCGACGACATGCTCGTCAAGAGCCGGCGAGGGCAGGACCATGTGGCCGGCCTCGAAGAAGCATTTAGCGTCCTCCGATCCCACAACATGAGGCTCAATCCCGCCAAGTGTGCCTTCGGCATCTCCTCCGAAAAATTCCTCGGGTTCATCGTCAGCCAGCACGGCATAGAGGTGAACCCCAAAAAATCCAGGCCATAATCGACATGGCCCCTCCCAGAAATATTAAGGAGGTCCAACGACTGACGAGGAGACTGGCTGCCATCAGCCGTTTTCTCTCCAATTCTGGGAAGAAGTCACTCCCCTTCTTTAAGGCTTTGTGAGGAGCGAAAGGCTTTGAGTGGGGCGACCCCCAGTAACAGGCGTTCAACAAGTTAAAGTCCTACCTCGCCAACCCCCCGCTTCTGAGTAAACCCGAACCGGGCGAACCCCTTTTGCTATATCTCTTAACCTCGAAAAATGCGCTCAGTGCCGTGCTCGTCCGGGAAGAAGACGGTGTTCAAAAGCATCTCTACTATGTGAGCAAAGTCTTGCTCTCGGCCGAGACGAGATATGCAAAGATGGAAAAGGTGGCCTATGCCCTGGTAATGGCCGCGCGAAAGCTCCGCCTTTATTTCCAAGCCCACTCTATCCAAGTCCTCACGGACCAGCCTCTCAAGGCCGTCCTCCACAAGCCGGAAAGCTCCGGCTGCTTAGTCAAGTGGTCGATCGAACTAAGCCAGTACGACATCAGCTACCAACCCAGGATAACCATTAAGGGACAGGCCCTCGCCGAATTCATTACGGAGTGCACTATTTCCGAGCCATCCGACAGTCAAAAGGCAAATCCAATCTGGGAAGTTTACGTCGATGCCTCGTCCTGCGAAGTAGGGAGCGGGACAGGTGTCAACCTCAAAGGTCCATACAACTTCATTCTCCAGTATTCTATTTGCCTGAACTTCCCGACCTCGAACAACGAGGCGGAATACGAGGCTATGATCGTTGGGCTTATCCTGGCACACAAGGCGGGGGCCAGACAAATCAGGGCCTTCAGCGACTCTCAGCTCGTGGTCAATCAAATCACCGGGAAGTACGAAGCTCGTGACGCTCGAATGGTTCGATACTTGGCGGTAGTCCAGCAGCTCTTGACGTCCTTCAATTACTCCTCGGTAGAACAGATCCCTAGGGACCTAAATGCCCAGGCAGATTCATTATCAAAACTCGCCTCATCATCCTTCGAAGGCCTCGACAACACCATCCTATTGAAGTCCTCCTCAAGCCCAGCATCGACCTTCCGGAAGCCTTCTGCCTCGCCACCGATCTTCAACCAGACAACTAGACAATGCCCATCCGAAAGTTCCTTTCAGAGGGCGAGCTTCCTCAAGACTGGGAAGAGGTAAGGAGAACCAGAGTCCGCTCCGAAAGATTCACCATAATCAATGAAACACCTTCAAACGCTCATATAACCGATGGAAGACCCTACCTTCGCTGCCTGGCCCCCGATGAGGTCAAATATGCTCAAAAGGAACTGCACGAGGGGATCGGTGGATGTCACATAGGGAGCAGGTCGCTCGCCCGAAAAGCCCTAAATCACAGGTACTACTGGTCGACCATGTTACAAGACGCCCAGGACCTCGTCAAGAGGTGCAGCCCTTACCAAAGATTCTCCTCGGTGAAGAGGCTCTCGCAAGCCAATCTCCGCTCCCTGGCCAGTCCGATCCCCTTTGCCATGTGTGGGATGGACCTGGTTGGCCCCTTCCTACAAGCGACGGGCCAAAGAAAATTCCTGGTGGCAGCCATCGACTACTTCCCAAATGGATCGAGGCAGAATCCCTAGCCATGATCACAGAACACCAAACTCAACAATTCTTCTGGAAGCACATCATCTGTCGGTTCGGGATCCCCTAGGTACTCATCACCGACAACGGGACCCAATTTACGGGCAAGAACTTTCGAAAATTCTGCGAAGACATCGGCGTCCAGCAGTGCTTCTCATCGATATGCCATCCTCAATCAAACGGCTAAGCCGAAAATGTAAACCGTCAAATCCTAGACGGCCTCAAGAAGCAGTTGGATAATTCACCCAAGGGGTTGTGGGTCGACGAATTGCCGAGTGTACTCTGGGCGTACCGGACAACTAAGAGAATCTCCACGGGCGAATCACCATTCAACCTCACAGCACCGAGGCGGTTATCCCCTTAGAGATTGGGCACCCTTCACCCAGGATCATGGCCTTCAACGACGAGAACAACTCAACAGACCTCAGAGCCAACCTGGATCTAATCGACGAGGTCAGGGAAAAATTCACCGTCAGAAGAAGCATATACCAACAACGGATCGAGAGATTTTACAACAAGAAGGTCTGCCCTGCTGAAATCAAGCAAGGTGACCTCATGCTCAGAAAGTTCGCGGTATCCAAATCTAGCAAAAAGAGAAAGTTGGCCCCTAATTGGGAGGACCCGTATAAGGTCTCTGAAGTGGTATGCCCCGGCACGTACCGACTCGCAGACCTCGGGGGCAAGATAGTCAAGAGGCCCTGAAACGCAGAGCACCTCATCAAGTTCCTCGAAGGAGAGGACTAAACTTCTTATGTAACCGATCCCTTGTAATCGGCATTACGTGCCTCTCCTTTTTGTGTAAATAATAAAATATAACCCCTAGTTTTTCCTTTATTTTTTAATTTTTTACGAGCAATGACCTCAGACCACAAGCAAAGGGGACTCGACGTTCGGTATTGATCTCGAGCCATACCCTAGCTTTCTCAAGCTACTGGGGCTAGACGCTCAGCAATGACCTCGGGCTACACCCAGACTTTCCCACAAGCAAAAGGGGCTCGACGTTCGACATTGACCTCGAGCCATACCCTAGCTTTCTTAAGCTACTTGGGCTAGACGCTCGGCAATGACCTTGGGCTACACCCTGACATTCGGGCTACACCCTGACTTCCCAAAAGCAAAGGGGGCTCGAAGTTCAGCGTTGACCTCGAGCCATAACCTAGCTTTCTCAAGCTACCTGGGCTAGATGCTCGGCAAAAACCTCGGGCTACAGCCTGACTTTCGGGCTACCCCTTAACTTTCTCCCAAGCAAAGGGGGCTCGACATTTGGCATTGACCTTGAGCCATACCCTAGATTTCTCAAACTACTTTGGCTAGATGCTCAGCAATGACCTTGGGCTACACCCTGACTTTCTCATAAGCAGACGTTCGGCATTGACCTCGAGCCATACCCTAGCTTTCTCAAGCTACTTGGGCTAGACGCTCGGCAATGACCTCGGTCTACACCCTGACTTTTGCACAAGCAAAGGGGAATCGCCGTTCGGCATTGACCTCGAGCCATACCCTAGCTTTCTCAAGCTACTTGGGCTAGACACTTGGCAATGACCTCGGGCTACACCCTGACTTTCGAGCTACACCCTAACTTTCTCACAAGCAAAGGGGACTTGACGTTCGGCATTGACCTCGAGCCATGCCCTAGCTTTCCCAAGCTACTTGGGCTAGGCGCTTGGCAATGACCTCGGGCTACACCCTGACTTTCTCACAAGAAATGGGGCTCGACGTTCGGCATTGACCTCGAGCCACAGCCTAGCTTTTCACGAAACCTGGGCTAGATGCTCGGCGATGGCCTCGAGCCGCACCCCAATTTTTTACTAAGCTTAGGGGCTCAACATTCAACTCACTAGTATAATGCACGTGCAATGCACGTCTATAAAAAAATTAGTTAAATAATAGAATAAGTGTGAACGATTATATAATCAAACTTCAATAATACATTATACGATATACAAAATTCAAAATGCATTGTTAACCAAACCCAAACCCATATAAAAAAGTAAAAGTGCATATAAGAGTATCAATATTGTAAATAATCTATATGATAATATGATTTATGCTTTGAAGTATAAATAGATTTCCTATTAAATTTGGTCTTCATAGTACAAACCAATACTTGATTAAAAGCCTTAACAAACATAAAAAGAACCATGGCTATTAAAATGCATTTCCTATTTTGTTTCTCTGTCATTTAAAATGCATTTCCTATTTTGCATTTCCTATATGAAATCAGTTCACTTTTATTTATATATGACAAATCAGTTCTCTTTTATATATATATGACAAATTAGTTCACTTTTATTTATATAGATATATATATACCTCATACTCTCTGCGCACTTATGAATGACAGAGGTATATATGAATGACAGAGGTATATATATAAGTTTCTCTTTCATTCAATTAACAAAGACAGAGATATATATATATGAATGACAGAGGTATATAAATAAAAGTTTCGCTGTCATTCAATTAACAACGACAAACACACCTTCTTATCAGCAAAATCAGCCAAAAATCTACTTGAGGATGTAAGCGCACTTGGGGAGCAATGGTGCAGGGAAAGCCCACTTCTCATCAATGTAGTTGAGGATGACAACAGACTCGCAGATGGGCTTCCCGTCCACCAACAAAATAGGCACCTTTCTGTTAATAAAGGGGATGAAGGGGTACGAATGGGTATGAATGGATTTTAATTACCATCTAGTAGGCACCTTTCTAGTAATCATACAAATTAATTAATGCGTGCATGACTATATCTATTGTTCACCTTTCTCAGTGTGTAATTAAAACGTAATGATATATACATGCATGGTCCTTTAATTTATTTTTTTCATTTATTCGATGCGACTATATTTGCATGTCTCTGTGTTTTTTTGTGCATTTACTTTTTTTTCTTTTCAAGTGCCGATAGTGGTGTGAAAATATCGTACTGATAAAAACCTATTTGCATGTTATTTTTTTATGGCCATGCAAATTACATTGACATTAATTAAGAGTCTGAAAATATTGCATTGAAAGGTGGAAAGGAGGGAGTAGTTGTTACCATTTATCTTTTGATTTACTCTCATTTAATTCAACCCGGTTTTTGATTTACTCTCATTTATTAGTCATACAAATTACATTTTTTACCCCTATATATTTTTTTAGCCTTTTATATTTGTGAGGGCATGATAGTGAAAAGCCAGCAAAATAGGGCTTTGCTTAATAATAGTATAGATGAGGCAGGCGGCGTCCTAGGTTTTTTCTTACAAGTTTGAGGGACGGAAAAATCAAATTTCATTCATTGCGCCTTGAAAGGCCACGGTACAATAAGAATTATGACAACAGTTTCTCTATCCAACCTAAGTGTCTCTCGTGGTGCTCTTCGGGATCACGAGGGCCACCTCGAGCCCCACTGAGTGGGTCCATCCTCCGGCAAGCTCGTTCGGCATCATTGGCATCGCCAACGTCGACGTCTAGGCAACGGAGCTTTGCGCGTCAGCTGGCCTCGCCATTTTCATATTCAGGGTCGGCGAAGAACCCAAGACTGAGGGGCCGCCTCCCCGAGAGAGCCGAACCGAGATCCGCCTGTGCCAAACATGACTTTCAACCTCTGAATCTCCAGCTCCATCTCTACCACGAACTTGCGAAGAACGGACTCAGAGGTTGGTCGCCTGGTGGAGGCATCAGACATTTACCAGTTCGTCTCGATACTCCCCCAGTCGCGGTCGGCAATCGCCTTCTTCAGACGTGCCGCCTCTAAACTGAGCTCCTTGGACTTGTTCATGAAATAGCTTACCGCGGCTTCTCAATTGCGGTCCTGTTTGCAATTGGGGATCAAGACACTCTCCTTGGACTAAAGCCTATTCCGAAATCGCCGGACCTCGGCAGAACTGAGGTCAGCTCCTAGGGTCTCGTCCATCTGACAAAAAGAAGAGGAAACAAAAGTTCACTCCAAGCTTCTAAAAATGTGCAGGTCATAGAGGATCGGCCAAAAACATGATTATATTAATTCCAAAAATTAGTTACAAAAAGCGGTGGCCAGTCTGCGCTCGGCAAATACAAAGAAAAAGAAAAAAAAATTATAAGACTACTTCTTAGGGGGGATCCGCACCTCTTCTTCGGCGCCCCCCCCCCGTTCTCTACGAACGGGTCTATCGACGCCTCGTCACCCTCGCCTCCGGGGGTCAGTGGGAGAGTGGGCGGTTGCCAGTCATAGTGGAGGTGGTCGATCTTCGCTTCAAGATGAAGGAGCAGAAAGTGCTCCTTCACTCGATCATACGCGTCGTCCGAGCGTTCATCACCTCCTCCGAAGCCGCCAGCTGCAGCTCCTCGTACTCTGCAGAAGCTTTCCCCCGAACCTCCACTAAAGCACGAAGGTGCTGGTCCTGCTGAGAGGCGGGGTCGGCTTGAAGGGCCTGCGCCACCCCCTGAGCCGCCGTCAGCTCAATCTTCAAGTTCTTCGCTTCACGAAGGTACCAATCGGCATTCCGCTTCTCGACATTGACCTCCTTCTCGAAGCACCTCTTCAGTTGGGCCTCGGTCATCGACGCCTGGTAAAAGGGAAACAAGAATCAGAAAAAATGCGAAGTCAAAAAGAAGAGGAGAAACACACTAGCACTTACCACCACTTGGGCATGAGTCCACTTCATGTAGGCCATCTCCACTGTCTCAGTCGCCAAAATGGACCGATCGCAGGCCGTGGCGAGGTTATCTACGACCTCGATCAAGATCGGACCCTCGGCCAGCAAGTCGCCCTCCTTGACAGCCCAATCCGGGGCGAATGGTCTTAATCCCCTCTCGCCCACCATCTACTGGGTGTCGGGGTGCACGGCGGGGGCCCCCGTCTTCAAGACCTCAGCAACCTTAAGGCTGCTGGAGCTCGGCACCGACTCTGGTGCCTCCTTAGCCGACGGGACCTTCTTCGATTTCTTCTAGGGTCGTTCCAAGTGCCATCGGAGCCCCCTGGGCGGACCCGGCTTTCGGCGTCGCCTTCTCAGCCCTCTTCTTCTAGGCCATAGCCAGTAGGGCTTTCCTCGCATCGAGCTTAGGTTGATCCATCACTGCAGAAAGATAAAAGGGGAATGTTAACACGATAGCAGAAAATTAAACAAAAAAGAAACGAAAACATACTAGGATCGGCTGGGCTCAGTCCGGCTCGGGCTGAATGCGACTCTGTCACGTTCGGCCAACCAATGCTGTGCCCTCGATGATTCTATCGACATCAGCCTACTTCGCCTCAGTCAAGTCCCTCCACCTGGGGAGTTTGTGGTTCGGCTTGTAGAAATTCCAAGTCGTAGGAATTTCCCAAGGTACTTCGCTTCGGACCACGAAATACTTTTCCTTCCACCCTTTTATGGAATCCGGATGGCCGTATAACACTTTCTTGTGGGGGCGAACTGTAACACCCTGGATTCCTAACACCGGACATTCGTGACACAACCAGAATCTTTGCCTTCAAATGCATCTCAACACAGTAAATAACATGGAAATTTAAACACTTTTATTACCTTTAGAGTTATTACATCAATAATTACAATATCAAAATGTCCTTGAACAAGGAACACAAATTACATAACTTATTACAGCTGATCACAAGGAATAATTAGGCTCCTCTGGCAAAGCTGTCAGTTGTCTTCCAGATCAGCGATCAATTAGTCATTGCTGATAACTCCGCTGAGTGGTCTATCTGCTTCCCTGGGACTTGTCCCTCGGCTTGAGCCTTCTGCTGCGCGACTCTGATATTTCTGCCCCACTCGAATGGTAGGCATGTATACTGCCATCCCCGTTGGATGCCCTGCTGATCTTGGGCTCTCCTGTGCTTGTGACCCGATATTCATGTACCTAAAATGTGGGGTACGTCAGTAATTCTACTGACGCAATGCTGATAAGAAAACAGCGATCTCCAAACTGGCAACCACAAACCATCTTGAATGAAAAGAAAAACGTGCATCCTAATTCCCTGGTGTTCGTGTATGCCATGGTCTAACAACTAATGCGCTGATCACCTGCCTTATTGTAATACAAGCAACCTTGGGACTCTGGATACGCATGCATCCCATACTACATACGTTCCAGGCCAAAACATGACATGGTCTAATCTAATGCACGAAACAAGAATGCACACGATGCACTTACTCTAATGCAATTCGTTGGGAACGCATGCATCCCATACTGCATACTTTCCCCAAATAAACTTCGATGGAAATGTATGCATCCCATACTACATACCTTCCAAGGAGTTCGTTTTCCTGAATATAGGGTTCAATCCCTCGTCATGCAATGCATTCTAATTGGGTCTACTTCCTATTTCTGATAGTATGACATGGTTGAGGAGATAATTAACATAAATGCTTCGGGGCGCTGCCCGTTGTCACCGATCATCGTTGCCTCAGACCCTCCTTGAAAGTCACGATGAACTTAAGATATGCGGTCCCACCGCTTTGCAGTCAACGGTCCCACCGTTCTGCAGTCAACAGCCGTGACGAACTTAAGATGTGCGGTCCCACCGCTTTGCAGTCAACGGTCCCACCGTTCTGCAGTCAACAGTCGTGACGAACTTAAGATATACCGCAGCATACCTATAACATCGTATCCCATACGACCCATTCGTGTCCACTAGCATGTGCCCGGATCCCATCCGTCCTTACCACGGTACCTCAAGAATCAACAGTACAAGATACGCGTAGCGGCACGTATCCTTAATGACAGGAAGAGACAGCCCATAGTATTACCACCTACAGCTAATTCTCAGACGAGTTGGATTATAGGGATCACCCCTAACACCAATTCGGTCTTCGAGCGAAAATAATAAAGAAAGCCTAATCAATGCAGTTTATAGAAACAAGTTGTTACCAAGTCACACTTGGTGTCGATCAATAATGTCGAGCCTGTCTGGCCTGTCAACCAATAATCATCACAGGAATCATCTCCACTGATTCCCAATACTTTCACTGGTCAGCGACCAAATAATCCCGGCCCGTGGCCCTTAGCGAGTAGTCCAACGGCGCTCCAAGGATGCAATACAATTTAAATGAAGGTAAGCACACACATAACCATCAATTCCTGACCATTGACATACTCAGGCATCGAGACACTAAACGCAATCGTCCAGAGCTATCTCCCAACTCACTCGTGTCCACCATGAGTATTAAGCACAGGAACTTATCCAAGTTCCAATGAATTGCTAAGACATCAATAACACCTGATAGCTCATGGTCACCACACTGTGGTATGCAGACATCAATTGTCCGATGAACAGTTTAAGAAATAGCAGTAGCTGTAACCCCAGCTACGCTCATCGGAACTGCTCGACCCCAGGTCCTATGGAAAGCTGGGAGTGTCTACCTTAACTTCTTAGTTGGACACGTCCTCGGATTCAATCCTTAGGGTCCTCAAAGATACTCATTTTCCATCGGGGGCATAACAAGGGAAAGTTAATTTCTCTAGCAACCATTGCCTTGACAAGGCCGAATCTATCCCAACTTCGGAAAATCATAACATCCAACCTACAAACTGGAATTATAAAATTCCAATTGGGTTAGAAATCTATGACTCCCTACTGCAAATCTCTAGTTGTCCAGTCGTCCAAATTCTTAACTGATAAGTCCAGGAACATCCATCTCCACGGACTAGACAACTTGCGCTAGGCCGAACATAGCCTACTTTGAAATTCGATAATAAATCAACCTTGAGTCCAATGCGCACAAAATTTGAGATTCTTAATCCACACATGTACCATTTCATTGTGTCCAAAAATCACATTCAAATTCATTTCACACAGCGATCTACGACTCCTCAAACATAGCTATATTTCAGCTGTTTATTTCCAGCAGGGTGTTTACTGCCCCCTTACTAATTACCCTTGAAACCTCATCAAATGACTTCTAAAAATTCTAAAATTTGAGATTCATCAAGTAGACTCATACCCCAAGCTACTCCCAAAATTTCGTAGCAAAATAATGAACGTACACGAAGTTATGGCTTTTTGAACTTCAGCACAAAGCGCAGTCAGCTTCAGCCGATACCTACGGACTAGTCGCATTCTACATTTTTTCGGGGCATCAAACGACCTCGGAAAATTACGAAATTTAAGACTATAGTTGTAGACACATACATGAGCGTCCACAAAAATTTCCAGCTCAAAATACTCTGTCATTTCCGAGATATAAAATCGGAATGACACACAAAAATCATCACAGCCAGCAGCCATTCTGGCTGCTTGCTGTCCAGACTTGGACCCACTGTTCGGGCTACTAAAATGCATCCAAATATTACGAAAAAATCATGGATACTCTACATACATAGAAGAACAATACCCCAGAATTTTAGCCCAAGATTTCAAACCGTTTGGGCGTAAGAAATTCCCCAATATACCCTCACAATCATGCTATTCAATCAAAACTCAAAAGAGTTATTCTCTACCATGCAATTTATTCTTCCCTAGTACTTCTCATACCCAAACATGGTAACAAATCATATCTATCACTACTACACATCCATTCATTCCACAACAAAATAAATACAAGAAGTTTAAGAGATCACCCACTTGAAGTTTTGCAAAAGAATCTCCTTGTAGCTTTTCTCCTAGCTTGCTTGCTTGCTTGCCTTGCTCTTTGTATTTGTGTAGCTTGGCCCAACACCTTCTCCTATACTTCTTCTTCTCCTTCTCTACTACTCCTTCTATTCTAGTAGACTTCTTCCCTTTTCTTACATATATATATATATATATATATATATATATTTGAACAAGGAGGAATGGAGAAGCTTAGGAGGAGAATGAAATGGAGTTGAAAAAAAATGGAGTGAGGTGAGAATGGGAGGGGGTTATAAGGGCCGGCCAAGGAGGGGTGGGCGTGGGGTGGATGGGGGTGAGGTGTAGGGATGAGATGGAGTGTGGGATGGGTGAAGGAATGAAGGGTGGATTGGGTGCCAACACATCAAGCAAGGAAGCTTCATGGAAGCTTCCTTGAAGCTCCTAGGAAGCTTCCTATTCTCTAAGTCAACACACACACATATAACACATGGTGAATTAATCCTACCATCGGATCTTTATCCAGATCAAGCCATGATCATCATGATGCTAGGGTTCCTAACCCTAGGTTAGGTCAAGGAACCCTAGGTCACCATACCCTAGGTTACCATCCCCTAGTGCACAAATACAACTCACATTCAATTCAAGCACTAGCTTAATCGAAATAACCAATACATATAAATTAAAATCCTATAAAAATACATGTTTTATAGAAATTATAATTTTCTCCCAAAAATTATCTGGTCAAAACAATCGGGACAAAACCACAGTTTAATCGAGACGATATTCCGAGTTTACCTTATCGAATTCAGAACAACTCATGTGTCGGAAATCTCCCAATTTAACTGATAATTTCCTCGAAAAATATGTAATCGTGTGCAATACTCATACGTGCACAGATTACAGTGCAAAAATAGTCATATGCTATTTTGCGGGGTATTACAGGCGAGGCGTTATGTAGAAGAAGCCCTCCTGATCTCCGAGCGAGCTCACTCCTAAGACGGCCAGGAAATACTTTAGCTTCAGAGGCACCTTCTTCTCCTCGCACTTCAGAATGAAGCAGACTAACTGCTTCCACGAGTTGGGGCCATACTGCATCGGGCATAGCTCCCCCCACCGCAGCACCCTCTTGATGAACGGGTGCAGCGGTAGCCTCAGTCCCGAGACGAAAGCTTCCTCGGGAAACATACAGAAGCAGGGGGCCAACTCGGTGATGGGACGGAAACCAGGGCTAGGGATCATCAGCTCGTACTCCAGCCCAATGAAGTAGCTGGCCTTTATCACGGATAGATAGTCGGCCTTCAGGACATACTGAACCTTGTCCATCTGTATCTGGGTCCGGCCTGGCTAAGACACTTCCACGCCAAATTGGACTAAGTTTACCACGTCGTCAGGATACATCCTGATCGACCGTAGGTTCTTATAGTAGGGGACGTCGAGCCCGTGCGTTGGCTCGAACTCGTCTGGTGTCCTCGGACTATCCGGCAAGCGCCACTTCCTCTTCTTCTTCCGGATGCGAGGAGCCTTCGGCAAAGACGGAGTCGCCAAAGGCGGGAGAGGCTCTCCTTCCTCGCGACCTTCCTCATACGCCTCTCTCTCGGCTCCTCCCTCACGGCCTCCTTGCTCCACTACTCCTTCCTCCAACTCCTCTCCCAATACCTCAACCCCTCCAGTGGAAGCAGACTCTACCACATGCGGCTTGCAACTTTGGAGCAGCACGACGTCCAACACTTGGTCGTCTAAATCCTAGGACGTAGAGTCCAACTGACGTCCCTCCTCCAAAACCTGGTCGTCCAGATCCCAGGACACTGAGTCCGACCGACGATCCCCTTCATCCCGACCAGAAGAACTTGCCTCGGAACCGGACTGGGAGCGCGACATAATAAGAAAAATTACTAACCTGAACACCGGGAACGGAGATGTCAACGAAAAAGTAGTCACCGGCGGGTTAGAGAGAGAAGCTCCTGTTTTTTAGAGATAAAGCAAAGTGAAGAAATGGAGAGGGGGGTAGAGGATTTATAGAGTGACTAACACGCCTCAAATTCTACGCTGAAATCCTGACCATTCGATCTTGATCATCAAGATCTAACAGCTGATAAGATTTTGACGCCTCGAATTCTATGTTGGAATCCTGATCGATTCAATCTTGATCATCAAGATGTAACGGCTGATAGGATTTCAATGCCTCGAATTCCACCCCCATGACGTCAGCATCACATGAAACCCCTAGCTTTTCCCGCAAGCAAGGGGGCTCGATGCTCGGCAGTGACCTCGAGCCACCCCTGGCTTTTCACGCAAGCAGGGTGGCTCGACGTTCGGCAGTGACCTCGAGTGACCCCTTAGCTTTCTCACATAGGCTGGGGGGCTCGACGCTCGGAAGTGACCTCGAGCCATCCCCTAGCTTTCTCACACAAGCTGGGGGGCTCGACGATCGGAAGTGACCTCGAGCCACCCCCTAGCTTTCTCACACAAGCTGGGGGGCTCGACGCTCGGCAGTGACCTCAAGCCACCCCCTGGCCTTCACTTAAGCTGGGGGCTCGACGCTCGGAAGTGACCTCGAGCCACCTCCTAGCTTTCTCACACAAGCCTGGGGGCTCGACGCTCGGCAGTGACCTCGAGCCACCCCCTAGATTTCTTACACAAGCTGGGGGGGCTCGACGCTCGGCAGTGACCTCGAGCCACCCCCTCATTTTCATACAAGCTGGGGGGCTCGAAGCTCGGGAGTGGCCTCGAGCCACCCCCTAGCTTTCTCACACAAGGTGGGGGGCTCGACGCTCGGTAGTGACCTCGAGCCACCCCCTATCTTTCTAACACAAGCTGGGGGCTCGACGCTCGGCAGTGACCTCGAGCCACCCCCTAGCTTTCTCACACGAGCTGGGGGACTCGACGCTCGGAAGTGACCTCGAGCCACCCCCTGGCTTTTCAGGTAAGGGGGCTCGATGCTCGGCAGTGACCTCGAGCCACCCCTAGCTTTCCCACACAAGCTGGGAGGCTCGATGCTCGGAAGTAACCTTGAGCCACCCCCTGGCTTTCACACAAGCATGGGGGCTCGATGCTCGGCAGTGACCTCGAGCCACCCCCTAGCTTTGTCACACAAGCTGGGGGGCTCGACGCTCAGTAGTGACCTCGAGCCACCCCCTAGCTTTCTCACAAGCATGGGACTCGATGCTCGACAGTGACCTCGAGCCACCCCCTAGCTTTCTCACACAAGCTGGGGGGCTCGACACTCGGAAGTGACCTCGAGCCACCCCTAGCTTTCTCACAAGCATGGGGCTCGACGCTCGGCAATGACCTCGAGCCACCCCCTAGCGTTCTCACACAAGCTAGGGGGCTCAACGCTCAGCAGTGACCTCGAGCCACCCCTAGCTTTCTCACACAAGCTGGGGGTCTCAACGCTCGAAAGTGACCTCGAGCCACCCCCTAGCTTTCTCAGAAGCATGGGGCTCGATGCTTGGCAGTGACCTCGAGCCACCCCTATCTTTCTCACACAAGCTGGGGGGCTCGACGCTCGGCAGTGACCTCAAGACACCCTCTAGCTTTTACACAAGTTGGGGGGCTTGACGCTTGGCAGTGACCTCGAGCCACCCCCTAGCTTTCTCACACAAGCTAGGGGGCTCGACGATCGGAAGTGACCTCGAGCCACCCCCTAGCTTTCTCACACAAGCTGGGAGGCTCGACGCTCAGCAGTGAGCTCGAACCACCCCCTGGCCTTCACACAAGTTAGGGGGCTCGACGCTCGGAAGTGACCTCGAGCCACCCCCTGGCCTTCACACAAGTTGGGGGGCTCGACGCTCGGAAGTGACCTCGAGCCACCTCCTAGATTTCTCACACAGGCTGGGGGACTCGACGCTCGGCAGTGACCTTGAGCCACCCCCTAGCTTTCTTACACAAGCTGGGGGGCTCGACGCTCGGCAGTGACCTCGAGCCACCCCCTCGCTTTCACACAAGCTGGGGGTCTCGACGCTCGGCAGTGACCTCGAGCCACCCCCTAGCTTTTACACAAGCTTGGGGCTCGACGCTCGGCAGTGACCTCTAGCCACCCCCTAGCTTTTACACAAGCTGGGGGGGCTCAACGCACGGTAGTGACCTCGACCCAACTCCTAGCTTTCTCACAAGCAGGGGCTCGATGCTCGACACTGGCTCGACGCTCGGCGCACGAGCATGGAGGCTCGGCCATCGATACTCAACCCTCGAACGCCAGTCACGAGCTCCGAGCTGATCCCTGGCTCTATCACAAGACAGGCTTCGACGTTCAACGCTCGGCCCTCGGCCTCCCCTTTCCCCTAGGGGATCTCCTTTGTCCTACCCCACTTGCCGCTCCACGAAACCGCCAATCATACCCACCAAAACACACCGCTCTGCTCTTCCTACAGAGACCGACTACTCCTCCACGGCTGACTTACGCAGCCCTCCAGGAGTGGGGGCTCCTGATATGGTGTAGATGACGTGACCCCATCTGGGCCATCAGATCTCCTCAGACTTCGCTCCCCTACGATCATCGGGTCAACAAATCGAACGGGCTTCTACCAGCTCAAGCCCATGGGCAAACGGGGCTGATCCTGCCAGTCAGGGTTCCAGACCCGTTTACCCCTACCTATAAATACCAGACCCCCTCCTCCTTTTCAAAGGTAATAAATTTTTCCCCACCTGAACCCTAGCTACTGTTCTTTCCCAGTGACTGACTAGATCGTCGGAGAGCCTGTTGCCAGGACTTCTCCCGGTGTTTCTAGGCAGTGTGCAGGTACAAGAGCCTTAGCCGAGCTATGAAGATCTGAGCCGAGCGTCCGGCCTCTGCCTCACGCCTGCTATTTCTGAGCCTCTGCCTCTCTCCTGCTACTACCGAGCCGGTCCTGTAGCCTAGGATCGGATCGGCGCCAGTACCGCACCTTCCGCTTCACAAATTATAAGAACTCACACATGTTACTCCCACACTCCAAAAACAAGCAGCATCAATATAGAAGAAGACAATTGCAAAAAATATGTCAGAAAAACAGATAGTGAGCGTTCACCCTTTGTCAACAAGGTCAGTCTGGTTGCCAACAAGAACAATGATGACATCACCACCCCTCTCAGTGCGCAACTCTTCAATCCACTTTGAAGTATATAAGAAAGATTGTCGGCCTACGTATGATGCAATAAAATTACTATATGCATGTTTCATAGTACAGATTCATGTTATTTAGTTTTTCATAGTTTAAAAGTCAAAAGTATTCTAAAAAAACTAACTTATATTTTATTATACGAATGAAAACCTAAACTAGACAGTGTTTGAGGAAAATTTTGCCGAAATGCCCCTGTTTTTGAAAATAATTAGCGAACTGCCCTTGTTTCGAAAACATTTAGCCATTTGCCCTTGTCTGTGACACGTCAGCAACAAACGTGATTGGGAATCACGGCATCAGTTATTTCGATGCCGTGTTTCCCAATAACGGCATCTCTATTTGAGAAAATTGCCATGCCGTTATTCCCATTAACGACATTGGTTAATTTTTCAAATAGAGCTCTACTTTATTAATCTTGACTCGAGATTAATTCCAAATATGAAATAAACTGATGCCGTTATTCTGGAGAACGGCATCGTTTATAACTGATGCCGTTTTTCAGAATAACGGCATCAGTTATAAACTCTTTGCACTAATCCCTATACTCGAAAAAACCCTTCCCCTTCCCCCTTTCTCTTCCGCTCGTGCCTTCTTCATTTCCAAACAGAAAACCCTAGACGAAAACCCTAGACGATCTGAAAAAAAAAAATCCACTAGATCTTTGGTGTGTTATTGACTTCTATTTCGGAGTATACTCTTCAATCCTTCATCCAGAGTTCCTTCTCATTCCGAATCCGAAATCTTTGTAAGTAACCAAAAACCCTAATTTGTATTTTGTATAGTTGATTTTGACTGTTTTATTATGTAGTATAGTACAAATATTGTAGATTAGGGTTATTGAAGTAGTAATTTTGGAAGTATGTAGTATTGTAGATTAGGGTTTACTAAATGTTGAGTTTTTGAGATGCTCAAATTCTTAAATATTCAAGTAATTTACGTTTGAAGTTGGGGTTTTGAAGATCCTAATACACTTAATTTTGGTGCTTCTTGCTCATGCACTCAATTTTCCTAATTCACGGGAAGATCCTAATACACTCATCTTTGGTGCTTCTTGCTTATTGAAGATCCTAATTCACTAGCAGATCTCTGCTCATGCACTCAATTTTCCTACTGAAAATGTTGTTGATTAGTCTTTGTTAATGTGTACAGGCCAATGGATCCTGCACAACCATCTTCTTCGCATGGTGTTGGTGCTTCTTCTACGTCTTCATTTGGACCACGGGGACATCCGGGTCCATTAGATCCTACAGTTCTGTTCCTGCAAGAAGACCATAGATTACAGGCCGTTTGGACCGGGAATGTGGAGAAGATGAGTTTCAGGATGCACAAGGTCATGCCTGCGATCAAGAACTGTATTGCTATGGAAAATTTTTTGGTCAGCAGTGGATTTAGCGGCATGTCAAAGCTGGCCAAAATAAAGTGTGATCACGCCTTGCTTACCGCACTGGTAGAGCGATGGAGGCCGGAGACACACACCTTCCACTTACCGTGCGGTGAGATGACGGTCACCCTACAAGATGTAGCGGTGATTTCGGGTCTTCCAATTGACGGGGTGGCCGTCACAGGCAATTTGATGTTTAACAAGGTTGCACTGGTGCGCGATTACTTGGGGTTGGATGTTGATGAAGTTGACCACGGCATATGGGTTGGGGAATCCATTAGACGTTCATTCCTAGAAGATAGTTTCACTCATATTCGAATCGCACCTGTGCATACGGACATCGAAATCCAGAACTATACGCGGGCATACTTACTGTCGATGATTGGAGGGATCCTATTCCCTAACTCTTCAGGTGACGTAGTCCACCTCATGTATCTTCCATTGATAGCTGACCTACAGACAGCCGGCAGGTATAGTTGGGGAAGTGCAGCTCTAGCCTCCCTTTACCGTGCACTCTGCAACTGTACGATGGGTTCGATTCAGATGACCGGGCCGATGTCCATCCTGCAAATTTGGTGTTGGGAAAGAATACATCTCGGCCGACCCCGTGTGACGGTACTATCAGAGAGTTGGAGGGTACTCCAGGATAATCCCGTGATGAGAGCTCCTCTCGGTGCATACTGGGCGGGGAAGCGTACGTGGAGGGATAACATACGTGGTGTCCTAACTTATTATAGGGACGAGCTAGATCAATTGAGGGAAGAGCTCGTCAATTGGACCCCGTACACGGATGAGAGACTGGCTCGTCTACCACCTATTTGCACTGCTAATGCGCAGTTGTGGTTGACCTTAGCTCCACTAGTGAATTTCTCAGTTGTGGAGTTTTATTATCCCGGCCGTGTTCTTCGGCAATTCAATGCACAACAACCCGTCCCCGTGAACACATTATACGATCGTAGACTACACAACATCACGGACCAAGGTCGTTTACCGAACATGGATTGGGCCGATCACCACCGCGCGTATGTAGGAGCATGGAATGAGCGGAGGTATGAGTTGGTAGTCGAGGGTGTTGAGTATCCGTATGATGGATCAATGCAAACAACTTATATGGCCTGGTACCGTCGCATAACGAGACTTTATATCCAACCCAAAACGGATTTTCCAGCGGGCATCCAAGAACCTATACCCGCGATTCATGTTGAACCACCACCGGCATTTTCATCATCACAGCCGATGTACCAACCGAAGGCCTCATCATACCGTATAATGGTAAATTAGATTGTTTGTTGAATTTCAATTATTTCGTTCCGTTCTACTTATGCATCTTTACTTACAATATATATGGTTTACTATTATAGATAGAAAGCACATGGGACATGGCTAGAAAATGTGCGAACGTGTTGAAGAGCAATGCCAATAAGGCATGCAAAGAATTGGCACGAGACCTCCTGTGCAATTGTCGTACCTCTCTTGAAGAGGTTAGAGATGGTCCTCGTTTCAATGAACTTGTGCGTTCAACCGAAGGTCAACGCCAACAAGAACGGCCTACCGCTAGCCAAGCTTCACCTCCACCACAACAAGCATTGCAATTGGGAAATCCATCACATCGTCGAAGAGCCAAGACTGTTCGTGATCCTCCACCGCCTAGCCAATTGGCAAATCCGGAGATTGAAGAAGGAGGAGGTGACGAAGAAGAAGGAGCTGGTCCAAGTGGACCCCCAACGCAAGAACAACGGGAACGTAGGTGGAAAGTCCCGGCTCGGATGAGAAAAGCACCCAAACATTACACTCCAGGATAATTGGTAGGAACAAACTAATTGTCTTTTTGTAACACATCATTTTATGCATTTATTAATTGTATATGTTTGTGCATGTTTTGTGCACGTTTAATTTTAATTTGAAGATTTATGCATTTGAGTTTGTTAAATTTGAAGTTTGTGCAGGTTTGTGGGAGTATCAGCAACATGTAGGAATTCACTCAACAGTTCACAAGTGAGTTTGTGAAGGTTTATCTCACAGAGTTTGTTTATTTTGGAAGTTATGTGAAACTGGTACAAATGCAGATGTATGAGTCGAATTGAAATTAGAATTTGATCATGTTGATGTAATTGTGAATTGAGTTGAGTTCAACGAAATTGATGTGAATTGAGTTGAGTATACTGAAATTGATGTAATTGTTGAGTTGAGTTGATGTGCATGTATCAGTAAAATTCTATGAGATTGACTGAAATTCTGTGATTATTGTGCAAAGTTGATGTATCTGTGTATCTGTGAAATGAACCCCAACTGTGATGAGTTCTGATGAACCCCATTTGTGATGAATCTGTCAAAATTGATGTATTTGTGCATTGGATGTGTATGTGTAAGTGGAACCCCAACTGTGATGTTCAATCTGATCATATCTCATCTATGTGAACTTGAAGCTTAAATCTGTGCACAAATCTCTGTGAAATTCAAGCTGTGAAGTTGGTTTTGAATATGTGCAATTGGAATTTCAACTCATTTTTGACTGAAATTGAATGTATCTGTGTTTGAATTGAGTTTGAAATTCCTGCATGAATGAAGATCTGTGAATTTGTGAATGAAGTTAGTTGAATACCTGAATTAAGCTGAATGTATATGAATGTATTTTTGAATGCCTGTTAAGTCAAAAAGAGAGAATAAACGATGCCGTTATTCACAATAACGGCATAGTAATCCTGTAACGTTATTGCGGAAAACGGCATCTTCATATAGGGGAAATTAGAAAATTTGTAGTTCCTGCCAAATGTTTCTGTCTCCACAGACGTGGTTCAGAATAACGGCATCTGTCAAGCATGCCATTGTTCTGAAGCACGGCATTAGTTATGTATGCCGTTATTCAGAAAAACGGCATTAGTTAAACAACAAAATTTTAAATTTTGAGCATTCTGGCAAGCATACTATCTCCACAGTCGTTCTTCAGAATAACGGCATGCAAATAACATGCCGTTATTCATGAGCACGGCATCAGTTAAAACATCTGTGCATGTTTTCTGTGCATGTTTTCTGTGCATGTTTATTTTGCGAATGGTTAGTTTGGAACAAATCTAACCATACCCACCACTCAATTTAAACATACAAATCACACAACACTTATCATAACAAACAATAACAATTATAGAGAGTTACGACACAAATAAACATCTAAATTAGTTCATACAAATAATTACAAAAAGTGGATACGTAAGCAACAAATATAATTCAAATAATTCAAACGTAAACTACTCAACAAACAACAAACAACATGAAAATAATTCAAGTAATTCAAACGTAAATTACTCAACAAACAACAAACAACATGAAAACATTTAACTAACATATAATAACTAAGAAAAATATTCAAGTGCGAGTAGATTGTGAAGTCCCCACACTTTGTACATTCTTACAACTGCGTCTATTATGTCCGCTCACACCACATTTTGAACATACTTTTTCACTACTCCCACCTTCTCGAGCGTCCATGTCATTGCGTATACGAGTACTCTTAGGCCGCCCCTTGACCCGACGAAGACTAGGATCAACTATTAGTACCGGTGCGCTTTGGGTAGGCCAATAAGATTCGTCTGGGAAAGGATTGAAAGATGGTGCCCATGTTTTTGCTAACGAGTCTGTAGAGTAGAAAGGATCTATGTACGGTTGATAATCAAGCGCCCGGGAAGCACATGCCGCTAACACATGAGAGCGTGGAACGTGGAACAATTGAAATTTTCCACATGTACAAGTTCGGCCTTCTAGGTCCACCGTATGCCAATGCCCACCCTTTTGATATCCACCGTCCATTCTAATGCCCGTTTTCACCCCAAAGACACCATCGCGATTATTGAACATTATGGCCTCATGTAAATTCGATTTTTCACGCCGGGCATCAATAAGATCCTGGATTCATGGTGCCCATAGTTTACCTTCAGCGATAAGTGTCTGCGCGGCCTCACGGCGGTCGGTGAAATACATGTTCAGACGGAAAAATATCTGTTCTACAATTGTGGTGACAGGTAAGCTACGAACACCTTTTAGAACCGAGTTGAACACTTCAGACAGATTTGTTGTCATAATACCATATCTACGCCCACCATCAGCAGTAAGTGCCCACTTCTCAATTGCTTTCTCCTTAACCCAATTAGCCGCATCAGCATTGCTAGCTTCAAGTTGTGCCATCTTTTCCTCGTACTTTCTCCACTGATTTTCACTAGCAATTACCTTTAATTTATTCATCAAAAATTTCGAACCAAATTTTTTATGAAAATTGCTAGCAAAGTGCCGTATACAATACCGATGATATGCAAAAGGTTCCCTCCACGTGCCAAACTCATTTCCCATTGCTGATAAAATACCGGCATGTCGATCCGAGATGACGCAAAGACCTTCACGATCTGTCACATAGCACCGAATACAGTTCATGAACCATGTCCATGTTTCTATACTTTCACCTTCAACAAGTGCAAATGCAAACGGAAACAACCTACCGTTTGCGTCTGGTGAAACCGCAATCAACAAACAGCCTTTGTATTTTCCGTACAAATGAGTACCGTCAACACTTATAACTGGTCTACATGATTTGAATCCTTCGATCGAAGGACCGAATGACCAAAAAACACTCTTAAATGTTTCTATACCCGGCCCAGTCGTAGTCTTCGCCCACTGTACAGCCGTACCCGGATTCGAAGCTTGAATTGCATTGAGTAGGTATGGTAATTTAGTGTACGCTGTTTCAAAAGAACCATATAGTTTCTCAATTGCTTTATGTTTTGCCTTCCAAGCTTTCCAATATGATATTGTGTATTGGAGCCTACCCTTCACCTGCCCAATTATGGCTCTTGGTGTTACTGTGAGTTGTTCCCTCAGAGTATCTATTATCAGCATCGATACAACCGTCGAGTCAATTTTGCTGTGATCCTGAGTCAATGTAGGATTCACACATGTGTGTACACCTTCAAGTTGTTTCACCACAAAATAATCACGACCTTTGGGAATAATTGCACGCAAGCGCCATGGACAACCGACTACATTTTGAAGTGATGGATTTTCTGCAATCTGCTCGGCTGAATGGTTGATGGGAGCGTATTTACATTTCACATGGTACAGACAACGATCTGATTTTACCGTCACGAATTCCCTGTGGTTCTTCACGGCATACATCTTTACTTGATGTTGTAGAGCATCTTTGGATGGAAATCTTTGACCTATGAAGAGTTCATCCAAGTTGGAAGACCCAATGGAAGACTGGCCATGTTCATGTACGGTGGCACGGGACATCCATTCGCTTGACTGCGATCCACGCATAGCTGGACCTGTGTCCTGACTTGGCAACACGCGGGCATTGTTAACCGGCACATGAACATTGGCATCAACAACTGGCACATGAACATTGGCATCAACAACTGGAGCTTCAAGGGCGATCTCCTCATCATCATCCTCGAGACCGCGTACCTCATCTTCTTCATCTTCTACCAAGTCGTTATTTACAACGGCGTTATCAAAGTCTGTCAAAGCAGTGCCAGCTACCAAAAAATTTTGTGGCAATGGGGTCGGATGTAGCTGCTCGTATTCGGAGGAAACAGGTTCCGTTGGAGTTGTGCTAGTATCTCCAACAGTATTAGAAATCCTTGCGTGTGACTCTTCAGATGGTCTCAGAATCCTAGTTGGCCTTGGACCGTCGATAACAACTCTTGTAGTATTTGGAACCCTCGTTTGATCAATATATAACTCAACTATATTCCAACTACAACTTGGATGAAGTGTCCTAAGCAGGACAGACCTCAGAGAACTGTCACTGTCTATGGGTACCAACATGAAGTACTGCCCATCCCCTTTACCAGCAGAATAACGGGCTCTCAATCTCAGAGTCATTTCACTTCTGTCCCAATTGGTTACTTCATATATCTTATCTGTTAATTCTGAGTAACCAAAATTGGGGGTAGCCCAAATAATTACAGGATCAACGTCACTATAAGAATATCCAATTTTTGGATCCTTAATTACTTCACCCCCAAAATATAACCATATAGGGATATCAAATTCCATACCTATGCATAAAAATTAAAACATATTCAAATCATTCACTACTCAAAATGTGATGAATCTTTGAAATAAAAATCAAACATAAGGTTAGTATGATAATACCTTTCAAATGATACCAAAAAAAACACCGGCAAAATATTCGTTGATGAGGAAGACTGAAAATGAGAGTGGGAGTGAGGAATTAGGATGTATGGAATTTTATAGGACTCAAATGGTTGAAATTTTTTGATTATGAGATCTAGAGTTTGTGGGTAAAAGGGGTGATATGAGAGAGATGCATTTTACAAATCAGAAGGGGAAGAAAAGGGGAGAAGAAAGGGGGTTACGCTTATAGGGATTTGTGCAAAAAGTAAATAACTGATGCCGTTATTCTGAAAAACGGCATCAGTACAAACGATGCCGTTCTCAGGAATAACGGCATCAGTTCATTTCTTTTTTGATTTCCAATCTCGAGCCAATGTTGATACAATATAGTTCTATACTAAAATTAACCAATGCCGTTATTGGGAATAACGGCACTTAATTTTTTTCATATACAGATGCCCTTATTGGGAATAACGGCATGCAATTAGCTGATACCGTGATTCCCAATAACATTTGTTGCTGACGTGTCACAGACAAGGGCAAATGGCTAAATATTTTCGAAACAAGGGTAGTCGGCTAATTATTTTCAAAAACAGGGGCATTTCGGCAAAATTTTCGTGTTTGAGTAGAATATAACTGACTACTTTGGCCATCAACTTCTGGATCATTTCATGCAAATTTTAGACAGAAAAACCTTTAAGGTACCAAGTATGATTCAAATTTAAAGGAAAACATACTTGCAACATCAAATAAGAGGACAGCAACGGAAGAGTCCCGAATGTAACTTGGGATGAGACATCGAAATCTCTCTTGCCCAGCTGTATCCCTGTTAATGAACAAAAAAGTGAATAACTTTATAATTTTTAATAACGAAGAAAAAAAAACCAATCAAACAATTAAGTGTAAAACGGTAGTGTAGCAAATGCACAACCTTCAATCATAATGCTAAATAGAGTTGTAGCTAGTTCGGGTACAACTTGAATGGGACCTTCTAAAGTTGCTCAATGCTCAATAAGATGAACAAAATGCATCAAGCAGGACAACTTACTCCAACAAGTGAAGCAGGACAATCATTTATTTACATTGTCATGTCAGCATCCTAACTTGTTAGCTTCAATTATTTATTTAGGGGGAATGCTACACCTACTACCAAATCTATTACCTTTTCCTTTACTAGCTTAGGTGGCACACTATTATTAGATGTTTGTACCAACTACTCGACAATAACCTCCACTAATAGTGTGCCACCTGAGGTTGTAAAGGAAAAGCTAGTAGATTTGGTAGTAGGTGTAGCATTACCCATTATTTAAAGGGTAAATTTCCGAAAATTCCCTTGACTTTTCACCAAAAATCAATTAATCTCCGTCACTTTTGGTTTTCCCAACTCATCCCCTTTACTAATGATATTTGAATAAGGTAACAACCCACCAGCAAGAAAAAGACGTGCCAATCAGTAAAATAATACAGGGCAAAAGGTCAGAGGAACAAAAAAAGAGGGAGAAAGGCAAGAGACTAAGCAAACTGAGCATGACCATGAACCTGACCCTAAGATAATCTAGCTACATAAATTTCCACATCCAAGAATAAATGTGCTAGAAACAAGAGCCCAAAAAAACAGAAAACAAAAAAATCTGTTCCACAAATTCAATGTTTGGGTGCTTCCACATGATTTTCAAATGTCAAGCAAAGTCAATAGGACTCAAAGAGTCAAATATAAAGCTAGCTGTGTTTGCTTCAACTCTAATTATTCCTCTATTTGTAAAATACATGGAATGTACAAAAAATGCTAATACAGAGCTGATGTATTCCATATTTAACAGTTGCATCCACTATCATTTTAAATTTTTCGGAGCCACTATCGTTTGCTAAAAACCTACTTTTAGAAAAGTAGTGAACAGTATGCTGCTAAATATAGCAGCATATTTTAGGAATTGCCAAAATATAGAAGAGTTAAAGACGGAAGATCTCTCTGAATTCTTTATTATATTTTTTCTAAAAAAACTACTAAAAAGCCATCAAAACAATTACGAATATGCCATTTAAAAAATTAAAAAAAAAATTTAATGTTGGGAGTCTTGTGACGGAAGAACAGCCACTTCCACTTACAAATTTTTTTGAGATATTTACGATAATGCCATCCGCATATTTACAATCATGCCATTACATCAATTAAAAATAAAGAAATTTGTCAAATGGAAGAACATCTTCCGTCTTGCAATTTTTTTATTTTTTTTAAAAACAAAAAAAAAATTTACAGACAGAAAATATTCTTCCATGTGATAATTTTTTATATTAAAAAAAAAACATTGACGGAAGATGTTCTTCTGCTTGAATATTTTATTAGTAATTTTTGGCCAAAATTTGGCTCAAACGATAGCAGCGAATCTCTTTCTACTGCCATTTTCAATTGCCAAATACCCATATAATGACAGCAACGATAGTGGATGCTCTGAAGGAACCTATCGCTCTACAATATCCACTTGAAGATCTACTAATTCGAGTTACATACTTTCGGGTTATCTGTCTGTTTGCTACCAAGACATTCTCGCTCATAAATAAATGTGCTATACATATAATCATGGACATTTATAAATGGATGTACATGCTCTATATTGCGAGCAAGTATACATAAATCATAATTTATATACAAAGAGGTTGAAAAGGTAGATGTTCAGGCCTTGTTTCCTCCCTCTTCATTTTCCAAGTGACTTGTTTCCAAGACGTATTCTCTCATAAGCCTGGTATTAGATTCATCAACCATCTGACACAAAACAAAATGAATACACACCGATATCAGTTGACAGAAATGTGACAGGTTGATATTCTACAATCTGAAATTTGTTGCACCTGCATTTGAAATATTTTTTCCTTTGTTTTTGTCACCAAAATTATTGTTACCAAATCCAAGTTAAGGTGGGGAACCAAAAAAATGCATAGAAGATAATCTAATTCAGGACACGGAGACCTATTCATTCCCAATTTCAGCATATCTCTACTATTATAATGGGAGAAGGGGTTAGTGTCATTTGTCATCGTTTGTCATTTTGTCAACACGTGCAGCGCACGTGTTGATAGATATTTTTTTTGGGCCCTTTTCATTCCCCCCTCCCCATTTTCCCCACGTGCTGGTAGATTTTCTTTTTTTGCCCTTTTCATTTTTCCCTTCCCATTTTCTCCACGTGCAACGCACGTGTATAACTATTATAAAGGAGGTCCTAGGTTCAAATCAAGCACGTGCATAACTATTATAAAGGAGGTCCTATGTTCAAATCAAGATTACATCTAAATTTTTATTTTAAAAAATTATATTTATTAAAACGTGCATCGCACGTGTAAACTACTAGTTTATGTATAAGAGCATCTTCAATAGTCCTTTCAAAAACAAATTGGGCCCCAATTTATGAAGCCACAACGCCAAAGAAACTCAAAAGTCATCTTCAAGAGAGCCCACAAACCCACTATTCAAATTAGAAATTTAGTGGATCACTCTTCAAATATGCAACTTTGTGGAACACACCACGAATATTTTTTATTATTAAATTGAACCCTTATTGGCTGACTTTTCAAATTATGGGGTTGAAATAAATGAATAAAATAATGATTGGCAGAGTTTGTTGGAGAATTAAGATTTGGACTAGGAAAAAAGGGGGTATGAGCAACTTGCTCATTTAGTAAATAAGCAATTGATGATGTGGCATACATGTGATTGAAAAATCATTAAAAGAGTTAGTTGTCCAATGTATCATATGCATGCTACATAATCAATTGCTCATTTACTAAATGAGCAAGTTGCTTATATCCCTTTTACCCTTGGGCTAAACAAAATTTAGTTCATAAATTGGCACATAGGTCCATAAATTATATAAACTCTCTTAGAGATGCTCTAAAAAGGAGAATAACATGTGTACTGTAGGGTACATTGCCCCAAAAAGCTTTGATTAGTGAACAATAAAATGAAGCCACCAACATGTGAATGACAAGGCTTCGCACAATCCTCTTGGAGTTACAAGTTACAACAGTTGGGAGAATAGAAACAAACCTTATAAGCCAGCTTTTTGAGGTTGTCCCACTCAAAATCCCTTTTGGTGTATGCAGATCGAACCTATAAGGCAATATTAGCTATTAACTATAGAATAAATAAATATAAATATATAAAAAATGGAAATGGTTCTTTGTCGTGTTTATAGATTCACCTCCAGAATGCGAAGCGCTGTAACAAAAACAAAAACAAACAAACAAACAAACAAACAAAATCAGCATCAACGTATATTCAAATTGATGGAAAAAGATACAGATAAATGCAGACAATAGAATAATGCAAAGGAAGCTCAACATACGATCCAAAATGACATAATGCAGACAAAGTTGAATATGTTTTGCCTATGTATTGAGGCGTCGCAATTGTTCTAGTGCTGAAAAACCATTCATTTTGTAACATCATTGATAAATGGGCAAAACATGTTCAAATGTAGTGATTTTGCATCACTCTGTATTATGGTATGAATATTAACTTAAACGGTGTGGTTCTTGAATTTCGATTGAGGGGATACAGTTTTTAGTGCGCCACAGGAGGGGATTTCCTCCATTGCCATGGGACGTTCCCAAATCTCAGTAAGTAATGCAAAGGATGCTCAACAGAAGATCATGAAAATGACATAACGCAGACAATTATTTCAAATGAGTTTTTCTTCTAAAGAAATATTTCAAATGAGGTTGCAATGATTTTTTTTCTTTAGTTTATTAAACGACAGAGTATGCTACTATGTATACTACTAGGTACATGCTGTTTATATGAGTAGAAATCCTTCCTGAAGCCATTGCAAAACATAAGAGTATACAAGCTGATATGTTATATTGGACAGATACTTGACAAACAAAACAAAAGACACAGATACAACAGGATACAATAAGAAAACTGTAACACCCCGAATTTCATTTACATGTAATTCGTAGTACAACATGATCTTTTACTTCATTTCGTACAATTTTACAAGGAAATTAAAACTTTTTATAACACAACAATGTTTAATACAGAGTTACACAGCGGAAGTTAAAATAAAATACAACAAGAAATACAACTTTAATATCAACAGCTTAAATATAATCTTTCCCATCAACCGTCTTTACGTCCTTGTCAATCCAATCAAGCTCTGCACTGAAAATCTGTGGGCACGTCAGTTGCTTACAACCGACGCAATATTATAAACAGCGATCCTCACTATGCCGTAATATAACAATTCTTTAATACTTTAACAAACACAAACTTGAATGCATATAAAAGTGTAAAGAGTAACTATCCTAAATATGTCAGTGTATGCAATGACTTAATGCCTAATACAGATATTTACGCTAGGATGACACTAATGCATACTTATTCGGATTCTATGCATCTCATACTACATAGGTCCGAGGGCAAGCACCTACGTACTTCACATTGTAAGGTTAGATCCCTCGCCATGCAACCTACTACGATGACTACTACAAGATTTACACACTTTGCAAGTATTGGCTCACGCCCTTGGAATACTGGAGACCAATTCCTCTCCGTGGATCATTTTGTGGCCCTTACATCCATTGTCCCAGAATACTGGGGATCGTCTCACTCCGCAGGTCATTCTGGAGTCCTCATTGCACGAGCATCCCATGAGCGTCGCTCTCGTCCCGGAATACTGGAGATTGTTCCCACTCCGTGGATCATTCTGTGGCCCTTAAGTCCATCGTCCCGAAATACAGGGGACCGTCTCTCTCCAAGAATCATTCTGGAGTCCATAACTCACGTTTGCACTCATTTCGTCATATCTCCAACTAGTGCTTATCCTTAAGTTTAGGTTATAGTTAATTAAAACTAAAGTTTAGCTTACCCACCGATCTTATACAAAATACCGAGACAGTCAACCCATACTGGTTACTACTCAAAAATCAATTTTTCATTTTCAACATTTCTTTACCGGTACCTGGGTCTCACTAAGCCTCTAGAATTAACATCTTTTCATGTTTAACAACTTGGGGTACTCATCCCCAAATTTTCATATATTCATACTTTATTCAAATTCTTTCATTCATTCTTATTCATTCATCAATAAGTACAATCTCAATCTATTCATTTTCACAATACACTTTTCATATTCATCGAAACTTTCCCAATACAAGTTAATTAAGATTAAAACATAATCTCTTAAAAATTCATTATTGAAAATTCATCTTATCATTTTCCTAACATCATTAACCATATATATATTTTTCTTGAGTTCACATCTCATCTAAGCATGAATGATCTTTATTTTCCCAAAATATAACTTAAAACAGCGAGAATATATTTTCAATCACCTCGTTTAAGAATCATTTGTAAAACAGTAAATTCAAAATCAGAAACTGCATTTCATGCTATTTGTAAAAATCATAGAAAATCATATACTTCACGAAACTTTACATTATTTATATCAAAATAAAGGTGTACAAGACTACTACAATTTCTTAGTTATAAGTTTCCTCAAAATACAGTATCTAAAACCCTAAATTCTTCAAAATATACAGTAAGGTCGAAATACTGAAATACTGCCACTGTTACAGTCTTGTAAAATTCATATAAAATTCAATTCTTTGTGAAAATTTGATTTCTTAGACTTTTCAGAAAGGGTAACGAGTCTACTACAATTTCTTAGTTCTGACTTTTCTCAAATTGTTTCATTTACAATGCTGAATTGATCAAAAACTGAAATGTGTACAGATTTCCAGCAACCAGTCAACTACTAACCAGTTCTAAGTTTAGATTTTATTAAAATAGTAAACGACCTCCAAATCTAATGAAATTTTAAAGGGATGTTCCTGACACATACAAGATGTTCCCAAAAAAGTTTTAGTTCTAGATTCCAATTATTTTATTAAATACGATTTTTTGATGTGCAAACACAATTCAAAACAGTAACTTTCTTTGCATTATTTAGCAACTTTGTGTATAAATTTATATCCAATTCATTCAATATAATCATAATATATTACCATGCACCCAAACAACATCATTTCAACTTATCTATAATATAATTTCTCAATTAGCATGCATTTCATTTAAATATCTTCATCACAAATTAATCACTGCTCATATGTATAAACAATTTTAAATATCAATTTTCCTACACATGCATACTACTAAATTTTAGAAAGTTCAAGAAGTCACCCACCTTATTTGAAGAAAGAAAAATGAACTCCTAGTAGATGGCTGCTAGCTTCAAGAATGAGACTCCCTTCTCCTAGCAAGCTTTCCAAGCAAGAACTCAAACCACTCTCATTTTTTCTTTTCTTATCTTTCTTATCTTTTGTTTCTTTTCTTTTGATTCTTGGTGCATTTGTTCATGAAATGGAAGGAGCTATTTACAGGGCTAAATTGATGAATGAAGAGACACCCATTACCCAAAAAATAAATACCCATTATGAAGAGTAAATACCCACTCACCATTTACTACACAAACCCCCAACTCTTCTCATTCCTTCATGAATTGGCCAACCCTTGGATTTCCCACATGTGCACTCTCTCATTCATTTGTTTAATTATTTGTTCAAAGCCTAAATGTATATATTTGTCACATGACAAGTATGGTGACACGTTAGAAGTGTATTTAACATAAAATTTCATCAGGGGCCTTTATTTTGAAATTAGTTTCTTTTGGGCCTTTAAAAATAGATTATGGCCTCTGGATTTAAAATCAACACAATAACTTAGATAAAAATGAGAATAGATGTCATTCTTAGGAAATTCTTTATGGACTCAATTGCTTAAAAATTTGCGCATGCAATGCACGTGCAAAATATTAAAAATTAATTTGATAGAGAAACAGTCAAAATTCAAATTACGTAGAACAATAATGTTATAGATATTTCACGTAACGGAAAATATACGTAATCGACAAGTGTATTGAAAGCACGTGCAATACACGTAAAACACAATGATTAAAATAAATGTTTGAGTTGGCTAAAAATATGATTGAAATGAGTTTTGAAAAAACGGAAAACATGTAAATAATCGGAATATAAATTACGTATGACATTTATATAAAAATACGTTACGAATATTACTCGTAGCAGTACGAAATACACGAGCATAACACACGTGAAGCAAAATTGTCATAACTCAATATTGCGGGGTGTTACAGAAACGATGCCAAAACAGTTCTTAAGGTAAAAAAAAGAGGGAAACGAAAGAGTAAGAAGCCAAACGAGTGGTTAAAGCTTAGTTTTTCTTGTAACAACTTGATGAATATACAAATATACAATCACTTTGATATCACATTCTTAAAGCTATTTTAGGCATCCTGGTCAACATGAAGAGTTTGGAACTTCCATAGGATGCTCCAACTTGGAGTCTCAAGAAGAGATTATTCTGAGAATAATTCTATCTCTCTCTCCCCCTCTCCCCCTCTTATGTATATATGTATGTATACATTATATATTTTTCATTACATAAGCTATTAGTCCTCCACACCATTTATTATTCTGGTAAGGTTAAACTGTTGAATTTACATAGGATAAGTAATAGCAAGTTATGACCTATTCAGCTATAACGCTATAAGAGCATCACTGCATGTCTGATCAATATCCAATACTCATCCCTGATCCTAACTAGCCATAGACTTGGAGGTACTCTTCTCGTACCTCAATCACCAAGGTGCTACTCTATTTCATGCCTCTCTAGGTTCTCTATCTCTCCTACTCCCAACAGGCAATGCAACCATGATGTAGAACATCAAAACACAAAGGCGACATATGTCAGACAGGCACTTCATTATACAGCTTTTGGCATACCGATTAGTTGTCAAGCTAGTGTCCATATTGAATGTGCTTCCGACAAGGGCAGGATCCCATTTGTGTTGATGCAACAAAACTTAGCAGCCAAACAAACTGACCTTGGTTCTTTTATATTCTTAATGTCTTTACATAGGGAAAAAAAAATTACTTTTAAAAAGTGAATTTCCTACAATTTCTGTTGAACCTCACCATTTTGTTGATTGTTGAAAGTAGGTCATATATAAAATAATCCACACAGAGAAAAAGGGTGGGGAATTTTCTTATTCCATATCAACAAAAACAGTCAATTTGATTATAATAATAATAATAAAAAAGACAAGAAATCAAACTATTTTTCTTCAGAAAATACTAGAAGGATGTAGATCTTAAAAACTAGCTATTTGACATTTATAGACTATAGTCCATATTCCATTATGTATTGGCCACAAAGAAGTGTGCTTAGCTCTTGATGCTGTTTATTTCCGAGGCACGTGTGGAAGCACCAGGTGTGAGTTCGAACTCAATTTGTATTGAAGGAGATTGCCGCTCGTCTGCCGACCTTCGGTTGACCTTCTGGGGGCTACGATGAGCTCGGAAAGGCGTTGAAGGTTGGGCTCGGATCGGAAGGGTCGGATCCGAGGTCTTGTGTACCTGCAGACGGTCCTGAAACACCGGAGTTTGTCCCGGTGGCGGACCCTCCGACGCTCTAGTCAGTCTCTGTGAGAGAGTAGCAATAACTAGGTATATTTATGTGGCAAAAGATTCATTACCTTCCAAAGGTGGGTGAGGGTCTAGTATTTATAGAAAATCCCAACCGGGTTTGGTTCCGCTTGGGGGCCGGGTTTGGACCCGAAAGCCCATGGGCCTGACGTGGCAGAAGGCCCAGGGGGTTTAGGGCGGTTGCTGTGATACCAGGAGTGGTATAGGGCTGACGTGGCGAAACCCTTGGCGGTATTTGGAGCTGACGTGGCCCATCGTGAGTCCTCTGTGCCTCCGGGGGAATCGGAGGGCCTAGGCTGCGCCAGGTCATCCCTCCGCCCCGCCAGAGAGGGGGGACGGCATGAGGGACTGCTCCGGATCGGACTCCGGGGGATACTGAGGCTCGTCAGTACGAGGAAGCCGGTACTGTGGGGGCAAAACACGAGGTTCGGCGCCGACCCTGAAGGGGTCCGGAGCCGAACCAGGTCGGTATTCTTGCTTTTCTGAGTAGGAATTGTATTGGGCCTTGGATGGGCCTCAGGCCATTTTTACACTGTCACACAAGCCCCCCACTCCTGCAGGGGGTGCGGGAGCTAGCCGTGGAGGAGTGCTCATGGTTGTAGAAAATGGGATGGTGAGTCATTGGATCTTCGTGAGAAGAGTACCCTGGTGCCAGACCCGACCCCGAGCCGGTCGAGGGATTATGGGCCAACAAGGGGGGTGGCGAGCCGTTGGCCTTCCTGAGAAGACCTCCCTGGTGCCAGACCTGACCTCGAGCTTGGCGAGGGATTACTGGAAGGCAAGGGCGATGGCGAGCCGTGAAGCCTTCCTGAGAAGACTCCCCTGGTGCTGGACCCGACCTCGAGCTGATAGAGGGATTTATGGGCCAACAAGGGGGGTGGCGAGCCGTTGGCCTTCCTGAGAAGACCTCCCTGGTGCCAGACCTGACCTCGAGCTTGGCGAGGGATTACTGGAAGGCAAGGGCGATGGCGAGCCGTGAAGCCTTCCTGAGAAGACTCCCCTGGTACTGGACCCGACCTCGAGCTGATCGAGGGATTATGGGCCAACAAGGGGGGTGGCGAGCCGTTGGCCTTCCTGAGAAGACCTCCCTGGTGCCAGACCTGACCTCGAGCTTGGCGAGGGATTACTGGAAGGCAAGGGCGATGGCGAGCCGTGAAGCCTTCCTGAGAAGACTCCCCTGGTACTGGACCCGGCCTCGAACTGATCGAGGGATTATGGGCCAACAAGGGGGGTGGCGAGCCGTTGGCCTTCCTGAGAAGACCTCCCTGGTGCCAGACCTGACCTCGAGCTTGGCGAGGGATTACTGGAAGGCAAGGGCGATGGCGAGCCGTGAAGCCTTCCTGAGAAGACTCCCCTGGTACTGGACCCGGCCTCGAGCTGATCGAGGGATTATGGACCAACAAGGGGGGTGGCGAGCCGTTGGCCTTCCTGAGAAGACCTCCCTGGTGCCAGACCTGACCTCGAGCTTGGCGAGGGATTACTGGAAGGCAAGGGCGATGGCGAGCCATGAAGCCTTCCTGAGAAGACTCCCCTGGTACTGGACCCAGCCTCGAGCTGATCGAGGGATTATGGACCAACAAGGGGGGGGGGCGAGCCGTTGGCCTTCCTGAGAAGACCTCCCTGGTGCCAGACCTGACCTCGAGCTTGGCGAGGGATTACTGGAAGGCAAGGGCGATGGCGAGCCGTGAAGCCTTCCTGAGAAGACTGCCCTGGTGCTAGACCCGACCCCGAGCTGGCCGAGGGATTTCGGGCTAATCAAGGGGGATGGCGACCGGTTGGCGCCTCAGAGTGACTGAGCGGGGATATCCCACCATTCATGTGGTGTATTGAAGGCTCTCCGAGAATGGTGTGATGGTCCAATTTCCTAGGGGCATTTAATGGCGCCGCCTAATAAATGTAGATGGTGCATGGTTTTCCGTTGATTGACCTTCCCGGCGTCTCAACGGTTAGTCCCTGGGGGGGGTTATAAATACCTCCCCCCTCCATTGTAGGTATGATCAAAACAGGGGTGGCTCATTGGCTCTCAGAGGTGTCTGCTTCGGCGGACGCCTGTCTTTGGCTAATATTTTCGACCCTAGCAGCGTCGGAGAGGTGGTTACTCTGCCGCCCTGATCTTCTCTTGGATCTGATGGACCTTGATATGGTGGCCAGGTCTACGGGAGATCAGGGCGAGAGGGGTGACGGCCGAAATCCGTGCTGTGGGAAGAGGAGCTTCAGTTTAGTGGTGGTTTTGCCGTCTGGATCCCTTTTCGGGTCAGACTGCCCTGTCATGGAGGTTTGGCCCGGGGGAGATTCAGACGAAAAGACGCACCCACCGTATACCGGCCTTGGGGCTGAAGGGCCTCGGATGGATGGGCCACCTCCCGTCGGGGGTCGGTCAGTCCGTCTTGATAGGGTTGTAGGCGATGGCGGTTTCTGTTCCACCCTCGAACAGTTCGGGGTTTCGGCTGCCGAGGCTGTAAGTCCCGGGCTGCTCGAGGGTGAGAGGGGAACTGGTCGAACGCTGGAGCCCGGGGCGTCTGTCATATGACGGTGCCTTAAAATTAAAAAAAATGTTTTCTCCGTCGTGTATCCCACCCGACCCGACCCCAGAGTTAGGCCGTCAGTCTGGCGTCTGATGACGTCCCCCGCACAGGTTTCGAGAACGTGGCGCGATTTTCCAGGCGGCAGTTGTGCGTCAATCAGTGAACAGTAATCGCGGAAGTCGAGGAGCCGTTCTTCCCTTATATAAGTATTCCCCCTTTTTTCCCTTTCGCCCACTACAATCTTGCTGCTTCTTTCTTCAAAAAATCTCCCACCCCTTCAGCGTTTGCTCTTGCAGTTTGCCGTACTCGGTTCGCCTTTCCGAAGCGGTCCCAGGTTAGTTTGGTAAGTTTGTTTTATCTTTAGGCACAGATGGATAGGGCTCAGTCCGGTTCGTCGGCGTCGTCGTCCAGGGGGGAAGTAAAGCCTGACTCTCCGTCGACGTCGTGGGAAGAGCCCGTGTTCGAGGAGGGATCGGTGCCCGTTGTGGGTCATACTGGCTCGGTTTCTTTGGAGGGCTCCGTAGGTGAGGGGGAAGCGATACACAAGCCGAGGGCGTCGCGTACTCGACGTCCCTTTGTGGTGGAGAGTAGTGGGTCGGAGGGAACCGGCGAGGGTTCGGACGGCATTCGCGTGCTGGAGCTGTCTTCCGATGAGGAGAGTGGCGAGGGCAATACAGTGAGGAGATCCACCACTCAGGGTCGAGGACCGTCGGAGCGAGTTAAGAAGGAGAAGAGGGCCCCAGGAAAACCGGGGTCGAGGACCGGCGGTTCGAGCAAGGCGCCTGTTTTCCGTAATTTGATGACTGGCTCGCCCGTCCAGCCGAAGCATTTCCGTCAGTATCCCGACGATGTTTCTGACCAGGAGCTCTTCGGAGTGCAACCCTCTTCGCCGAGCCGGGGGAGGGTGATGATGGACGCGATCTCGACCGTTTTGGAGGACGGGGATTTGGAAGTTCTGCAGCTGGCGTATCATATAGGGCCTGGTCATGAACTGCTGATGCCGAGCCCTACTCTGCGTCCCACCGATCCCTTATCAGCTTGGTACTGTGTCTTCCCGGTGGACGCTTTTATCTCTGGCCTGAGGTTGCCGGTCCACCCGTTCATTAGGGACGTGTTGAACTGGGCCTCCTTGGCGCCCATGCAGTACGGGCCGAACTCTTGGAAGCAGATCATCTGCTTTATGCTGATGTGCGAGGAGCAGCAAGTACCCCTGCGGTTGAACGTGTTCCGTGCAATGTTGATGGTCAATCCGTCGGCCGAGGGTGTATACTATATCTCTCCCCGGAGCGGGGGGAAGGTCGTTCGCCACCACCCCGATTCCATCAAGGGATGGAAGGAGAAGTATTTGGTGATCCGGAGTGAAGAGCCATGGGACATTCCTACTCGATGGAACCACTCCAAGCCGAGCCACCCACCGCCGAGGCAGGGGGATCTGTCGGCAGATGAATGGGGGTTTGTCGAGCGTCTCCGCCAGTCACCTAGCATTGATTGGACGGAGGTGACGGAGACCGCTCTGGCGAACGCTGGACTGAGCCCAGCTGTTATGCGTATGTAGTTGTTCCTTTCCTCTGGGTCCTTTCTTGCTTTCTTGCTCATTGCTCTTAATGGTTTTTTCTGCAGGTATGGATGAGGCATCGATCCAGGCAAGGCGGCTGGCCATGAAGAAGGAAAACGCCGAGAAGAAGAAGGCGGAGGCGGCGAAGAGGTCGAGGGAGCTGCCCCTTGTTATCTCGGAAGTTCAACTCGAGCCGAGGACCAAGAGGGGTCGCTCTGAGACGAGCAAGGGCGTGGCTTCTTCGAAGGGTCTGGGCCGAGCAGGGGCCTCTGTTCTCGACAAGGGGAAAGGTCCCTGGGTCGAGGCCGAGGAAGAGGATCCGGTGGTGGAGCTGTTGCGGCAGCGGTGGGCTCCTGACTGGTCGGTTCTGATGGGGGACCGCCTGACAGAGGAGGCCCAAGCCGTCGAAGTGGTGGAAAAGCTGGCGACCCCTTGCGATCGCAAGGCGATGGAGGGCGAGCCCGTAGAGGCGGCGTTCGCCCGCCTGGCACAGGCCACTGTGCAGGTAAGTCTGTCGACTCTGTCCCTCTTTGTTGATTTACGTGCCGAGGTCTCATCTTTGTCTGTCGTTGGTTGTAGGCCTGTATACAGGGGGCCAACATCAAGAACCTGTACGAGGCGTCCCTGGCTCAAGAGCGAGCTCGAGCGGAAAAGAGCGAGCTGGAGATGAAGGAGATGCGAATCGAACTCGAGGGTTCGCATAAGAGAGAACAGCAGCTGGAGCTCCAGCTCAAGGCCAAGGATGTGGAGTGGGAGAAGAAGATGGCCTCCCTGAAGACGAAGTTTACCAAGGAGGCGGAGGAGGTGTTGCGCAAGGGCCAGCAGATGGTGATCGCGGCCCAGGACAAGAGCTATGAGAGGGCCCTCAGCCACGTGAGGCACTTCTTCCCGGCCCTCGATCTGTCCAATTTTGAGTACGATATGGAGATCGAGGGGACGTCGAAGACTCCGGGTGAAGCAGGGCCCGCCGTCGACCCCTCTTCCGACGCTCCCGTGGATCCGTCCGTCGGCGCGGAGGTGGGTCAATGAGTTGTGTAATTTTCGTCTTTCTTTTTCTCTCCCTCGATTGTGTTTGCCTCCCGCGGACTGGCCACCGCATTTTTTGTAAGAAACATTTGGATTTATAGTGACAAGAAAAGTTTTTTGACCGGCCGGTTGGTTTGACCTCGGACATTTCTGAATCTTCTTGAGAATGTGTGTTGAGTTGGTTGGTTATCTTGTAGGTCGCGGCTATCCTTCCTGAAGGAGACTCCCGTAGTTTCTATGTGGCACGACTCCGGAGTAAGGTTAAGGTCCTGGAAGCTGCGCTGGCTCGCCACCGAAGGGGGGCTCGGGACACTGATGAAGCCTGTAACTTTTATCGGAGTAAGTTCGCCGTCTTGAGCGCGGAGGCGCGCCGATTGAGAAGAGTGATGTGGGATCGGGAGCTCGGCGGGACGGACATCAGACGAGCCGGGCTAAGTACCTTGGAGCCGAGGTCCTCCCCTGGGGGGCTACCTCGCGACGTCTTTGTGGAGGAGGAGACGGAGATGCCTCGTTACAAGGCGATGCTGGGAGCCTCGTTCTCTTCATCCTTGGGTCGACTGGCGGAGGGGGTTCCCTCTGCGTTGCTGTTGTTGCAGTGGGCGCGACCGGATGACGCCCAGAGTTCGGTGGCTGGACCGTCGATTGGGGCTGAGGCTAAGGAATATCACAGCGAGGGGGGGGGGGCCCTAGTTGCTTGGTCGAAGTACTCTTTGTCCCTCGTTGGGCCCGGGGGGGGGGCCCTGATCTACCTGATTTGAGAAGAGTGGAGCGGTCTTGTAACGGTCTTTGTTTTTTCTTTCGTTTTATTTTTTCTCTTTGGGACGAAAAAATAAAGGGGTATGAAAGAGGAATCCTTTTCCCTCCTTGCTCCGGCCAGTGATGCGGTATGAAATGTCGGAGGCAAGGTCTGGCTCCATCGTTCCGCGAGGGATCGAAGTGGGGCCTTAGGAAGGACCTTCGGTCCGGACTCGTATTGAGATTATCGAGACATTTGGGGTTCGAATAAAAAGGCATATTTTTAGTATAAGGTAGGGAGGGCCGCTAAGGCAGCCCTTTACAAACGAGGGTTTACACCAAAAACAAAAGATTTACATATAGCCGGGCCATAGTCTACGCTCGTCCGGCGTCGAGGGGGAACACGCCTCCACCGACGGTGGTCATGTAGCATGATCGCGCTGCTTCTTGACTGCCTCGGACGATGCCGACTCCTTGAGGGGTGGGGAACTTGAGCTTCAGATGGTAAGCCGAAGGCACCGCTTGTAGGGAGCATAGTCCAGGCCGGCCAAGTATGGCGTTGTAGGCCGCCTTGACGTTGACCATCATGAAGTCCATGGATTTGGTCCTCTTGACAGGAGTCGACCCGGCGGTAATGTCGAGGGTAACAATCCCTTCTATTACGACAGGGACGCCTGAGAACCCGTGCAGGGTGTATCCAGCTGGCTTGAGTTTTCCTCGGGGTAACCTGAGTTTTTCGAATGCTTCGAGAAAAAGAATATTCACCGAGCTACCGTTGTCGACGAGGATCCTGCGGACCTCACAATTAGCCATGTGGAGGTTGATGACGAGAGCATCGCAGTGGGGCAAGCGAACACCTTCAAGGTCTTCCCCTGAGAAGGAGACCGGCCTTGATTGTAGTTTGGGCGAGGGGTTGTCTTTGACAGCGTTCACCTCTCGAAGGAAGGCTTTTTTGGAAGTGTTTGATCCGCCTCCCATCGGCCCTCCGTGGACACAGTGCAAGATGAAAGGGATATCCGCGGCTCCCTCGGAGTCGGGGTCCCGATCCTGGGACTGGTTTGGAGCAGGGTTCGGAGGCGATTGCCTCCGGTTCCTAGCGTCTCGCCGATCCCGTGGGCCTTCTCGGGTGAACTCTCGGAGGTATCCTCTGGAAATGAGTTCTTCAATTTCGTCTTTCAGGGCTCGGCATTGGTCGGTTTCGTGCCCGTGATCTCTGTGGAAGCGACAGTAAAAGCGCTGGTCTCGATTCTTGTTGTTATTAGATCGGGGGGGTAGTCGGACAATGCCCTTGTCTTCGATTTCCAAGAGGATGGCGGAGATGTTATGCGTCAGGGGAGTGTACCTCTCGAAGCGGGGGACTGGCGGGACCTTCTTTATGGCCCCCGGGTCCCTTGGAGCCTTCTTCGGTGGTTCGCCTTCCTCGGTCTTCCGCTTTCCTTTCCCGGTGGCATCCCTGGCATCTTCGGGGTTGAGGGCCTCTTCTGCCCTAATGTATTTCTCGACCCTATTAAGGAGGTCGGGGAAGTCGATGGGGGGTCTCTTGGCCAGAGAGGCCTTCAGCTGTCCGGGGCGGACGTTGTGTCGGAATGCCGCTGAAGCGACGCCTGGGTCGAGGGAGGAGACCGACCTTGCCTCAGCGGTAAATCTCCGGACGAACATTCTGAGTGATTCCCCCTCTATCTGTTTGAGCCCCAGTAATGAGGCGCTGGTCCTTTCGGCCTTCCGGCTAGTGACAAAATGGGCAAGAAAATTGCCCTCGAGTTGGTCGAAGGAGTAAATGGAGCCGGGGGCGAGTTTCGAGAACCACTCGCGAGCAGGACCCCGAAGGGTGGCGGGGAAGGCTCGGCAGAGCAGGATATCCGAGGCGCTGTGAATCATCATGAGGGTTTTGAAACCCTCCATGTGATCAGCAGGATCTCCCTCGCCGTCGTAGGTCTCGAATTGAGGGGGCCGGAAATTCCGGGGTATTTCCGCTAGGAGGATGGGGGCGGAGAAGGGTGGACGGACAGGTCTGTACCCCTGAGCCATTCTTTGGTCGCCGTCCCTTATGTGATCGAGGCGGTCCTCCATTTCTTGTAGGCGTCTTAGGAGTACGTCATCGTCTCCCGGCTGGATCGTTGAAGGGCGGGACGCGCTGGCTTCGGCGTCCGACCCCGTTTGCGAATGGAGGGTTTCTTCCCTGGGGGCCCGTCGGAGGGCTCCCAGCATTTCTTTTCGGAAGTCTTGGAATTCCTTATGAGTGACGGGGGCTCTTTCGGCCCGGTTTGGTTGGTCCGAGGGTTGTCTTCCGACTCGGCTGAGCGCGGGTCTGCGTACCTCGGACGGTGGCCTCGGGCGGTTCGGGGCCGGGTTGGAAGCGGCCCTTCTCCTGCTGCGGGTAATCTTGCGGTTGAGGATTATTCCCCGGAGGTCGGGCTGGGCTGGCCGGCCGACGCTCCCTTGGGACTCCCGAGAGGGAGCCTTGTGTTTCGACGGGCGTGGCCTGGCTTTATTGGTGGGTGGGGGCGAGTCCCGTTGGTTGACGGAGGAAGCAGCCCCCTTGCCTTTGGTTGCCATGAGGATTCGGCTGTCGATGGCCTTTGAGGGTCTGGGTCGGATCGGCTTCTGGAGCAGCTCTTCCCACAGACGGCGCCAACCTGATGCTGTTTATTTCCGAGGCACGTGTGGAAGCACCAGGTGTGAGTTCGAACTCAATTTGTATTGAAGGAGATTGCCGCTCGTCTGCCGACCTTCGGTTGACCTTCTGGGGGCTACGATGAGCTCGGAAAGGCGTTGAAGGTTGGGCTCGGATCGGAAGGGTCGGATCCGAGGTCTTGTGTACCTGCAGACGGTCCTGAAACACCGGGGTTTGTCCCGGTGGCGGACCCTCCGACGCTCTAGTCAGTCTCTGTGAGAGAGTAGCAATAACTAGGTATATTTATGTGGCAAAAGATTCATTACCTTCCAAAGGTGGGTGAGGGTCTAGTATTTATAGAAAATCCCAACCGGGTTTGGTTCCGCTTGGGGGCCGGGTTTGGACCCGAAAGCCCATGGGCCTGACGTGGCAGAAGGCCCAGGGGGTTTAGGGCGGTTGCTGTGATACCAGGAGTGGTATAGGGCTGACGTGGCGAAACCCTTGGCGGTATTTGGAGCTGACGTGGCCCATCGTGAGTCCTCTGTGCCTCCGGGGGAATCGGAGGGCCTAGGCTGCGCCAGGTCATCCCTCCGCCCCGCCAGAGAGGGGGGACGGCATGAGGGACTGCTCCGGATCGGACTCCGGGGGATACTGAGGCTCGTCAGTACGAGGAAGCCGGTACTGTGGGGGCAAAACACGAGGTTCGGCGCCGACCCTGAAGGGGTCCGGAGCCGAACCAGGTCGGTATTCTTGCTTTTCTGAGTAGGAATTGTATTGGGCCTTGGATGGGCCTCAGGCCATTTTTACACTGTCACAGCTCTCAACTGCATACTACTATTTGATTGAGTTGAACTGGAAATAGCATGGTGATGAGGATATCGGTTCTGTTCAATTTTTATTTTGAGATTTAGCCATATATAGTTTATTTGAGAGATTTGTTTAGATTTGTTATATATTTATTTTGGATTTGTTTTGAGTCTATATATAGGCCTTGAGAATAATGAGAAGTTATGCCATTATTGATTAAAAAATTATTGTGTTGAGTTATTGCTCTTCATCCCTTTTTTTTGTGTGAGACAATTGAGACAATTATTAGGGTTTGTGAGAAGTCTTAATAAAGTATTAGGGTTTGTGATAAACCCCAAATTAAAATTCTAAACCCTAATCCCCAAATCCAAACCCTACCCTCCTCTTCATCTTCCCCCTTTCTTCTTTCCCGACCCACCTTGACGCCGCCAGCCCCTCGTCGGCCGCGACTCCGATCAGCCGACGCCACCACAACCACCACTACAACTCCCCTCCGCCCATTGCCCTCATTGCAGCCCTCATCGACCGCACTCCCCCAACCAGCAGCATCCGATCCCCGTCGCCCTTCCACTGCAGTTTTCCGCCGCTTGACAACCAGCGTCACCGCCTGCAGCCCCTGCCATCGTCTACCGCCACCTCCTGCCCCCACAGCGCTCCCCCTTCCCCCCTCGCTGCCTCACTACAGCAGCCACATCGAAGTACTAACACAAATTTCATCGAACTCGATGACATCTTTCCATTCCTCGATTTATTTGTGAAACCATCTATCATCTCTATAATATTATTTGACTTATCTGTCATCCACAAATATTGAGAGTGTGTGTTTCTACCTGCTAATTAAAGTATGAATATTTATTGCATATTTTACTTACTAAGAACGTTTAGATATAATTATTGATTGTTAGGATTGAATCTTTAATTGGGCTTGTTAAACTTAATTCAATTCTTGAAAATTCATCAAACCAATTAATAGTTTTAATTTATGATGTAATCTACATTACATGTTGGTATACTTAATCTTTTAATATTCTTGAAAATTCTCTATTTATGGTTAAATTTACATCATTTTGGTATCAAAGCCAGGTTTTTAAAACCTTAGTTCTTGCATCATTTAGTCATAATTTTTGTATTCATTTAGGATTTTGTTAGTCATTTATTTTCTTTCTTTTAGATTATTTCAGTTTTTTTAAAAAAAAACTTAAGTGCTTTTAGGACACGTTTCCCTAAATTTCAGGAAATATACATCCCCACGACCCATAGCTTTCACCATTGGTGAATGCGTCTTCGCAGCACCATACAGATCCCGTCGAGCCTTTCTTGTCCCTCCCAAACCACCCTATCAGGAACACTATAATTCAGCAAACCCCTCCTTGCACTGAAATTGACAACTCTGATATTTCTACTACCCTCGCTGTCATTCAAGCAACTCTTGCCAATATCAATCAGAAGCTTGAGAAAGTAAAATTGAATCAAAATGTTTCCCATGAGCTTCATCGCCAGATCCCTCAAGGGAATGATCGTAACGACCGACATCAAGATCGCGACCCAAACAATACAAAAAGAACGTTAAGGCTGACGTTCCCCACTTTGAAGGCCGTATGGAACCCCAAGTTTATCTCGATTGGATCTGTGCCATGGACCACTACTTCGTGTGGTTTGACATGAGCGAAGCCCTGAAGGTCAAATCTGCCATGATGAAATTGATTGAAAAATCTCAACAACACTGGACCAATCTTGAACATGCCCGCAGAAGCCGAGGCCTGGCACCCATATCCACTTGGAAAGCCAAGAAATAGAAGCTCACTGAGAGATATGTGCCGTTATCATTCCGCACTCGATTGCTAGATTCATGGAACCAACTTTATCAAGAAAGCAAATTCACCCAAGAGTATGTGGATAAGTTCGACGACTTTTTCATTCGATGCAATGTCTTAGGTAAAGAGAGCGAAGAACAAACTCTCTCTAGGTTCAGGACTGGACTACGAGTCGATCTTAGGAACGAGCTAATTCCTAGAAATATGGATTCATTGGCAGCAGCTTATGTCATTGTCCTCGATATGGATTCCTTACAACAAGTTTTCCCTATAAGTCTAGCAATTCGAGAGATCATTCTTCTAGAATGACCTCTACTGAGCCCTCTAGACCCGAGCCCCCCTCTTGGCACCCCAACAAATCTTACCCAAGCAAGCCTACTGTAAATCCCTATTCACTAAGAAATTATAACACGAATAAGAACACTGAATGAGACTATTCTAAGATTGATCATCTCACCAAGTGCTATAAATGCAAGGGATACGCCCATGTTGCTGACAATTGTCCCAGCCCCAGTAGGATCAACATTGTAGAATGTATCGTTGTCATTGCTGATGAGTCCGACAATGAGTTTACCTATGAACCTCATGTAAGTGATGACTTTGGTAAAGAAGAGGATGACCAACCTCTTCACTGTATTCGGTCGATCCAATCACCACCATTGAATGTACCTGAGTCACTCATTCCATCACTCATTCCTTCCCAAGTCACTTGGCGGCCCATAGATTTTATCCATGTGTTAGAACATCATAGTCTCAGAGTCTGCATCCACATTTGTATATCGTATTCATGACTTGCATAAAGAAATTTTCAAGAAAATTAATGAGAATAATTTTAACTACAAGTTAATAGCAAATACTAGAAGAAAATTTAAAACTCTTGATGTTGGTGATGAAGTGATGGTTCGGATTCGTCCGGAACGGTTTCTAGCTGGATCCGTTAAGAAATTGAACATAAGTGTTGCATGCCCATTTAAAATTTTGCATAAAATCAATGATAATGCCTATATCATTGACCTTCCTGAAGGTTTTGGCATAAGACTTTCAATATTGAGGATCTAGTACTCTATAAAGGCCCAAAATTAAACCCTAAAAATTCTCTAATAGATGAGCCCACCCTGCAGTGTACTGGTGAGATTCCCACATTTTTCCCTCTACCTGATACTATTTACCCATCGACACACAAATTGGATAATGTTTTAGATGATCAGATAATCTCTACTAGAAATTGTGGTATTTATAGGTATTTGGTGAGGTGGCAGAACAAACCGAAGTCGGATGACACTTGGAATGATCGTGAGGAGCTCCGACGCTTGGATACAGATCTTTTGGAGCACCATGACAGGATCACCGGTTTGACTCGACTGGGCCGAGCACTCTCCCACCCTAAGAGAATGGTGAGGACATCGGTTCTGTTTTATTTTTATTTTGAGATTTAGCTATATGTAGTTTATTTGAGAGATTTGTTTGAGAAATTTGTTTTAGATTTAAGAGATTTGTTTTAGATTTGTTTAAGATTTGTTTTGGATTTGTTTTGAGCCTATATATATGCCTTGAGAATAATGAAAAATTATGCTATTATTAAATAAAAAATTATTGTGTTAAGTTATGACTCTTCATCCCTCTTTTTGTGTGAGACAATTGAGAGAATTATTAGCGTTTGTGAGAAGTCCTAATATTAATAAAGTATTAGGGTTTGTGATAAACCCTAAAACTACACCCAAATCCCCAAATTAAAATTCTAAACCCTAATTCCCAGATCCAAACCTACCCTCCTCTTCATCTTCCCCTTTTCTTCTTTGCCACCCACCTTGACGCCGCCAGCCGCTCGTCGGTCGCGACTCCGATCAGTCGACGCCACCACAACCACCACTGCAACTCCCCTCCGCCCGTCGCCCTCATCAGAGCCCTCGTCGACCGCACTCCCCGAACTAGTAGCATCTGATCCCCATCGCCCTTCCACTGCAGTTTTCCGCCGCTCGACAACCAGCGTCACCGCCTGCAGCCCCCACTCGTCGCCGCCCCTGCCATTGTCCGCCGCTGCCTTCTACCCCCACATCGTTCCCCCTTCCTCCCTCGCTGCCTCACCACAGCAGTCACCTCGGAGCACTAACACAAATTTCTTCGAACTCGGTAATCTCTTTTCATTCTTTATTTGTGAAACCATCTATCATCTCTATAATATTATTTGACTTATCTGTCGTCCACAAATATTGAGAATGTGTGTTTCTACCTGCTAATTAAAGTACGAATCTTTATTGCATATTTTACTTGCTAAGAACATTTATGTATAATTATTGATTGTTAGAATTGAATATTTAATTGAGCTTGTTAAACTTAATTCAATTCTTGAAAATCCATCAAAGCAATTAATAGTTTTAATTTCTGACATAATCTGCGTTACATGTTGGTAGACTTAATCTTTTAATATTATTGAAAATTCTCTGTTTAGGGTTAAGTGTACATCACATGATCTATAGCTCACATGAGACAATAAACAATACATAAAATTTCATTGCATTTGTAGAATAATACCTGAAAGTTTGAAATAGATAGAAAAAAATTCTCAAAAGGTTTGGATAACAATGTAAGAGAAGCCATTTTAATACAAGTGATGTGATATCAGGGAGAGGAGAGAAGAGACTGAATTCCCAATATAAAAATTTAATTGGGTTGATAATGAGCTAGACTAAGCTTCCTAGGATTCTTAATTTGCTAATTCAGTTATCGGAAAACTTTATTCAAGAATCTTCCCATAGGTTAGCATTAAATACATTTGACAAGTTGTGCCAATGAGACCTTAATATGGTTGTTTCATTTGCTAGGTGAACAACATCACAATGCAAAGTTCATGTGAAATTAATCACACATCCAAAACAACTAGAGTTTATTATATAAAATTTCATACATCATCGTCAATATTATGAAAACATGTCAGAATGTTACCATTTTTCTAAAGAAGTATCTTTAGTCAATGTAAATTTAAGAATAGAAAAATATTTAGATTTGGTCGAAAAGTAGCAACTATAAATCAATAACGATACTGAGATATAACCTTGCATCTTACCCTCTCTTTCATCACATGACATCAGCAAGAATTTGATGTTGCACTGATTCCCATAGTAATAAACATCTATACCACAAAATCAGCTCAATCATTGGTTTTGTAACGCCCCGCCCCAGTACTCAGACAATTTTAATATTTTTAGAAGACAAATTAGATACTATGTAGTACAACTGCCCACCACAGGCTGCCTCTCAAAAGGTGGTTAACCAATTAGGTGACTCTTGATCATAGGCAATTATATTTATACTCAAATTAGTTTTTGTATACTTTCCATGTGGGACTATATTTCTCAATCTCCTCTCAAATTCCCCAAATCCTGTGTACGCAGACCAGTCGACTGTTCGCTGCAAATCTGGGGTATTACATACACCCCACCTTTAGAAATTAGCGTCCTCGCTGAGTACGGGGCACACATCTAGTGTAGGATCCGCCTTTCTAACCGTTGTAGAATAGTCCTCGATCCCACGAAATGTTGTGTAGAAACACCCGGTACATATAAATGCACCCTGCCTATCCGGAGAATCATCTCCCTGCCGTGAACTAGATCATAGGCCCTCTCCTACACTCGGTGTCGAAAGTCGGCTCTGATACCATTTGTAACGCCCCGCCCCAGTACTCAGACAATTTTAATATTTTTAGAAGACAAATTAGATACTATGTAGTACAACTGCCCACCACAGGCTGCCTCTCAAAAGGTGGTTAACCAATTAGGTGACTCTTGATCATAGGCAATTATATTTATACTCAAATTAGTTTTTGTATACTTCCCATGTGGGACTATATTTCTCAATCTCCTCTCAAATTCCCCAAATCCTGTGTACGCAGACCAGTCGACTGAACAATCGACCAGTCGACTGTTCGCTGCAAATCTGGGGTATTACAGGTTTGGTATGGTCTTTTAAATACAGCCAGTGTGGCACATAGGATTCAATAATACCAATTAAAGGGACCAGACAGTGATGTAAACTTAACCCTAAATAGAGAATTTTCCAAGAATAATAAAAGATTAAGTTTACCAACATGTAATGCGGAGTAAGTTATAAATTAAAACTAAGCTAAATTTGAAGAGAAAAAAAACCTTGAACTATCCCCTTTATGCAGAAAACTTCATTGAACTTTTTTTAACGCAGAAAACCACACTAAACTATAGTTGCAAAGAACCCCCTGAAGTATATTTTCAAAAAACCGCATCTAACTTTTCTACTTGTATTAGATAACCTCATTCATCTTTGCAAGTTGAAAAACATCATGCATCTTTCTCATTATTGTCAAAAACCTCACTCAACTTCAGCAGAAAACTCACACCGCCGGAGTGGATTTTTTGCAACCATAGTTAAGTGTGGTTATCTGCGTTAAAAAAAGTTCAGTGTGATTTTCTGCATAAAGGGGATAGTTCAAGGGAATTTTTTCAAATTTAGCCTTAAAACTAATAATTGGTTTGATGGATTTTCATGTTATGAAATAGTTTAACAAACTCAATTAAAGATTCAATCACAACAATAAATAATTATATACAGAAGCGTTCTTAGCAAGTAAAATATGCAATAATGATTTGTACTCTAATAGGCAAGTAGCAGCACACATTTTCAATATTTATAGACGACAGATAAATCAAATAATAATCTAGAGATGATATAGCAGTATCATACAAATAATGGAGAATGGAAAGAAGTTACCAGTGCGAAGAAAGTGCCTTGGATCTTAGTTGAAGCATTGCAATCCACCAGAGTTGAGAAGTCGACTAGTGGTGGTGGCTGACGGTGGAGATGGCAGTGGGCGATTGCTGCAGGGAGCTCGAGACGGCTGTAGGGGCCGAGTAGCTAGGGCGTTGGGCAGCAACAGGGAACGGTGATCGGCGAGGGTGCAAGTGGTGGGGGTGAGGCAGTCGTGATGCTGGCAATGGAGGTGCGGGCAATGGTGGGTCGGTGGAGAGGGAGTAGCAGTCACAGTTGGGGTAGAGGTTGGAGTTGTTGGTCGGTCGAGGGAGGCACAGTGGTTGGAGGTGGCGCTCGGGGCTGTTGGTCAGCAGCGGCGTCGAGAGAAGCTTCAGGAAGACGATGGTCGGCTTCAGTGGTGGCGATGGGAAGGCGAGGTAGTGGGTGGCACTGGCTATGGAGGAGCTCGGGTGTGGGAGGAGACAGCGACGTTGGGTTGAAGATGAGGAAGAAGAAGAACAGGAGAAGGAGGATGATGGCGGCTGTCAATATTGGGGGTTAGGGTTTTGATTAATTGGGAGTTGGAGTTGTAATTAAAGCTTCTCACAAACCCTAATACATTCTTAGAATTTCTCACAAACCCTAATAATTTCTTTTGATATCACACACGCAAGAAAGAATGCAGAGCAATAACAATAATTTTTTAATCAATAATAGCATACATTCTCATTATTCTCAAGACCTATATATAGGCTCAAAACAAAATCTCAATACAAATCTTCAAAAATATTCTAATGCAGAAAATATAGGGTGCAAATTGCAAACTATTACATATGGCAAAATAAAATAAAATAAAATTGATGTCCTCATCAGGCAGCTCTTCACTCTATAGAGATATTGGGGGGCACAGCACAAGTCCTCTAGGAGGAGGTCTTACAATGCCAGATGATGACCATTGGGTTTCACCAACCCACTTGATCTCATCTAGGGCTGCAAACGAACCGAGCGCTATTCGCGAGCTACTCGGCTCGAGCTCGGTCAAAGCTCAGCTCATGTCGAGCTTGAGCCGAGCTCGAGCTCAAAAATGAGCTCGATACGTAAACGAGCCGAGCTCGAGCTTGAAGGTACGTGGGTTTTAGGCAGAAGCTCGCAAGTATTCGGCTCGAACTCGGTCAAAGCTCGGTCAAAGCTCGGCTCGTGTCGAGCTCGAGCCTGAAAGTGAGCTCGATACATAAACGAGCCGAGCTCGAGCCTCAAGGTATTCGGATCGACTCGGCTCGTTTACAGCCCTAATCTCATCATGATAATTCAAACCATTTATATTTTTCCAATCCTCAAAGAGTTTTATTAATACCATGTAGAAGTTGGTTTTATTTAACATTTTTAACTTAAACTCCTGGAATCTTCAGCTTAGATTCTCTTCCCCTTGGCGCCTCAGCTTTATTTTGCATTGGATGTATAGTTTCTTCCCCAAACCTAAACTGCCAATTTACAGAAGCACAATTCCCTACAAATGTTACATCTTCTCATTGCAGAAAGATAACGTAATGCAAGTGCATTACGTATCCACTCTCTAGCTTTCCTTTGTCACTTTAAAGTTAACCATATCTCCAATACACCAATACACTATGCATGGACTTTATTTTGAAATATTATTTTGCAATGGCCAGGTCCATTTGTTCATGTTTGGCATCATTAGTTCACTCTAAAATCTGAAAAACGCTTTTGCCTCACCTTCTCTTCTTTCCTTATATTCTCCAGAATACTAACTCAAAACTTATCGAACTCCTATGCTCCTATCTTTTCATGGATTCTACTTCTTCCACCATGGCTTCCCTTTCCGAGTCTAGGTTCAAAGAGAAACAAGCAAGAATAATTTATTAATTACCATATATGATCCGTCTCCGCCCCTAGCCTGAAGTGTCCTAATGCAAAATATTAGTTACCATGGTAAATCAGTCAACATGTGCTAACCAACCTTTAATTTCCATAATGAAATATTAACATGTATGGCAGGAATCACTAAACATCATATCTAACACCCTCGGAATGGCTGCAATAGGACCACACTCTCAATATCTAAGTTTGAAGGTTTATGTTCCAACTAATTAGAACCCAAGTTTTGCTAACGAATTCAAAACACAGAAACCTTATGACATTATTAGTACACATCTAAGTTTACACCTAGAGAAGAATGGTTAAGTCGTCAACTAAAGTCACAAATATGAACCCCTGCTCATAAATGGGAACTCACAATCTACCTTTTGAAAATATTGGAACTTTCGGAAGCAATTATTTAAGATATCATTCACCCCTCAAGTATAATACAATTTTTCAAACTGTTCCAAGGAATTTGAAACAGGACACATGGAAGAATAAACATGTAAAGTGCACTCGTCTACAAAACTACAGCTCCAGCATTGGTGTGACACCAATCAACAACATCGACACGACATGAACCAAACTATCTACTAGTATACAGGCACAAGTAGTATAACTTCATGATTTTGATAGTGTTCACCTGGCCTTAGTCCCGATCTGAGAACGGACCAAGAACACATAAAACTTGTTCCAATAATAATGCACTTCTAAAATTAGTTCATAAAGTACACTACACCCCTCTAAAGTCTAAACTAATCAAATAATCCAATATTTACATCTAGACAGCTAAAACTACAGAAAACATTGACACAACCATAGTATAAATTTGAAAGCAAGCATACATTGAGTATGTTTTTGGGCAAAAGCCAAAGTACCCCCCCAACGTTTGGCCTGAGTACAAAATGCCCATACAACGTTTGAAAAAATACAATAAACCCATTATTCCGTTAACTTAACCCTATCCGTTAAGTTATAATTATTAATTTACTTTTTTACCCTTACCCTTTCATATTCATTCTCTTTCTCCCATTATTTAATTCCAATATCAAAACATTAATAAAACTCTTCTATTAGTAAATATTCACCTAAAATCACAGGAATATTTTTTTTTTCCATCCTTATTTCCAATTAATGGCCATTTTCTTCTTCACCCTTATTGCACAACTGCCATGTATTATTGCATAATGGAGCAAACATCTTTCTTCACTCTACTGTCTACATCTTATCCCTTTCTACTTTTCTATAGTGATCTCATCATCTACTGTACTGAAAATGTTAATTCTAGGCACATCTACTTGAGTTGTCCAAAGTCTACTAGATTATAATGATGTAATCAGAATAAGCTTAGTTTAGGTTTTCGTACTTCTGAACCGGGCATACAAGTATTCTATCTCTTCCAACTGTCATGACTATTTTATTGAAAATCATTGATCTAGATGATTGGTTTAACTAGTCCTTAATAACCGAGAAGGATCATCCCGAGCTTACATTTGGTCAGTGTTACTTAACCATCTTAGAAAGAGAGGATAAGAAAGGTGTGGTGGCTTTCAATATTTACATAAAACTGAAGAGCAACAATGACCCAATGACCTCGAATCTATCACATTTGCATAAAATCGATACATTTGCTTACATGAAGAATTATACAGAGAATTAAATACTAAAAATTCAAACACCCAAACAACTATCCGTTCCATATTGAAGAATCAAAGGGTGAACATATAAGGATGGAAAAAAAAATATTCCTGTCATTTTGGGTGAATATTTACTAATAGAAGAGTTTTATTAATGTTTTGATATTGGAATTAAATAATGGGAGAAAGAGAATGAATATGAAAGGGTAAGGGTAAAAAAGTAAATTAATAATTATAACTTAACGGATAGGGTTAAGTTAACGGAATAATGGGTTTATTGTATTTTTTCAAACGTTGTATGGGCATTTTGTACTCAGGCCAAACGTTGGGGGTACTTTGGCTTTTGCCCTATGTTTTTTAAATACCATTACCTAATCCTTTATGCCTGGGAGATTCCCGCATAAGATCGCGACAAAATTTGTCCCCATCATTCAAAGAATTCCGATTCACAAACTCCTTCAACTCTGCATACCCCTCGGGATTGTAACTCTGCTCAATTTGAATTAGACCATAATCAGAAAGGGGGATTCTCAAGTTGTTTAGTTTATTTATCCATAAATATATTTTTTTTTAAATGAATGAATGAATGAATATAAGCACAACTAACCTGGAGCTGAGCGAGAACAACATTGACGGCAACGTAGGTGAAGAAATCCTGCAGGTTCTTCGCCGCCTTCGCCTCCGGCGACGCCTCGCCAAACCCTATCTTGACAAAATCAGTATTTCAAATATTTCAAATTTGCGAAATCGAGAGGCAAAGGCAGTTAGAGAGAGTACCGGGGACGAACATCTTTTGGCAGCGAAGGGGGTCGGAGAGGAGGCGCCGGCGCCGGCGGTGGAGCCACACGATGCGGTGGTTAACGGAGGTGGAGGGGGTGGGGAAGCGGGAGAGAGGGCGGAGGCGAGTTGGAAGAAGAAGTGAACATTCCATGTATCAGATATTTTTTCTCGAGCCGGCGGTCATTCACGACCAGTCCTCTCTATATCTGGATTTGTATGGGAGTGAAATTTGCATACTATTACTGGGTACCTCAAATATTTCAAATTGGAAAAAGAGCCCTCTACGCTTTTGCAATTAAATTCCTCAAGTAATGGATAATGTGGGTCTATTAATATGTGGTATTTGCTATTTATTTATTTTCTTGATAAAAACGCTTCATTAATTATGGTATTTGCTATTTGATTCCTTAATTTGTGACTTTGAGTGAATGAAATTATTTTGGGGTTGAATATGTTGAATGCGATGGAGTGCAGTAGTTGAGGTCTAAATATGTCGGAAAGGTTATATAAAGAGTACTAGTGTTATTCTGTACAAATTGCACAGCCTAAAATTATTTGAGGGACTCAAAAAATTATATTGAGCTCCAAAAAATTGTGAGATAATTGGGATAAACTTATGAATATCATCTATACTGTAATTATTGAAATCTTCATTATCATCCTCACATAAGTAGTTGGTTTAGAGAATCACTGCAAAACCATAATGTTATTTAGTTGAATATTACTAAATCAAAAAAAATGCAATGAACTGAATAAAGCGAATAGTTATGGTAACTCGCTCTCTTCTTCAACTCCAAGCTCTTTTTCTTTTTAGCATTCCTACGAGCCATAGCCTGTACAAAACCAAAAATAATTTGTATCCAGATCAAGTTGATAATCAATTTTTCATGCAATTACATGGCCTGTTAATAGTTGAGTTAATCCTGACTAAGTCAAGCATTAATACATTAGACAAACCTGGCTCTGATACCACTAAAAACATTGTCACACCCTGCTTCTCAAAAGGATACAGAATACGAGTACGTGACGAAGCCCAGCGAATGATTTTCATCATTCATAAGCTGTAGGATCGACTCAGCATCATAACAAGAATATAGTAAATAAACTCAACCACGCATGTATGAATAATTTATTAATCAGCAGGAAACAATTAAAACAAAAATATAAATATCCCAAATAATTTCAAATCTGGATCAAAAGATAAAAACTTCGAGACTACAAACCAGTTACAAGTTTTAAGTAGCAACAGAATTAAACAAACTCAAATGCAAAGTAATTAAAGCAAGCATTCCCAAGCGAAGCCTAGAACGTCTGCTCACCAATTCCAGCAGGTAGCTCGTCTCCAAAGTATATATATATAAATATAAAAGGAAAAAATAGAGAAAACAAGACAAACACCCTTAGTGCAAGTTAGAGTTGCAAGTAGTACAAGCATGAGTATGAAAATAAGCGCAAGAAAGTATGAAACAAGATATGGAATCAAGAATATGAAACATGATTTGACAAGGATGCAACAAATAGTGAAGTTCAAGAGACTAGCTAGCAAGTAAGGCAACTCAAGTAGCAAGATTGGGTAACAAGTACTAGTAGTAGGAACGAGTAACAAGTGAACATGTAATTGTATCAAGCATCAAATAACGAGTATCACGTACAAGTGTGAAGTAACGAGTATCGCGTACAAGTGTCAAGTATCAAGTAACAAGCATCAAGTAGGGTATCAAGTGTGTACAAGTGACAAGTTATTCTTAGGTCTAATATTTAATTCTATCTAGGTAGTACTTCATGCGTCCATACTTTTACCACATGGTTGCTACTTACAAACAGTTACGTTTAGGCCTAGTAGTGGATTTTATAGGGCGGTGTACTCAGGTATCAAGTATCAAGCAAGCAAGGTTTGTGAATACAAAAATAAAGTAACAAGTTCACGAACCAATTCGTAAATGCATTAACAAGTTCAAGAACCAACCATGGGTTCATGAATGCACTAAAGATACAGCAAGTTCATGAACCAAGCAATGGGTGTAACGCCCCGAATTTCAAATAAGACCAAATTCGAGATTTCACAGGATCTTTACTTCACTTCGTACAAGTTTACAAGAAAATTAAAACTTTACAATAATATATCAGAGTTCATTACATCTTTGTTTACACAGTGGAAGAATACAATGAAATACAACAATGAGAATAATATACAATTTATACATCTTTAACAAATAATAATTCAATAGCATCGAAATCAACTTTACTCCTTGAATATGTCCATTTCCTGCATAATAAACTGTGGGCACGTCAGTTGATTACAACCGACGAAATATTATACACGGCTATCCTCTCTATACCGGGAATAGTATAACGATCTCATTACTTTAGCAAACCACAAAATTAAATTAACAATAAAGTGTTAAATGGGACTACGCTAAACATGTAAGTGCATGCAATGCCTTAATGCCTAAGCACACATTTTATACTAGGATGACACTAATGCACACTTGTTCGGATTCTATGCATCCCATACTACATAGGTCCGAGGGCAAGCGCCTACGCACTCCACAATAAAGGGTTCGATCCCTCGCCATGACAACTACCCATTAATAAAACAAGGTTTAGATCATTCCACGAATTTGAATCCCAGTCCCGGAGTCCACCACTGACTGTTATCACAGATCCCACATCGTGCAAATCATCCCGCAAGTGTCCCTCTAGCCCCGGTATACGTATATACATTGGCGTACGGCAAAACAAAAACTATCTGCCCGATTACTCAAGATCCTGGAATCCACTGGTGACCCATCCTCATAATCCCGGATTTAAAAATAAAAGTCCGCCTCCCACGGTGCAACCACAGTCCACCAACTGGGTCTATAACCACGGAGATCCACCGCCGACTATATAGAGCAACCCACTTACGTTTGCCCAGGTTTACTACATCTTCACTTAAGTACTTAATATTTCTTAAGTTCAAGACATGAATAATTTATCATACCTAGAATTAGTTTTATCTCATACCGAACTTAATCGATAAATGTGAGATAGCTCCATGGCCATATCTCAAAATTATATCTCAATTCTTTTTCAAATCGAATGGTGCCGGTACCCGAGGTCTCACTAACTCTAAATCACAACTTTTTCATGTACAAGAATCATGAGTATTCATACTCTCTAATAATCAATGTCTTAAACTTATCATATTCATATTTCTAACTTATCCATAATTTGTTCCATGTCTCATTAAGCATTATTTATGGTTCTCTTATTTGTTCATAGTTCATTCATGAATCAACAACAATCATAATTCCATTTACACATTTTAAACTCATGAAATATCTTCAAATAATCAAATACAATCTCTTCAAGAGTAAATAATTCACAACTTAATCAATGTTTCATCTTAGCCTGAATCAATGTCTCATTTTTAGCACTAATCATGTTTTACTTCTCCACTGTTAATTCTTTCCAATCAATTATTCTACTCATGCATTCATCTAATTTAAACTCATTGTCAATTTGAGTACATATAGAAATCTAGAAATTTCTCATTCAATATAAATGCATAATCTCAACAAGAAGACTAATTCTCATATCAAAGTCTTTACTTTTCTTCTAAGGATAAAAAAAGTCATGTTCTTTAAAATAATTAATTTGAGAACAACAAAAATCTCATCCTATCTAAAATGTCTCTTTTACTACTCAAGTATACATGGAAGAGTCTTAAAATTTCTTTTTACAAATTCCCCATCACATTATATAAACACTAGAATTTATCTTCAATTTTTAAAAAGCTTAAGAACCCATCAAAATCTTTAAAACACAAAATGAAGGGAAAAAAAAAACAATTAAAAGTCACCCATGGGATTCGATCCCGTGAGCAACCAGGCAGCGACCAGTGGCACACACCGAACTAAAGAGTCCAAGTGGACTCTTCGTCTAACTCTTGCCCTGAATTGCTCTTATACCCATTCCTGGGTTTTGAATTATATTAAAACAAAACAAAAGAAAGTGGGCTTAACAAGATTCGAACCCAGGTCGATAAAGAGACGATCGCAACGCCAAACCACACAGCCATAAGCGCTTATCGATATAAAGTCTCTTTATAGACTTTTGTTCGAACACCTTGTTAGTCCATATTTTTATAAAACTCGATTCTCTATTTCAAATCTAATCTTTTATTAGACAAAATTTTAGTTCATAAAAACTGAGTTATTTTCCAACAGTAAACCACTGGTTTAATAATTCATGTTTTTGAAATAAAACTAACTTTCAATAGGTTATTCTCACTAATAAACATGAAATTTCAATTCTACCAAGTAGCACAATGATATGTCTTGTCTACAAATTCAATAACATTAATTTTACAAAGAACATAATACATTCTTTTACTTATTGAAAGAAGAATTTCCAACCATTGTTCATACAATCATCAATTTCTTCATTCATGATTATTGGCGTATGGCAAGATAATTGATTACTTCTTTTCTCAATAACTACTACATGATATAAATTTTAATTCATCACACATAACATGATTATTATTCTCACGACATCCATAGTATGGTTTGTTCTATAATCATATCAAAAATACTTATTTTATTACTATTAACATGCATAGTCCTAAAATTTAGAAAGCATGAGAACACCGACCTTTTGTCAAGCTTGACTAATGAAAGAAGAACATCACTTCTAGCTCCAAGGACTCCTAGCTTTTCTCCTCCTAGCAAAAGCCTCCAAATAAGAGAACTCTCACTCTCTCTCCTTTCTTTCTCTTGATTTTTGTTTTGTTTTTGGCGTGAAGAAAAGAGAAAAGAGTGGTGTGCTATAGGTCTAGGTTAGGGTCTCATTTGCAAAATTTTTACCCTAATAATTGCTCATTTTAATTCTCACCTCTTCACTTTCTTAACTCTCAAAAACTCCCATCTCTTCATCTCCCCACTCTTCAAAACTCAACTCCCATCCTCTCTTCTTCAAAAACTCCCCAACCGGCCTACTCTTCTTAATGCCCACGTCAACACCAAGCTCTTGACGAAGTCAACAAAGCCACACAGTCATCTTACTTCATATCATACAGCAACTCATGTTGTACAACATCTCACCGCGGGCCCCCATACCAACCTCTCCTATTAATTTTTTACACTATTTAACATACAGCCCATCTACTTACCAAACCTCCATCTCATGAAGAAAATCCATGTTAGATATTATAGTCCCATATTGGTGGTAGAGTTGTTTTGATATTTGTTCACTTCCTATATATAGGTGGTATTGTACTTGGTTAAACTAAATTCAATATTCAGTATTGTTTTCAATCTCTCTGATTTATCTTAACATGGTATCAGAGCCAATTACTCAAATTTTCTTCTCTTAAAATTTTCCCATCCAAAAATCCACAAATTCCAACAGCCAAAGTTATACAAAAAAAAAAAATCCCAACGAAATCCTCCAGCGAAGTCATCCTCATATCAGATCAAGCATCCATCATCATCAAGTCATCATCATCAAGCATCCCTCCCAACGACATCAAGTCATCTTCCCACCGAAATCAGAACAAGCATCAGATCCGAACTTCCACACCAGATTAGATCTCCAACATTCGAACTTCAAATCCCAAACTTCAAATCAGATTTGAACTTCAAATCCTCTGCTGTGGGGATCCAGGTCTGAACTTCAACATCTAGCATCATCAAATCCCGCCGCCTGCTCTCTCTCCCACCTCAACATTTGTAATCCTACTTCTGTATTAACCCTACCCGAAACCCATTACCCGTTACAACCCGAAACCCCACATCAGTATTGTCTTTAAAATAAAATAAAATAAAAAATCCGAGAAAAAAAATCCGAAAAAATTTAAAAAAATTCCGAGAAAAAAAATCCGAAAAATAAAATTCCAGAAAAAAAAATAATAAAAAAAAAAATTATATATATATATATATATATATATATATATATATATATATATATATATATATATATATATATATACAGGTACTACCACTTTATGGCATCATATATATATACAGGTACTACCACTTTATGGCATCTCAGTCTCTCCCACATATTTCCGCCTCCACTGACTTCCCCGATGCAACCTCCTCTCGTTCCTCCTCCAGATTCAACAAGCAACAGCGCCATTTTTAGTCTTTATCCGGCCTTCTACCTTCTCCTTACATCACTCATCACCATACTCCACCTCTACTTCCGCCACCGGTAGCACCGCCCTACCCCCTGCCCCGATCCAGGCACCAGCAGCATCTCCCTCCACATTGTGCTCTCAGTCATAGCAGCGCTTGCAGTGCTTCTTCCCTCACATCCTCGGCCATGCCCGTCACTCCGGCCTTGTCGTCTCCTGCTGCTTGGGCTAATACTCAGCAACACCTCACTCAGATGGAACTACAGCTCATGGGTCAGTCTATCAATGCTGGCTCCTCTGCTCCTGCACTTTCTGCCACTCCCGGTATGAATTCGTTCTGGATTTTAGATTCTGGTGCATCACATCATCTCACTAGTAATCAGACACTACTTACCACCTACACAACACTTTCCTCTCACTCTCCATCTCTACACACAGCTGATGGCTCACCACTTCTTATCACACACTCAGGAACAATTAACTCTCCCACTCTCACATTACCATATGTTCTCTATGCTCCTCATTTATCAATAAATCTTATTTCTATTAGTGCATTGTGCGATAGTGGTCTTGTCGTCACTTTTGACTCTTTTGGTTGTTCTATTACTGATTCCTCCACCGGTGAGGAGTTAGGACGTGCTAGTCGTCAGGGTCGTCTATATTATCTAGATTTTCTTCGTGCACATCACTCTCCTTCTAGTTTTGCCGGTATTGTTTCCTCTGATGCTGATCTATGGCACAGACGTTTAGGTCATATTAGCGCATCACGACTTTAGACTATAGCTCGTAGTGGTGGCCTTGGTTCTCTCACTTTTAAATATTTATCTGATTGTCAGGGTTGTCATTTGGCCAAACACATTGCCCTACCCTTTAGTCACAAAAGAACTTCTGAAACCACTCACCCTTTTCAACTTGTTCATTCCGACATATGGGGACCCTCTCCCATTCCATCGTGGAAAGGCTATCTCTATTATGTTACCTTCATCGATGACTTCACTAGACATACATGGGTTTTTCTTATGCGTCAGCGATCTGAGATACCTGATATTTACCGGGTCTTTACAACCATGATTCACACTCAATTCGGTATACGCATTAAGAATTTTCGATCGGACGGTGCACGTGAGTACACTTCTACCACTATGAGAACAATCCTTCAGTCTCACGGCACCCTGTTTCAGCAATCATGCCCTCACACACATGAGCAGAATGGTATAGCTGAACACAAGCATCGTCATATCCTTGAGACGGCTCGCGCTCTTTTACTCTCCTCTTCTGCTGCTCTTTCTTTCTGGGCTGAAGCGATCATGACCTCTATTAGTCTCATCAACATTACTTCCTCGTCTGCCTTAGCTGGTACGACACCTTACAAGGCTCTTTATCATTCTCCTCCCGACTACAGTATGCTTCGTACCTTTGGATGCACCTGTTACGTCCTTCTCCCTCCTACTGAGCGCACGAAGCTCTCCGCTTGTGCTGCTAAGTGTATTCACTTAGGTCTCAGTCCTGAACACAAAGGTTATCGTTGTTTTGATCCATCCGCAGGTCGTGTCTGCATTTCTCGACATGTCTCCTTTGTGGAAGACTCCCCTTACTACCTGACTCCCCCCCCCCCCCCCCGAGGATACTAGATTTCTCGATTCTCCAGTTGTTGCTAGCCCCCCGACTTTATCTTCTCGCATTCCTTTTGATCCCACTCCTCTGGCTCCATTCACATCTCCTACTATCCTTACACATGTTGTTCCCCCTATCGAACCTCCACCTGCATCCCCATAGCAGCCAGCACCCATCCCACCTACTTCCCTACTGACACATGCACCTACTCCACCGTCCTCACCCCCACACCCTGTCAGTCCACCACCTCTTCGTCAGTCTACCCGTTCCACTTCTGGTATTCCTCCGACACGTTATACACCTGATGCCACTGGTCCTTCTGACCAGTTTGGTTTTGCCACCCTAGCTTCCTGCTCACCACAGTTTCATGCATATCTCACTGCTATACACTCTATACGTGAGCCCAGAACTTATCAAGACGCAATTCAATATCCTGAATGAAGGAAAGCCATTGCAGAGGAATTCAGTGCATTTGATCAGACTAGCACTTGGGATGTTGTTCCTCTAACAGAGGGCGTTCAGCCTATTAGCTGCAAGTGGATCTTCAAGGTCAAAATCAACCTGATGGATCTATTAAGCGGCACAAGGCCCGTCTAGTAGCCCGAGGGTTTACTCAGGAGCATGGCATTGACTATGATGAGACCTTTGCTCCCGTTGCACAGATGACTACTGTACGCACCCTTCTTGCTGTTATAGCCATCCGCCACTGGCCGTTATACCAGATGGACGTGAAGAATGCTTTTCTTCATGGTACCTTATCTGAGGTTGTTTATATGGATCCTCCTCCTGGCCTCCCTACTCCTCCTCGTCATGTTTGCCGGCTGCGACGGGCTATATATGGTTTGAAGCAGGCCCCTCGAGCCTGGTTTGAGTGTTTTCACCTTGTCATCATCAAGGCTGGTTTTAGTCAGAGTTCTCAGGACCATTCTATGTTTGTGCGGTCATCACCGCAGGGGAGGGTAATTCTACTACTATATGTTGATGATATGATCATTACTGGGGATGACTCCGCCGGCATTGCATCCACCCAGAATTACCTTCACCAGCAGTTTCATATGAAAGACCTTGGTAAGCTACGTTACTTTCTGGGTTTAGAGATTGCTCATGGATCTCAGGGGATACTCATTTCTCAGCAGAAATACACATTAGATATTATTTCCGCTGCATGCCTCTCTGACAGTCGATCAGTTGATACACCCTTAGAGCTTCATGTGAAGCTTCGTCCCACAGATGGTGAACTCCTTCCTGATCCCACTAGATACAGACAGATTGTTGGACAGCTTGTCTATTTATGCATGACCAGACCCGATATTGCTCATGCAGTTAGTATTGTCAGACAGTTTGTTTCTGCTCCTACATCAGTTCACTACGGTGCTCTTCTTCGGATCCTCAGATATCTTCGGGGCACTATCACTCGCTCATTATTCATGCCTTCTACATCCAAACTAGAGCTCAGTGCATATTCTGATTCAGATTGGGCAGGGGATCCGACTACCAGAAGGTCTACCACAAGTTTCTATCTATTTCTTGGTGATTTGCTGATCTCATGGCGGAGCAAGAAACAGGCAGTTGTTGTATGTTCTTCCACCGAGGCTGAGTACAGAGCAATGGCAGCTACTACTAGAGAGAATGTTCATGTTCGTTGGCTGTTATCAGATATTGGTGTTACCCTTACAGGAGCTACTCCACTTTATTGTGATAACCGAAGTGCATTGCATATTGCAAGCAACCCGGTCTTTCATGAGCGAACGAAGTATATTGAGATTGATTGTCATTATGTTCATAAGCATTTTGAGGCAGGGACCATCTCTTTCCATTCTGTTACCTCTTCCCAGTAGACTGCAGACTTCTTCACCAAATTTTATACAGTTCAGAGATTCCGACACTTAGTAGGCAAACTCACATTGTTTGACCCATCGTGAATTTGAGAGCGGGTGTTAGATATTATAGTCCCATATTGGTGGTAGAGTTGTTTTGATATTTGTTCACCTCCTATATATAGGTGGTATTGTACTTGGTTAAACTAAATTCATTATTCAGTATTGTTTTCAATCTCTCTGATTTATCTTAACAGTCTACAACAGCAATGTTGCTGTTGCTGCATACTTACCGTGGGCCCCCCTAACACTCATCTTTCTATTTATACACCATCACATATAATACCACCATCTGATTATTATCATAAAGTTACCATATAGTTAGTATATATATGTATATAATACATATATACACTATATATTATATTTTTAAATTACGGGATGTTACACGTACTCCGAAATTTATTTTGAAAAACAAATACGCTTAAATACGTTTGTCGAAAACACGTTCATCGCACGTAAAATACTAAAATACGAAATTCGGTTTTATCAACGAAAAATGAAAATACAATATAAGAAAATATATTTATTAATTCCATGACGTAATTGTTACGTACGTAGAAAACACGTGAATTTCACGTACAAAATCATTTTAATCAAAATGGAGAAAAATAAACTTCCGTTTATAAAATAGATTTGAATACATAAAATAAATAATTTAAACTCATAGAAAATATTGCACGTAGCGGTGAAAACACATAATCGATACGTGCATCGAAAACACATAAAAAGCACGTAAAAATACAGAGATTGAAATATGATATTTTTGTTGACTCAAAATAGGGTAAATCATTACAAAAATTGCATAAATAGTCGGTAATCAAAATACGTGGTGAAAACACCTTACAAAATACACGGGTGTAACACACAAGGGCAAAATTGTCATTTTCAATTTTGCGGGGTGTTACAATGGGTTCATGAATACGCACAAGATACAACAAGTTCATGAACCAAGTAATGGGTTCATGAATACACTCAAGATACAACTAGTTTATGAACTAAGTACTAGAAAACACGGGCCCCCTTCCGAGTACACTTACCTATATTGTCCACTACTATGGTATTTTTCTTAAACCCCAGCTTGTTATTTATTATTATTATCAACCGAGCATGAAAGTGTGTGAAACAGGTCAATTAAACATGGTCAAAAATATGGAACAAGTTTAAGATAATTAGAAGGCATATTCGAGGGTCAACACAAACTAAAATTATCGAGAACTCCGAGAATTCCAATTCTAGACAGCATGATGTTGCTGCACCAAAACTGCGATTTCTGTTGCTACAAGATAGAAAATATGGATCCATCAAAATGTCTAGAAATTAGACTCCTGCCCGGTTCCAACGTATATAAATAAGATACATAAAAGTTGTAGCATCAGGTGTCAAAACAGCAAACTACACAGGATTTGTGTTCAACGAGAATTTGTAAAATTATGTTTATACATATGAAACAGGTTTGAACTTCATTAATTAATTCCAGAAAAATTAGGGAATGTTCTCTAGTGTGTCCAGTATCAGCATGCAAAATTTCAAGTCATTATCTTACAGGTAGCATAGTTAAATTAATTGTAAAACAAAGTGATGCAGCAGCTTTTATGAATCTGCGATTACAGACCCAGTAGCAGTAAATCTGCAATATCTCACAAACCGTAACTCGGAATTCAATTCCATCAAAAGGGTAGTATACTAGACATCTGGGGCTTAGTTTCATATTCAGGACTCAAGTCCAGATTCTGATGCTATCGGAGTTAAAACAGCAAGTAAAGACAGGAATAACAACAAACAAAGATAGTTTTTGCATGAAAAGCCTTATAATTATTATTCATATGGGTCTAAATTAACATGTCATACAAATCAAAGTGTAATAGGTATCAACGAAAGGTTGTGACTCTTAAGATCATGGAATTGGTAAGGAACAAAATAAGATCAACAAACGATGAGCCAAAGGGGAGTCACATTTACAATCTACTTGCAGTATTTTCAATTAAACGCTTGTACTAGAACAATAAATTGTACAAGAAGATACTTGCCTTGATAAACGACAACGAATCCGAACACAAACAAATAACGGGATTAGAATCCCGAGAGGCGAAGCACGAACACGGAGACACGCACGTGCGAGAACCAAAGCAGCAAAACAACAGACAACTCCACATCGGATCCCCCCGAACAGCAAATAGCGAACCAGGATCTTCTACAGCAAACAGCAAAAACAGCCACTGTCTTTTCGTCTCCTTCTTCACTTCGAAAGAGAGAAAGAGAGAGCGCGGGAGACTTCGATGTGGCGACTGACGGCGACAACTATGCGAGGGCAGTCGTCGACTGAGTGGGGGATGTCTCAAGCGACGGTCGACGGTGGTCGAGGATGGGGGAGATGGCGGCTTGCTCGGAGCTCTGTTTTTGGGGAGGGAACAGAGGAGCGATGAGTGCTGCGATGACGGGAGTTTGGGGGTTTTGCAATAGGCGACGATGACGAGGGATGAGAAGGTAGGGGATGACAATGACGAGGAGCACCAGGGTCGAGGGTAATGGGTTTCGGAGGATAACGAAGTCAATGGGTTCGGGAGTAAGGTAAGGCGAAGATGGAGGATTCGATTGAGGGAGATGATAGGTAATGCTGAGGTCAGGGGAAATGAGGATGAATACGACGGTGAGGGGGAGACGACGAGCACAGGGACGGAGTTGGGTTTTTGGAGCAGAGGTGTGGGGAAGAAGAAGATGAACAGGAGCGAAAATAGGAGTTGGCAGCTGTAGGTTTAGGGGTAGAACAATAGCTAGGTTAAGGGGTTAATTAGGTTTATACAGTATAGGGTTTTGGGTTTAGGGTTATAGGATAGTGAGTTTGAATAGGATCCAAAAGAAGATTAAGTCAAAATTCACTATAATTAGGATAAATGAATTAGATGAGATGAAATAGTCAAATCCCCATGAAGAACAAAAAATTAGAGCGGATAGGAAAAATGCAATTGAAATAAATATTGGCACAAAATTGAGTCGAAACAAAAAGAAATGATTTTTATTAGAACTGGAAACAAAATACAAATTCTCAAATTGATAAATAGAGTACAAGAATGAAATACAGCAGAAAATACAAATACAGGAAACTGGGATTACAAATAAAAATCCCACAATTTTTTATGTATATAAATGAGAGAGTCAAAAAAATCATAGGAAAAAAATAACCCCCCCCCCCCCCCCCCAATGTTTCACATTTAAACTAAGAAACTTTCTAATGTTAACCATTAAGTTTTGAATATTTCATTAAAATTCAATTGTGAAAGGTCGAGTTTGCCAATTTCATTAATCTTTAAAATGTTTGTTGCTTTTCCATTCTTCTCACTTTCTTTTCAAACTTGTAAAGCGTAGATCCAGGTGAAAGAAGTGAAGAGGCACTAGATCCACGAAAACGTTTTTTTGTTTATAACTTTTCAAACAACAAAGGTAAATCACTAGTTTTTTATTCAATCTTTTTGGGCGCTTTAACATTAAAATAATATGCATGATTAAAAAGGTCATTTCATAACGGCCACTTAACAAATTTTTTGAATTTTAACGCCATAAGGGGTTTAGTAAGCGAAAACAACGTTACAGAGTTTCTTGATTTAATTGGGAAACATTAGGGGGTTCCTGATTTCCCCCTACACGTTTTAATCAATATATAGTTTTTAAAGTAATATAATATAGCACGTGTTAATAAATATATATATTTTAAAGTAATATAAAGAGTATAATGGGAGAGTTTGAGTTGTACGTGCAATGCATGTAAGTTGGTAGATTTAAATAAAGTATATAATGAGAGAGTTGGAGTTACACGTACAATGCACGTAAGGTGGTAGATTTACAAATGACACTAAGGCCTTCTCCCATTATAATATTAGAGATTATTTTTTATTAGATAAGTGAAACTATAATCTATATCTCCAATATTATAATGGAAGAAGACCTTGGGGGGTGTTTGATACGTGGGAATGTGCAAGGAAATTCCATATTTCCTCTTAGATTACCTTCTTTGGTATGTGACAAACATAGTTTTGGAAGGAATGATAGATTCCCAAGGGAATCAAAATCCTTTGTTGGGAAGGATTTCCATTCCCCCCAAAAACCATGGGATTTGAGGATTCCCATAGGATTTCCATAACAAACAATAAAATAATCAAAAAATAGAATAAAAAAATATATTCCTCCCTAAAATCATGGGATTTGAGCATTCTCATGTGATTTTCATAACAAATAATAAAAAAACCAAAAAACTAGAATAAAAAATTACAATAATAAAGGATTCCCGAGAATGCAATGTACTATACCAAACGCGATAATGCAACATTCTCGGGAATCCTTTCATTCATAGGAATTTTCCAATCCGTATACCAAACGCCCCCTTAGTGTCATTTGTAAATTTATCAACGCGCATAACTAATATGAAGGAGGTTTCAGGTTCGAGTCCTCACTCCGTCGGAGTTTTTTTTTTATATTTTTTTTATTAGGACGTCCATTGTCCATGTACAACTAATTTAAAAGATGTCTCAGGTTCGAGGCCAGACTACATCAAAATAATTACTTCAAAAAATGGGAGAAGACCTTAGTGGCATTTATCAATCTATCAACGCATACATAACTAATATGGAGGATGTTTCAGGTTCGAGTCCTCACTACGTCAGAGTTTTAATTGAATTTTTTTATATGGCATGCATTGTCCATGTGTAACTAATATAAAAAAGGTCTCAGGTTCGAGGCCAGACAACGTCGAAAATTTTACTTTAAAAAAAAATATATTTATTAAGACGTGCATCGCACGTGTAAATTACTAGTGTGGATAGACTGGAAGTATCATGAACGAGAGATTTTTTCATTTTTTTTAAAAAATAAGAAAATATAAAAAGCAACTTTTTAAAAACCTATCTAATAACATATACACAATATGTTACGATTTTTAAGGTTTGATTAAATGATATGATTATAGTTTAAAATTTGGATGAATAAATTGTGGGAGTTGCTACCTATATTTACTGTTTTTTTGTTTTAAAAACAAAAGAAAAAAAGAGAGAAAAAATCTTGAACTAAAAGTGGTCTTAGCATAATATATTGTATAAATTGGCACAAGTGAGGATACCCGACGAATTTTTTGCCGTCATAGGCTACTTTTTGAAAATATTTGCGATTATGGGTCAGTTTTGAAACTATTAGCGTTCGTGGGCTACTTTGTGCCACGTCAGCAGTAGCAGCTATTCTCATTTGCGACATATTCATTTTGAAAGTCGCTAGTGGAAATAACAGGCTATGTTTTAAAAAAATTTGAATTTTTTTTGCTATCGCTATTTCCACTAGTGACCTTAGTATATATGAGGTCGCTACTCCCATTAGTGACCTCAAATGAATGTATTGAGACACTTAGCATTTCTAGAGAGCTTTTGCTCTTTTGAGAGAATTTTTTTTTACTGAGATCGCTATTAGGAATAGCGACCTTAGTATACTTCGATCGTTATTCGCAATAACGACCTCAATAGAAAACACGATCTCATTGTTCTTTGTAAAATTTACAAAATAGTCACACAACTAAGGCCTCTATTCGGAATAACGACCTTTGTACAATAAAGGTCTCTATTCCGAATAACCTTTGTAGTCGCTACTCGAAATAGTGACATCAGTTTCAAAAATAAGTTGATTGTTATTTTTTCAGAGAGCAAAACTCTCTAAAATTTGCTAAGTGTTAGAATACAGTTCATTAAAGGTCGCTAATCCCATTAGCGACCTCATATATACTAAGGTCGTTAATGGGAGTAGCGACAGCAAACAAAAAATTCCAAATATTTTAAAATAGAGGTCGCTATTCCTATTAGCAACTTTCAAAATCAAGATGTCGCTAATGAGAATAGCGGCCACTGCTGACGTAGCACAAAATAGCCCACGAGCACTAATAGCTTCGAAACTGACCCATAGTCGTAAAAAAGTGGCCTATTACGACAAAAAAACTCATACTCTACTCATTGACAACTCCACCTTAGATAAAACCACTAATTTACAGAAGAGATCATTCTTTCCCCATACAAAGCATGAATTTTTCCCCAAAATGACCCTTTTTTTGAAAGTTTTTTCCAAACTGCCCTACTTTTTTTTTCTTCCCTAAACGACCCACTCTCTTTTTGAAAAAGCGAGTCTGGGATTATTCCCTTCGCTTTTTCAAAAAGCGAGTCTTATGTTGCAGATTTTCAACATCTCAAGACTCGCTTTTTGAAAAAGCGAGAAAAATAATTTCAGACTCGCTTTTTCAAAAAGCGAGTCTTTAGTTTTTCTGCACAGCAAGAGCGGAAGGCTCGACTGGCGGAAGGATGGTGCTTCGGGGTGGCGAGGGTCGACGCGACTGCAAGAGCGGAAGGCTCGACTGAGACGAGGGGAGTGGACGGAACCTCGGGGTCGTGTTAATGGCGATGGAGGAGGAGCGCGGCGGCTGAGATGGGGAAGAAGGCGGCACTGGGTTGCAGGCAAAGGCGATAGGGTTCTTCGGTGGTGGGTTCGACTGCAGGAGGCGAAGCTCTGACAATGGAGGGAGAAGGCGAGCAGAGGGACTTCAATGGTGGGGTGTCGAGAGAAAGACGAGGCTAGCGGAGGAGGTGGAGTACGGCGTGGGTTCTGTGGTCGTTGGGAGACAGAGGAAGAGTGAGCGGGAGATGGAGGAAGAGAGAGAGAGAGCGGGAGATTGGGAACTTAACACCGCAAGTGAAACAAGATTACAAGTTCAAGCTCTTAAATTGGGAACAATGACAATGACTAACACACTCATTAATCTCCGTCAATCTCACTCAAAATTTCTGTTAAGATAAATCAGAGAGATGAAAACAATATTGAATATTGAATTTAGTTTAACCAAGTACAATACCACCTATATATAGGAGGTGAACAAATATCAAAACAACTCTACCACCAATATGGGACTATAATATCTAACACCCCCTCTCAAACTCACGATGGGTCAAATAATGTGAGTTTGCCTACTAAGTGTCGAAATCTCTGAACTGTATGGAATTTGGTGAAGAAGTCTACAGTCTGCTGAGAAGAGGTAACAGAATGAAGAGAGATGGTCCCTGCCTCAAAACGCTCACGAACATAATGACAATCAATCTCAATATGTTTCGTTCGCTCATGAAAGACCGGGTTGCTTGCAATATGCAATGCACTCCGGTTATCACAATAAAGTGGAGTAGCTCCTGTAAGGATAACACCCATATCTGATAACAACCAACGAACATGAACAATCTCTCTAGTAGTAGCTGCCATTGCTCTGTACTCAGCCTCGGTGGAAGAACATGCAACAACTGTTGTTTCTTGCTCCGCCATGAGATCAGCGAATCACTAAAAAATAGACAGAAACCTGTGGTAGACCTTCTGGTAGTCGGATCCCCTGCCCAATCTGAATCAGAATATGCACTGAGCTCTAGTTTGGATGTAGAAGGCATGAATAATGAGCGAGTGATAGTGCCCCGAAGATATCTAAGGATCCGAAGAAGAGCACCTTAGTGAACTGATGTAGGAGCAGAAACAAACTGGCTGACAATACTAACTGCATGAGCAATATCGGGTCTGGTCATGCATAAATAGACAAGCTGTCCAACAATCTGTCTGTATCTAGTGGGATCAAGAAGGAGTTCACCATCTGTGGGACGAAGCTTCACATGAAGCTCTAAAGGTGTATCAGCCGATCGACTGTCAGAGAGACATGCAGCGGAAATAATATCTGATGTGTATTTCTGCTGAGAAATGAGTATCCCCTGAGATCCATGAGCAATCTCTAAACCCAGAAAGTAACGTAGCTTACCAAGGTCTTTCATATGAAACTGCTGGTGAAGGTATTTCTGGGTGGATGCAATGCCAGCAGAGTCATCCCCAGTAATGATCATATCATCAATATATAGTAGTAGAATTACCATCCCTTGCGGTGATGACCGCACAAACATAGAATGGTCCTGAGAACTCTGACTAAAACCAGCCTTGGTGATGACAAGGCGAAAACACTCAAACCAGGCTCGAGGGGCCTGCTTCAAACCATATATAGCCCGACGCAGTCGGCAAACATGACGAGGAGGAGTAGAGAGGCCAGGAGGAGGATCCATATAAACAACTTCAGATAAGGTACCATGAAGAAAAGCATTCTTCACGTCCATCTGGTATAACGGCCAGCGGCGGATGGCTGCAACAGCAAGAAGGGTGCGAACAGTAGTCATTTGTGCAACGGGAGCAAAGTTCTCATCATAGTCAATGTCATGCTCCTGAGTAAACCCTCGGGCTACTAGATGGGCCTTGTGCCGCTCAAGAGATCCATCAGGTTGATATTTGACCTTGAAGATCCACTTGCAGCTAATAGGCTGAACGCCCTCTGGTAGAGGAACAACATCCCAAGTGCCAGTCTGATCAAATACACTGAATTCCTCTGCAATGGCTTTCCTCCATTCAGGATATTGAATTGCGTCTTGATAGGTTCTGGGCTCACGTGTGGAGTGTATAGCAGTGAGATATGCATGAAACTGTGGTGAGTTAGAAGCTAGGGTGGCAAAACCAAACTGGTCAGAAGGACTAGTGGCATCAGGTGTATAACGTGCCGGAGGAATACCAGAAGTGGAATGGGTAGACTGACGAAGAGGTGGTGGACTGACAGGGTGTGGGGGTGAGGACGGTGGAGTGGGTGCATGTGTCAGTGGGAAAGTAGGTGGGATGGGTGCTGGCTGCTGTGGGGATGCAGGTGGAGGTTCGGTAGGGGGGACAACAGGTGTAAGGACTGCAGGATATGTGAATGGAGCCAGAGGAGTGGGATCAAAAGGAATGCGAGAAGATAAAGTCGGTGGGCTAGCAACAACTGGAGAATCGAGAAATCTAGTATCCTCGGGGGGGGGGGGGGGGGGTCAGGTAGTAAGGGGAGTCTTCCACAAAGGAGACATGTCGAGAAATGCAGACACGACCCGCGGATGGGTCAAAACAACGATAACCTTTGTGTTCAGGACTGAGACCTAAGTGAACACACTTAGCAGCACGAGCGGAGAGCTTCGTGCGCTCAGTAGGAGGGAGAAGGACGTAACAGGTGCATCCAAAGGTACGGAGCATACTGTCGTCAGGAGGTGAATGATAAAGAGCCTCGTAAGGCATCGTACCAGCTAGGGTAGACGAGGGAGTAATGTTAATAAGACTAACAGAGGTCATGATAGCTTCAGCCCAGAAGGAACGAGGAGCAGAAGAGGAGAGTAAAAGAGCGTGAGCCGTCTCAAGGATGTGACGATGCTTGCGTTCAGCTACACCATTCTGCTCATGTGTGTGAGGGCATGATTGCTGAAACAGGGTGCCGTGAGACTGAAGGATTGTTCTCATAGTGGTAGAAGTGTACTCACGTGCACCGTCCGATCGAAAATTCTTAATGCGTACACCGAACTGAGTGTGAATCATGGTTGTAAAGACCCGGTAAATATCAGGTATCTCCTATATATAGGAGGTGAACAAATATCAAAACAACTCTACCACCAATATGGGACTATAATATCTAACAATTTCAAATTATTCTCTAATTTGCTTAAGTAATGAAATGAGAGAGCAAAAATCAAAGGAAAATAATATATATATAAGGAAAATTAGTACACTAGTAGATAGCGGTAGGTGGGTTTTAAGCCTAATAAATGTGTCAGCAAAATAAGTGAACTCACAGTAGTCACAAAGTTTTCAAGGCGACGTACCAGGTGGTTTCCAAGGGCGAGGGGTGTGCAGTGAAGATGAGCTTCGAGTACGAGAAGGCGTGCGAGGAGGTGCCGGAGGCTGACACAGTGAAGGAGGTGACTGAACAAACCCTCAAGGAGTTAGATGCTTATATATGCGCCTAAAGAACTAAGATGTAAGAACTAAGAAGAGAGGATTATGAGGTTTGGGGTCAAATGAATAAGTGATGCATCTAGGTTTTACATAATGGGATGTTTCATGTTTGGAGTTCGACGGGGAGACGAACGGAGGGAGGCGAGGTCGGAGATAGGTTGGGTCCCAAACGACACTCGCTTTTTGAAAAAGCGAGTGTGGGATAAATCCCCTCGCTTTTTCAGAAAGCGAGTGTTACTGGGCAAAAAAAATCAAGACTCGTTTTTTGAAAAAGCGAGTGTGGGATAAATCCCCTCGCTTTTTGAGAATAATCCCAGACTCAAAAAGCGAGTGGGTCGTTTAGGGAAGAAAAAAAAGTAGGGCAGTTTGGGAAAAACTTTCCAAAAAAGGGTCATTTGGGGAAAAAATTCTACAAAGCATTGCCTTGTACAAAATCCTATGCACCACAATCGATAACAAAATCTCCCCAATTTATCTCCCTCTGACCGTTACTAACTCGTTTCCGTTACTCTCTCCATCATCGCCTATTCGCCTCATCAAGTTCTCTCTCTTTCTCATTCCCTGCAGATCCAAATCCAGCAGACAATGGAGGCCATGGAGGATCTTACCAACCTCTCCCACTCCATGCTCCAAGCCGCCGCCCTCCTCGCCGACGAAGACATCGACGAGAACACCGCCACCACCACCAAACGCATCTCCTCTTTCCTCAACGCCGTCGCCCTCGGCATTGTCGTAAGTTCCCTTCCTTCTCCTTCTTCCAAACCCTAGCTACTTACTCTTCGGATCGGAATGTCATACGTCGTCCATTTCTCGCAGGGCGCTGGCAAATCCGCCGCTCTCAACAGCTTGATCGGCCACTCCGTTCTCGTGAATTTCCCCCCCCCCCCCCCCTTTTCATTTGGTCTACATTATTATTTTTTTATTCTGCACGTGTTTTTTTACTGTCTGATTTGTGTTAGTGTGCAGCCGACGGGGGAGAATGGGGCGACGAGGGCTCCGATTACCGTTGATCTGGTGAAGGATGCTGCGTTGGATAACAAATCCATTGTGCTCCAAGTTGACAACAAATCGCAGCAGGTTTCAGCAAGTGAGATATCTGTCTGTTTCTCTTTGTATAGTTGCTGAAGGAACACGTTTTTAACGTGTTTTGAAATGGTTACTTGCTAAGAGAGTGTTGTACTGCTAATATGAGAGAAAGTACCGCTCGCCCCTTTTTTTTTATTTTGAAATAGAGAAAAGAGAGCAAAAATATGAATTCCTATTTAACTAATACGTATACTACACACGATTTTATATTTTTATTAAAAAATCAAAACAAAATAAAAACCCCAATTTCTCAAACACATTCTCTCTTCCTCCCACTTTCTCAAAAAATCTCACGTCTCTTCTCAAACCCATTCCCATCCCCTAGCTTAGAATTAGATTTTTAAGCAAACATAATTCATAAAATTATTTTTATATGATTTTCTTAGTCTATCATCTACCCTATAACATGTACTATAACATGTGCTATAATACATGGTTAATAATGTATAACTTACTTACTGAATGTTAATGATGTTGTAATATACCTGTTAACATAAATTAATTGATTTTGCGACAAATTTTTATTGCATAGCTTTAGTAATATTCAATTGGGTAACATTATGGTTTGATAGTGATTCTCTAAACCATTTACTTATATGAAGTTGATAATGAAGATTTCAATAATTACAATATGGATGATATTCATAAATTTCTCTCAATTCTCTTCCACTTTTTTGAAGTTCTATATAATTATATGAGTCCCTCAAAATTGTTGCAGGCTGTGCAATTTGCACAAGGTAACACCAGTGGTGAAGTAACGAATTGGAGGGAGACATGTTTTTTTGGGAATTTGAAAAGTTGCGTCTGGAGGAAAGATATTTTTTTCCCGTACTAACCCATTTTTTGAAAATATTGACCAAGCTGACCCACTTTCGAAAATATTTACTTAACTGACCCAGTTTGGACACGTCAGCATAAAAAGTTATTGACAACAACGGCATAGGTTATTTCTATGTCGTTGTTGTCAATAGCGGCAAATGTAATTTTTTTCACATGCTACTTTTTGGAGTAACGACGTAAGTATATTTCCTACTCATTCGTGAACTCTCTGATTTGGAAACAAAAATTATAAGTGTGAAAATATCTTATAACTAATGCCGCTATCCCCAATAGTGGTATTGAAATACATGATGCCGTTATTGTAAATAGCGGCAACAGTCCAAAGAAGATTTCAAATTTTGATTTCATGCATGTTTAACGAGAAAACATTGAAATCTTCTTTGAATAGATGTCGCTATCCCCCAATAGCGACATCAGGTATTGAGGATAGCTGGCGACATCAGTTCAAACAAGATTTTAATTTTTGATTTCAGACCTGTTTAACTAACAAGAAAATAAAAATTGAAATCTTCTTTGAAATGATGCCCCTATCCCCAACAACGACATCAGGTATTTCGATGCCGATGTTGGGGATAACGTCATCAGTTCAAAGAAGATTTTAAATTTTTTTCTCGTTAAACATGTCTGAAATCAAAATTTGAAATCTTCTGTGAACTGATGTCGCTATTTACAATAACGACACCATGTATTTCGATGCCATTGTTGGTGATAGCGGCATCAGTCATAAGATGTTTTCACACTTACAATTTTTTTCCAAGTCAGAGAGTTCACAAATGAGTAGGAAATGTACTTATGCCGTGACTCTAAAAAGCGGCATGTGATTTCTTTTATATAGATGCCGCTATTGGAAACAACGACATAGAAATAACCTATGTCATTATTGCCAATAGCGTTTTATGCTGACGTATCCAAAACCGGGTTAGTTGGTTAAATATTTTCCGAAAGTGAGTCAGTTTGGTCAATATTTTAAAAAAGTTGGGTCAGCACGGAAAAAAATCGAGGAAAGAGCAAGGGAAGATGAAGTGACTTAATTAAGTTTTTTTTTGTTTTTTTTGTTTTGTTTTTAGTTTTTTGTCTTCAAAATGTACTTTTAGATTTAAATGGAAAAATAGACTAAACACATAGCTCCAACTCTCTAGTAATAAAATTGTAGATAGATTAGAGATCTAAGAAGCTCGGACACGGTCTGACACGACACACCAAAATAGAGAAGCTTTTGAAAAACTACCCCAAAATATCGAGTGCCGTGTCGGATGTTGGTGTTCAACGCATGTGCGAGTTACAGATACAACTACCAAGTAGAAGTGTTCGTGCAATATAGTTAGAGATCTAGATAATTAGTATGTGCAATGCACAAACTTTTTCCCCTTGGCAATGCTGCCTCATTATTCCCTCAATGCGTACTATCATTAATTTTCTTATCACTTTTATGATACTAGCCATTAAGAGCCTCATATATGTCCTCAACATATAACAATTTTGTATTGATATAAAATGTGGATGTTCAATACATGTGGGACGCTGGAAATCTGCATGCTCACAAAACAACAATTCCAACTCTTTTGTTATTATAGTAAGATAAACGGATATTGTTGTAGATAGCTAATCTTTGATGATGGGGCTTATGTTTTTTTATGGAATTAGGCGCTCTCCGTCATTCTCTACAAGATCGGCTGGCTAAGGGCTCAGGAAAGGGTCGTGGGAACAAAATCTATTTGAAGCTACGCACTAGTACAGGTCTGTAATGGTTTCTTTTGATGCATGCGTCATTAGCTAACTAGTTTTTTTCCCCTTAACTGTCCTCTTGCATATAAATTTCCTACCAATTTGCAATATTGGCATGCCATTGAAGCGAGAATTAGGGACGAGTACTAATGCTTGTGCGAGATCCAATTTGGAGTTATAATTGTAGAGATTATTTACCAAATTCAGTATGAATAGGCATTTTATTGTTGTTCAGATACTTGTATCATAATAAAGGATCTCAAGACTTTTAAACTACTTCCTGTTCTTCAAGTATGCACACAATTCTAGTAAGGTTGTTAGTAGAGTGGACACCTGAACTGCTTAAACTTTAGCGGGGGTTAAAATAAGAATTTTTTTAAATATGTGAGATGCTCTGTGCCAGTAGGCTAACCTGTCATGAATATTCGATTTATTTATAATAGTATATTACACGTGCGATGCACGCTACAAAAAGTATAGTCATCAAATTAAATAAATATATATCGAAGAAGAAAAAATAGTTGATATTTGAATGTTTTAATTTTGGATTCTATGTGCGGTGCACGCTTATATTTGTTGGATACAATTTTAACGTGTATTGCATAGGTTTGTTTGGTTACAAACCCCAACTCTCCCATTAAAATAGTAGAGATGAATAAAACTAGTTCAGTTGTCATAAAATTTATTATTGTCATCTTTTGGGGAACAAAAAGTCCAAGAAATGACCATAACTAAAGAAGAAAAAGATAAGACAAAATATACTAGTATCTATTATCTATATAATAAAACACAAGACAATTTGAAAAAAAAAACTATCAAGTGGTTTTCCTTGAATTGAAACAAAATCAGAGGTTCAGATTCATCCTCCCAAAATATATTTTCCTCCAAAAAGTCCCCCCCCCCCCCCAAACCAATTTCCCCCCTCCAAAACTTAAAAAACTCATTACTTTATTATTATCTCTCTATTCTCTCTTCACTTCTCACTCTCTCTCTCTCTCTCATTCTCTCTCTATTTATTCAGAAATTTAGATTTTCAAATTTCAGGTTTGTAAATTTTCAGATTTTTTATGATTTTTTTTATTGCTCCTGCTACATTGAAAATAGCAAATATCTCCTTGACAGTTAAATTCCATCATTTTCAACCGTCAAAATTCTAAGAAGTTTGATTTTACACCCCCCTTTATAATTATTTTTCAACATATACTAATGGAAACTTGGACTTTTATTTACAACTAATTATTGTTTTACTATTCAAATTTGAGCTACATGATTGTTGTTTTACTGTTTACAAGACTTTTCATATGCTGTATTGTTCTGAAGACGTGCCATAGACACGTGCCCACTGACAAATCTAGTTATTATATACAATACATTTACTTTACATAGGATGTTTCATTATCTAACTGAAGGAGACGTTTCTTGTTTTTATTCCAGGAGATGTTCCATTAGCATTATAATCAGCAACCTACCCTTTTCTTCTTTTACATCGTATTTTGGGTTTGAAATTTTATTTATGTTCTAATTAAATAAATTGCTGCAAATGAAGTTTGTGATATTTGTATAGATCAATGGTAATAGACCAACTGTGTTATTAATTAAATGTAGCCTTCCGTTCTGCTACAAGAATCAATCATTTGCTTTCAGTGATTTTCCCCTCATCAAGTTGAAACATGGCAATATGGTTTGTGCACAATGCGATTTCCAGCTAATTATGTGTTTCTTTCATTCAGCTCCTCCTTTGAAATTAATTGATCTACCTGGGTTAGACCAGCGGGCCATGGATGAATCTGTGGTGAGTAGTCTATATGCATACTTTTATTGTAAAAATCTTTTCGGTGCTTTACATACCTTTCGTCTGATAATTATTGGACAGGAAGGAGAAGTGTCGCCTTGTCATATACATTAGGGGAAAATATTTAAGATTCATAAGCACATATAACAATACTTATGGCTGTGGTATAGGATTTCATGATGAACTTGCTGGATGTTCTGGCTTGTGCTTCATCTAAACTTAAGGCCTTTCATCTCACCAACTATTCTAATTAAGGGGTTTCACATTGGCAATGGTACATTCTCCTTTTCTTTGTGCAGGTCAGTGACTATGCTGCACGCAATGATGCAATTTTGCTGGTTATCATAGCAGCTTCACAGGCACCTGAAATCTCATCTTCTTGAGCTCTTAGACTGGCTAAGGAGTATGATGGAGAAGGTTTGTATTTCAGCTTAATAGCTTTATTTTACTGTTGGATTATATATAAATTCCTCAATCCCCCATAATTTCAGAGTTTATGTAGAGTTCAATGGTTGTTTATATGGTATCCCAGCTCATACCGCAAGGCACATTTTTAATGTGTGTAACACCCCGTACTTAAGAGTATATTATATGTATATATATAGATATAGATGAATTAATGTAGTGGGCCTGTAGGATAATCATGGGCTTGGTTGTATGGGAAATGGGCCATATATAAGAAATGAGGAAGAAAAAGAAGTGGTTGCATGGTTTGAGTGGGGGGCTCGACTGTGCATATATGGCACATGGAAAGGAAGAAGTGAGGAAGTGATTGAGTGTGTGTGTGTACATGGCATGCCCGTGTTATGAAGTGGAATTGTGTGTGTGTGGTGGTGGGATGTGATTAATCCCACATCGACTAGAAATGTGAAAATGTGTGAGTTTATATATAGTTGCCAAGAATCACTAGGTACCTGAAAGTTATAGCACCTTCTGTGAGACAAGCTTGTGGTGGGACGCCGCTAGGATCTATTTTTCACGTGCGGCTTGCGTAGCTGAGCCGGGCTCGGGGCGTTACAATGTGGATTATTAGAAACAAAATACTCTTGCTCACAACTCAGATTTCAGTTCATAATCGGAAGCTTGACCTGCAAGGGTGTGTTAGAGCCTTAGATTATGGTGGAGTAGCAGGGACATTTCACATCTACGAAGCATATTTTTCTCTCTCATCCTCTGGGTTTTAAAGTTAAATTTTTGTCAACAAATCTAATTCTCCCCCGCGGTGTAGGGACCAGAACAATTGGTGTTATCAGCAAAATTGATCAAGCCGCTGGAGATCAGAAAGCTCTTCTTGCTGCTCAGGCTCTTTAAATAATCAGGGTCCACCAAAAACATCTGATATTCCATGGGTTGCACTAATTGGGCAATCTGTATCCATTGCTTCAGCACAAGCTGGTTTTGTTGGTTCCGAAAACTCATTGGAAACTGCTTGGAAAGCTGAGACTGAAAGTCTAAGATCTATATTGACCGGAGCTCCCCAAAACAGGCTTGGTAGGATAGCTTTGGTAGATACCCTTGCCAAACAGATACGTAACCGAATGAAAGTCAGGCTGCCAAATCTCCTCTCTGGGTAATCCTTCCTTGTACCATACTTATCCCATCTTTAGTTTCTCACTCTAATGCAAACTGGCTCTTTTGCAATCACAAATGCTTGTAGGACTAAGATTAAAAAAGTTATCATATACTAATCTAAAAGAAAGTTAAATGGAGTTTAATAATTTACTAGAGATGCATGATTCAGTTATTACTTCTTAAGGTATGAAAACAGTGATGCTTCAAAAAAAATTACGTGTAGTGAAACTGATTAAGTATGACACGAGTATTTTAGAAGTGGAATCAGATGTGAGAACCCTCTACATTTGAGTTTTGAGGCATTGAAAAGGGGGCATTGTCTACTCAATTTTTTATATTAATAAACTACAAAAAAAGCCAACCATGTTGACTAACTAGTTTTTTTTGTTGACCAGGTTTAATATATTGATCTCTCATGTTTTGCTGAGTTGTCAAATTGTGGTTGTGCAGTGAGCATGCTGCTATAGTTAAGGCTAGAAATCCACATCATCCCAACCCTTGTTGAACTTCTTATGTATCCGGTGCAGATGTTAATCATCTACACTAAACTTGTTCATCATAAGGATGGTTTCATTTGAGTAGTCAGATGTCATCATGATCATCTCAATTACACCTATCAAAATGGGTTTGGCTATTGATGGATCAAAGCAGAAAAAGTTTAACATAAAAATTAACTGAAGTTTATTTGACAGCTGAAGGCCACCATGCGCAAGAGCAGGACCTGCTATAAAACCTAGAGAGTCAGTTCAGATTTTTTAGGTCATATCAAGCTTATGAAAACAAGGAGTAATATTAAGTTCTTCTAGACTAGTTATAGTTTAGTCAAGCTATTATATAGGGAATAAGGAGTCACATTCATCTCTGTCATAAAACAGACCAGTGAGTCAAATGATAATAACCATGGCTTTTCCTTGAGTTTGAACATTTAATTTATTTGGTGGAAATTCTCTTCTCGAATGGTAAAACCTCTTGTTGGACCTCAAATGACAATATGCACATGTTTTCATGCACACAAAGAGGGAAAAAACGAGTCTATCCAACCATATACAAAAGTGAATAAAAGCATCCAAATAAAATAACCACATCATAACCACTATCGTGTTGTGTGAAATCCACTTTATCTAGCTAAGTAAAAATGCATGCTAGTTGATGTAAAACCAACCCTAAAATAAAGAATTTCCAAGAATTTTAATGGGTTAATTTTACCAACATGAAAGTGCGGATCTAAGTTGGAAATTTGTAACAGTTAACAGGTTCGATGGGTTTTCAAGAATTGAATAAGTGTAACAGTCCCAATTAATAAATCAACCTTACAATTAATTAAATCCCTACGTGTTTTAGCAAGTAAGAAATTCAATACTGATTCGTACTCTATTCAAGCATGTGGAACACTCAATCTCAATTATTTTTGTGGACGACAGGCAAATCAGATAATAGACTAGATGATAAGGCAGTAGAACACAAATATATAATAATGGAAAGAGTATACCGAATGTGCAGAAAATCAGCGTAGATCTCGGAGTTGGGCAGCAACAAAGATCTCAGCAACGGCAGCAACAAAGCCAAAGCAGTTGGCTGGCCGACGGCGGGTGGACGACGAGCGGGGCAGCGTCGACGGCAGGCTGCGCCAGCGCCGGCGAGGATGGCTCCGGCGAGGACAGGAGGTAGGGGTTTTGGCTAGGCTTCGGGAAAAGAAGGAGGGAGGAGAATATGGGAGTGAGAGTTGAGGAGGAAGGTGGCGAGGGTGTAGAGGCTTGGAGTAGTGGTGGATCGACGGAGAGGGAGGGTTGCGGGATGGAGATTCTGGCCAGGAGTGGAGGGGAAAAGAGGCGACGGCGGGGTGGTGCGAGGATGAGAGAGAGGGGCAGCGAAGACGATGGCGCGGATTCCTTGGGGGTTTGGACTTTGATATCGGGAGGAAGAAGGGGGTTCAGGAATACTTGGAGTTGGGTTCTTTTGTGGGGAACGGATTTGGATAGGGAAGAAAAAGGTGAAGAAGGGGAAGAGGTGGCGGCTGTTGTAAGAGGGAAATATTGGATTAGGGTTTGTATTAGGAATTTGGGAAATAGGGTTTTGGGAATTGGTGTTATTTGGGGATGTTAATTTGGGGTAGATTTTAGAGTTAATCACTAACCCTAAAACTGTATTAGGATTTATCACAATCCCTAATAATGGGGATCTCAGTTGTATCACACAAAAGAGGAAGAGCAAAAACTCAACACAGATTTTTTAATCAATAATGGCATATCTTCTCATTCATCTCAAGGCCTTTAAATAGGCTCAAAATACATCTTGATACACATCTCCCAAAATATTCTCAAAATCTAAAAAATACAAAAAGATTACATATGGCTATAATTGCCAGAAACAAAAATGGTAATGAAATAAACTAAACAGGAAAGATGTCCTCATCATTCTCTCCGGGTGGGAGAGAGCTCGACCCAGTCGAGTCAAAACCAGTGATCCTACTATGGTGCTCCAAAAGATCTGGATCCAGTTGCGGGAGCCCCTCACGATCACTACAAGTGTCATCCGACTTCGGCTTATTTTTCCACCTTACCAAATACTTGTGCATACCACCATCTCTAGTAGAGATTATCTGATCTTCTAAAATATTATCCAATTCTTCTGTCGATGGGTAAGTAATATCTGGTAGTGGAGGTAATGAGGGAATCTCACCATTAGGCTGCAGGGTAGGCTCATCTATAAGAAAATTTCTAGGGTTGAATTTTGAGCCTTCATAAAGTACTAGATCCTCAATATTGAAAGTCTTACTTATGCCAAAACCTTCAGGAAGGTCAACGACATAGGTACTATTATTGATTGCATGTAGAATCTTAAATGGGCCTGCAGCACGTATGTTCAAGTTCTTAACGGGTCCAACAGGAAACCGTTCCGGATGAATCCGAACCATCACTTCGTCACCAATATCAAAAGTTATAAATTTCCTTCTAGTATCTGCTATTAACTTGTAGTTAAAATTATTCTCATTAAGTTCGTTGAAAATTTCTCTATGCAAGTCATGAATGTTATATGCAAATGTGGGTGCAGACTCTGTGACTTTGTGATGTTCTAATACATGAGTAAAATCTATGGGTTGCCAAATGACTTGGGAAGGAATGGGTGTCTCGGGTATACTCAATGGAGGTGACTGGATAGGCTGAATACAATTGAGAGACTGGTCATCCTCTTTTTCATCAAAGTCATCACTTATATTAGGTTCATAGGTAAACTCATTGTCGGGCTCATCAGCGATGATTGCGGTACCCTCTACTATATTGATCCTACTTGGACTAGGACAATTGCCAGTAACATGACCGTATCCCTTACATTTATAGCACTTAGTGAGAGGGTCAATTTTACTGTAATCTCTTTCGGTGTTCTTATCCTTATGTTCATCTCTATGTGAATTAAAATTTGAATTAGATTTGCTGGGATAAGACTTGTTAGGGTACTGAGGAGAAGAGTGTTCAGGTTTAGAGGGGTCAAGAGGATTCATTTTAGAGGAATGATCCATCGAATCGCTAGACTTGTAATGGGAACTAGCTTTAAGGGAATCCATATCGAGGACTAGAGCATAGGCTGCCGCGATTGAGTCTACATTTCTATAGATTAGCTCGTTCCTAAGATCGGTTCGTAATCCAGCCCTGAACCTAGAGAGAGTTTGTTCTTCACTCTCTTTACCTAAAGCATTGCACCGAATAAGGAAGTCATCAAATTTATCAACATATTCTTGTGTGGATTTACTTCCTTGATAAAGTTGGTTCCACGAATCTAGCAATCGGGTATGGAACGATAACGGTACATATCTCTCAGTGAGCTTCTCTTTCATGGCCTCCCAAGTTGCTATGGGTGCCAGGCCTCGGCCTCTGCGGGCATGTTCAAGATTGGTCCAATGTTATTGAGCTTTACCCGTTAATTTCATAGTGGCAAATTTAACTTTAAGGGCTTCGCTCATGTCGAACCATACAAAGTAGTGGTCCATGGCACGGATCCAATCGAGGTAAGCTTGGGGTTCCATGTGGCCTTCAAACTGGGGAACGTCAGCCTTAACGTTCTTTTTATATTGTTCGTCAGAGTCACGTTCTTGACGTCGATCGTCATGAACATTCCCTTGAGGGATCTGACGATGGGCATGAAGCTCAGGGACAATGCTTTGATTTAACTCCACTTTCTCAAGCCTCTGATTGATATTGGCAAGAGTTGCTTGGATGACAGCTAGGGTAGCGGAGATATCAGGGTTGTCCATTTCAGGTCTGGAGAGTCTAGGGTTCCTAATTGGGTGATTGGGAAGGGATAGGAAAGGCTCTTCAGGATCTGTGATGGTGCTGCGAAGACGCATTCACCAAAAGTGGAAACTATAGGTTGCGTGTCCTAATTTTTTTTATTTTTAAATGAATCTGAAATAAACTAAAATAAAAGAAAAAAAAGACTACACAATCCTAAATGAATGCAAAATTGATGCCTACGATGCAAGAACTAGGGTTTTAAAAAACATTCGCTCTGATACCAAAATGATGTAAAACCAACCCTAAAATAGAGAATTTCCAAGAATTTTAATGGGTTAATTTTACCAACATGAAAGTGCGGATCTAAGTTGGAAATTTGTAACAGTTAACAGGTTCGATGGGTTTTCAAGAATTGAATAAGTGTAACAGTCCCAATTAATAAATCAACCTTACAATCAATTAAATCCCTACGTGTTTTAGCAAGTAAGAAATTCAATACTGATTCGTACTCTATTCAAGCATGTGGAACACTCAAATCTCAATTATTTTTGTGGACGACAGGCAAATCAGATAATAGACTAGATGATAAGGCAGTAGAACACAAATATATAATAATGGAAAGAGTATACCGAATGTGCAGAAAATTAGCGTAGATCTCGGAGTTGGGCAGCAACAAAGATCTCAGCAACGGCAGCAACAGAGCCAAAGCAGTTGGCTGGCCGACGGCGGGTGGACGACGAGCGGGGCAGCATCGACGGCAGGCTGCGATGGTGCCGGCGAGGATGGCTCCGACGAGGACAGGAGGTGGGGGTTTTGGCTGGGCTTCGGGAAAAGGAGGGAGGAGAAGATGGGAGCGGGAGTTGAGGAGGAAGGTGGCGAGGGTGTGGAGGCTTGGAGTAGTGGTGGATCGATGGAGAGGGAGGGTTGCGGGATGGAGATTCTGGCCAGGAGTGGAGGGGAAAAGAGGCGATGGCGGGGTGGTCGAGGATGAGGGAGAAAGGCAGCGGAGACGATGGCGCGGATTCCTTGGGGGTTTGGACTTTGATATCGGGAGGAAGAAGGGGGTTCAGGAATACTTGGAGTTGGGTTCTTTTGTGGGGAACGGATTTGGATAGGGAAGAAGAAGGTGAAGAAGGAGAAAAGGTGGCAGCTGTTGTAGGAGGGAAATATTGGATTAGGGTTTGTATTAGGAATTTGGGAAATAGGGTTTTGGGAATTGGTGTTATTTGGGGATGTTAATTTGGGGTAGATTTTAGAGTTAATCACTAACCGTAAAACTGTATTAGGATTTATCACAAACCCCAATAATGGGGATCTCAGTTGTATCACACAAAAGAGGAGGAAGAGCAAAAACTCAACACAGATTTTTTTAATCAATAATGGCATCTCTTCTCATTCATCTCAAGGCCTTTAAATAGGCTAAAAATACATCTTGATACACATCTCCCAAAATATTCTCAAAATCTAAAAAATACAAAAAGATTACATATGGCTATAATTGCCAGAAACAAAAATGGTAATGAAATAAACTAAACAGGAAAGATGTCCTCATCACTAGTACAGTCGTATGCTCTAGCACGGCAACCCTCCGAACTTTCATGCTTCTAAGAGCGACCTGTGTCTCCTTATTTGTATTTTCAATGTGACTCTGCAGCTTTAATTTGTGTAGAGAGTCTCCGTCAAATATACATCTATTTCTTTTTGTCACAAAATAGTCCAAACATAAATTCCCAGTACCACCTTAGATGTAAGAGCAACCTCAGTAAGTGGGAAGCAGCCCTTTCCACTAAGTTGAGTAGTTATACTCAATTAAGAGTTCTTTAGAAAAAAAGAAATTTTTAAAAAACTGTTAGCTGAGTTACTAATACAAATTGTGGTCCGGTAACAATTTAAAGACTCTTCGGAGTAGAATGTTGTAAAAATATTGGAGCAAATAAAATATTATTGATATTCGTGATCCTTGAGAGATACATATTGACAAACAAGGAGGCATATGTATAGGCTCACAAAACTTGGGCATAAACAAATCCCTCTGCCATCACACGGATGGAATACAAATCATTGAAATCAACCCCCATATTATATATATATATATATATATAGCAATGCTCAATTACAAACTACTGAAGCCGTTGTTGGGGAACAACGGCTTCAGGCTTAATATAACCTAAGCCGTTGTTCAGGCTTAATACAACGGCTTAGATTATAACTTAAGCCCTGTTGTTGGGAACAACGACCTCTGTGGTTTGCATACCCATTTGCACGAACCTGTTTGCAATGGAGCATTGCCCATATATATATATATATATATATATATATATATATATATATATATAATATGAAGGATCCGATATGAAGGATCCGTTAAATCTAAAATATCTTTTAACATATTCTAATAACAATGTTGAAAATAATATTTGCTTTTGTGGCCCCAACCTTATATTTGTAACAGTAAGTGCCTAAATACATAAACATGCTTATATGTATTTACATACCACACACACACATACCTTGCATGGCTTGTGAGGGCTTGTATGCTAGGGTCTGTAGCACCCCGAGTTCCGCACACTGGAAATTCGTGACACATACCCAGAATCTTTACTTCAATGAGTACACAACACAGAAAAACCACAGGAAATTAAAGACTTACATTGCACAAGAAATTATATCCTTCACTTGGATGCTTTCCGTAGCTCGAGTTCCCCCGCTCCACGATCAACAATCCCGCAACTAACAAACTGTGGGCACATCAGTTGCTTACAATTGACGCAATGCAGATGAAACCCGCAATCTCCAAAATTCTCAACAATCAATATTTAATGCAGGAGAAAAATGTGAAAGTCAAACCATAAGTGTCAGTGTATGCCATGATCTAGATTCTAATGCACAAACTCAGAATGCACACGATGCTCCTACTCTAATGCAAACTTGATTTGGAAATATATGCATCCCATACTACATACTCCCCAAATCAAGTTCGTATTCTCCAGATGATAGGTTCAATCCCTCGCCATGCATCCTACTCTTTTACTCTTTCCTGTTTCTGACATTCATTTAGTGACTGATAGTCTGCAGTACATGCGACCATTCCCACTCCTGCAGTCGAATCGTGGTCCTTCTCCACTCCGAATGGCAATGATCACTCTGTTCGTTTAGATCATGGTCCATCTCCACTCTGACAGGATCGTGGTCCCTTTCCACTTCCGGTCAGGCTGGTGATCATCAGTTCTGTCGAAATCATGGTTCTTCTCCACTCCTGCCCCTACCCAAAGTTATCGTGAACACAAAGCGAATCGTAGGACCACCCCTTCTCCGCCAAGAGACTTAGAGTTACACTCTTGCTCCTTGTTCGTATTGAATCTATTGATAACCCAGAACATAGACGGAAACTTAAGGGTCCATCTCCTAAGCTCCGACAGGACTTGTGACTTACGTCCGTATCCCGTTCTTATCACTAAATTCCATAAATTAACAGTCGAGACCATGCCGCACGTGTTCCAGACGAGATAATACCGCACGTGTCCCCTTGACAGGTGAGTATACGCCCAACTAGTGTTTGTCCTTACCAATCATCTCAATCTTCTAGGAAACTCTATATCTAGTGGTTGAAGTTATTAATTTCTTAATTCACAAACTTACCCGATTCTAGTTGCCTTATTATCACAACTTCTATTTTCTAAGTTAATTGAACTGTGCTCCTAGTTTCCATTTTCACCCTTCAGCAAGTTTACTGAACTAAATTAACTTAATTCACTAACTAGGTTCTAAGTGTATCCAACCTAGTTGAATCTCAACAAGTCTCATCTTGATTTAATTTGGGTTCAACTTAGCTTTCTAATCATGCTAAATGTCGATCCAACATGCACCACACTAGTGTACTCAATGTGCACAAAACACTACCATATGTAAATATTTAAGTATGCATACCCGCATACACATGCATACGGTATTTCATCAATCACTGTATTCATACCTACAATATCTTCTATACTACCAATAGTTCTTTACTTTACTACAATCTACTTTACTTATCATGAATTTCTAATTAGCTAAGCATGCAACTACAAGTAGCTTTTCTCTACCTTACTACCATTGTTATACAATCATAAATTTTAGTTAGCTAAGTATGCGACTATTGCTTTTACTCCTATCTCCTTTACTACCATGACTTTAAGTGACTACTAATTCTACTATAAATTACTACTTCTACTATGAATTATTACTTCTACTATGCGTTACTAACTAACAAGTAGTTTCTACCATCATGAACGAGTAGTTTTCTATTACCATGAACTACTATAGATTCTACAAGCTAAACCAAACAATTATACTAACTAGGCATACATTCCCACAATTCTTCTATTTAAGTTTTCTTTTGTTATATTTATTTATATGAACTAAGTATATATGAACTAAGCGTGCATCTATATTCACTAAGCATATTAGAAAAAGTGTGTAGTTTCATGCAATTACATCAATTAAGCATACGATGAGTAGTCTTTTCTACTAACATACAATCAACATCTATGTTATTCTATATAATGTACATATACATTACCATTCTCATTCATGACTATGATGTAGTTTCTACAATTAGTAGCAATTCTACACAGCACTTTCTTAATTAATTACACATGTAATTTCTTACAATTAATAATACATGTAATTTCCTCATACAATTTACACTACTTTTACCTATATAATTTTCTACAAGTGCCTCTCTAATTAAACTACAACTTTTTTCCTACATAATCACTTCAACTATTTATACATAAATAAACAGTTAGTTAATTTCTTAAAGAGTAAAACATAGATTGTGAGTAAGCATGCATCATCTACTATTCTTCTATTTAGACCATCGTCTTGCTAAGCTTACTTCATATGAACTAAAATATTCAATACTTTCAATCAACATCTTATCAAGTATAGCTTCTAACAAGCATATCATCTATGTCAAAAGTCATAAAAATAAACAAGAGCAAAGGAAAATACCCACTTTGATTTGTTTGCAAGCTTCAATATATTGGTTGCTCCAAGTTGCTATCTCCTCCTCCTTGCATATATATATATATATATATATATATATATATATATATATATATATATATATATATATATATATATATATATATGTAGAAAGTAAGCTTTGGGTTGAAAGAAATAGGAAAAGGAAGGAGAGAGATGTAGTGGAGTATGGAAGTTGGTGGAAGTGTGTAGGAAATGTTTAGGTGTCATCATATTTGCATTAAACCCCTTAGACTTTATTTAATTGCACTTAACCCCTATTCTAAGTCAACAACAGTAAGCTTGGATTATTTATTCATGAAAATTGTAGTGTAGTGCTTAGGTGTCTCTTCTTCAAAGTCAAAGATTGTAGGCTATGGTTGTATGTGTAGTGTATATATATATATATATATATATATATATATATATATATATATATAGTAAGTCTATTATGAGATGGTGAGCTGAGTTCCTTATCGTGAGTTGAAGTTTTCAGTCGTTCGATCGCCGAGGGCTGAGATCTGATTCGCCCATTCACTGCTTGAGCTGAGATATGTTGAGGGGCAAAATTGTCATTTCCCATACTCAACATATCTCAACTCTTCAGTGCTTTGTTCTGATCCCGTTCTCTCTCTCTCTCTTCGAAGCTAGGGTTTTCCTCTCTTCCCTTTTATCTCTCTTCGAACTGAAATCGACTCTCTCTCACCGAATCGGAACCCTAGCCCCCAAATCGAAGCTCATGAGCTGCGAACCCATATCGTGCGCATTGTGAGCTTCTTGTTCCCTTTCTCCACTTCCCGAATCGGAACCCTAGCCCCCAAATCAAAGCTCTTCAATTCGTGAGCTGAAGAATCGGAACCCTAGCCCCCCCTCGACTCTCTTTCCTATTAATCGATACTCCACCTCTCTCTCTCAACGCACTGGAATCCCCTAATTGGAAACCCTAGCTTTGTTTGCGCTCATCGATCCCCTAAATCGAAACCCTATCAGCTTGCCCCTCTTTGTTATTCCAGCGATTTGTCGATCTCGAAGGAAAGCTGCGATCTTTGTATAGGGTAATCTCAAAATTCTCTTTTTACAGTTGTATCATAAAAGAGAGCGACAAGTTTTGATTTATTTTAGGTAATTTCCATGCAACAGAATATTGTTTCGAACTCACTTAAATGTTTGTGTTGTGTAGTTTTCTACTTTTTATTTCCCTTTTTTTTTTCTCTTTTTCATAGCAGTGTGACTTTTACTGCTTGTTTTTAGCGGGGTGAATAAAATCTGGGTCAATTGCAAATTAACATAGTATGAACTGTATGGATCCTTTGCACTTGGATCTTTACTTTGTGTGTCGTCATAGTGATTGCGTGATGACATCTTTCCTGAGATAGACTCCACAATAGATGTAGCAAATAGCATGCATGATAAAGAATAGACCTAAAATTGGAAGCTCGTTCTTCTAGTTTGTGTTTGTGAAATACTTGAACGATGGTTGGTCTGTTACTTGTGAACTGTAATCTTAGTCCATAGTTTTGATTCCAGTTGTTGTTCAAAACACTGGTTTCAGTTTCATTGTAGCCCCTCAATGTGGTCTATTTTGTTTTCCTAGCTTTTGGTGATAACAAAAAATATATAGAATCGACATCATTGTGATTCTAGATAACTTGGATGATTTTTAGAAAATACTCTTTTAACTTTACGAGTGATGCTTTAATATAGACCAAGGTCTCTTAACAGTGAATATGAGGTACGCATATTTGAATTTTACTGGTATCATGGTCCGACGATTCTCATCCTAAAAGCTGATTGAAGTTAGAGGAGTTCCACAATTATTTTTCTTTCATAATTTCGGTCCACAATTATTCATCTCATAGATGATTGAAGTTAGAGGAGTTCCCTTAAATATCTACTAGTAATATGCAAGTCCTAATAAATATATATATGTAGAGAGTTAGTCTATTATGAGATGGTGAGCGCAGCTCCTTATCGTGAGTTGAAGATCTCAGCCGTTGAATCGCGATCCGAGGGCTGAGATCTCATCTGCCCATTCGCTGCTTGAGATGAGATATGTTGAGGGGAAAAATCGTCATTTCCCATACTGAACATATCAGCTTGCCCCTCTCTGTTATTACAGCTATTTGTCGATCTCTAAGGAAAGCTGCGATCTTTGTATAGGGTAATCTCAAAATTCTCTTTTTTTCCATTACAATTGTTCATGTTTGTTTGTTTTTTATTTCCTTTACAATTTTGAGATTACCCTATACAAAGATCGCAGCTTTCCTTCGAGATCGACAAATCGCTGGAATAACGAAGAGGGGCAAGCTGATAGGGTTTCGATTTAGGGAATCGACGAGTGCAAACGAAGCTAGGGTTTCCAATTAGGGGATTCCAGTGCGTTGAGAGAGAGGAGTAGTATCGATTAACAGGGAAGAGAGTCGAGGGGGGGCTAGGGTTCTAATTCTTCAGCTCACGAATTGAAGAGCTTCGATTTGGGGGCTAGGGTTCCGATTCGGGAAGTGGAGAAAGGGAACAAGAAGCGGCTCACGATGCTTATGATATGGGTTCACAGCTCACGAGCTTCGATTTGGGGGCTAGGGTTCCGATTCGGGAAGAGAGATTCGATTTCAGTTCGAAGAGAGATGAAGGGAAGAGTGTAGCGCCCCGAGTTCCACACACTGGGAGCTCGTGACACTTACCCAGTATCTTTACTTCAATGAGTACACAACACAGAAAAATTACAGGAAATTAGAAACTTACATTGCATATGGAAACTTTATCCTACACCTGGATGCTTTCCGTAGTACGAGTTTCCTGCTCCACGATCAACGATCCTGCAATTAGAAAACTGTGGGCACGTCAGTTGAATACAACTGACGCAACGCGGATGAAAACCACAATCTCCAAAATCCTCAACAATCAATATTTGATGCAGAAGAAAAGAAACGTGAAAATCCAACCACAAGTGTCGGTGTATGTCATGATCTAGATTCTAATGCACAATTCATATGCACATCAAGTTCTTAATCTAATGCAAACTTGATTTGGAAACGTTTGCATCCCATACTACATACTCCCCAAATCGAGTTCGTATTCTCCAAATAATAGGGTTCAATCCCTCGCCATGCATCCTACTCTTGTACTCCTTCCTGTTCCTGACATTTATTTAGTGACTGGTAGAGTCTGCAGCACGTGCGGTCCATTTCCGCTCCTGCAGTCGGATCGTGGTCCTTCTCCACTCTGAACGGCAGTGATCACCCTGTTCGTTCAGATCATGGTCCTTCTCCACTCCGACAGGATCGTGGTCCCTCTCCATTCCCGGTCAGGCCGGTGATCATCAGCTCTGCCGGAATCATGGTCCTTCTCCACTCCTGCCCCTACCAAAGTTATTATGAACATAAGGCGAATCGATAGGGCCACTCCTACTCCGCCCAGAGACTTAGAGTTACACTCTTGCTCCTTGTTCGTATTAAACAACATAGAACCTTAGGTGGATTTGGAGGGTCCATTCCCTAATTTCCACCATACAGTCCTTATCACTAAATCCCAGAAATTAACAGACGAGACCACGCCGCACGTGTCCCAGACGAGACCACGCCGCACGTGTCCCCTTGACAGGAGAGTACAACGCCCAACTAGTGCATGTCCTTACCAATTATCCTAGTTTATTTCTTAATTCACCAACTCAACAAGTCTCATCTAGATTTAATTGGGTCCAACTTAGCTTCCAATCATGCTAAGAAGTTGGCCCAACATGCACGACACTAGTGCACTCAATGTGCACAAAACATTACCATATGTAAATTTTCAAGTATGCATACCCGCATACACAAGCATACGGTATTCTATTAATCACCGTATTCATTCCTACAATATCTTCTATGCCACCAATAGTTCTTTACTACAATCTACTTAACTTTACCATGAGTTTCTAATTAGCTAAGCATGCAACTATAACCACTAAGCATATTACTACAAGTGTGTAGTTTCATACAATCACATCAATTTAGTCATTCGAGGAGTAATCTTTTATACTACATTGTAACTATGCTTACTAATATCATTAGTACAATGCTAGTAGCTTACTATCAATGTAAAGTTACTAATCAAGATACTAACTTGCTAATAAAAGGGACTTTAAACATTCAGGCATGAAAATTTAATTAAACAATTCATTAATTAGACAATTACCGCACAAGACATCACAAAAATCACATCTTTATGTTCAATAATAATCAATGCAATCTATCATGCCCAAGACATGGTTTTGATTCATGCCTTTGCATAAAAGATTCATCTTTCACACTTATACTGTCATTCTTAACACAAAGAATAAATCTTTATTTATTCACTAGTATATTTATGCATATAAAATTCACACAAGTAAACACTCACTACAATTTCTAGCAAGCATTAATTATTAAATTTATAATTTGAATACAAAAGGAATGGAGAATACCCACTTTCTTTTGTTTGCAAGCTTCAAGTTGCTATCTTCTCCTCCTTGCTCCTTGATTCTTCCTTGTCTTCTTGTTTCAATAGTAGTATAGTAATAGTAGTAGCTAAGTAGTAGAAATAATAGTAGTAGAAGTGGTAGTTGTAGAAGAAGTAATGAAGTAGTAGTAAGTAGTAGTAGAAATAGAAGTAGTAGATATATAGAAAAAAAAGAAAGATGGAAAGAAGCAGCTTTGCTGCTGTCGGCAGTGAAAGGAAAGAGAAAAGAGAGGTGTAAGGGCAGTAAGAAGTAGTAGTAGTAAGGTGGTATAGTAGTAGTAGTAGTAGAATAATAGAAAACACATATATATAGAGAAAAAGGGGGAAAAAAGGGGGCTGCAATCAGCTGGTGCTGCTGTCGGCAGAGAAAGAAAAGAAAAGAGAGGTGTGGAGGAGTGTGGAGATTCCTAGAAGGCTTAGTCACCACTCTAGGACTAGACCCTAAGGCTTAGAGTGTACACCTAAGCCTTCTTTGGTCAAAATTGTCGGCTAGTAATCATTTTTTTTTTGTCAAAAGTTGTCTTGTAGTCAAAATTTGTAGGCTATAAGTAGTAATAGCATATGTATACTTATATATATACATAGTAGCTTAGTGTAAAAAAAAAATATTTTATATATATATATACATACATATAGACATATATATATACACACATATACATATACCCATATGTGCATGTTCATGGATTCATTGGGCCAATAAAACATGCATATTGGGTTGGGCTTTTTAAAATTTAACCATACTAACATAAAAATAATAGTGTAGTGTATGAAAAAATAATAATAGTAATGTCAATGCATATATACATATATATATATAATAATGTATATATATATATTGTAAGAATTTAGGGGTATTACATCACTCCCCCCTTAGAATAGTTCCGTCCTCGGAACTATACTAGTGAAGAGGATCAGACACCCAGAAAACATCATAACATACCCATCTCAAAACAAAACATCATATTTAATTTAACACTTATCATCCAAGTACATACGGAGTACATATAGAAACCTTCATACTTCTAGTCACAACCAAAACAAATTACATTACACCCGTCAGTGCCCGTGACGACCCACATCTTCCTTCTCAACATCCACTTCAGTTAGTGTGAAAGTACGTCCCTGACGAAAGGGCTTCTTCCCTTGATCATTATTCTTCTGCCCTGGACCACTATTGTTCTTTTGCAGTTGTGGGCATTTTGGCCTAACGTGCCCAACCTTTCCACAATTGAAACATGTTCGTTCACTATCCTGAATCTTATTCCTTGGGCATTGGGATTTAACGTGTCCTCGCTGTAACACCCGGTATATATATAATATTATATAGCGATATATAATAATATATATATAGTATGTATACTAGTAAATAATAAGAAAGAAGGGATGGTGGTAGGTGACGTGGAGAATGGAAAGAAGGAAAGAAAAGTAAGTGTGTGAAGTGTTGACTAGTTTGACCATGTAGGAAATGAAGGAAGGATTGAATAAATGGATGAATAATAAAGATGTGTGGTGTGGTGTGCTTTGACCAGGATTGACTAAGGGAAATAATCCCATATCGGCTATCAAAAGGTAGAAATGAGAGAATATATTAGGTTTCCCAAGTGATAAAGGTACCCAACGGGTATACCCACCTTTTGATGGTGCCTGTGGTGTGAGACCCCGTATTTCCGTATAATAGTACATGGAAGGAATAGTAGTATATAGTATATATATATATAAGTAGTAGTAGAAAGAATAGAATGGATGGATTATGATGGATTGGAAGTGAATGACGTGGAAGGTATAGAAAGAAAGGAGTGTGCTTGTGTGGTTTGACCAACCATTGACCATTGGATATGAAAGAATGAATAAATGAAAGAATGGAGAAAGTGTGGGTGTGGATGTACACGTTGACAAGGTTGACCATGGGGGTGGGAAAGATCCCATATCGGTGGGATGAAGGGAGAAAATGAGAGATATAATAGGAAGCCAAGGATAAAGGTGCACCTTCCGTCCGGACACCCTTTTGAGGCAGCCTGTGGTGGGCGTGGCTAGAATTTAATTAATTGTGTGCGTACGGACTGAGTGCGGGACGTTACACTCGCTCTCCACAGAGGAAACACTTCACTGACTTGACGGCTTCTATACTGGTATTAGACTTCTGGAATTTCTGGTTCGGGCCTTGCTCCATGAAATCTGTGGCTGGAACAGATCGCTTTCCTTCATTCTGATTCCCGTTTTTCTCATGGGACTGCTTGTTTTGGTTCATATCCATCTCTGTTACTGCAGCCCGTCGAACTAGCTTATCAAACCTACGAATGCATAAAGGCACCATCCTTGACCTCAGTCCAGGTCGAAGACCCTGCTCGAACCTTTTAGCCTTCTTAACTTCATCCTGAACCATTTCCGGGGCGTATCGAGATAATTGTGTAAACTTGGTTTCATATTCTCGTACTGTCATACTGCCCTGCCTCAAATTGATAAACTCCATAGCTTTTTCTTCTTGGACGTCCAGAGGGAAGTAATGTTGTCTGAATTCTTCTAGGAAGTCCTCCCATGCAATTGGTCCATCACCCATGCCCCGCTTGACTGATTGCCACCACACTCCTGCGTCTTTTTCCAAAAGAATAGTCGCTAATGTAACTTTGCTCTCTTCTGACGTTTTTGAGTACTTCAAACACAGTCTCCACCTGACGAATCCAATCGTCGGCTGCCGTTGGATCTGCGTGGCCATCAAATACTGGTGGTTTCATTCTTCTAAAAGACTCCACCATCTTGACGTGGTTAGCAATGGTGTCGCCTGCATTCCTTTCTTGGGTTCCTGGTGGTGGTGCGATATTTCGGCTGGCCTTCATAAAAGTCCCCATTATGCGATATACCTGCGCAATCTCTGCTTCGATATTGACGTTGACATTATTAACTCCACTATCTTCCCCTTCAGTCCTCCTGCTGTTGCCACCTCTGTTCCTTTGATAAACTCTTCCTTCACCCTCGGTCCTTCCGTTAGTGCCATTTTCATTTCTTCCTGACATCCTTCAAAAATAAGAAAACATAGATAGGGGTTAGTTCTGGATATAGGAAGATCATAAACATAGGCTGGATGTACAACAATATGAATCATGATCGTCCTATTATCCAAACTAAACCTGACTCTAACTGGAGCATGCAAGTCTAATTTCATGTTGTGTTGGTACTACAATTTGAAGTTTAGCTCTGATACCACTTTGTAGCACCCCGAGTTCCACACACTGGGAGCTCGTGACACTTACCCAGTATCTTTACTTCAATGAGTACACAACACAGGAAAATTACAGGAAATTAGAAACTTACATTGCATATGGAAACTTTATCCTACACCTGGATGCTTTCCGTAGTACGAGTTCCCTGCTCCACGATCAGCGATCCTGCAATTAGCAAACTGTGGGCACGTCAGTTGAATACAACTGACGCAACGCGGATGAAAACCACAATCTCCAAAATCCTCAACAATCAATATTTGATGCAGATGAAAAGAAACGTGAAAAATCCAACCACAAGTGTCGGTGTATGTCATGATCTAGATTCTAAAGCACAATTCATATGCACATCATGTTCTTAATCTAATGCAAACTTGATTTGGAAATGTATGCATCCCATACTACATACTCCCCAAATCGAGTTCGTATTCTCCAAATAATAGGGTTCAATCCCTCGCCATGCATCCTACTCTTGTACTCCTTCCTGTTCCTGACATTTATTTAGTGACTGGTAGAGTCTGCAGCACGTGCGGTCCATTTCCGCTCCTGCAGTCGGATCGTGGTCCTTCTCCACTTTGAACGGCAGTGATCACCCTGTTCGTTCAGATTATGGTCCTTCTCCACTCCAACAGGATCGTGGTCCCTCTCCATTCCCGGTCAGGCCGGTGATCATCAGCTCTGCCGGAATCATGGTCCTTCTCCACTCCTGCCCCTACCAAAGTTATTATGAACATAAGGCGAATCGATAGGGCCACCCCTACTCCGCCCAGAGACTTAGAGTTACACTCTTGCTCCTTGTTCGTATTAAACAACATAGAACCTTAGGTGGATTTGGAGGGTCCATTCCCTAATTTCCACCATACAGTCCTTATCACTAAATCCCAGAAATTAACAGACGAGACCACGCCGCACGTGTCCCAGACGAGACCACGCCGTACGTGTCCCCTTGACAGGAGAGTACAACGCCCAACTAGTGCATGTCCTTACCAATTATCCTAGTTTATTTCTTAATTCACCAACTCAACAAGTCTCATCTAGATTTAATTGGGTCCAACTTAGCTTCCAATCATGCTAAGAAGTTGGCCCAACATGCACGACACTAGTGCACTCAATGTGCACAAAACATTACCATATGTAAATTTTCAAGTATGCATACCCGCATACACAAGCATACGGTATTCTATTAATCACCGTATTCATTCCTACAATATCTTCTATGCCACCAATAGTTCTTTACTACAATCTACTTAACTTTACCATAAGTTTCTAATTAGCTAAGCATGCAACTATAACCACTAAGCATATTACTACAAGTGTGTAGTTTCATACAATCACATCAATTTAGTCATTCGAGGAGTAATCTTTTATACTACATTGTAACTATGCTTACTAATATCATTAGTACAATACTAGTAGCTTACTATCAATGTAAAGTTACTAATCAAGATACTAACTTGCTAATAAAAGGGGCTTTAAACATTCAGGCATGAAAATTTAATTAAACAATTCATTAATTAGACAATTACCGCACAAGACATCACAAAAATTACATCTTTATGTTCAATAATAATCAATGCAATCTATCATGCCCAAGACATGGTTTTGATTCATGCCTTTGCATAAAAGATTCATCTTTCACACTTATACTGTCATTCTTAACACAAAGAATAAATCTTTATTTATTCACTAGTATATTTATGCATATAAAATTCACACAAGTAAACACTCACTACAATTTCTAGCAAGCATTAATTATTAAATTTATAATTTGAATACAAAAGGAATGGAGAATACCCACTTTCTTTTGTTTGCAAGCTTCAAGTTGCTATTTTCTCCTCCTTGCTCCTTGATTCTTCCTTGTCTTCTTGTTTCAATAGTAGTATAGTAATAGTAGTAGCTAAGTAGTAGAAATAATAGTCGTAGAAGTGGTAGTTGTAGAAGAAGTAATGAAGTAGTAGTAGAAATAGAAGTAGTAGATATATAGAAAAAAAAGAAAGATGGAAAGAAGCAGCTTTGCTGCTGTCGGCAGTGAAAGGAAAGAGAAAAGAGAGGTGTAGGGGTAGTAAGTAGTAGTAGTAGTAAGGTGGTATAGTAGTAGTAGTTGTAGAATAATAGAAAACACATATATATAGAGAAAAAGGGGGAAAAAAGGGGGCTGCAATCAGCTGGTGCTGCTGTCGGCAGAGAAAGAAAAGAAAAGAGAGGTGTGGAGGAGTGTGGAGATTCCTAGAAGGCTTAGTCACCACTCTAGGACTAGACCCTAAGGCTTAGAGTGTACACCTAAGCCTTCTTTGGTCAAAATTGTAGGCTAGTAATCATTTTTTTTTTGTCAAAAGTTGTCTTGTAGTCAAAATTTGTAGGCTATAAGTAGTAATAGCATATGTATACTTATATATATACATAGTAGCTTAGTGTAAAAAAATATATATTTTATATATATATATACATACATATAGACATATATATATACACACATACATATACCCATATGTGCATGTTCATGGATTCATTGGGCCAATAAAACAAGCATATTGGGTTGGGCTTTTTAAAATTTAACCATACTAACATAAAAATAATAGTGTAGTGTATGAAAAAATAATAATAGTAATGTCAATGCATATATACATATATATATATATATAATAATGTATATATATATATTGTAAGAATTTAGGGGTATTACAAAGAGAGGAAAACCCTAGCTTCGAAGAGAGAGAGAACGGGATCAGAACAAAGCACTGAAGAGTTGAGATATGTTGAGTATAGGAAATGATGATTTTGCCCCTCAACATATCTCAGCTCAAGCAGTGAATAGGCGGATCAGATCCCAGCCCTCAGATCGCGATCGAACGGCTGAAAACTTCAGCTCACGATATGGAACTCAGCTCACCATCTCATAATGGACTTACTATATATATATATATATATATATATATATATATATATATATATACAGTCCCCTTCGGTTGCACGCTACTTTTGGTGAGCACTCCGTGAGCACTCATGAAATAAAGACTCTATGAAAAATCCGAACCGCTCATATTATTCTATATTCCTAAGATAGCCTAACAATAAAAAATTAAGTAATTTAAAGTTCATTTGCCCGTCCATCATGCTGTTAGAATTTTCAGCCATACAATTTTGTGATGATGTAAATCATGGACAAATGAATTTCAAATTAATTGATTTTTTATTGTTAGGCTATCTTAGGTATATAGAACAATATGAGCGGTTCAGATTTGTCATAGGTGGTCTATTTCGTGAGTGCTCACGGAGTGCTCACCAAAGTAGTGTGCAATCGAAGATTTTTCTCTCTCTCTCTCTAAATGAGCAAGTAGCTCATACCCCTTTTTCCATATATATATATATATGGAAAAAGGGGTATGAGCTACTTGCTCATTTAGTAAATAAACAATTGATGATGTGGTATACATATGATTGGAAAATTATTAAAAGAGTTAGTTGTTCAATGTATCACATGCATGCCACATAATCAATTGCTCATTTACTAAATGAGCAAGTTGTTCATATCCATTTTACCCATATATATATATATATATATATATATATATTTATGTGTGTGTGTGTGTGTGTGTGTGTGTGTAGTGTGTAGTGTGTAGTGTGTAGTGTGTATATTTATAAAATGACAATGGTAAATACAATTTAATAATATATACAATGATATTGTTCAAGACATAAATATATTAATAAATAATTAATAAATAATGCAATACTATTCATAAAATAATTGTTAATTTTGGGGGTATTACAAGGGTCAATTTCCAAGGACAATGCATGTCGCTCACGTGATGGTCTAGTCAGGGCCAGCCCTAAGGTAGAGGCCGGAGAGGCGACTGCCTCGGCCCCCCGATTTTTGTGCTTTTTAGGGGCCCCAAATTTTTTTTCATTCTACCTATATATACGTATTTCGTGAGTGAAGTCAAATTACAATTTGTGCACTTTTTTAGCCCCCCCAATTTAATTTTTGTGGGAGTTCTCCTCGGACCCCCGTGAACTCAGTGCTCGCCTTGGGTCTAGTCACCACCATTTCTTTTATGCGAGAGAATGGAGAAAGGTGCATGCAAAAAAGAGGTGCATTAGATTTGGGTTACTAGAACTAATCCAAATCATACACCTTGCTCACTGGTAGAGCTTGGGAATGGTGGGCATACTTTCAACATTACCAAATCTTGATCATTGATTGAAATTTAATGTTTGCCTCTGCAAAAATAACCGAACCGTTACGTTTTTACATGTGAGTCTAATTTTTTATTCTGTTGGAAAAAATGGAAAGTCTTTATTTATTTGTTTGATTATTTTTTCTTTTCTTATTGTCAAATAGGAAGATAACTTTAGTAACATTCATAACAAGAGATCAGGACAGTATTAATCATTCCTATCTTATAGGAAAATAATGTGTACATGTTGATGCAGGAGCGTAGTTCTTCTTAATTTAGTTTGACTAGGATTTATTAGTTTCCTAGTTCGATTAGGCTTTATTTGTTTCCTAGTTTGATTAGGCTTTATTTATTTTCTAGTTTGACTAGGCTTTACGTGTTTCCTTGTTTGCTTCATTAATTAAGATTTATATGTTTCCTAGTTGCTTTTAATTGGTTTAGCATGTCCTGCTGCCCAAGATTGTAAGCCTTTATGTAAAGGGTAGTTAGTTGTTTTTTTTACGAGCTTGATATTGATTTTTAGATTGAAACCTTTGAGGCATTCTGATGTAAAACTAACCCTAAAATAGGGATTTTCCAAGATTCTTAATGGATTAATTTTACCAACATGTAGGTGCGGATCAAAGTTGGAATTTTTAAACAATTAATTGGTTGGATGGATTTTTAAGAACTGAATCACGTTTAACAATCCCAATTAATAATTCATCTCTACAATCAATAATTAAATCTCTAAATGTTTTAGCAAGTAAAAGGTTCAATTTTGATTCATACTCTAATCAAGCAAGTGGAATACTCAATCTCATGTGTTTTTTGTGGACGACAGGCAAATCAGATAATATAATAGATAACAGAGTAGTAGAACACAAATATTAAAAGTGGAAAGAGTATACCGAGGATTCGAAGAACTCAGCGTAGATCTCGGAGTTGGACAGCAACTAAGAACACAGCACTCCTAGAACAGCCATGGCAGCAAGACTCTCAAGAGCATGGGCAGCAACTGCAAAGATGGGGGCCACGGATCTGGCCAACGTGCCTGGGTGCGGCGTTGACTAGGGCGACGCAGGCCAGCTCCAGGGGTGTCGCACTTGGTGTGAGGGCATCGCGACGGCCTGGATGCGACGGGGGTGCTTGGGGGTCGACGGGAAGAGAGGGGGCTAGGGATTTGTAGGATCGGGTGCATTGGGTTCGAACTGGTGTGAGGGTTTCGATCGGCTGCTTTGAGTCTTCGGGGATTTGGGTGACGATGAGCAAAGGCAACGGTGGGGTTTTCGACCTGGCGCGACAAAGGGGAAGGGTTTGGAGATGGCGATGATGAGTATGGTCGATCAGATGATGAGTTCTGAGGGAGGGCTAAGGTTTTGGTCGTTTTGTGGTCGGGATTGGGGGTAGGAGGAAGAAGGTGAAGAGATTAGGGTCTTTTTGATTTGGGTAATTATATTTGGGGGATTTTAATTTGGGGTAGATTTTGTTGGATATATTGATATATTCTCTCTATATAAATATAGCACGTGCATATGAGTAACACGTGTATTGAACGTACAATTGATTGGATATTGGAATACGGGTTTGTGGGCTTATAACCCGATACCCAAACCAGTATTTAGAGATAAATACTGGCTTGTGATAGCAGTCTAGGTATTCCAATCTTGATACCTAGGGTGAATATCTCAAGCATCTTAGATCTAGAGATAAACCCTAATTCCCAATTGTTAATTTCTCACAAAACCTAACAGATTTTAGAGTTAATCACCAACCCTAAAATTGTATTAGGATTTATCACAAACCCTAATAATTTGGATCTCACTTGTATTACGCAAAGAGAGAGAGAGGAAGAGCAAAAACTCAACACAATTTTTTAAATCAAGAATGACATATTTTCCACATTAATCTCAAGGCCTATAAATAGGCTCAAAATACATCTTGATACAAATCTCAAAATATTCTCAGAATCTCAAATACATAAAAAAGATTACATATGACTGTAATTGCCGAAAACAAATATGGTAATGAAATAAAATCTAAACCGAATAGATGTCCTCATCACATTCTTGGAGAATTGAGAGTTGTCTCTTCTCGTTTTTGTTTAGTCTGTGGTTTCTCTTGCGTTATCCACTCTAAATTAACAGAACAATTCTTCACTAAGCGTTTGTCACATGTTCCGCCAAGCTAATCATGTTGCCTCTATTTATTTGCAAGAATTATTTTATCAACTAAGAAGAGAACCTGAAGTTTCAACCTAATTTTGAGAACACACACACACACCAGATATCTTCTGTTATACACACGTCAAAGAGAAAAATTTTAACAATTTGATTGTTTTAGTACTTCTCTCTTTTATTATAACTAGAGAGTTGGAGTTGTGAAGACTGTAGACAACCAACCCATTTAAACCATTCTGAACAACAAATTTTTAGGTTGGAGTTCTATGACTATGAAGTTATGAACCGTCCACACCACACAATTAAATTTCAACCAAACATTTTAAATTTTAAGCTATATGAACCATTCACACTAACCAATTAAATCCCAATCACACATTTTTTAATCAAAACATCAACTTAAATTTAAAGATTAAAAACAACTCACATGCAGTGCACATGCTTTGTAATTAGTGTAACTTAACCAATCGCTGGAACCAATATTTTAGGGGAGATTGAATCTAATTTTAACAGCACAATTTAAAACTTCGGTTGCAACCTTTCTGCAACATGCTTGCACAGAAACTTGGAAGCTAAAAATGGAGAAGTTTGGCCTAACTTGGTCATCGCCTGTTCCAAAATTGTAGGCGAGGGCTTGAACCAAATTTTAACAGCTAAGTCTAAAACTTTGATTACAATTTTTCTACGACATGCATACACAAAAATTTGGAAGCGAAAATGAGAAAGTCTGACCTGAAAGATTACAGTGAATAATGTAATGTAGGATAAGCATCCCTTTTAGGGGAATTTCCTAGTTTTGCAAATGGTTTTCTTTATACTCAGTTAAAATCAAAATTTGTTCCTTTTTTCACATTAGACAATAAAAAATAAAATCACACACAGAGGATCATTGATGTTGATTCTGTAATCTTACTATCGGCATTCCAACAGTTGATTGCAGTAATTCTCTTACTGGAACGAGAGATTAGCTAACTTCCCTGCAGGTTACAGAGCAAGTATAAAAAAGTGCAGGATGAGTTGGTTAGGTTTGGTGGACAGATGACCCAGGTCTATTGCGTTGGAACTTTGCCGTGAGTTTGAGGATGTGTTCCTCCAACACATCATGTCCGGTGAAGTTAGTTCTTTCAACTAGAGTTTGCTGTTAGAATCATATTATCCTATTGCAATATTTACCACTTTCATATAATGGTTTTTTTCCATGGGCTATATGTTCAATCACTTTGATCTTATATTTTCTCATTTTTTTGTGGTTGGGAACAAGGCCGTAGCCACACACACTTACCCCATATATGTATTAATTGGGGATTTTATGGTGCAAGCGGGATTCGAACTCCTGACCTCTTGCTCATCAGCGAAGAGGCTTGCGAAGAGGCTTACCCGTGGATGGACCATACTGACGCTTGCTATATTTTCACATTGATACATTATTCAGGAAAATGACTTGAAATCATATATGTCTTAATACATTCTAGCTCTTAAGTAATGATTAATTTTTTATATATATAGACCGTCACAGTTATATCCATTGTCAACTTGGTTATCTTGTGATCATTGATATTATATTACAAAACAAACCATTATGAAAGAAATTCGAGAAGTGCATTCAGGTGTTCACCATTTGCAGGGGCATACACAAAAATAATATAAAATGTTTATCCTATTAAGACTCCTTGCTAGATGTTGTGGGTATGATATACACTATTTCCACTATAAATAGCTTTGTTCACCAATGAACTTTCTGGGGTCCATGTTTAAGAGAAATCGAATGATTCCAAAATGATCATGCCCATATCTTAGCAAGGCTATGCTTGGACCCTTCCCACTCAGACTTTTACTAGTCTTCTGTTGTCAAAGATATGCAAATATGTCAATGAGTGATTCAACTTTGAGTTTGAGATAGGCACAACCTCAGCAAGTGGAAGACCTTACTATATCTCTTATTGAAGTGACATTGTTAAAAGCTTAAATCTTGATGCAAATCTCATGTTCATGTAAGTTGGAACAATGTATTCCTAGATAGCAAATATATGAAAATTGCTTGAAACTGGGCACACCTGAGGAATCAAAGTTGGCATAGTTTGACCTTGATAGGAGTAAGATATCAAAAGTTATGATTTTCTCACTTGCAATAAATTCGAGTTAGGGATGGCTATGATGATGTAAAAGACCGTCTTTCTAGGTTACAGGATATGTAGAAAGTTAATACTAATTTATGTATGTGGAGCTTGTATGATTTTACAAAGGAACCCTTCAATGAAGTATGTTTATTAAGCTCTAGATAGACAATTTACATTAGGGATGTTTTATAAGTTTACTTTGATCAACCTGAACATATCACGTGTCGGTATACCAATCTAATAGGCAAAGTCTTTCTTTCAGGAGATTCTGAATTATCATTCATTAGTTTTTCACTTATGACCAGTACCATTGATGAGTTTCTGAAACTAAACAGCCAAATCTTCCATCGTCTCACAAGCCTGTAGCTTCACGTTTAGCTTCAAACAACAAACACTCCATATCAGCTGTGCTAAGGGACATTTGATAAATAAGTGATCAATATATCTTATGCCCTATTTGTTTAAAGTACATCTGCCTCATCTTTCTTTTCCCTTGTATGCCTGAATTACTGTGCTTTGTAACTGATAATGACAATCATATTTGCATTTCTGTCATCACTTGATGAGTTAATCGTCAAGACGTCACCAATTTTTTTGTTATAATATGTTATTTTTCTCTTAAACCTGTTACAGGTTGGTGGTTGGAAAGTTGTTGGATGTTTTGAGGGTAATTTTCCTAACAGGATCAAGCAACTTCCATTGGATAAACATTTTGATATAAAAAATGTCAAACGGGTACTTGTTTCCTACTTCATTCTTAACCTCTTTTAATTATTTCATTACAAGTACATAAATGTTCGACGGTGGCTGTTCTTTCATTTCAGATTGTGCTAGAGGCTGATGGTTATCAGCCCTACCTTATATCTCCTGAAAAAGGTTTGAAGGCTCTGATAAAAGGAGTACTCGATCTTGCAAAAGAACCATCACGGCTATGTGTGGATGAGGTAATACTCAAATGATCTGCCACTGTAGTTTCTCTTAATATTAAACATATAAAAATCCGACGTATCCTGCCTCTTTAGTTCGTATCCTGCCTCTTTATTTTCCTTATTGATACAACTCACTCATATGGAATATGTGCATGAATTGTTTGATTTTGTGAATTTTATGAAACATCTATTAACATCAAGTTTGGTTACCTCATCAACTTACTTTTTTCCCCTATGACTTTGACAGGTCCACCGTGTATTGTCTGATATAGTTTCTTCTGCTGCAAAAGCTACGCCTGGGCTTGGTAGATATCCTCCTTTTAAGAGTGAGGTGGGCATGCATCAACTGTTTCATTCATTGTTAGACCCTCTTGATTTATATATCATTCACTAAACTATTTAAACTATTTACTACTACAATCTTCCACTGTTAAACTTTTTTTAATTGATTATTGGCAAGGTTATTTCCATTGCATCTTCTGCTTTAGAAGTTTTCAAAAATGAGGCTAAAAAGATGGTGGTAGCATTGGTTGATATGGAACGCGCATTTGTTCCTCCTCAACACTTCATTCGTTTAGTGCAGAGAAGGTTTCTTTTTTTTTTTCCCTCATTAAACAATTGTTCTTTCTGCTGAAACTGCATAAGATGGTTCATAATCATTTTACTTAGTTTGGTTAATGTTGGCTACTCGTCTTGCATACATTAAACTTCACATATATGCATAATGACACAAAGATAAACCCTAGCATGGTATCTACATGAAGTAGTTAATCTTACATTGGGTGAGCGAGACGGAAGCATAAGCGGTGTCCTTTGTAGCCGTTGATCTCCTCACGAACAGTTTCTCGTACGGTGGTGGATCCCACAGGCGAGGAGACCACACACTGTTCACACTTTCAACACCTAGGATCCGAACTGGAGTTGTGGATAGGAGACAGCATGAAAAAAAACTCCTTTTCTCTTTCAAGGGAAACTAGGAGGAGATTGTATGGGAATCAATCTCTCAATTCTATCTTTGGAATATTGCAACTCATGCGTAGGGCATACCTTAACCCTAGCTTCCATCCATCTACATATAGGGAGGGTAGGAGAGATCTAATCTAGGGGTTCGAACTATTTCTAATAGATCCAACGGCTCCCATTAATTCTCACAAAAGAGGGTGTCTATCTCCACAAAAGGAAAGACAAATCACCAAGAATCAATCAAAGGGGATTCCTCCATTGGAGCCTAAGCCAAATCTCCCTTGGGGATTGGCCGGCCTACCAAAGAGAGGGGATGGGCCCAAATGGGACCAATCCGATTGACAGCCAGATATTCTGACACCTTCCAAGTAATTTTACAACCTTAAGTCCTCTCTTCGCTTATAAAGATATTACATAACTTTTTTTATAATGATCTCCTCGGGTTAATACTCAGATTTTTTTTGTTTTATTAACTTTTTCATTGAAAGAAATCAATGAGTTATTTTCTCAATTTTGGAGACTCATACCTATTTGCTGAAGTGATCAATGTAGAAGTGATCAATGTAACGCCCCGAGCCCAGCTCAGCTGCGCACGCGACTCCACGTGCGCGCACGCAAAAAATAGATCATAACAACGGTCCACCACAGGTTTGCCTCACAAAATGTGTTATAGCTTTCAGATACCTTTGTTTCCAGGCAATTCTATATATGCATTACTCTTTCTTACACACATCCGGTGTAGGACATCTCCACCACATACACACTCACATGCACGTTCTGGCACCAAGCTTGCATGAAATATTCATTTCATGCACCCCGGGCCCACATGACAACCAGCCAACTCCATCTCATGGCCCAATAATCATTTTAGACATCAAAGCCCAGATAATGCTTCTATAGGGCACACTCTAGTTCTCTCTCTCTCTCTCTCTCTCTCTCTCTCTATATATATATATATATATATATATATATATATGAGAAAAGTGAGCTTCATATAGAGTATGAGAAAAATTTCCTCATACAAAGTGATTATAATCACTTGGTGTGACCCTTATGGAAGATCCACTCCATCCATCTTATTCATCATGCTAATGGATGTATGTGTAGAAAAAATCAAGTGGCTTGGAGGTCATTCACCCATGCATCATATGGTTGAAAACTGAACGATTTCAATAGTAATACAAATTGAACCACAAATTGGATCCACATGATGCATGGGTGAATGACCTCCAAACCACATGATTTTTTCTACACATACATCCATTGGCATGATAAACATAATGGACGGAGTGGATCTTCCATGAGGGCCCCACCACGTGAATATAATCACTTTGTATGAGAAAAATTTTCTCATACAAATATGAGGCTCACATTACTATATATATATATATATAGAAACCTTCCATTGCTCACCAGCCCTGTGCGCACCCTGGTGAGCACTCGCCCTCAGCCGTAGGATCTACGTTTACATCATGATCGAGATCTAACGACCAATATAACTTCCGCTCATCTCAGCAACAATCGGGGGCATTCTCGTCATTTCCCTACCCCAATTGAAATCCCCCCAAACTGATTGGATCTCATCGTTCTCATCTCTCCTTCTCCTTCTCCTTCTCATCGCACCCCAGTTGAAACCCTATCTCCGATTAGCAGCGTTCGACTCTCTCTCACGCTCTCAACCCCCGTCAATTCTCCCCGTCAACTCCACAAATTCGGGCGCTCGACGAAACCCTAGCTCCATCGCTTCCCCTTCACCGCTGCTTGCTCCATCGCTTCCCCTTCACCGCTGCTTGCTCCATCGATTCATATAATTAGGATTTTAGGGTTTGGGGTGTTGGATGTTGGATTCGTTTGGTGTTTTGTTGCTGTTAGGGTTTGGGTCTGTTTGTGTAAAGGATGGTTTGAATCTTAGAATGGAAATGGCCTTTTCTTTTATGCGAATTCTCAAATGTTTTAGGGTTTATTTGTGTTTGATTTGAAGAAAAAAAAATAGAGTGAAATTGATGCTGAATTTGGTCAGTATATTGGTTATTTTATCTTTTTTGTTGCTGATTATTGGATTTGAGAATCTGGAACTGGAACTGAATGGCATGTTCATTTTGTAGGCGTATTCGTAGAGCAAGAGAGAGTATGACCGAAGATGGTAACTGGAACTGGTATGTGTTGCATAAAATTGATTTATATTGCGTTATGTTGTTGGTAGATCTTGGGTCTTTTAAGTGCTTGCAATCTGTGTGATTGATTAATGTGGGCACTCTTTGACAATGAGATCCGTTGTCTAAATTATAATGGTGAGTTCATCAATCAAAGGGGGGTAATGTATTTCATAATGCAACCTGTAATATTGGTAGATTTTCAACTTGCAATCTACTTAAGTAAATGTATTTGCCTTAGTCTACCTACATGTTTCAATGTAGATTTAGTTACTGAAGATTTAACTCTTTGAAGGCTTTAAACCATCATCGAATTTATCATACACTACAAGTTGTAGAGACGGAATTACTGGTCTTTAATTCACCTCAATAATATTGAACTCCTATTACCCATCTTCCAATGGACGGCGATGATTCATTTCCCAAAATTATCTGTGGTGCCACCCACCCTCTTTCCTTCTCGAAAAGACAAAAATATCATAATAAAAACACTCGTCGTCTCCAGCATATTATGTCATAATACAAATGTACGCATATTATGTTTTTCGTAATGGAGAATATACCGTCGTTGCAGGAGTTGACTTATCAATACAATTACTCGGTGGATCAGATTACCGACTCGAGGGGAATATAACAGTAACTCCGGCGATGAACAGTGATTACTTAATTATTGTGTATTAATTAATTCATCAAGGGTATTTTTGTATTTGTACAATTTGTGTTGGACTATTTGACAATTTACATAATTAGTTGGATTATTTGACAAACACAATATTTCTAAGGTAGTATTTGGCATTTCCCCCTTTTTTTTAAAGTATATTCCTCTAGCATCACTGTCAACAGTCAGTGTTCTAAAAATCGCACAAGGCGGCCGGTAGGCGCCGACCACCGCCCAAGAAGCCAAATGAAGGCAACCCCAGGGAGATACTGACCCTGATCAACACAAGCCATGTCAATCCGAACCTACCCAGCCGCAAACGAAACGCATGGATCAGAGATGCACACAACGCGAAACAGCAGAGCACGGTTGTTCGGCAAGACATATTCCACTGCACAGCCACACCCGAAAGAGACCTGTTCACGGTCCCATTCACTTTCAGCGAAGCCGATGCGGTGGGATATAAGTACCCTCATACGGATGCATTGGTCATTACTCTCCCAATCACGAACACGCATATTCACAGAGTGATGGTTGACTGCGGCGCTTATGCAAGCGTACTCTTCTGGAACACATTCGTACAGTTGAACATACCGGAGATCGACGTCCGACCATGCACAGATCAGATTAAGGGGATCGTCCCCGGCGTCGTGGCAGTGGTCGGGGAGGTGGACCTGTCGGTTGAGTTTGGGACCGAAGGTGAAAAGCGAACGGTCATCACGACTTTCAAAATCATCGACACACCAAGCGACTACAATGCCCTGATCGGCCGCCCAGTCCTAACTGAACTTAAGGCAGCCATATCCACATATCATTTCTGCCTTAAGTACCCTAGGTGTGAAGGAACCAGGAACCCACAGGGGCGATCAAGTGGCGGCAAGACAATGCGCAACATCCTACCGACCAAAGAACATCAGTCTGGTCGAGAAAGAAGATGGCCCGCCGACCGGAGACATTCTCGCACCAGGAACGTCTCGGCAAACAGCGATAGCACTTGCCACGCCGATAGACGAGAGAGAGACTGAAGGAACCCACAAGGAACCCGTTCTCCCCACAAGGAGCAACCCGAAGCCGAACGACGGCGATGAGTTCAAAAGACGGCCGGGGAAGGAACCCATGATTTCAAAAGAGCCATCAGCCGAGCCGGTCGAGGAACTGGATTGGGTCATCCTGAGCGACGCCGACCCGTCAAGACAGATCAAAGTCGGTCGGGACCTCCAAGAACCCATCCGATCGGAGCTGATTGCCTTCCTAAAGGCAAACCAAGACGTCTTTGCATGGACACATGAAGACATGAAGGGGATCGACCCAGAGTTAGCTTGCCACAGACTCAACATCGACCTGACAATAAAGGGAGTGGTCCAAAAGAGAAGGAAGCTAGGGCCCGATCGCTATGAGGCGCTCGAGACGGAAGTAGTGAAACTCTTGAACAACAAGTTCATTCGGGAGGTCAGATACCCAGTCTGGGTTTCCAACCCAGTCTTAGTGAAAAAGACGACCGGTCAGTGGCGTCTATGCGTGGACTTCAGTGACTTGAACAAAGCTTATATTAATATTTAATAAATTTATTACTCAATTTTAAATCTTATAAAATATAATTTTTTAATTTTAAATCTTATAAAATATAATTTCCCCCCTCGATTGGATATAAGATATTGGAATTCACACAAAACCGCTCGTCGAATTTGGAGGAGAAGAAGAGCAAAAGACAACACCCCCCAAGACCTCACTATTTCATCACGATCCCTCATCACCAATCATACACCATCATCGATTGCCCTACCCATTATACGATCTCCATCTCCTTTCCACAAGTGAAAAATTTCAAGGTTGCATTCCGACCTTCGTACTTCACCAGTCCGGTGGCGCCTGCATTCCGGCAAGACAAAGGATTAACGAGATTCCAGTCACCGTCTTCAGTCGCATTCCGGCAAGAGGGTTCTTCAATTTCACGCCAACTCTTGATTTGGGTCTTCTTCGTATAAACAAGGTATAAGGCTTAAAACTACAAACTCCATAATTGTTGGGATGAGTTGCAGGGTTTGATTTATTCTTTAATTGAGTTTGGGGTGGGATTGGTCTGAATTTTCGTGGTTTGATAACTGAGTTGTATACCCGCACGCAAGGTGTTTGACATTATGCCCCAGTGAGTTGTTTGTTTTAACTAAAAATCAAATTAAGAAATAAAAAAAGGGAAGTTAAGGTGTCGTCGTGCTTCATCAGCTGTTTCAGCTTCTGCCTTTGCCTGGCCTTGTGATTCTGGAACCAATAAAAGACGTTCTTGCCCTCACAAGGTGTTTGTTAAAATGCCCAAGTGAGTTGTACATGTGAATTCTAGCCTGCACACCATGTGTTTGATAAAAATCCCCAATGAATCATAATGCCTAATTGTTTGCCATGCCTACATTCATTATTCCCCAAGTTTTTCATATTTCGATTATCTTCTAATTTCTAGTTTTTGAATTTGTTCTGTGAATTGTTCTTGAGTTTTATCATTCTCGAATTTCATCACGACCGTTGAACTTTTCTTCATTATTTTTTTTGTGAATAATAATCTACTTCATTATTTGAGGCTTTTATCTTTGGAATAGGAGGAAGCAACCGGGTTTTGTTTGAAATTGGACTGGTTGTTAACTTCCTGTTTCTAATTTCTAGTTTTTCATGTTTCGGTTATCTTCTAATTTCTAGTTTTTGAATTTGTTCTGTGAATTGTTCTTGAGTTTTATCATTCTCGAATTTCATCACGACCGTTGAACTTTTCTTCATTATTTTTTTTGTGAATAATAATTTTCTTCATTATTTGAGGCTTTTATCTTTGGAATAGGAGGAAGCAACCGGGTTTTGTTTGAAATTGGACTGGTTGTTAACTTGCTGTTTCATTTTTTTGTAGGCATAGTGCATCTAAGTTTGAAATTTGATTTATATTCTGCAAAAGCTGGAGCTTGTACTTTTCCAATTACTGCAATTAAAATCAGTTCTAATTTTAGTTTTAATTGAGTTGAACCTTTGAATCATCTCTGCATGCACTTTCATGTTTACAATGATATGTATTTGAAATAGTATCATAACAAATAAATATGGATGATAGTATAGAGAGCAAGAAAGGGAATAAGTATGATTATAATACACTAATACTGGTGCCATTAGGGTTGGGGGATCTTCATGGTCAAGAATTAGGTGAATCAAATTGCCCAGTTTGAGGTGTTTTTGAATTTTGAACATGGAATTTACAAGATATTACGTATACTTGTTTAACTAGTGGCTCACCAGTTTGATTAGTGATCTAGTAACTCACTACCAGACCTAATTGATGTTCATTCTGGTTTTAGTACTTAATAATCTTCTACCTGGTTGACAGTTTCCATTTTTTTTGGTGGAACGATGTATGTTTTTTATCCATTTGTGTATGGTATTATGCTGGTATTGATAGTTAAAGTTACACTCTTCCAGTTGTATTGGAGGTGAAGTGAAGCGAGGCTTGTGCTAAAAATTATAAGCTGAGGCGATAGAGTTCCATTATAAACTAGTGGCTATTTGGAGTTGAGTTTCAAGAGACAGTGGTGAGTTTGTTTTCCCTTTAGCTGTTTAAGATTTAATTCCAATTGGGCTAGCCTGCCTATTCAATTCGCCCAACACACTGGCCTTACGTGCTTCTTGGCATCGAGGGCTGTTCTCTTTGTGTGTGTTTTACTGTTTTTTTGGGTTTGAGACGAAATATGATTTTTCTTTAATAATGTATCTTCCTTTCCTTTTGTAGGATAAAAATAGGCAGCCTGTTAAGGTTGCAGGCAGCCTGAGTAGGATTACACTCCTTCACCTAACACATGAAAAAAAAAATGTTAATGGAAAACTCGGTTTTTCATAAACTTGTACAAGTCAATCATTCAAGACAGGGTTCTGCACCTCTAGATTCAACACTGTGCACATTTTATGACACAAAAAACCGGTGTTTTGTCTTTAACGACCAAACATCGTTCTGTTTTTGCACCAAAGAGGTTGCGCATGTACTTGGCATCAAAGATGAGGGAGATGAACTTAGTTTATTTTCTAAAGATGGTCAAATACCCCCATTTTTAGAAATCCTAAAAAATGAACATATAGGTGGAGGAGGAAGCTTGCAACCAAAAGATTTGAAACAAATCCTTAGAGATATGAGAGTAGATGATGATGAGAGGAAATTATGGTTTAAAAAATTGATGTCATATTATTTGGTGGACCAATTGTTGTTGTGCTCTAGCAACGTCAAATATCTCCGTAAAAGTTTATGGAATTTAGTCGAAGACTTGGAGATTTTTGATAATATCAACTGGGCAAAAGCTGTCTATGATCATATCCATGAAGCCCTTGGAGATCTGAAAGGGAAGATGGAGAAGCCCGGTGAGCATATGTTCACAGGGGCCCCTCTAGCTTTTGAGGTATGTATTGCTCACCAAGTTTTCATGGTATAATAATTAGCATTTTTCTATATACATCATTCTTATATGAGATTGTGTTAGGCAATTGTGTTTGAAAGGATACCATCCTTGCGTCCACCGGTAGAACCGGACTCTGTTGATCCTCCCATACAGAAGTACAAATCCCAAAGGAGGGCGATTTATAATGAGCTGGCCAAACTCAGCCCTGAGATGGTACGCAATTGCTTAGGGTCCATTGTTAATTATCAATAAAACCTCTATAGGAGAAAAATATTTATGATTTGTTTAGCATTGGTCGATTGAGAATTATCTTTATTTGTTTATATGAATGATCGATTATAGATATTGTGATTGTCAAAGGATGTCTTTTGGTGCCTTTGATTAGAATTTTTATGTGATTTTTGTACTTAGAATTGGTTCGTTTAATATTATCATTCTTCATTTACATGAATGCTTCAATTTTAACTATCTTCCTAAGTGATTGTTTGTTTGATGATGCATCTTCGGTAGCATATTAGCAGGCGTGTTAGGAGTCTATTCCCAATTCTCTTTTATCAGTATGTTAAGCATTAGTAGTATGATAAGAATATTATTACTAGTAGTCTGATAAGTTTTTCTGATTTTAGTATATTTTCTCGTTTAATACCTCTGCTAGCTTATTACAAAAAATAACAATAATACATTAATACTTCATTACTTCACATATTTAAGGAATACAGTATAGCTCGTGAGGTTCCTCTTCCTACGAGACAAGCTTCTACTAGAGGTGGTAATCCTAGTAGAAGTGGTGACGACGATGACAACATCGAGGGATTCCAAGAATTCATGAGGCAGAAGAAATCGCGATTGGGTCGTTCGGGAACCACCGGTTCCAATCCATATCGAGAAGTCGAGTCTTACCTATCAACGGCGTTCGAGGAAGGAACGTTGGAAAATGAAGAAGGTGACAGCAGCTTCGATATCTTGAATTGGTGGTCGATGAGGCAAGCTCTTTATCCGATAACGCATATCATCGCGAAGGAGATCTTGGCCGTTCCTGCATCAACCGTCTCGGTCGAACAAGCTTTCAGCGAAGGGGGGTACATATTGGACGAACGGAGATCAAGCATTACCCCGGCCAATCTCGAAGCACAATGTTTGATGCATGATTGGATGAATGCCGAGCAACGCCGCCAAACGAACGTCTTGCCAACCGGAGAAGAGAGCGAGACGTACTATGATACGCATTCTAGCAACGAGTCCGTCAATCAAGAATAGCCTCTCATCGACATCATCGTATCGTGTTGGTAAGTGAGGTAAGTGAGAACTACGTGGACTTTGATTCCTAAGCTAAAAGGATACGTAGGCAATTATCTTCAAATATTAGAAATTAAAATTTCACGGTTTTAATTTCAAATATTTGAAAATAGTTCAAGTCCAATTTCTAAATAAATTTTCAAAATTTAAACTCATATTTTTAAATAAATTTCTAAATAAACTTTCAAAACTTAAACTCATATATTTTTAAATAAATTTTCAAAATTTAAAAACAAAGAAAAAACTTTTCAAAAGCAAGAAGAACTACGTGGACTTTGATTCCTAAGGGATACGTAGGCAACTATAGTCAAGTATTTGAAATTAAAATCGTGAAATTTTAAATTCATATATTTGAATATAGTTCAAGTCCAATTTTTTCAAAAAAAATTATTCCTTATACTTTAATAATTTTTCAAGTCAAGTTATTTTAATTTAGTTTACAAACAAAATTACTTCATTACAAAAAAAAATTGAAACTTGAAAGTAATGTTTATAAGTTTATAAACATTACTTTCAAATTTTCAATTATTTTTTGTAATGAAGTATTAATGTATTATTGTTATTTTTGGTAATAAGCTAGCAGAGGTATTAAACGAAAAAATATACTAAAATCAGAAAAACTTATCAGACTACTAGTAATAATATTCTTATCATACTACTAATGCTTAACATACTGATAAAAGAGAATTGGGAATAGACTCCTAACACGCCTGCTAATATGCTACCGAAGATGCATCATCAAACAAACAATCACTTAGGAAGATAGTTAAAATTGAAGCATTCATGTAAATGAAGAATGATAATATTAAACGAACCAATTCTAAGTACAAAAATCACATAAAAAATCTAATCAAAGGCACCAAAAGACATCCTTTGACAATCACAATATCTATAATCGATCATTCATATAAACAAATAAAGATAATTCTCAATCGACCAATGCTAAACAAATCATAAATATTTTTCTCCTATAGAGGTTTTATTGATAATTAACAATGGACCCTAAGCAATTGCGTACCATCTCAGGGCTGAGTTTGGCCAGCTCATTATAAATCGCCTTCCTTTGGGATTTGTACTTCTGTATGGGAGGATCAACAGAGTCCGGTTCTACCGGTGGACGCAAGGATGGTATCCTTTCAAACACAATTGCCTAACACAATCTCATATAAGAATGATGTATATAGGAAAATGCTAATTATTATACCATGAAAACTTGGTGAGCAATACATACCTCAAAAGCTAGAGGGGCCCCTGTGAACATATGCTCACCGGGCTTCTCCATCTTCCCTTTCAGATCTCCAAGGGCTTCATGGATATGATCATAGACAGCTTTTGCCCAGTTGATATTATCAAAAATCTCCAAGTCTTCGACTAAATTCCATAAACTTTTACGGAGATATTTGACGTTGCTAGAGCACAACAACAATTGGTCCACCAAATAATATGACATCAATTTTTTAAACCATAATTTCCTCTCATCATCATCTACTCTCATATCTCTAAGGATTTGTTTCAAATCTTTTGGTTGCAAGCTTCCTCCTCCACCTATATGTTCATTTTTTAGGATTTCTAAAAATGGGGGTATTTGACCATCTTTAGAAAATAAACTAAGTTCATCTCCCTCATCTTTGATGCCAAGTACATGCGCAACCTCTTTGGTGCAAAAACAGAACGATGTTTGGTCGTTAAAGACAAAACACCGGTTTTTTGTGTCATAAAATGTGCACAGTGTTGAATCTAGAGGTGCAGAACCCTGTCTTGAATGATTGACTTGTACAAGTTTATGAAAAACCGAGTTTTCCATTAACATTTTTTTTTCATGTGTTAGGTGAAGGAGTGTAATCCTACTCAGGCTGCCTGCAACCTTAACAGGCTGCCTATTTTTATCCTACAAAAGGAAAGGAAGATACATTATTAAAGAAAAATCATATTTCGTCTCAAACCCAAAAAAACAGTAAAACACACACAAAGAGAACAGCCCTCGATGCCAAGAAGCACGTAAGGCCAGTGTGTTGGGCGAATTGAATAGGCAGGCTAGCCCAATTGAAATTAAATCTTAAACAGCTAAAGGGAAAACAAACTCACCACTGTCTCTTGAAACTCAACTCCAAATAGCCACTAGTTTATAATGGAACTCTATCGCCTCAGCTTATAATTTTTAGCACAAGCCTCGCTTCACTTCACCTCCAATACAACTGGAAGAGTGTAACTTTAACTATCAATACCAGCATAATACCATACACAAATGGACAAAAAACATACATCGTTCCACGAAAAAAAATGGAAACTGTCAACCAGGTAGAAGATTATTAAGTACTAAAACCAGAATGAACATCAATTAGGTCTGGTAGTGAGTTACTAGATCACTAATCAAACTGGTGAGCCACTAGTTAAACAAGTATACGTAATATCTTGTAAATTCCATGTTCAAAATTCAAAAACACCTCAAACTGGGCAATTTGATTCACCTAATTCTTGACCATGAAGATCCCCCAACCCTAATGGCACCAGTATTAGTGTATTATAATCATACTTATTCCCTTTCTTGCTCTCTATACTATCATCCATATTTATTTGTTATGATACTATTTCAAATACATATCATTGTAAACATGAAAGTGCATGCAGAGATGATTCAAAGGTTCAACTCAATTAAAACTAAAATTAGAACTGATTTTAATTGCAGTAATTGGAAAAGTACAAGCTCCAGCTTTTGCAGAATATAAATCAAATTTCAAACTTAGATGCACTATGCCTACAAAAAAATGAAACAGCAAGTTAACAACCAGTCCAATTTCAAACAAAACCCGGTTGCTTCCTCCTATTCCAAAGATAAAAGCCTCAAATAATGAAGAAAATTATTATTCACAAAAAAAATAATGAAGAAAAGTTCAACGGTCGTGATGAAATTCGAGAATGATAAAACTCAAGAACAATTCACAGAACAAATTCAAAAACTAGAAATTAGAAGATAACCGAAACATGAAAAACTAGAAATTAGAAACAGGAAGTTAACAACCAGTCCAATTTCAAACAAAACCCTGTTGCTTCCTCCTATTCCAAAGATAAAAGCCTCAAATAATGAAGTAAATTATTATTCACAAAAAAAATAATGAAGAAAAGTTCAACGGTCGTGATGAAATTCGAGAATGATAAAACTCAAGAACAATTCACAGAACAAATTCAAAAACTAGAAATTAGAAGATAACCGAAACATGAAAAACTTGGGGAATAATGAATGTAGGCATGGCAAACAATTAGGCATTATGATTCATTGGGGATTTTTATCAAACACATGGTGTGCAGGCTAGAATTCACATGTACAACTCACTTGGGCATTTTAACAAACACCTTGTGAGGGCAAGAACGTCTTTTATTGGTTCCAGAATCACAAGGCCAGGCAAAGGCAGAAGCTGAAACAGCTGATGAAGCACGACGACACCTTAACTTCCCTTTTTTTATTTCTTAATTTGATTTTTAGTTAAAACAAACAACTCACTGGGGCATAATGTCAAACACCTTGCGTGCGGGTATACAACTCAGTTATCAAACCACGAAAATTCAGACCAATCCCACCCCAAACTCAATTCAAGAATAAATCAAACCCTGCAACTCATCCCAACAATTATGGAGTTTGTAGTTTTAAGCCTTATACCTTGTTTATACGAAGAAGACCCAAATCAAGAGTTGGCGTGAAATTGAAGAACCCTCTTGCCGGAATGCGACTGAAGACGGTGACTGGAATCTCGTTAATCCTTTGTCTTGCCGGAATGCAGGCGCCACCGGACTGGTGAAGTACGAAGGTCGGAATGCAACCTTGAAATTTTTCACTTGTGGAAAGGAGATGGAGATCGTATAATGGGTAGGGCAATCGATGATGGTGTATGATTGGTGATGAGGGATCGTGATGAAATAGTGAGGTCTTGGGGGGTGTTGGCTTTTGCTCTTCTTCTCCTCCAAATTCGACGAGCGGTTTTGTGTGAATTCCAATATCTTATATCCAATCGAGGGGGGAAATTATATTTTATAAGATTTAAAATTAAAAAATTATATTTTATAAGATTTAAAATTGAGTAATAAATTTATTAAATATTAATATAAGCTTTGTTCAAGTCACTGAAGTCCACGCATAGACGCCACTGACCGGTCGTCTTTTTCACTAAGACTGGGTTGGAAACCCAGACTGGGTATCTGACCTCCCGAATGAACCTGTTGTTCAAGAGTTTCACTACTTCCGTCTCGAGCGCCTCATAGCGATCGGGCCCTAGCTTCCTTCTCTTTTGGACCACTCCCTTTATTGTCGGGTCGATGTTGAGTCTGTGGCAAGCTAACTCTGGGTCGATCCCCTTCATGTCTTCATGTGTCCATGCAAAGACGTCTTGGTTTTCCTTTAGGAAGGCAATCAGCTCCGATCGGATGGGTTCTTGGAGGTCCCGACCGACTTTGATCTGTCTTGACGGGTCGGCGTCGCTCAGGATGACCCAATCCAGTTCCTCGACCGGCTCGGCTGATGGCTCTTTTGAAATCATGGGTTCCTTCCCCGGCCGTCTTTTGAACTCATCGCCGTCGTTCGGCTTCGGGTTGCTCCTTGTGGGGAGAACGGGTTCCTTGTGGGTTCCTTCAGTCTCTCTCTCGTCTATCGGCGTGGCAAGTGCTATCGCTGTTTGCCGAGACGTTCCTGGTGCGAGAATGTCTCCGGTCGGCGGGCCATCTTCTTTCTCGACCAGACTGATGTTCTTTGGTCGGTAGGATGTTGCGCATTGTCTTGCCGCCACTTGATCGCCCCTGTGGGTTCCTGGTTCCTTCACACCAGGGTACTTAAGGCAGAAATGATATGTGGATATGGCTGCCTTAAGTTCAGTTAGGACTGGGCGGCCGATCAGGGCATTGTAGTCGCTTGGTGTGTCGATGATTTTGAAAGTCGTGATGACCGTTCGCTTTTCACCTTCGGTCCCAAACTCAACCGACAGGTCCACCTCCCCGACCACTGCCACGACGCCGGGGACGATCCCCTTAATCTGATCTGTGCATGGTCGGACGTCGATCTCCGGTATGTTCAACTGTACGAATGTGTTCCAGAAGAGTACGCTTGCATAAGCGCCGCAGTCAACCATCACTCTGTGAATATGCGCGTTCATGATTGGGAGAGTAATGACCAATGCATCCGTATGAGGGTGCTTATATCCCACCGCATCGGCTTCGTTGAAAGTGAATGGGACCGTGAACAGGTCTCTTTTGGGTGTGGCTGTGCAGTGGAATATGTCTTGCCGAACAACCGTGCTCTGTTGTTTCGCGTTGTGTGCATCTCTGATCCATGTGTTTCGTTTGCGGCTGGGTAGGTTCGGATTGACATGGCTTGTGTTGATCAGGGTCAGTATCTCCCTGGGGTTGCCTTCATTTGGCTTCTTGGGCGGTGGTCGGCGCCTACCGGCCGCCTTGTGCGATTTTTAGAATACTGACTGTTGACAGTGATGCTAGAGGAATATACTTTAAAAAAAAGGGGGAAATGCCGAATACTACCTTAGAAATATTGTGTTTGTCAAATAATCCAACTAATTATGTAAATTGTCAAATAGTCCAACACAAATTGTACAAATACAAAAATACCCTTGATGAATTAATTAATACACAATAATTAAGTAATCACTGTTCATCGCCGGAGTTACTGTTATATTCCCCTCGAGTCGGTAATCTGATCCACCGAGTAATTGTATTGATAAGTCAACTCCTGCAACGACGGTATATTCTCCATTACGAAAAACATAATATGCGTACATTTGTATTATGACATAATATGCTGGAGACGACGAGTGTTTTTATTATGATATTTTTGTCTTTTCGAGAAGGAAAGAGGGTGGGTGGCACCACAGATAATTTTGGGAAATGAATCATCGCCGTCCATTGGAAGATGGGTAATAGGAGTTCAATATTATTGAGGTGAATTAAAGACCAGTAGTTCCGTCTCTACAACTTGTAGTGTATGATAAATTCGATGATGGTTTAAAGCCTTCAAAGAGTTAAATCTTCAGTAACTAAATCTACATTGAAACATGTAGGTAGACTAAGGCAAATACATTTACTTAAGTAGATTGCAAGTTGAAAATCTACCAATATTACAGGTTGCATTATGAAATACATTACCCCCCTTTGATTGATGAACTCACCATTATAATTTAGACAACGGATCTCATTGTCAAAGAGTGCCCACATTAATCAATCACACAGATTGCAAGCACTTAAAAGACCCAAGATCTACCAACAACATAACGCAATATAAATCAATTTTATGCAACACATACCAGTTCCAGTTACCATCTTCGGTCATACTCTCTCTTGCTCTACGAATACGCCTACAAAATGAACATGCCATTCAGTTCCAGTTCCAGATTCTCAAATCCAATAATCAGCAACAAAAAAGATAAAATAACCAATATACTGACCAAATTCAGCATCAATTTCACCCTATTTTTTTTCTTCAAATCAAACACAAATAAACCCTAAAACATTTGAGAATTCGCATAAAAGAAAAGGCCATTTCCATTCTAAGATTCAAACCATCCTTTACACAAACAGACCCAAACCCTAACAGCAACAAAACACCAAACGAATCCAACATCCAACACCCCAAACCCTAAAATCCTAATTATATGAATCGATGGAGCAAGCAGCGGTGAAGGGGAAGCGATGGAGCAAGCAGCGGTGAAGGGGAAGCGATAGAGCTAGGGTTTCGTCGAGCGCCCGAATTTGTGGAGTTGACGGGGAGAATTGACGGGGGTTGAGAGCGTGAGAGAGAGTCGAACGCTGCTAATCGGAGACAGGGTTTCAACTGGGGTGCGATGAGAAGGAGAAGGAGAAGGAGAGATGAGAACGATGAGATCCAATCAGTTTGGGGGGATTTCAATTGGGGTAGGGAAATGACGAGAATGCCCCCGATTGTTGCTGAGATGAGCGGAAGTTATATTGGTCGTTAGATCTCGATCATGATGTAAATGTAGATCCTACGGCTGAGGGCGAGTGCTCACCAGGGTGCGCACAGGGCTGGTGAGCAATGGAAGGTTTCTCATATATATATATATATATATATATATATATAATGCCCCAAGTCCCGCTCAGCTGCGCACGCGACTACACATGCACGCACGTGAAAAATAGATCCTAACAATGGCCCACTACAGGCTTGCCTCATAAAAGGTGTTATAGCTAATTGGTACCCCGCTGATCTTAGGCAAATCTATATATTCACTCATTTCTTTTCCGATGTGGGATTAATCACAACTCCAAACCCACTTTCCCATGCAACCTCACGTGAGCCATGCATGAGACACCCCCATCTAAGACACACACAGCCACTTCTTTCTCGTTTTCTTTTCATTTGGCCCATTTAATCCACACAAGCCCATAAT